>MCGO01000022.1:0-595267 GCA_002104985.1 Rhizoclosmatium globosum
GCTTAACCGATGTTTAAGGTAACCTTCATCAATTGGAACAATACTCCTGGCCAAATGACCCTCCAATCAATTCAATGAGAATTACTAAACAAGCAACGTTTTCTGTGTGTGCAGGCTTTTAATATTTCCAGTTTCAAAGTGTCGCTGGGCTTGTCCTTCTAGAGATGAAGATGCACAATATCAAATAGCCAAACGATCTGTTTACCTGTTTCTACTGGAGCAATCGCATTAATTGAAACAGCTTCTCTTCGAAACTCATAAGCGGTCACTTTTGTTTTCATTTTTGGTCAACAATCTGAAATTGTCTTGGCTCGTCCCTCTTTGGAACAAAAAGTTCTTCCAAAAAAACAATGGTTCTCAGCCCTAACGTGCCCCTAATTGGAGGTCCTTTTGAACGCATTGTTCCACCATACGGTGATTGCAAAACGTACGACAACCGTGTGATTGTCCCAACCAGTGCGCAATTGAGCTGCCTTGCGCTGTCTCTCCCAACCAATTTCACCTCTCCAACTTCCGAAAACACTCTTTCAGGCACGATTGCTAGCTTCGTCACTTTCACAAACACCAGCTCTGCGTGTGGCGGCTCGGATCTTGTTTCTCGATTGACTGCTGTGTATGGCAACATCTCAGCCAATTCAACGACTTTCATCGGGGTCGAATCCTATGTTCCTGTATCTGCGCCATACTTCGTTGATGTTATCCAAACCAGTTTTGGAGTTGCAGGGAATGGAACTGGAAAGCCTATTAACGCAAAGAGAGACTTCATCCAAGCCACGTGTAGCGTTCTGTGGGTGTCATCTGTGACTCTTTTTCCAGTTAACTACATTGTTGCCTACAATAATCCAGTGTGTGGATCCAAGGCCCCCGTTATTCTGGACGACTCGTCACTTAACCGTCAAAAGTACGTTTTTGCCGATGTGACCCCCGCGCAAGAAGTGTACTTTGGCGCAAGCAACTACACAACATTGTTTTCTTCTCTTTTCGGCGTTGACCCATCTGCAGTTTTGCTCCAGAAGCTTTCAGCGAAGACGTTTTCAATCACCGTCACATCCAATCCTGCTTCCCCCTCTGCCGAAAACTCTTGCGTTTATGAGTACCTTGTTGGAGACCGTTTTGCAGCGGTTCGTGATTTCACTCTTGTGAAATACGATCTTGGTGGAACTCCGCTCTTACCAAACACAACCATCGAAGACGGCTGTATTACGAAGGGATCCACTGAGACTGGACCATTCCTTTTCACTAACACTTCCACATTTTGTGGAGATACTGAACCAAGTTCACGTTTCTCCCGCTACTTTGGCAAGTCCTTAACTTCATTCTATTATTTGGACGTCGCCGATGGATTCTTCAATATCACTGTCAATATCCCACCTGCCAATGGCCGTCGCGATCCAACCACCGCGGTTTTCCACTATGCCGACTTGGCTTTCTCAACCACAACCAGCACCACAACCTCATCTACGACCTTGACCTCGTCCACTTCGACCTCATCTACTTCTACCACGAAATCCACTACCATTACCACTACCACTACCACTACCACTTCTGCTGTCAGTAGTTTGTCTTCTTCCATTGCCACTACTACTTCCGCAGCTACTTTCGTTGACGCTGTCCCAACTGGCTATGCTGCCCCAACTGGTTACGTCGCTCAACCTGCTTACAACGGCCCAACTGCATACGGAGCCCCAGCCGCCAACAACATTTATAAGGGTGCCTCCGCTGGAAAGGTTGGAATTGTTTCCGCCTTGGTTACCGCCCTTGTCTTTTCTTTCTAATGTTAGTTACGGCGGTTCAAGGTTTCACTCGTTTAGTTTCCCCTCATTTAGTTTCCTCACATATTGTTCAATTGTTGCCGTCGTTCGTTTTAGATAGAATAAAATGAAAAAAACTCTGACAGTTATTATTTTGAAGTGATGACTGAAGTTCCAATGTCGTTTCATTGGATACGTCAGCACTTTTTTTTTTAACTACTATCAGAAGTGGATAGCAAGCTCACAGATCGCAACGCCTAAAATCACAATGTGTTGAAAGCAGTAATGAAGTAAGTTAATGCTGTTCAAGTTGGAGGAGGTCCAGAGAGACACTGTCGGTGGCTTGTGCACGCATTTGTCGGTGGGCTTGTGTACTTTCATTAATTGCCCCCGTTCACAGCAGTGTATCATTGATTCAAACGAGACAGGTAAGGAAGCATATTGTTCCAGACGAATCTACTTACTCCGCCTCAGTTACTTGAAAACTTGGAGCAATATGAAACATGGAAGGAGAGGAGATCGAAAATTTTCTGGAGATGCAAGACAACAACGTCTGTTTGCTTTCATCCATGCCCTCATTCAAAAAAAGTTGATCAAAACACAAATGGGAAGAAACCTCACCTTTGCTGGCAGCCACTTTGAGCGCTTCGTCGCGGGTTACCCAGACTGTGTCGGTGGAGATACACCACCCGTGGATCCAACTGCCGACAAGCTCAAGTGTTTGGAATTCACTCTTCCATCAAACTTCTCTGCTGCACTCAATGAGGCCAATACACCAACTGATCCATTCTTCTCCTACTTCTCCTTCACGGACAACAGCAACAACTGCAAGGGCTCTGACCTTGCTTCTCGCTTGCAAGATGTGTACGCACGCAACATCACTGTCAATACTCCTATCTTCCTTAGTGTCCAGTACAACAACACGGAAGCTGTTCCAACGGATGCTCACTTCATCAACTCGATCAGTATCGGATTTTGGCTTGATGCTACCAACTCCTCAGTGTCAAACCACCTAAACCCCCTGCACCTGAGCGTCGTGGAGGCCCAACAACATCTAACTGTAACATTCTCTGGGCTTCCTCTGTGGTTCAATTCGAGGGAAGTACATCTTGGATTACAAGAACCCAATCTGTGGATCCAAGGCCCCCAAAATTGTTGACAACTCGACTCAAACTCGCGAGGATGTTTCTCTTGCCGAATACTCTCGTAATTACGGTGTTGGCTTCTGGACCAAGCCACTTAAAGCCTTGTCGGACGCTTATGGTTTGACGAACTCCTCCATCATCTTCAAGTCAATCGACGATAGAAAGTTCTCCCTTTCTGTCACTTCAGACGCTTCTTCTCCATCTGCAGACAACTCTTGTGTCTACACATACCTTGCCACAGACAGATCCGCCGTTCTTCGCAACTTACTCTTCAAAGCTACGACTTGGGTTCTTTGCCACTCAGCAACGAAACCACTCCTGCTGACGGTTGTATTTCTGAGTTCACCACATCAAGACTTTTTTCGTTCATCTTCACCAATGACAGCAGCGCCTGTGGAGCCACGGATAATGGAATTGAACGTTTTGGACGCTACTTCAGTGTCCCCATTGCCTTGGATTTCCGTTACTTGGACGTTGCCGACGGTATCTTCAACATCACTGTGTCCGAGGACAGCCCAGACAGACGTCGCGATGGAAATTCCGCCACCTTTGTATTCTTTGACAAGTCGTTTATTCCAACCACAACCACCTCGACCATCGCCCCAACTTCCACTGCCGTTTCTACTTTTGCGAGCTCCTCCACTGTCAGCCAATCGGCCAGTGCCAAGGCTTCTGCTTCCCAGAGTGCTTCGGCTCCGCTGTTGTTGGAACCACTACTGTCGCTGACGCTGTCCCAACTGGCTAGCTGCCCCAACTGTTTATGCCGCACCACCTGCCTATGGAGCTCCAACAGTCGCGTACGGTGCTCCAGCTGGCAACAACCTTTACAAGGGAGCTTCGGCTGGTAAGGTTGGAATCGTCTCTGCCTTGGTCGCCGCTTTCGTCTTTGCTTTCTAAAGTTGGTTGTGGTAGTTTAAACCTTCCTTTTCTTTGATTTCATCCCCAACGTTTATTAGAAGTAGATGAATAAAGTGGAGATACACTGTTTTTGCCCGTCCTATATGAGTTTCCTCCGGGTCAAATGAACCAAAGTCTTCCTGACCTGGCGCCATATCTTGGCCATCATCAGAGAGCTACACGGGTTGGGTCAGGAAGGTGATAAAGAAACGAAAAAAATAAATACATACCAGGTTATCAAATGGATTCGCAAACACATCGTCACGTCGAGATGTCTGAAAGTCTTTAGCGGCTGTTATGTTAAGCTCTGTCTGTTAATACTTCAGAGTTTCAGGAATTAATACGGATAAACTTAAGCCTATTCGTTTGGAAAAACACATCCAGTTGTTTCGGACTTTGAAGACTTGAATTCAGCATTTTGCTTCAAGAGTTGTTCGATCATTGCTTGAGGATACGTCAGCCAATTTCAAATCTGTCCAACGCTTCACACCGCATTTCGCATTCAAAAGCGATGCAAAGCAAACTGAAGCAACAGAGAAAGAATGTGAAATGTTCAAGTTTGTGGTTTACTCTTAATTGTGATTGTCGGTGGGCTTGTGCAATCATATCAATCAATATCGCAGCACTGATGTCCGCCCCTTCAATCTTTGAATGACCCAACATAAGCGGGAAGTTAGAAAGTCAGTCTTAGTCTGATGCTCTGCAAGTCGCATCATGAAACAAGTGATACAATTTTTTGGAGATGGAGGATGTGAGGGGAGTGAAATGTTGACCTTTCGAAACGCCAAGAAACAACTGGAAAAAGTTGATCAAAACACGAATGGCCCCAAATAACCTCACTTTATCGGCAGCCACTTTGAGCGATTCGTTCAGGGCCAGCCAGACTGTTCAGGCGGAGATACACCACCCGCGATCCAAGTGCTTCCAAGCTCAAGTGTTTGGAATTTACTCTTCCCTCCAATTTCACTGCTCCAGCCTATGACTCCAGCCCAAACTCTGCCTTCTACTCGTTCCTCACCTTCACGGACCAGAGTGATGCCTGTAAAGGATCAGATATCGTGTCCCGTTTGCAGGACGTGTATGGCCGCAACGTATCACAAGCTGCCCCGTTCTTCTTGGATCTTCTGTCCAACAACACTGGCACTAGTGCACACTTCATTGAGTCGATCAGCATTGAATTCTGGGTTGACTCCACCAACTCGAGCAACGTTATAAAACCAGCTGCAGGCCAATTCGTCGTGGAGGCCCTGGAAGCTCATCCTGTAACATTAACTGGATTTCTACTGCCACTCAGATCGTATCGGACTACGTCTTGGCATATAAGAATCCAATCTGCGGAGTCAACGCTCCAAAGCTCATTGACAACTCTACTCAAACCCGTGAGCTTCTTGCTGTTGCCTATTATTCAACTGGTGCCGTTGTTTCCTTCATGGGAGAACCAACCTCTGTTTTGTCTGATGCTTATGGCCTGAAGAATACCTCAATCATCGTCAAGTCTGTTTCAGACAGCAAGTTTGATCTTTTCGTGACCTCTGACGTCTCCTCTCCTACTGCTGATAACTCTTGTGTTTATGAATACTTGGCTGCCGACAGATCCGTCACTGTTCGCGACTTTACTCTTCAAAGCTACGACTTGGGTTCTTTGCCAGTCAGCAATCTCACTACTCCGGCGGACGGATGTATCTCTGAATTCAACACAACAAATCTTTGTTTACACGTTTGCCAACCTGAGCGATGCTTGTGGATCCCCCACTGATGGACGTGCCCGTTTGGGACGCTACTTCAGTGTCCCCATTTCCTTCAGTTTCCATTACTTGGATATTGCTGACGGTATCTTCAACATCACTGTGTCCGAGGACAGCCCAGAAAGACGTCGTGATGGAAACACCGCCACATTTGTATTCTTTGACAAGTCATTTATTCCAACCACAACCACCTCGACCATCGCCCCAACTTCTACTGTCGTTTCTACTTTTGCCAGCTCATCCACTGTTAAGGCCTCTTCTAGCATTCAGTCTACAACTGCCCAGACCGCTTCTGGTTCCTCTGTTATTCCTACCACTGCTGTTGCTGGAGTTACAACTGCTGCGACCCCCACTGGTTACGTTGTTCCAACTGGTTACGGTGCTCCAACCGGCTACGGAGGTCCAACTGGTTACGGTGCTCCAACTGGCTACGGAGGTCCAACTGCTTATGGAGCTCCCGCTGCGAACAACATTTATAAGGGAGCTTCTGCTGGAAAGGTTGGAATTGTTTCTGCCTTGGTTGTTGCGCTTGTCTTTGCTCTCTAAATACGTCTCTTAAATCTTCATTCATTTTATATAGGTCCAATTTCTTTTATTTTTCATTTTAGAAATAGATGAATAAAATGGAAAGACAAGTTACCTTTCGTTCTTACTTCACAGTACATCACAGTTAACCCCCAGAGAGAATCAGACTGTACCGTTTATAAGTCAATCTTCGCAAATCCAGCAGCCGTTCAATTTACTTGTTTGGGCATTTGCAAAATTCCTGCCTATCTGCTTGCCTATGACGACAGGGTCCTCTTGCCTTGTACATGTCCTTTACAAACACAAGTGCTGCTTGGGGCTTCGTTATAAATTTTGATCAATCATTCAGACGGAAATAGAGCCTGATCCTAAGTGATGTTTGGGAATCGAGAGCGTTTTTTGTTTCGTTCAACCGACAATTATCCGTAACTTCAAGAATAAGTAATATCATATCTTTCAATAATGTAGTAGCTATTTTGGTGTCGGGCTCATTGTTGATTGGGCACACGTTGGCAGGGCTTGATCTCTTTATTTACAGTGATAGTCCGCTGACAACAATACGCAGAAGAGTAGACTCCAAGCTCTTTTATAGAGACTATAGAGACAGGTCATACACCAGGAGGCACCCGCCATTTTGTCCATGAGGAGCAGCAAAGACTGAACAAGAGAAGTGGAGATGCCGGAGTTGTCACTAAAAGTTGGCTTCTCCCCATTCAAAAATGAAAAAAGTCACAGAAAATGTCCAACCTCACCTTCATTGGGAGCACATACGAACGCTACATCCAGGCCTGGCCAGACTGTAACGGTTTTGAATATCCAATTTCTGTTGATCCAACACCCGACCAGTTGACCTGTTTGGCCTTTTCGCTTCCATCCAATTTCTCGTCGCCCTCAGTTGACAGCATTGCAAACGGTCCTCTTGCCTCGTACATGTCCTTTACGAACACCAGTGCAGCATGTGGAGGATCTGATCTCATTTCCCGTTTGACCACAGTCTACAACAGAACCATCCGGGTTATGTTCACTGTAGGCCTCACTTACAACAAGGATGAAAACGTTGCCGCCCAACCACACTTTGTCGAAGGCGTGTATTCCCAGTTCATGCTTAATGCCGCCAACTCAAACGTCTCAAGTCCTAATTTTCTCAATGAGAACGGTGTCAAGGCCCGTCGCGGTGGTCCTGGTACCGCTGTCTGTTGGATCTCCTGGATCTCTACCACGACTCAGGCTAAAGGTCAATACGTGTTGGCTTACAAGAACCCTGTTTGTGGATCAAAGGCTCCCAAAATCGGATTCTTGGAGACACTTGAAAATTTTGCAATCTCCTACTTTTTTGAACAGCCCCAATTTTACCATGGAATGGAGAACACTTCCGTCTTTGCCGCCGCTTATAACATTGATATATCGGCCGTCACTTACGTGTCCATCTCCGACTCCAAGTTTGATGTGATTGTGACCTCGGACTCTGGTGCTCAGTCCGACGAAAACTCTTGTGTCTACAAATACCGCCTTGCTGATAGGGATGTTATAGTGCGCAATATGACTCTCATTAGTTACGACTTTGGGTCTCTTCCAGTCTCCAACCTCACAACTCCCGCTGACGGATGTATCACTGCTTTCAACGCGGTCAATCATCTTAGTGAATTTGTGTTCACAAACTCCAGCGCGGTATGCGGAAACGTCACTGACTATAATGGCCGATTCCAACGTTACTTTAGTGTTCCCGTCTCAGTCATCTTCCGTTATTTGGACATTGCAGATGGAATCTTTCACATTTCTATTTCCCACCACAACTGATACTCGCCGCGATGGAAGCTCTGCCAGCTTTGTTTTCTTGGATAAGAACTTTATACAGACTACCACTACTTCCGAAACCTATACGTTCTCTTCTGCTTTTGCTACGTTGACTTCGATTTTTATGTCAACATATGCAAGGCTTCTGTTTCGTCCACCACAGCCATAGTACTGCCTCATCTGCAACTGTTTCATTCCAACCACAACTACTTCGACAATCCCCCAACTTCCACCACTGTTTCTACTCTCTCCAGCTCATTGAGCCCACTGCGAAGGCCTCTTCTGGCGTTCAGTCTTCTGGTTCCTCGGTTAAGCTTTGCTACTACTACCGCTGCTGTTCCAACTGGCTACGTTACTCCAACTGGTTACGCTGTTCCAACCGCGTACGGAGGCCCAACCGATTATGAGCTCCAGTTGACTCCAACATTTACAAGGGAGCATCTTCTGAAAAAGTTGGAATCATTTCGCCTTATTCTTGCTCTTGCTCTTGCTTTCTAAAGCTTACCAGTTACAGTCCTTTTTTTACAATGCTTCTTCGCTTCTTTTTATGTGAAATCGATGATTATAGAAGCAAATATCATTTTTCTTAACCTCAGTTACCTCCTTCTTCTTCATATTATAAATCTGGTGGCTCGTGGTGGTTGAAAGGTCGCTGGGCTTGCCTCACTCATATCATGGAACTCCTTCAGTATGAAAGATGAAGGAGGATGGAGGCCCGAGCTTATTAATGCCATCTACATTAGTAACTTTTGAACCGGGGGGCACTTGACCGTGAGGTCATGGAGAGCAGCAGAGACAGCACAAATACAAGTGGAGATGTCGGAGTTGAATTTTCACAAAATGGAGATATTTGGTTGTTTCCCCTTTCCTTCCCCCAAAAAAAGTGCGACTCACAAAAATGCCCCAAAGCAATCTTACACTCGTTGGCAGCCACTTTGAACGCTTCATTCAAGGCCAGCCAGACTGTTCCGGAGGTGATTCGCCAGTCGCTGATCCAACAGCCGATCAATTGACTTGTTGGCCTTCTCGTTGCCATCCAACTTCTCTTCTCGTTCGTATGACAACGGTCCAAACGGTCCTTTTGCCTCGTTCATGTCCTTCACAAACACAAGTGCCGCTTGTGGAGGATCTGATCTCATTTCCCGGTTGACCACAGTTTACAACAGAACAGTGTCTCCTCTTGGTTTCGGTTTAGGCTCCAGTTACAACAACAGCGCGGGTGCTGATACGGATGCACACTTTATCAGCAGTGTGTACACCAACTTCTTCTTGGATTCCGTCAACGGAACCAAGGTCCCAGTCATTCCACAACCTAACGGTGTCAAAGCTCGTCGTGGAGGTCCTGGTAGCGCCAGTTGCTCGTTTTCTTGGATTTCTACCGTGACTCAGGCGCCTGGTCAATACTTTTTGGCGTACAAGAACCCAGTCTGTGGATCCAAGGCCCCCAAGATTGTTGATACCTCAGTGGAGACACAAGAGAACTTTGGTATTTCTTACTATCCACCAGACATTGGAGTGCCCCAATTCTCCAGTGGAAACATTTCCATCTTTGCCGCTGCTTATCAAGTCGATATCTCTGCCGTCAAGTACGTTTCCATCTCTGATGCCAAGTTTGATGTGATCGTTACCTCCAACGCTGCTGCTCAATCTGCCGATAACTCATGTATCTACGAGTACCTTCTCGCTGACAGAGCCGTTGTTAGTCGTAACATGACTCTCATCAGCTACGACCTTGGTTCCCTTCCAGCGAGCAACGAAACCACTCCAGCCGATGGATGCATCTCTGGTTTCACTACAAACAATCTTGGATCGTTCCAGTTCACAAACACGAGTATTGCGTGTGGAAAAGACGCCCAGAACCGCTTCCAGCGTTACTTTAGTATTCCTGTCAACGTCAACTTCCGTTATTTGGATCTTGCTGACGCTATCTTCAACGTTACAGTTGTTATTGACAGCCCACCTGATGACAGCCGTCGCGATGGAAATTCCGCCACCTTTGTATTCTTTGACAAGTCGTTTATTCCAACCACAACCACCTCGACCATCGCCCCAACTTCTACTGCCGTTTCTACTTTTGCGAGCTCTTCCACTGTCAGCCATCGGCCAGTGCCAAGGCTTCTGCTTCCCAGAGTGCTTCCGGCTCCGCTGTTGTTGCCACCACTACTGTCGCTGACGCTGTCCCAACTGGCTACGCTGCCCCAACTGTTTATGCCGCACCAGCTGCCTATGGAGCTCCAACAGTCGCGTACGGTGCTCCAGCTGGCAACAACCTTTACAAGGGAGCTTCCGCTGAAAAGGTGGAATCATTTCCGCCTTGTTCGCTGCTCTTGCCCTTGCCTTCTAAGACCTCCCAGGGAAGGCCAAGTCAATTCTTTTTCTGATTCTCATTTGATATAATAACGTGCGAGTTCTTTTCGATCTCAAATAGAAATAGATTTGAAAAAAGTAACGCTCAACAAATGCTGACTAAACAACAGCTCCTCGCACGCATCGACAAGACCGGGCGGGCGGCCACTGTGGGATGTAATGCCAGTGTTTGCGGATGCAGCATCGTTTTCGTCGCTCGTTGAACACATTTCGTCGTGAGTCGTTCGCGATGGATTCAGTCGATGTGGTAAGACAAGGACTGCGAGACCCTCGAAGTGAGGGCCGATCTTGTTTCGAAGGGACTGCGTGTTCTGATTGTGGATGAGTGGATTGGAACGGGTGCCCAGATGAATGCTACAGCGAAGATGATTGAGGACTTGGGTGGCGTTGTTGTCGGTCTCGCCTGCTTGTACTGCTTCCCAGATGCTGAATTGAATATGGAACTGAAGGAAAGGTACAAGCTGTGGAGCGCAAACTGTCTCGAATGCAAGTACTTTGAGTGCAGGTGTGATTTGCCAGCCAATGATCCGCAAGCATCTAAATAAACAAAGAGAAAGAGACTATTCTTATATTCTGTATTCTCTTATTCAGATTCTAAACCATTCAAAAGGATATAAAAGAAGGCCAAAGAAAGTCTCTTAAAGAATAAGGAAGAGCACAGTTCCAACGGCCAAAATCATGTCAACCTGAGCAGAGACTGCAGAACTCTTGTAGATATTGTTTGCAGCAGGTGCACCATATGCGGTTGGGCCAGTGTATTTACTTGGTGTGACTGGTGCAATACCGTAGGTTGATTAAAAGTGGTAGCGGTCGTCGTGGCAGTACCAGTAGATCCATCAGTAATGCTTGAAACCTTTGATGTCAAGGTTATGGTTGAAGTAGTGCTTGAAGTGGTAGCAGACACTGATGTAGTTGTAAAACTAGTTGTCGATGTAGAAGACGTAGAGGAAGTAGACGACGTCGATGAAGTAGAAGACGTAGAAGTACTGGTTGAACTTGTTGTACTGGTTGTTGTCGAGAAGGACTTGTCAACGTAATAAAATGTGGCATCCCCTGCATCACGACGACCAGACTGACCGACAGAAATATTGAAAACTGCGTTTGCAATATCCAAATAATTGAATTTGAGAACGACGTTCCCAAAGTACGCTTGAACCGACCCTTTGTATCATATGTTGATCCACACACAGCACTATTATTGGAGAAATTGAGAGGACCATTTTCCGACGACAATTCTGTGATACAACCATCAAACACGTTGGCTCCAGGCAACAACCTTTGTGCACCAAGGTCATACTTAACAAGAGTATAGTGACGCAGAGTCACATCCCGCTGCGGCGCATTATATTCATACGTGCACGAATTCTCCGCCGTAGGCGATGCAGAATTCGCCGTAACCGAAACCGCAAACTTGACATTGGAAACCATCCGCAACCCAACAGCGTTTTCACTCACACCATACATTTTTGCAAACGCAGGAGGAAACGCGTTTCCGTAATACAGTTTCAAAGTTTGCAACGCGTCTACTTGTATAACGATATGCTCTCGCGCGTGAGTTCCGACGTGTCAAGAAGGTGTGGCGATTGAGAACCACACACTGGCTGGTTGTACGCCAAAAAATAGTTTCCAGGTACGAACAACGCTGTTGTATACCACTGAACATCGCAAAAAAGACTTCCTTCTCCCGTTCCAAATTAAAGTCAGCCACAACTGCGTTTGTTGTGGCTGGGGTTGATGGACTTCCACCCAAGAATGAAACAACTTGAAGGCTAACGTAGGTTGTTGAAATGGGGCCATATACTGCCGTCATGCGTGATAATAGGTCAGAACCTCCACAAGCTGCACTGCTATCTGGAAATGTCATCAACTTCGCTACTGTACCGTTTAGCGAGTTTTCTGATGTCACAGAAGAAAAGGTGGGTGGCAAAGAAAAAGCGAGACAGCTCAATTGCGCTGGAGTTGGAACGAGGCTGAAGTAGCCTGTGTAGTTTTGGCAATCACTACTGGGGGAGATAAACCGCGTGAAGGTGCCGCCAATGAAGCTTGGAGATGGAGCCATGTTGTTGTCGGGTTACTTTCTTGTGGAGAGAATGAAGGACTGTGAGTCCTTTTTATTGAGATTCGGTCGGGGTTCGGTTTAGTCGGGTATCGGTTTAGTCGGGCATCGGTTTAGTCGGGCATCGGTTCAGTCGGGAATCATTTACCGAATCGTGTCTATGTCACTATATAACATTAAAGGTGGAAACTTCTTTCTTATTTCCGATTCATCTGCATAAATCTTTGAAGGATACATCAACAGAGTAACGAAAAATCAAATGAGGGTTTTGAGGCCTCCTTACTTCGTTCACAAGAGAGTTAATATTTCTGTTAAATTGACTTCCCAAAACAAGCACTGAATTCTGGCCCCTTCTCCGCATACTCACCAAACAGTGGAATGTTCTCAAATCCACACTTCTCATACAACCGAATAGCATCACCCAAGTACGGACCTGTCTCCAAAACAAGTCGATCAACACCACACTCTTCCTTCGCAATAACCTCCAAAGCCGCAACAATCAGCCTTCCAATTCTCTCGCCCCGGAACTCCTTCTTAACAAACATGCGCTTGAGTTCAGCGACAGTGGTGGTGTGTTCAGTGAGGCCGCTTGATTCGTCAAGGACAATCTTGCGGATTGCCCCGCATCCAACTGGCTCGTTTGTGTCTGTTTTGTAGGCGATGACAAAGGCGCCGAGGCCTGGTGCTACGTCCTGGGTCGAGATTGTCCAAGAGTGGGCGGCGGGATTCGGGTTTGCATCATACAGGGCTTGATTGAGTTGGCCAATAAGTGCTTGGGCTTCTGCGGAGGCAAGCGATGTCTTTCGAACTGCGTATTTGGGTGGTGATGGAGACATTGATGGATTTGAGTGTGGATTGATTGGATGACGGGTTTGTTCAAGTGTGCATTTATTGAATGATATCATTCGAGATGAGATGTTTGGAATTACAGCGAATGCAGTCGATAAGATAATTGTATTCTAAATTGGTATGTACCATTCATCAAATAATATGTGGATGATAACGCTGTGAATATCGAGAATATATCCGTTAACTGTACCTTCCGACTGTATAAAGATAAACGATCAAACATCAAAGGAAGTGTTTGATTCTCTTACTTCAGGTTATTTGTTTTATTTGTTTTTTATTTGATCGTAACAGTTTGAATGATGTCCGCAAATGAGTGGAGCAACACTAGTTGGCGACGAGAAGAAGAAGCAGCACGGGCACGCCAGGCGCCTGCGGGTCTAACTGGGTCGATTCATAGTAAGTACTCTTTACACGGCACTAGGCTGCTAGGAGCATACTAGGTTAACACTTCATCCATCATCAACCAGCATCACTCGCGCTTCCAACGCTCTCTCTCGCAGGACCCTCGACAGTACTAACCAGTGTTGAAGCGGGCACCGAAGTAGACGCCTCTGTGTGGGCGCCGTGCAAGGTCTTCTCAAACAAACACACCAAGTCCAAATGTGCGCATTGTTATTGTCTCAACCAACAACCAACAACCAACAACCAACCCAGTCCATTATTAATACATTCCTCTCATTATTAATCAGACCCTCGGCCGCACTCGCCTCGTCGTCGCTTTCGCTTCTCAAAATGGATTCGCAAAACACTCAGTCGCTGCCCCGGAATTCACTCGCTCAAAAGTCGCTTGATTTCTGCATCAAGAATTTTATGGAACCGCAAAGTGAGGCTCTTCTCGTTTGGATCAAACTGGGACCAGCCTCTAACCAATTGTTCACAGAACCCAAAGTACCAAACTTTACATCAGCCGTTGAATGGCTCGAAAACTTGGATTCATCAATGTTGACTCCCCTTCAGAAACAAATGGATCTGCAGATGCTTTCTTTGTTTCCTGCTCCAGTTCGTGAGTTGGTTTGGTGGGAAGAATTCAATCCTCCATCTCAACTTCTTACAGCCCCACAACACCCCGAAAGTCCTCCGAAACGATCTCGCTCTTCAATCTCCACAGACGCAAAAACTCCTGCCTCGGCATTGGACTCGCAGGCATCCGCGCCTGTTACCCCAGTCTCCCGAAAGCATTCACAACCGTCTCAACGTGTCAACTCATCCAGTGCGATTCCCTCTTCTTCTACAAGACATCCGACTCCTCGACGTGCTACTTCCCTGAATTCTATTGTATCTACTCCAGCCGTTGAAGACGACTTGCGCGACGTCGAAGTGGAACTACGCGATGGAACCTGGAAGAGTAAGTTTTACCAATGTGTTTAAAGTTCTCAGAATGGTTTTAACGCTTTCGTAAAACAATCAGATGTACTGGCCAAATGTGTTGATGCAACCACCTCTCTTCTTAAAGCCGATGACTTGATTCAATCGGGCGAAATTGATTCCTCTCCCCTGATTGACCCTGATACAAAGTTACCTGTACTTGCGGCTCTGGATGCAATTCACCGTCCGTTCAGACGTTTGGTTGACATGAAAAAGATTTCCGAATTTGTCGACGCCATTGAAGAAGAAGAAGGAGACGGCTGGATAAAACGCGTTGTGCGTGTATGTGAAAAAGTGTTGACGGGTTGTGAATGCATCCACCTCTTCGTCACGAAAAAAGAGTCAGGTGGCGAAGATGAAGATCAGGCTAATCAAGATGAAGATGAAAAAGATGACGACGACGTGGACAAATTATTGCACTCTTCAACTCTAGGCCTAGAGTCGGCAAGCCTCCTCGTTTCCCTCCTCACCCATCTCGGTCCAACAACGAACCGCCGTCTCTACGGCGAAGAGACTATCACAACCTCCTCTCCCTCATAAAATCCCGCCTCGCAGAAATCCTAGCCTTCCTGTCAACCTCTTCAAACTCCCCCCTCCACACCCTCACAACCTCGACTCGAACAAAAAAACAGATGGCGAAACTAACAACAAAACTCGCCCAAACTTAACCCTCCTCACCCTCCTCTTCTCCCACGCCCAATTCACCGACTCCCTCATAATCACAACCTACGTCTCCCTCATCCCCCTCTTCTTCACAGAACCTTCCACAACCGTAACATCCATCGGCCTCGAGAAACTCCAAACAACATGCCTCCACCTCCTCTGCACACTCTTCTCCCGAAACCCAGGCCACCGCGTCCCCATGATGGAAGAAATCGCAGGGTACTGTGTAAACTGCAAGGAGGAACATCCTCAACAGGCAGGAAATCCGCCTCCGTTGCGCGAACCTACAAACTCAGGAGCAGCATCAACGCGTCTGGGAAGAACATCCAAATGGTGTCCGCCCTCGTTGTGAGTCTGATCCAAAGCACGTTTTGCGGTGTGGATGTGTTGGACTGTGTCCATGAAGTTCGGGATGCGGTTAAGGCAGGGAGGAATGAGGATGGTGACGGTGGGTGGTTGGGAGACGGGATGGAGAGAGGATTGGGGTTGAGAGGTTGGTTGGGGTTGCGAAGCAGGGGTTGGATAGTAGTCAAGCGTGTGGGTTGTTCTTTTTCAAGTATTTGATTGGTCGTGCTTTTGTGGAGGGGAAGAGTGCAGTGAGTACGCCTGGGAAGAGAGGGGGTGGTGGGTTGGTTGGAGGTGGTGTTGAGACGGAGTTGAGGAGTGTGTTGGAGAATCTTGTGGAGGATCTTGTTGTGCTTTTGGGTGAGCCTGAGTGGCCTGGTGCTGATTTCTTGGTGTTGCTGTTTTGCAAGATGATGGTTAGTCGTCAAGATATCATGCTTTTGTTTTTGACTCTTAACTGGTTTTTTTAAACAGACTCAAGCTTTGGACGATACGAAAAAGAATCAAGATATTCCTATCAAGTCGCTGGGATTAGATTTCTTGGGACAATTGACGTCGCGTCTGTTTTCGTTGACAAACGTCAAGTGTCTTGGATCGAAAGTTGAAGGCTTAATGGATACAAAAGAGCTCGAAACTTTTGCAAATAGTTTGCAAGGACCTATTGCGTCCGAAAGTGGTGGTGCAAGTATGGGGAAATTATCTGGACTTTGGGAAGTTCAGAGCTTCGTTGTCGAGTATTTGAAAGAGGAGCGAGAAAATGACGGCGGGTATGATGTGAGTGTATGATATCGTCACAACACTGGGTTTTGACAAATTTAACAGGGAGCGCGTACATTCCATGTGTTCAACTGGATTCACACACTGTCAAACACGTTTACCACGATATCAACTCAAAAGGAGCCGCTTGCATCCACGCTTCGAACTCTACTTCTCTATTATTGTGATGCATCAGACTCAAACATTCCTCAGACCGTCTCCCGCACACCCTTCTATCAAAGCAATCTCTACCCACCGATACGCTTGACCCAACAACAACTCTCAAACTCAGCGCATGGTGTCTGCTCCGCCGTTCCCATTTATATACCCTCCGCGAAAACCTCCTACACTACATTCTCGCCTCAGTCGACTCCGAAACAATCAGTCTCCGCGCTCGCTCACTAAAGCCCTCTCGGACGTTGTAAGTGTAGACGCATCCGTCCTCAGCCTCGGATCCGTCAAATCCGTCATCTCAAACCGTCTTCTCGACCCAAGTAAATCTGTCCGCGATGCAGCCGTTGAGCTTGTTGGCGGGTACCTCATGCGAGAGTGGAATGAACGGCTTGTTGAAGAGTATTACCCGATTCTGGTCCCGCGGATGTTGGATGTGGTCCTGGAGTGCGGAAGCGGGTGTTGAAGCTTATGAAGGAGGTTGTTGCGGGTGCGATGGCGCAGGAAGTGAGTGAAGAGAGTGAGATGAGTAGATCTATGTCTGAGAAGTGTGTTGAAGTTGTGGTGAAGCTTATGGGGAGGGTTGGTGATGAGGAGACGGCGGTTCAGGACCTTGCTGTCAAGTGTCTTGCTGAGATTTGGTTTTCTCCGTTTAAAACTTTGAGTGGATCGCAGGGTGGCGGCAGTGGTGGCAGCGGTAAGCAGGCTGTGGATGATTCAGTGGAGTCCGTTGTTGCGTCGTTGAGCAAACGTAGTCTTGCTTATGTGGATCAGTCCGTTCAAGGGAAGTTTGAAATCAAGAGCCGGACATCATTGTTTTGAAGGTCACTGAAGCTCTAGCAAGTGGGGTTGGCAATAGTGTTGGTGCTGTGGATGCAATTGGAGATGTAATTAAGAAGTTATTGGAGACGAACGTTGTTAAAAATCGGGATGTTGTTGTGGTTTCAAGGAGTCTTGTCGAATGTCTAACAGAAGGAATTCTTGTAGCAGAGAAAAATCATGAAAAGGTTTGTTTGCGGTTCACTTTGCATTGTCTTGAATATTTTCACTTAGGATGTTATCAAGACTTCGTTGATGCTTTTGAATCAAATATCGCGCGTTTTGCCTCAACTCTTACTCCCACATGTCAAAATGCTTCACATGTATCTCAAAGGAACTGGTCTGCCAAACAACCAGGCCGATCGTGCTGCAATGCTGAACGAAGAACGCATCACTGCAGCCGTCGTATCCATTTTAGGAGTGGTCATCCCACATACCAAAGATCCTGATCTCAGTTTAATGGACGCGATCGAAGGAGACTTACTTGTTCTTCTCTCCAAGCGAACACTCCCTGTGGTCAATCTGATTGTTCCATGCCTTGCAACTATTGTCCATCAAGTCACCAAAAACTATGCGAAGCTAACAAAAGTCCTAAAAACTTGTCTCGATAACTTTCAAAAGTCACGGCAAATGATCAATTCGTCTCCAGACAAGGCAACGCCCTGAATCCTGCAAATGCGCGTGCTGTTGCCAGGGGGCTTATTATTGTTTCTCTGCTTGTACGAAATTTTGATTTGATCGAAATCGTGCTCTTTTGAAGGTGAGTCTTTCTAAATGTCGCTTCTTCTTACAATTGTATAGATCAAGCAGCAGCGGATATTGCGACATGGACAAACATCATGAATACAGTGTGCGGTTATGTTGGTTGTTCGCGGGCCCAACCTCCTCCCCAGAGCTGAAGTCTATCGCCCTGCAGGCTCTTGGTAAGTGTTAAACGTTTTACCCCAAAAATGTTGACATGTTTCAATAGGAAACTTATTTATTGCTAATCCTCGACTGATGATCAAACAAGACTCCAAGTGCTTATGAATGAGATTTTCCAAAAAGGACTGATTTCGCATCGTATCGAATTGATCAAATATTTGTGGAGTTTCTCAAAACAGAGCAAATTAGAATGATGCAAGAAGAACTGGCAAAAGTAAGCACCTTATTTCGTGCAACTTCTTACATATGTATTAGAAGCTGCAAATGTCAACACAAAAACTGTTGACATAAAAGTGCTTATTGGAAACGCAGACGAAATGGCCGACGCTGGAGTCAGTAGCGCTGTTATGCAAATGTACTTAAATTACATATTGGAGGGTTTGATGAGTGTGGACGTTACTCTGAGCACCACCGCCTTTGACGCTGTTTGTATCATCATCGAACAAGGACTAGCTCATCCGTTATTGGTATATTTCAGCCATATCAGGTCTCATCTCGTCTAACCTTTTCATAGTGTGTTCCATTCGTGATTGCTATGCAAACGAGTGTTATACCCAGCGTTCGAGATCGTGCTATCATTATATACGATAACCTTGCGGAAAAGCATCAACGTTCATTCACAGTCGTACGGGCGAGTGTGTTCGTAAGGCTTTTGATTATCGGATGATTCTGGCACAATCGAATATTGAAGCGGTGGTGTTCTTGCAGGCTCTCCAGTTTGGGCAGAAGGTGCTTGTACATCTAATTTTTGATGAATCTGAGAAAATTGTTTAGGTTATACAATCGAATCTCATGAGTCTGAAGAAGATGGCGTGAATGGGCCTCTCGCGTGTTATCAAATATGTACAACAAGATTCAAGTCAAAAGACCCCGAAGAAACGAATTTCTAATGACTCTTGTTCGAAGCTTTGATGTTGATGTGAATCTATCAAAGGTTTGGTTTTATTTGTCGTCTTGTTTACTTATATTACGCAGGACAAGCATCTGATTCCCTTTGGAAGATTTGTGGCGGAAAACTTGGCACTCTCAACTACAAAAGCGCTGACGAAGTCTTGAACATTATTTACCACATCTGCCAAGTTCTCTCGGTTTCTGGCGAGACGGTCTTGAAAGCAATCGAGGATTTGAAAAAGACTGATAGTCAAGACGAGAGTAAGTATTTCTCCAATTCGGAACTCGCTGATTCTTTCCGCAGAAGTGTTAGCGGCTACTGCAAAGTCGAGTATTTTAATGGGCATGCTGGTTAAACTCAAAACGTTCTTTCAAAAACTCTACGACTTGTCAGAGAGGTTTGCCCGTCGATTGTCGAAAATGAAATACTAAGTCGATTCCATAGCAAATGTCGCCGTTTTGCACCTTCTGAGTCTTCTCGAAATACGGAAAAGTCTCGTCCCGCAACTCGCCAACAAAGTGCAAGCAGTGTGATTGATTGGTCATCTTGGCCGTTCGCAGACTCGCGATTGATGCTTACGAAGACGATATGAATGAACAGTTGGACTTGGTATGGGGTTAGTTATGAAGTATTCTTACCACTGACATTGTGAACTAGTTTGTAGAACTGATGAACACAGACTATTACATTGGCGGATCTGGTGAAGATGAAGAAGATATGGACTTGAAGATCCACCGCGACTGTTGATGACGGCGACGATGAAGCGGGCCAACGATGGTGATATACCCTCTGCACTCAATTCTCCTGCAAAACCAGTCTCGAAGGGACGCAAGAGCTCTCTGTTTCGACTGGTTCTTCGGCCCCGTCCAAGAAACCGCGTCGATCTAGCTTAAAGGGTTCTGGAAGTAGTCGTGCACCTTCCAGAGTTGCATTTGACGCTGACAGTGTTCTCGATTCTCCCTCGGCATCCGAGCGACCAAAACGAAGTATGAGTCGCGCCTCTGTTGTGGATTTATCTTCCGACGAATGACCAAAGTTGTCATACCGTTTCATGTTTTTTAGCTTTACCTGAGGAATAAAGTCCTCAATCAAATTTGACATTCAGCTTCAATATTTATTGGATTGAATTCTGTTGACGACACTGACGGCACTTAAATTCAAGGGTAAACTTGGGCGAAAGGATTGCTGTGACCCGTTTCGTATTTGTTATTTGTTTATCGCAGTTGCAGCTCCCATGATAAATTTGTTTAGACTTATTCGGTGCAATATCTAATCTGGAGCTCAGATTGATTCCGCTTGATATCTTCTCAAAGACAAATATGCTGTCCTCGGTGTCCAAAGTCCTTTTGAGGATTCAGGTTTGGAAATAGCTGCACCATAGTCTCGGCAGAAACATGTTCGGGAACAGTAGAGGCCATCATACTAAACAAATGTTAGTTCATAATCGTGTGTATCCGATCGACATACCGAAATCTGCTTATGACAAACGATGCACCAGTTCAAAATATACTCCATCGATTGTTTTCAGTAAGCTTTTCAACCCAATTATGATGGCGGGAACGGCGCTTTTGACCCTTTTTCAATTTCCCAAACGAGGTGAACCTTTTGAACAAGATATACTTTGAAAGCTCATTACCATAATATCCTAAAAATGCCTGCTCCGCTGGATGAATATTGGGACATGCCTTCTCTGTTCCTGAGTCTCCACGTCCTTCCCCAACGAGACTCACGGCGACTTTCTCGAGTCAACCACACATACCCACAGCCTGTATTTTGGAAGCTCTTTCATCTTTATTTGATGCAAGCCGCAACAACGCCGCTGTCGGGTCGTCTACTTTTAGTCTTCAAGTTACAATCCACTCTGTTCAAGTCGAAAATCGTAGAAATTTGAACCTGTGGGGCGATGAAGAATAATAAAGTATTATACGTGGCTTGATTAGTTTCGCATATATTTTAAGTTTGTGGAATACAGGATAGGCGTTGATTCCAAGAGATTTACGAATCACAAATGAGCGATGAGAGTCCTGATGCGATATGGCCTGACATCTACGTCACTCTACAATAGCGGTTCTGTCAGGGATAAGCTTATTGGGCGTCATTTATTTCGCTGTCGTTGTTGAAACCCTCAACATGGGTTTACCACTGCAGTTCAAAACTGTCCTGACACCTTTCAGTGCGTATCTCATAAGCATGTTTTTATCCATAACTGGTGTACTTGGGTGCGAGGCATCTTTTTGTACAACTTGACAACAAATGGACGAGAATCATTCAAGGGTACCCTCGTTTTATCACTCAAGTCAGTTTTTGATGCGATCGCAATGTACTCGTATCTGAAATATAGCTGGCTACGAGCTGAGTCTATTGTAGACAAAGTGTTCCCAAAGCTATTTGTCCGTGTAATCATTCTCATGAAAGTCTTCCCAATTCTTTTCATATTGGAGATAGGAAGCATCACGGCAGCTATTCCATTTCACAAAACAAAACGGTTTTAAATATTCTTATGCTAGTTTGTCAGGGTGCGAGTGCTGTGATTGCGCTGATAATTATTGCGATTGACATAATTTGTCTTATCACATTCCAAAAATTTCTGCGTAAGACTACAGAAGACGAGAATGAGGCCATCGACAAACGATTCCGAATAATATGCCGCCATGGGATTGCTTCTATATGTATATGCTTGGTTTCGTTCATATTTTACATAGTTTACCTTTTCGTTGAACTAGAAAGGTGGCTTATTCTTGTCTACACCGAATTATTTCTCATTTTTTTGATTCTTTTTCGTATGAAGTGGGCGCTTCACGAAGAAAAAAAACGGAAAGGAGTTGATAGGGTTAGCACTCTGAAACAATTGAAAGAATCCGTTACGGCAGCATCAACGACGGAATTTCGGACTCAATCAAAAAGAAATTACATGGATCGTGATCATTAAAAAAAGTGGCAATAAAACACATTTAGAGCATTAATACAGATAATATATTTCTATTCCAAGTACACTAGGTTTGAACAAAAGCAGTCGATAAGTTTGTGAGAATCCATCATTTTAGGAGATTTACAAAAAATGAGCAACGAGATTCCAGTGGCGATATGGCCTGAGATCTACTTCGCATGTACAATCACTGCTCTATCAGCTTCAAGCTTGATAGGCGTCGTATATTTTGCCGTCGTTGTCGAGACACTGAAAATAGGTACACCACTGCAGTTCAGGACTGTCTTGACACCTTTCAATGTGTATCTTGCAAGCATGTTCACAGCCATGCCATTATGGGTATCTTTGCTTGCGAAACTGCTCTATTGTACTATTCAACGATAAATGGACGGGAAACATTAAACGTCGCCATTATTTCATCTGCAAAGTCGATTTTCGACGCACTCTCCTTATACTCTTATCTAAAGTACAGTTGGCTTCGCGCTGAATCAATTGTAGACCAAGTATTCCCAAAGCTTTATTTATATGTCGTTGTGCTTGTGAAAGTCTCTCCATTTCTTTTCCTACTTGAAGTAGGAAGTCTCGCGGCAACGATTCCATTTTTCCAGAAAAAGGCTATTTTCAATAATCTAAAGCTGGTTTGTCAAGGAACAAGTGCGCTCATAGCGTTGATTATTATTTCAGTGGATATTGTTTGTCTTACTACATTTCAAAAGTTCCTTCACAAAACTAAACAAGAAAACGAAGCTGTTGATGAACGATTCAGAATAATATGCCGGCATGGAATTGCTGCAAATTGTCTCTGTCTATTGTCATTCGTATTTTACGTGTTTTTTCTTTTCCTTGAATTAGAGCGATGGCTTCTTATCGTCTACGTTCATTTTTTCCTGATTTCCTTAATCCTGTTTCGTATGAAATGGGCTCTTCATGAAGAAAAGAAACGAAAAGGGATTGAAAGGAGCAGCAGGATTAAATCATTGAAAGAGCATTCTTTTGATGTATCAGTGACAACGGATATTCGGAGTCAAACAAGAGACAAATCGTACAGAAAAGGTTCTATGAATTCGAGACAGGAATAAAGAGTCGATAATTTAAAGCGTGGACACAATTCATCGTAACGCCTAGTCCTTTTTCTCTATTTTATAAGGTTACAATCGTAACCAAGATACCTATAGACACTTTCGAGACTTGACACTAGAAGCAAGGAAAAAAAAAGCCGTCTTAAGTCCATAAATAAACGCGTTCTGATCGAAGTTTGTTAGAATCCATAACAAGGAACTTGGATTGGGATTTACGAAAAACAAGATGAGCAACGAGATACCCACAGCACTATGGCCCGAGATATACTATACGTGTACAATCACTGCTCTGTCTGTTTTCAGCCTGATGGGCGTCATATATTTTGCAGTCATTGTTGAGACTCTGAAAATGGGTGCGCCTTTACAGTGGAAAACCGTTTTAACACCGTTCACTGGATTTCTCGTCGGTCTGATATTAGCAATCACCGGCGTCTTTGCGTGTGAAACGGCTATTCTATATACCCTGACAACGAACGGACGAGAGTCATTTCAAGACGCTCTCATTTTATCAGTCAAGTCAATTTTCGACGCACTCTCCTTGTTTTCGTATCTTAAGTATAGCTGGCTCCGCGCTGAATCGATTGTGGATCAAGTTTTCCCAAAGCTTCATATCTATGTGATCGTGCTGATGAAAGTCTTTCCCATTTTTTTTGTAATTGAAATTGGGAGTATTTCGGCAGCGATTCCATTTTTCCAGAATAAGGCATTATTCAAGACATTAAGGCTGATTTGTCAAGGAACAATGCAGTGACGGCGTTAATAATAATTGCAGTG
Source organism: Rhizoclosmatium globosum (assembly GCA_002104985.1). Classification (NCBI taxonomy): domain Eukaryota; kingdom Fungi; phylum Chytridiomycota; class Chytridiomycetes; order Chytridiales; family Chytriomycetaceae; genus Rhizoclosmatium; species Rhizoclosmatium globosum. Next base: position 23,844 of record MCGO01000022.1, read on the forward strand.
GATATTGTTTGTCTTGTTACATTCCAAAAATTTCTGCACAAAACAACACAGGACAATCTTGAGGCTGTTGATGAAAGATTCAAGATAATATGTCGCCACGGAATTGTTTCTATATGGATCTGCTTGATATCGTTTGTTTTTTACGTGGTGTACCTTCTTGTTGAACAAGAGCGTTGGCTTATCCTCGTCTACACTGATTTTTTCCTCATTTTTTTGATTTTATTTCGAATGAAGTGGGCGCTTCACGAAGAAAAGAAACGAAAAGGAATTGAACGAATCAGCAAGATCAAATCATTGAAGAACAGTCTTTTGTGAGGTCTGCGACGGTGAAGTTAAAAGCCAGACGAGAGAAAGATCGTTCAGGTCAGGTTCCGTTACTTCAAGACATGAATAAAATCGCACGTCAACACTGATATTATTTTCCATGAATCAATCACAACATTGAACATAAATTCACAATCAAAGCTTCGCAGTCTCCCCTCCAACACGGACTGCACCTTTTGGCATATCCACAAAAGTCTTTGAACACCAAGTACCATGGAACCCATAAGGCAAATGATGTCTCAACTTGATTCTCGCAATAGGTCCCTTCTCCACATGCTTCGCGTCAAGCACAACAAAGTCTGTCCGATGCTCTTTCGGAACATACACTTGAACAACAACGTATCCATCATCCTCACTGTTTACATATCCAGTCGCCTCGGCACTCCCCTTTTCAATCTTGGCTTCCCAGTCGTAAGTATCTTTTGGCGCAAAGCAAGGCTCGCCAACGATTCCGTGTGATTTCCAGACAGTAGTAGAGCCAGCTGGGGAAGTAGGTCCAAGGGAGTCGTATTTGACGATATCCGTGAAAGGAATACGACGGTTTGGATCAGTTGCGGACATGAGGTAAAGGTATCGACATGGAAGCCCATGACGACCTGGGTGGGAGACCGGAAACTCGCTGCTGCTCGATTCGACAACACGGTCCACAGATTTGGGGTAACTGGTGGGATCCAAAGGTGGGATACTGTTTGAGTTGAATGTAAGCTGATGTTCCATAAGGAATCCAGGTGCAACGCTCGCATTCGAGAGCCTGATAATGCGTGATTAGTTGAACTAATAGAACCCATTACTCACCATACTCCATTCTCGAACTCCATAGTAAAATGTTCTCCAAGACAGAGGGCATTAAAAACGAGCTGAACAGTTCCATCAGGACTAGTTTTTTCTGACACGTTTCCGAAATGATAAATGTGGACGCGTCGAGTATCAAACTGACGAATCTGATCCTTTTTCTTTGGATCTCTGGGGATGACAACAAAACGAGATGGAAGCTAAAGAATATTGAGCTTTTGAGGACGGAAGTTCAGCAAAGAGACTTACGTCAGGGTAATGCTTCATAGTCTCACCAGGAGAAGCCAATCCAAGAGTAATTTTGAAAAAGAGCGAAGCAGTCAATTTAACAAACGGGGTCATGTGAAGAATGTAGTAGTTCTCAGTCAAAAGGAAGTCGTGAGAATAGTTAAGACCTGGAATATTATGGCGCTGTGTCTGAATCAAGCGCCAGGCTTCATCGTATTCGTTCATAACAAGAAGTGGAGGTTGGGCAGCACGGACAGTACCAGGAACAGCTGGAATCTCTGGTTTCAAAGAGAGAGTCACAAGCGTACGGTTGATTGGATCGACACGGAAGTGAGCTGCAAATGATTTTACAGGAAGCGTTTTTCCAAGGTCGTCAGGGCCAGAGTGTTGAGAGTGAATGGATCCAACGAATGAGGGAGGAACGTCTCGTAACAAGAGAGGAGCTTTCCGCCCCAATAATATACGTTGGTATTGGAGGGGTCGCGTAAAGGGCCAAGCGTAAGTCCCGAGGCGGTAGCATACCCTTTGCGAGTGCCCAAGAATCCTTGCTGTTGATTTCCGCCTTACAATATTGTTAGAGAAGACTCTTCAATAAAATGTATTAATTTTTACATTTGATGTTCCCATTTGACCCCGAAAGAGAAACGCGCGATGGATTTGTTCTTGGTGGTGCTGCCAAGTGTCAACAAACTTGCTGCGGAAGTGAACGCGGCCATTTGAGAACTGGAGCGCGCAAATCATTCTATTTATAGATTGAGTATCAGTTTGAATCAATGCATTCAACATGGCTCCACCCACCCGTCACCGTCAATTGGATGTTTGAGTGGCGTTCCATACACGTCACTGAGCCCAGGCCCTATTCGCAATAGTGAATAAGCTAATATATAACTTAGACGTTGGTAAGTTTAAGATACGAACCATTGCGAAAGAAGGTTCCATTGAGGTCCTTTGGGATTTGTCCCTCAATATCTGCCTCGGGAATCCAGTACTCGACTTCTCTTGTCATGCTTTCCCATCCTCGGGCCGCGGCTTTGAGCTTCGCTTCGTTGGTTTCGGTTGGTGGGTGGCTGGGTGCCATGTGTTGGTTTTGGGGGTTTTGGTGGAATAAAATGCTTTGCCCTCTTTTTCTCAAGTTGAATTATTGAGGACAAAGGCTGTTGCTGTGAAAAGAATCGGCACGTATTGTTGGCGATCTTCCCAGTTTTTCAAGGTTCCAATCCAAAATGAGTTCTGAACCACCCGAAACGCGCTGGCCTCTTATTTATTTCGCAACAACGATGGCTGTCATCTCGAGTCTTAGCTTAATCGGTCTTTGTTTCTTCACATTTTACGTGGAATCGTTGAGAACTTTCAAGGCCGTCTTTAATCCATTCACCCTACATCTTGTTTTGATGATAATAGGAAATATCGGAACTTTCGCCTGTGAAACTACTGTATTATACATTTTGACACGGGGGAAAATCGTTTGCAAGACGCGATCGCGACGTGTGTGAAACTGTTGTGTGAAACCCTTTGCGAATACTCTTATCTTCAGTACAGCTGGCTCAGATCAGAATCAATCGTGGACCAAATATTTCCAACTATTCATCCTTCTCTTGTCAGGTCATGAATATTGCACCCTTCCTATTCTTGTTTCAAACTGGGATCATCATCGCGGTTCTCCCTTTTTACAACGATGCAGCGCTATTTCTCATTCTGAAACGCGTTTGTCAAACCTGCAGCGCCTGGTTTCATCCGTTCTCGTTTTATTGACGTAATTTGCTTGGTTACATTCAAAAGTATATCAAAAACACGCAATCTCGGTACCATTGACAGGCGCTTCCTTATCATGCACAACATGGAATCTTTCAGTAATCGGAGCAATGATAACTTATGCTCTATACCCTGTATGTTTTTCTAAGCTTGAGCGATATGTATTGCGGTGTATACATTGATGTTGGAGTGGCGCTTGTTTGTTTTCCATGAAGTGGCTCTGTCAAAGAAAAGCCACAAAGAAATGAAACGATTGACCAAAATTCAGTCACTAGCAAGACCCACTGGAAGCGTTGGAACCAGAAGAGCAAGTACACCAGTAAGGGAAGTGGTGAAAGTCGACGCGGTTCTGTAGTTCAACCGGCCGCCTTATGATAAGAATGAAAGGACACAGAAGGGCATTTATTTTTGAGCATCCAACCTTCCTTCTCCGCAAAATAGCATCATTTGTAATCTTAAGTAAGACTGCGAAATCATAATAAATACGATGTGCATTAGCAGTAAAAGCGTACCTGCATATAAAGCATCACAACACCCATAGCCGTAAACGCGATAGTCCCAGAGCCCTGCCTATGTTCACGCTCTGACATTTTCCCCGTCAATTGAGAAATGATTGAGGCAATAAGAGAGATCCAGACGGACTGTTTGTTTCGAAAGACTAAAACAACACATCAGATCGAAGCTGTCAAAGATCCAGTCAAAACAAACGAACCCAATCCAACAAACGCTCCAAGAAGAGAAATGAGGCCAAAAGCATCTGGATCGGCGTCTTCGGACGAGACCTTTGGTTGTTTGTAGGGAATGACATCTGGGTTTGGGTGAGGTGGTTATTGAGGCTGTTTAGCTATTGAAGGGTGCGGTGATGGGTGCACAGCTTCTCTCAAATTGTGCTGGAAGAGCGTTCTCACCCTGAGGCCGTCTGGGGTCTGTTGTACGTCGCATCTTTGTTTAAGTTTATTTGTTTTCTTTCATCAATTCTTCAACAACTTGATCAATCCTTTTCCTGGCCATTCATTAATTTTGTTCAATGTCCCAAGTCCAGCTCTTTCAATCTACTTGCCACTTGTGTGGGCGTCACGGCTTCTTTAATCGGCTCCTGAACGACTTTAGAAGTTCGAAGAGATGGTGGAGATGCACATATTGCTGCAAGAGACGTCTGTGGATGTAATGGAGTATGGATTCCAGTTGATTGCAGAGAAGTTCCTCGCCTAGGCGCAGTATGGATTCCAGTGCTCGTAACATAGGTATAAATTGAATTTGCTTCATCTTTATGGTTGATGCATAGCTGTAAGTCTCTGAAGTTTGTAAAGGTATTTAAGTTAATTGGGTTTGATGGTGAAAACACTCAACTCCAAAATTCCGTCGCTTAATCGGTACACCCATCCATGCAGACTGATGCTTTGCCCACGTGCCCAGGCATTTTGAACGATTGTGGTGTGACTCAAGTTGTGGATAGATTTGGCAACATTGAGTTCAACTAAACATCAAGACGTTCTGCGTTGTTGGGTAAAGTGTTCATTTGCGTCTCATTGGCGCTGTAAATGTCTTTGATATTTCTTAACCTATCAAAAGCTAAGTGATCGTTGAACGGAGGGAATAAACACCAACCAATTGTCAATGAGGCCATATTGCCGATTCGACATAGCTGATGCACAACCACCACAATTATAGTGTCCTTCATGTCAATGTCAGCATCATATTAAGTCCCATTTATGGGATTACTTACCACAAACGACAATATGCTTCACTTTCAGAATATCCACGGCGTACTGAAGCACAGACAACATCGATAAGTCAGTATGCACAACCACATTCGCGATGTTTCTGTGAACAAACAAATCACCAGGACCTAGACCACAGATATTTTCAGCTGGAACTCGTGCATCACTGCATCCAATCCAAAGAATCTCAGGTGCTTGCTTTTTTTCTAGTTTTTCAAAGAGGCCCGGGTTTGTGTCGCGTTGGAGTTTCGCCCTTTTAGATGGGAAAGATTAGCTGATTAAGGAAGACTTACGGTGAAATAGTTAAAACATACCAGTCCTTGTTATTTTGGAGAACGTCGGAAAGCGTGTCATCGTGTGTGGGGTTTGGTGAAAGTGGTGTTGCAGATGTAACCTGTGGACTAACGGGCGAGCCAGCCGTAAAGCTTGTTTGGACAGGTAACGGAATCGATTTTGCAGCTGTTAATTGGGCATCAACTCCGTCGACTACGGTGGAAGGTGATGCTGAGTTGGACGCCATTGTTTCGTTTCAAGTTCAAAATGAATCATAAACCCAACAATCATGTGGAGATTTTTTATCACGCCAATACATTTATTGGGACATAGACACATCGAATAATGCATAAACAGGTTTGTGATCTGATCCTTGAGCCCCCAATTCACATCCATATTCTTCACAAGTCACTCTTCTGTTTTTGTTCGCACCGAGCTTCTCTCTCCAGAGAATTCTGTCTGTCCAAGAGGGAATACGCGACTTTTTACTCGTATCATAGACGTTTACAGGTTCATCAACCCGAACGTCAACCTGGCTTGCTTTCTTTTTACGCCAACCACGTTTCGAATCTGTAGTATCAAATTTATACGTAGGCGGAAATGAGATTGGGTGCTCTTGAAATCCGTAAAGTACTTTCCCAGACTTCATTTCTTTCGATAATTGGTCGTTCGACAATAAGATCTGAAATCAAAGTAAATAAAAACAGAAACGCGATATTTAGTTGCTTACTTGCTGCTCTTTCGAGAAAGTAAAACGTCCACAACACGTCTCGTTCCATTAACACGATAATTCAAGTCTCCAAACCAAAACAACACCTCCTCATCTTGACTTTTCCCCCCATCCACATGCAAGAGATGCTTTTTTATCACGGTACTTAGTTTCAAGTAGTCTTTTCGTCGTTCATCGACTTTTCTTGATGAGCACTGAAATGGCAGTTCACAAACAGAAGCCGTGTTCCTCGAAAATCCAGGCGAATGTATGTGGCACCTTTGTTTCCAAGTATCCTGTTAATGATCGATTTTGTTGCAGTCCCAGTTATAACTTGAAGGCCTGTTACTGTCCTGATCAACCACAGAAGCATCGAATTCTAGTTACCTGCCACCATCCACCAAGCCGCCAACAACACCAAACTTAAACTTCCCATCCTCACAACTCGAATCAATCTGTAGCCGCTCTCTTCATACTCTTTGACGCAGGCATCGAGCCAACTTTTGAATAGTCTTGTGTGTCGTGCTTCTTGACAACCAATCGCGATTATATTATACGGAGACGCCCTTTCCTGCTTCAAAGTCTCTTCTGAACTAGCTATGTCTGCATTTATCGGGTGATCGCTTGTTTCAGATTTAGGCAGATGTGTGAATGGAAAAGTATAATTTCGAGGGACCTTTCCAGCTGTCAGAACATTGAACTTTTATGATTGAAGCTAACCTTTCCATTTAGATTCCATGTTCCAATAAAGACTTTAAGAGCAGAGATTGGATGTGGTTGTGTCCAAGTGCGATCTGAGACTTCAAGGGTTATGATCTGAGCTTCATGTCATAGTGCGACTCACCACATACGGATATCCGTGGTGGGGTTTTCGATATTGAGTGTGTTTCGCATGTATCGGAAGGATGAACTCTCCTTGCTGATGATGCGCTCATTTGGAACCTGAATTGTCACTTCACATATGTTGATCTTATTCCACCTTTTTTTGATTCCAGCGGCCAGAAGACACAACTTCGGGAGGTTTGGGCTTGGAGGATGGCTGACGTACCTGGTCGAATTTCATATCCATCTCTCCACCCCAAATTCTCCGAAACCACATAAAAAGGCACAACGCGAAGCTGCAAAAAGAATCCCAACAACTCAAAAATGTATTTAACTTGACCTACATCGGTAGCTCCTTCGAGCGATTTTCCCCAACTTCAGCACCTGTGTCGGCTCAGTACCAATGCCGAATGCAAGAATGTTGCAGTGTCTTGCCTTCTCGCTCCCACAGACGTTCATAGCTCCAAACTATGAATCCAAACTTGGTGGTCCATTGCAAACTCAGATGCATTTCACGGATACAAGCAGCGTCTGTGGTGACCCCGACTTTCTTTCGCGTGTAAAGACCGTTTATGGGGCTTCCGTCTCTTCAGGGTCGCCATTCTCAATTAGTACTGTGTTTTCAAATTCAAATTCACAGGATGTTCCGCATTTTTTGGATTCGGTCTTGGACTCTCGTTAAGCGTGGTGGCCTCAGTAACCCGTTTTGCTCTTTATCTTGGATTTCGACAACGGTTCAAACTCCCGGTCCATATATTTTGGACTACAATAATCCTGTTTGTGGATCGAAGGTAGGGAAGCCGAAAGCGTTCACCCAACAAAAAAAATCAATCCACCACCACCACCACCCACCCAACCCAAAGAACTCACAAGATGGGCGGGACAGTACTGCCAAGCACGGAATGAATGTAAGTCGAGCATTCGAAAAACTCTTTGAAGTAACTCGAAATGCTTCAGGACAGCAGACGGAGACACACCATCTCGCAACAAGGGCTCCAGAACCTCATAGCTGCATCGAAAACTCGGTCTACTGGCAGCAGCAAATACGTTCCAGACAGCCGTGTTTACGCAACTCCACAAGCTCCCCTGCAGATTGGACAGTCACCATCTACCAGCTCCCGCCTTTTAAGTGCTACACAGGGACTCAATGGACCAACGGCAAACCGTCTCAGTTGCGATGAATGCAACAAACATCTCCTGCCAGCACTGTTGACCATTGTGGGATCCTTTCGCTACTGTGATGCTTGTAAGCCAGCTGCCAATTCTGAGAACTGTAGTCAGCCTGCGTCTGAAACATACGATCAAGCTCGTCTCTGTCGTGGTTGCTTTATTCGCGCTTCTAGATCAGGAGTTGGTATGTTGTGTTTGTTGAAGCCATTTGAAACTAACTCACTTCAAGGATCCAATGGACCTCAAACCACACATCAAAATATTCCAAATATGATGGATCAACGGTTTCACGAGCAAGAACGCCTCCGTAATCAAGCCTTAAGTGATTCAATGGTGTTCGATCTTCTGCTGTACCTGCTGCAACTGTGTCCCGAATGCTCCGATACACCTTCGAGATTGTGGCATATAAAGCTGTGAAGTCTAAGTCTACAAATGGTTTTGTCTATACTGAAGTCAAGAATCTCATCCAAGAAAAGATGGAGTTTTCTGATACTACAACTTTTCGTGAATTGGCGGCATTCCTTACGTCTCCACAATGTGAACGGATCAACAAAGTGTATGCCACAGTTGAACACGAGACAGCCAGCACTGAAATCTACACCATGAAGGGCAACAATCCTGGTGCTGAGCTTAATGCATCCAGTTTGATCCACAAACATCTTCCACACCACACGCCAAAGCTACCAAAGAAGAAAGCCACTGCCCCAGTTGCAAGAGTAAGTTCAAATTTTGTATGATTTTGACATCCATCTAATTAAAGTGAAGGTTGCCGTTGTTTTTGTTTCCAAGCAACGATTGGTGGATTCTGAGGAAGACGAAGAGTTTGCAATCCATACCAGTTCTCGCCGCAAGGTTTCTCGCCAACGTCCTGAAGTTGAACGCTCTCGCTCACTGCCCACTGGCTCAAGTGCCGTCAGAATGGTTGGTCGTGTTCCGCGTTATGTCCACGCCTCTGTCCAACAGCCTTGCCGGGATGGTGATGAAATCAATTTTCAAGATATTGGAACTGTCTATCTCACGATTGATGCCAATGTGGTTGGGACTGGGTCTACGCGGGTTTGCCATCGGGTGAGCATTGCACCTGGAACTTCAGGAGTGGAAACGCCAAAAGTAATTAGGGATGTTCCATCTTGGGTTGTCAAGATGCAAAGACGAGACATTGTTTTGCAAACTCCAGAACATGTTGGTCAACAGAGTTACTGCCAACAGCAGCTCTACGCCCACGACTTTATTACTCAGTGCTTGGAGACATATGATTGTTTGAAAGATCATTGTGAGTTGCTATTCTGAAGATCCACACAGGCCTGACAGAATAGAGCAGTATGATTTCCATCAGTGTCAGCTTCATTATCTTCAATCTCGAAATCGTTGCCTTCAAGCTTGTACAGTAGTGATTCAGGCCAAGCACAACTGCAACCATCGCAGTCTGTCTCATTCAATTCAGAGACTCCAAACACTTGCTCCTCCTCATGAACATGTTGCGGATCGTGAATTTCGATACATGCCCTACAGAAGTGCATTTCACTGTTGATGCTTTCGAAATTAAGGCCGCTGCCAGTAGCTCCACAAGCAGAGCATGTCAACTTGAGTTCAGCCTTTGCAATACACCCAAAGCAATATGGATGTTGTGCCATGATTTCGGGATCTGGGAGGCGGCGGGAATCGGATTCATTGCATATGGTGCATTGGGTCATTGTGTAGAGAGAAAATTTTATTGGGTGAACGCTTTCGGCTTCCCTACGAAGGCGCCAAACCTCACTGATTTCTCTGACAATATGAGTCTTATTCTTGGAGTCGCAGACGTGGATTCTGATGGAAACATCTCGTTTCAAGGCGGAAACTACTCTGACGTCTTCTCTGGAGCATATGGCCTCGACAACTCGGCAGTTACATATCAAATGGAGTCTGATGCTGCATTTAGAATCTGGGTTTCATCCAACCAAGCATCTCTTTCTGCTGACAACTCCTGTGTTTACAAGTACCTTGCCTGGCAGCGATCCATTTCGTTTCATAAGTTCACACTCGTCCGTTATAGTATTGGAGAGCAAACTCTCTTAGATGGGATGGACATTGAAGATGGGTGCATCAAGTACGCTACCAGTTATGAGCTTGGACTATTTAACTTTGACAACCAGGAAGGAAAGAACTGTGGCAATCCGGACCCCAAGAGTCGTTTCAAGCGCTATTTTGGAGACGACGCGGATTTAAGCTATGGATTGTTGGATCTTGCAGATGGTCTATTTCAAATCTTTGTGGGGGAGACTAAACGCCGCGATGAAAGTTACCCGGCTACTTTCCACTATTTTGACGAGTCCTTTTCTCAAACGTTGGCAACGACCACTGCTATGGACACTACAGTCACTGTCGCCACAGAAACCACCATCTACACTGCCAGCTCCGCCAGCAGCATCAACACTGTCAGTGACATCAGCACTGTCAGTACCAGTGATAGCACCGTTAGCACTATTAGCACAATTGAATCCAATGGCCCTAATTCCACTGCAACTACAACTTCTGCTGTTGAAACCCCAAAGTCATCTATATCAACCGAATCCAGTACACTTGATGCAACGAATACGATCGTATCAACTCTCTCATCTTCCGCATCGGCTACTTCGGACAATCTTCAAATTAGTTCCACAATTGATTTCACTGCAACAACTGTAACCGACTTCCAAAGTGCTTCTGAAAGTACTGCTACGACCTCGATTCCAACTACGAGCCTGAGTGTCACTTATCTACAGTCGACACAGATATTGCTTCCACTAGAAGTCAGAGTGTCTCCTTCGATTCTGTCAATGGATTAACAGGTTTGTCGGTTTATTTTCGATGGGTTGGTCATGATATTGAACTTTCTTTCAGCAACAACTTCCTTCATGACCTCTGCTTTCAGCACGGGCTCCTCGACCGACCAAGAAACTAAAACGCAATCATTTACTCAAAGTACTTCTAGTATTTTGTCTCGTCCAGTTGACAGTTCCCAAACCGATGCCTTATCCTTGAGATCTACTGTTACTCAGTCTGAAACTCTATCATCAATGCCTACAACCACCACCACCACCACCACAGAATTCTTCAACACTTCGGTCAATACCACTTCTGCCTCTTTACTTCCACCACAAGAACTGCTACCTCATCCAAAATTCCATCTTCGGTGTCAACCACTGCTTGTATCATCAACAATCCATCCCAAGCGATTCAAATGATTGCGAATGGACCAATTCCTTCAGTGACTCCCGTGAAAAACTATGCCCTGGAACTCACGACTGCGATTTCTGATCTACAAAGTCTTTGCCTGGGTACTTGGCTCAGCTAAATGCAGTTTTCAGTGCATCTACGTTTCAAATTATTGATGGTCTTCCTCTCTCTTCTCCAGCAACTTTTTCAGGAGCCCCATTGTCTCAGGGCCCAAACGCTGTTGTCGTATTAATCTTATCTGAGAACTTCAAGGTAATTTTCATTGTTGCAATGCTTGATGTAATAACCAAACGTGTAACAGTTCACTGGGAATTCGGGAGTCGGGTATGACAACAATAAGTGCAACTCGGCTATATCAGTCAATTCTTTTTCAGTTCAGACGAATGTTATTGGATTCAGTTATGTTCTTGACGAAACTGTTACAAGTGAATGGTTCTCACTTCAAGTTTCAAATGACCAAAGCCGTCTCACTGTTAATGTCTACACGGAACACCAAGCTATTGCAACATTTGAATTTTCACTCTCAGCAAGAAATACGAGAGCTTCTATTGATACTGAATTCGTTGTTGTCAATGGCGTTGGTTCTGTGATTCAGCCATTTAAGATCGTTTCAACATCCATAAGCAATTCAGGTTTACCAACGACTGCTGCAACCCAAACACCATCCGCCTCAACGGTTTTAAGCCACAGTCGACACAGTTTCACTTGAATGTTAATTCTGGTAGTTTCGTTGCACGGAATTTTTTCGGACCTCTTTGCTCTGTCTTTGCTTCTCATCTTGGTCTGCTTTTAGTAATGAAGGAAGAATAAAGGTTGTCAAGGATCATAAACAAAGTTCAAACTTATATATCTCAAGATATAAAGAAAATCTCCTTTATTTCTATAAAGGCCGACTTGATACTTTCAAAATAAATAAATAACAACGCACGCCACTTCTTCATGACAATCTTGACAAGAATGACTTTAGCTGCACATCCCGCCAACACTTCCCCCAGCCAAACAGAATCATCTGATTCCACCAACAACGCGTTGCAACCAATTCTGCCTCAAATGGAAGCTGAATTTGAAGTAATTCCTGAAGCAGCCGAAGGTACACCAACGACTCCCTCTCGCACCTCCCACATTAAAACCAACACACAAAACAACCAGAAACATCCGCACAGCAACTTCCCCGCTGGTCCTTCTCATCCTCCTCATCTTCTTCCGGAAGCGACGTGTCCTCACAAAGCGGGTTCGTCTCCACAAAACACACGAAACTCTGGTCCTCCATTTCATCCGCAGTCGAAACCAGTGCGTGGGAGAAGCCTTTGAGTCCCGAGAATGACGAGGATGATCACCTTGGAAGTGCCTTGGTTGACTTGGATTCCCAGTCGGATCGCGTGACGGCGGAGATGGTTGACGTTGAAGTCCCTGCGACTTTGTTTGGGTCGGTTATGTCTCGTTCGCGCGGTGTGCGGTCGGAGGGTGGATGGAGTTTTGAGGGGGCGGCGTGGGAGAATACACCAGAGCCAAGTATGTAAATCACATGGTTTCGGCGTAACATCTAATGCTGGTAAAGAACAACGGTCTCCAATGTCTTCTATATATCCAAGTACGTCGTCTAGCTCTCTGGCATCGGAAGCTGCTAGTCCGGCTGTTCCTTTTGCGCCAAACACTCGAAGAACACATTATTGGCCATTTACAGACCGTGCATACCGTAAATCTTATCGAAAACGTTCGTCTGCTGCGAGCAGTACACGGACGTCTACGAAGCCACAGCGTCATCACCTCCAGGAGACATCCCCACCACATCGCAAGCAAAAATCTCGTACTTGTAGCTGTATTTTCTTTGTATCCCTCTTGACAGCTTTGCTGTCCGTCATCTTAACCTACCCCATGTCCCACTGCTCCTCCGCCCAACCCGAAACTCTCCTCTCAACTATACTCTCCCACCCACTCCTCCAAAACCACATCCCAACATCTCTCTTCCACTCGCCCCCCAAAAACCAAACCACCCTACTACAACCTCAAAACGAAACTATATCGCCAACAACAGCACCCCTCCAAACCCTCCTCCAAAAGAGTCAAGACCCACTACTTCACCTCTTCCACTCCCTCAAATCCCTCCCGACTCCTTTAAACCTCTCCCTGTCTGCACACACGTCCCTGAGCCTCGCAACTGTCATTGACTCTCTCGAAAGCACAGACTCACGGCGAGTCGCGGCAGGACTGCGGGAACTAGCTGGAGCTTTAAATCGCGCTGCTGATGGAATCGTTGCGGTCTTAAGTGAAGGGTGGTATACGGGTCGCGGAGTTGTTCGTGGCCTTGGGATGCTTGTAGACGGGGCGTCGAGCTTAACTTCGAATTTTGGAGAGAAGGAGTGTCAAAGTGGGCTACGTGTATGGATTCGAGAGTGGTTGGGTGTCGTGGATCGGGATGTTGATGTTGCAAAGTGGAGGAAATGGATGGATCGGGTGGATGATTTCGTGGAAGAGGTGGATTCTTTGCTTGGTGGATTGGAGACATGTTGTTTTGACGCGATGGAGAGAATGTCGATGGTAAATGTTGTGTGGCAAGGGGCAAATGGAGCGACGGAGAGGGAACGGAGACGGGTTTTTGGGGCTGTGGATGAGATGCGGGGTGAGCTTGAAGAGCTTCGCGGTGAGAGTTGGGTTGTGAAAATGTTGCGGGAGTGGCTCTTGAAGGACTTGGATGGAGGGAGGGGAAAGTAAGTGTCACGGAACGCGCTTTGAGGGGTTTGGAGCGCGATTTAGAGGTGCTTGGTGAAGTTGTTAAAGGTTTGAAGGAAATGGCACCGGGTATTGTGGAGATATCAACGAGAGTGAAAGAGATTCGAGGAGGTGTTCAACGATTCCGGTCGGATCTGAAGGCAGGGCGCCTTTTAAAAGGGCATATTATGGATGATGGTTTTGAACAGATGAAATTAGTTGTTGGCAGGTTGAGTGATGCAGTATCCGTTTCAAGAAATTAGTTATGTGATTCACTTTGGTTTGATTTGGTTCAAGAGTGGAAAGCAAAAGAAAGAATCACACAAAAATGACTGACATGGACATTGACGAGGAGCTCACCGCCACTTCCCTTCGTAATCACAATATCGATGGTGAATCTGAGGTTGAAGCGGGTGTGGGAGATGTTGCTGGCAGCGACACGTACAACCTCGATCCACTTCTTCCTCAGTTTGACTGCTACGAGAACCCTGACTTTGAGTATGTTGAAGTCAAGCAAGAAGAAGGTGAGAGTGTGACTGAGTAAGGTGGGTGGTTGGCTAATCTAATTGAGATTCAGAAGAGAATGCTTTGAATCGTGTCTCAATTGCTGCTGTTCCACACCCAATTCAACATCCAATTCAACATCCAATTCATCTAATGCAACAACCCATGTGCGCTGATGTTGATCCTATGAATACGCATAACCAGTGGAGGGAAGAGACTCAAACAGAGGACTTCGATGATGATGTAGACACAACGAGACAAGGTACCATACACATTAACCGTTACTACAATTTTTACAACTTTCTAACAAAATAACTATCTAAATTAATCAATAGGATTCATTCGTTCGACTTCTTTCTTTTCGCCAACTCCAATACTAACGCGTAACATTCACAATCCAATCCGTCGTACTTCCCAATCTTCCAATCTTCTTCCAACTCCACCAGGTGAAGAAGAAGAGGAATGGACACGATATAGCGAAGGAATAAACTCTACCGCCCGTGAATGGGACGCCCAATCAGATGTAAACACTGTTGAACACTTTCGCACGGACCTTCCTGCTTCAGTGCAGTGGTCCCGTGCCAGCCAACGCGAAGTCGCTACTGCCACGACTGCCAGCATTATGGAGGACGTAAAACACTCTAAACCTGCCCTACACCCGATTCACCTTCTCGTATCTGGGTTATTTTTCTCGCTGTTATTTTACCAATTCTTGCAGCTGTTGGTGCATTCTACTTTTACAACGACGACAACATCCAAAGCACTCCATTCGAGACTCCAATTCCAACTTCTACTGCCACGGGATACCCCATCGCATACCATTACATTCCACCCATTCAAGCTCTCCTCGATGAATCCAAGGACCCACTCCTCAAGCTCTTTTATTCCCTCGAGAATCTCCCAACAGCACTCTCGATTTCAAACTCTGCTCACGTCTGCCACGAACTCACCTCCATCATCAACACTCTCGGAACGCCAGACGCAACCGCTGTCGGCGAAGGCGTCAAAAAACTCTCTGTCGAGCTAAACAAAGGCGCAGACGCAATCACAGACCTCCTGACAGACGGTTTCTTCTCTGGCCGTAAAATCGTCCGCGGCCTAACCGTCCTCGTCGGCGACGTGGACGCAGTCGTTGAAAACAACTTGATGTGTCGGACATTGACCAAGAAAAGAAGCGTTGGAATACGCGTGTAGACAAGTTTGCAGGGGAAATGGATCAAGTCTTGCACCACTTGGAAGACACGATTGCGTCCACTGTCTCGCAAATGGGTACTGTCAAACGTGTTTGGGAACATGTGCATTGGGAAACAGTGCAAGGTCATGAATCTGCTAAACATGGGTATAAAGAAAGGGAGGTGGAGTTGGAAAAGTTGAAGGGGGAGAGTAGGGTCACGAAAATGTTGAAGATGTGGTCGTCAAACAGTAATGCTTCCAAACGGGCCTTGCATGAACTTCAAGCTGACGTCAATGTGTTGAGCGATGTCGTGAACAAGTTGAAAGAAATGGGACCGGGTATCAGTGCGCTTGGTCAACGTGTCAAGGAAATTCGAGCTGGCGTGCAAAGATTCCGGGGTGAACTCAAAGCTGAAAAGATCATGTCTGAATGCGATGCAACTTCTTGCGCTGGGCTGAACGTGGAGAAAATGAAATTGACAGTGGGGGCGTTGGAGGATGCCCTTCCAGCTTGAAGACGCACTGCTTATTCTTTACTTTTTTCATTCTTGCGCATAAAGAAACAAAGAGGTTTTATTCTAAATCAATGGAAAAACATAGAAGCACAGCAAAAAAGGAACGAAAATTTCAAAGAGCAAAAACGACAGCAGTAATGAACGCAGCGAAGACTCCAACAAGCCCAGTAGCATCTCCCTTGTAAATATTGTTTCCAGCCGAAACTCCATAGGTATTTTGAGCTGGAAGTACGTTTGGTGCAACAGAATCAGTTGAAGAGACTGCAGAAGTGACAGTTGTGACCATTGTGCTCGCACCAACTTTCAGTTCGCCGGCAGCAGTCAAAGATTTGGAATTATTAGTCAACGCAGCAGTGCTGGACGTAGCAGAGACGGCATTGCTGTTTGCAGCAATAGTGGAAACGGCGATGTTGGATGTTGAAACAGTGGAAGTAACAGACAATGAAGACCTGCTGGAATAAGAAATATTAGAAGCGGCGACGCTGGTTGAAGTGACAGTGGAAACGGCGACACTTGATGTACTAGTAAAAGTGGCAAAACTGGATGTGCTAATGACTGTGGTGCTGGCAGACGAAGTAATAGTTTGAATTGACTCTTTAACGTGGTACTGGAATGAAGCATCGTCAGCGTCTCGACGACCGCGAGGAATATTCGAACTTGGTTCACCAGAAGAAACATTGAAAACACCAGAACCGACAGTCAAGGCGTTGTAGACGACATTCTTGTCACCTCCAAAGTAACGCTGGAATCGGGAGGTTGGGTCATTTGGACCGCATGCCTCACTAGTGTTTGTGAACTGGAACTGTCCAAAGTCACTAGAAATTGCGAGAGTGATACAGCCATCGTTAATATCAGTTCCGTTTTGTAGCGACAAGGAACCAAGAGTATAAGTATCAAGAACGTATTTCTGGGAGGTTCCTGGATTGGTTAGAGAATTGTAGGTGTAGACACATGAATTTGCATTTGTTGGAGACGAAACATTTGAGGTCACAGAGAATGAAAACTTGGACTTGGAAAGAACCTTGACGTCACTGACTGCATCAGAACCAACGCCGTAAGCGGAACCGTACGTGGCCTTATACTTATCCCAGCTCTCTCTAACAATTATGTCACCATATTTTGTAACTTTGACTACTGCAAGCCTTTCACGGAACTTTTCGTTGTCATCAAGCAAGACTGGAGCCATTGGACCACAAGCGGGATTCTTGTAGTCAAGTGCATACATTCCAAGTGTTGGAATTTGGTCAGATATCCAGTAGACGGAACAATACGGTGGATCGTGACGACGGCGACCGCTCTCATCTTGGACAAAGGCAAAGGAAGCCTCAACGTCAGTGATCAATAACGAACCGTCCGCCAATTTGTTGTCGTCAAAACCAACAAGGTGGAAAAGTTTTTTCGTCAATGAGACGCCTATATACAGTAGCTAATCGAGGCCCAATGCTGGCTTCACCACAAACAGGATCTGAACTCGTAAAGTTGAGAAGTGTTGAAAATGTGCCATTGATTGAATAATCGACGATTAAGCCTGAGATACCGACTGTGCCATTGAATGAAGATGGTAAAGTGAAATCCAGGCACTTTAACAAGGTTTCGGGAGGATCTGGAATTCCTGGGCTACAGTCAGGCCAACTGTTAAACTTGAAGTACGAAAAAGATCCACCGACAGCTTTGACGGTTTGCATAGTTTGGACCTTATTTGGGAGGCAAAAAATCAATTATCTTGATCCAATCTTGAACCAATCTTGATCCATTTTGTGGAGTGACTGATTTAAGAAATTCGTATTCACCCAAAAAACTGAAATACTTCCTTTATATCACGGCTAGCATCACAGAACTTAAGTTTAAAACTCGAATTTTCAAATTTAACATTCACAAAGCAAAAGTAACAGCAGTAATGAAAGCAGCAAAAATGCCAACACGACCAGCAGCATCTCCCTTGTAAACATTGTTGGCAGCATGAGTTCCATAAGGATTTGGTGCAGCATAACCGGTCGGAATGTCAGTGGTTGGAGAGAGAACAGCCGAAGCAGTGATAACAACCGATGCTCCTACAGCTGTAGTTGTAATCGAACCAGCAGAAGTTGCAGCTTTGGAAGTCAAAGATGACGTGCAGTGCTGGAAGTTGCAATGGTGCTCGTTGCAGAGCTGAAGGTTGTAGCAATCGTGGAAGTGCTTACAGATGAGGCAGTAGTTTGAATCAAATCCTTGCTGATGTAGTGGAATGAAGCGTCACCAGGATCACGACGACCGAAACCATGAGGAATATTCGAATCTGGTTCACCAGAAGAGACGTTGAAAACACCAGAACCGACAGTCAAGGCATTGTAAACGACATTCTTGTCACCTCCAAAGTAACGTTGGAAGCGGGTGGTTGGATCGGTTGGACCACATGCTGGCTGGTGTTTGTGAACTGGAACTGTCCAAGGTAAGTGGAAATTGCGGTGGTGATGCAGCCATCGTTAATGTCAGTTCCGTTTTGCAAGGATAAAGAACCAAGTGTGTACGACCCAAGCACATATTCTTGTGTGTTTGCTGGAATGTCTTGACTAACGTAGGTGTAGACACATGAATTTGCATCAGTTGGAGACGTAGCATTAGAGGTCACAGAAAATGAAAACTTGGACTTGGAAAGAACCTTGATGGGACTGACAGCAGCGGAATCAACTGCGTAAGCATACTTGAACACGGTCTGGTGGACTTTGTCACCAATTACAACATTCCCAAACGAATCGGCACCAACAACCGCGAGTCTTTCGCGATACTTTTCGGTGTTATCAACCAACACTGGAGCTTGCGGTCCGCAAATTGGGCTCTTGTTATCAAGAACGTAGGAACCAGGTGTTGGAATTTTGTCGGAAACCCAGTTTACGATACACAAAGTCGGATCAGGATCGACTGGGTCATCACGACGACGACCGGTACCATCTGGGACAAGCGTAAAAGCAGAAGTAACTCCAGTGATCAAGCGCGGAGCATTTGGCGTTTCGGCATCCGTGATGAGACCACTTAGTTGGAAGTCTTTCTCATTGATGACATGTCCGTACACTTTGGCCAACCGCGAGCTGATGCCGGGTCCACCACAGGCTGGATCCGAGCTGGTGAAGTTGACTAGCTTTGAAAATGTTCCATTGGTGGCAGTATCGTAAAGGGCACATCGTTGAGGCGAAACTGAATGAGGCTGGCAAAGTGAAGTCAAACTTAGCAAGGCATCATGGATCAGAAATCCGTTGGTGCAGTCAGGATCACACTGAGCTTAAATGCGAAAAGGATCCCGATAAGGTGGAAGTGGAATTTGTGGCATGTTTTGGAGATGAAGTTGCTTCCAACTGAAAAGTTCAACATCACAGCCCATCTCCACCTTTTCATGCCTTCTCTCTAGCATATTATGGAACGAATCCGCTCTGTACTGGTGGGTACGGAATAGGAAAGAAACTGTGCGTGAACTCTAGCTCTCATACTGAGTCTTTGTGAACTTGTGTCTGAGAGTTGATCTGATTGGCCGAGACGTCCAAAGGAAATAAGAAGCGTTCATTAATTCAGAATTCATGCTCTTAAACGTTGTTCTCGGCCGTAACTTCAAAATAAATACTTTTGTTTCAGCCAAAATCACACCATAATATCATCATATTCATCATCCTCATTATCCTGATCTCTCTGCTGATTTTGCTCCGAGTTGTTTGGCAAAGCCAGCCCCCCTCATACCGCTCGTCCCCACTCCCTCTCCCATCATCGTCATCATCATCCCGCATCCTCTTTCCACCAAGATTCTTTCCCTTCAACGTTGCTTCATCACCCATCGCGTTTCTCGTCTTGGCAAGCTCCTTGTCCAACGCAATCAGCTCCAGCACACGACCGAGCTTTTTCGGGTCTTTTCGGAGAACGTAGGTTAGGTCTGTTAGCTTTAGACGACCATTTGAGGAGGCCTGGAGGGTCTTTGTGCACTGGTTTTTTGGATTAGGGTGGTGTGTTAGGATGTACTGTGGATGAGTGAGGAGCACGCACCAAGTCCTCGATGAACATTAGAAGCATGTCTTCCATCACATCGGCGGTGTCTTCGGCGGGGTTTAAGACATCGCCGTTGCCGTACATGATTTGTCTGACTAGGTTGGATTTGGATACATCAGAGACAACAGGTAGATAGGTAGGCAGTTAACTCAACTCTCTTTCGTAAAGATACGTTTCCTTGGTCCTGTGTTCCGCTTCTCTTTGGGTCGTGTACTCGCTCTCGTTCGTCATCCGAATCCATTTCTGAGATGAATAAAATAACTGAGAGGAAAGTAGAACTCTTGAAAATATACATGTTTATTTTGCTTTTTACCGATGAGCATTTGATAATGATAAAAGTAATGAACTATCACTGTTTCTGAAGTTTTGGGGAGCCATTAACTCACAGTCTCCTTCTTGGTCGAGACTTGAATTCCAGCGAAACGGTTGGAGCAAGAATAGAATGTGAAATCTCGTAATATGATGATATGCTTCCATTCGAATCATTCGATTTAATAGAGCTTCGTCGACTTGATGCACTAGTAACTGACAAAGACGGAGACGGCGGGCAGATATCTTCCGATGAAGGAAGCGATTCCAAGACTGTAGCAGGAAGATGTGGAATATACGAAGAACTCAGTCGCTTTGTTTGTTGACTTGTTCGAAGAGAGTTTGTGATTGGATCCAACCCAAGTGATCCCGATGTTGATTCTTTGATGGGGCGGTGGGTGAAATGATCCCAAAGTCTGTTCGGAGGCAGTTCATGGAGCAGTACATTCCATCATGCTAATGAAGGGGAAAGTGTGTGTGATTAGTGATTGAAGGGGAGTGTCAATTTAAGGTGGCTCCACTCACTGTCAGCTTCTTCTCGCAGATCAGGCACCATTGAACAAAGTCTTCCATTTTCGATATGTTTGGAGTGTTGAGAAGCAGGTGAGTTTTCCAGTGAGTTTCGGAAGGAAAGGGGAAAGTCTTGTGTGGCTGTTTTTAAGTGGTTTGATGCGTGCAAGAGCGCAATCGTCGATTCATCATTGGACAAACAATCACGCCATCTCCGTGGTCATTCCTCCCGACAAAGGCATCACACCACTGATAATTACGCCATAATAAACAGAATTATATTGGATGAAATCACCCGGTAATCTGAAATGAAAAACTAACAACCATGAGGTTCTAATGATGATTTAAACTGACAAAATGATAGTTCTAGAAGAAAAATAAAGGCCGCAATCACGGCAGTGATGAAGCCTTGAAGATTCTTGGCTGATCCCTTGTAAATGTTGTTGTTGTAGACGGAATTCCGTAAACCGTTGGGGGCGTGTAACCAGCTGGCGCAACGTATCCAGTTTGAGTCGCGAAAGTTTTTGGATTGGCCGTAGTTCGTTCTGCAACAGAAACACTACTGGAAGGACTGAACGCAGATGCGGTAGTAGTCGACGTGGACGTAGTTGCCGTTGTCTAATGTTTTAGGTTTGAATTTAAATTTAAAACTGCAGAGGCTTACCTTGGTTGTAACGTTGAAGAGCTTGACGTTGAGGATAATGTCGAAGAACTAGTCGAAGATGAGGTTGAGGAAGAACTTGAAGAGGTTGAAGAGGTGGTTGAAGTAGACGACGATGTTGTCGTAGTAAAAGTAGTAGAAGAAGTAGTTGAAGTGGTCGTGGTTGGGATGACAGAGTTATCAAAAAGTGGAACGTGGCATCACCAGCATCACGGCGATCAACATTCGAGCTGGGTTTCCAACTGAAATATTAAATACGCCTGTAGCAGCATCCAAGAGGTTATACACCACATTCTTGTCATTCCCAAAGTAGCGCTTAAACCGCGGAACAGGATCAGTGTTTCCACAAGCGTCAGACGCATTCGTGAACAACAAAGACCCGACATCAGTTGAAGCAATCGTATTGATACATCCATCATTCACATCAGCTCCACCAACCAAACTCAAAGTCCCAAGATCATAAGACTGTAGAGTAAACGTACGAGTTACAACAGCGCGTTCCTCTGCAACATATGTATACACACACGAATTATTCACAGTTGTTTTCAACTCATCAAACGTAACCGTGATAGTAAACTTGTAATTCGACAACATATTGTACAAAATGCCTGACGACTCGATTCGATACTGTGGCGAGAAAAAGTTCTGGTATCGTTGGCCTTGGATCAAGATGGGTGCGTATCGATCGACTTGAACAGTTGCAAATGCAAACTTTTCACGGTTTGCCTCGGACTTGTCGACAAGTCTTGGGCCATTGGAACCGCATACTGGACTCTTGTAATCGAGGACGTAGGAGCCTGGCGATTGGACGGCGGTGGAGAACCAGGATATGTCGCATGTTGCGTTTGATTGGAGTAAGAAAGTGGCTTGTACTTTGTAAATCAAGTGCGGGTTTGATGGAGAATCGGGGTCGGAAGTGTTGAAGGATCCAAGGACTTTGAAGGAGTTGGTGTTAATTGGGCCGTAGACAGCAGTCAATCGAGAAGTGAAGTCCGTGTCTGATCCACACCCTGGATCGGTGCTTGAGAAGGTGAATTCAGAGGCAAATGGACTTGTAATGTTTCTGTCTTCAATACTCGTGAGACCAGATGGGGCAGTGAATGTTGGGGGAAGAGCGAAGTCGAGACACTTGAGCAGCGAGGCCGAGGGATCTGGCAGTCCAACACAGTCTGAGGGTGGATTGGCGCCATAGCTGCGAACAAAGGAGCTCCCGATAAAGGCGTAGTCTTGTTGTGGTTGCAAAATGGGCATTTTGAGTGTAACAAGCGTGCGTGCAGTACAGACACAAACAGAAATCTTCTCAGAACACAAGCACGAAAGAATGAGTTCTTGACAAGTTGCCCGGTTAATTAAAGCCTTAAACTCCTTTTCTGCTGTTTAATTGTCTGCAGGTCCAAACGAAGGGAATAATATTGAGATCGATGGATATATGCTTGACTCTTGTCTGTATCTCTTTCCTTTGTAGAAAAAGTTCCATTTGAAGGACTATACGTATGTACAATAATATTTAATGTTTGGGCAACTTCTCTTTCCTTCCATTGATTTATTTTCTACTCTCTTTCACTGAAGAAAAAAAGTCAAACCAAACCACCCATAGTTTAATTGCATGATCATGATTGACCCAACAACGACGTACCCGCTTCAACACTCATGGGTGTTCTGGTGAGTTGTAACTGTTTTGTTCATTCAAGCAACTCGATTGACTCGCACCACAACCCACAACCCAAACGCATCAGGACAATGCACAAAGAGCCCAAGCGAAAAGATCCGCAGCGCCTTGACTCCGTCTCGTCCGTCACATCAACAACAACAGGCGTGGAAACAGCCGGAAGTGGCAGCGAATCCAAGGGGCCGTCGTACTCAGACTCAATCACAAAAGTGTGCACCTTTTCAACGGTCGCCGAGTTCTGGATGGGCTACAGCCACGTGAAAAGGCCGAGCGATTTGGCCGTGGCGAGCGACCTGTTCTTGTTTAAGGACGGCCTGAGACCGACCTGGGAGGGTGCGTTGCCTTGCTTTATACAACAATACTATACAGGCTTCGAAAAACTGAAAATGTTGTACTTGTTTAGACCAGCCGACGGGTGGAAAGTGGATTGTGAGGCTTAAGAAGGGGCTGGCGAGTCGGTACTGGGTGCGTATGGGTGGTTTTTTGTTGAGGTGGTTCAACTTGGTTTGCTTTGGTGACTAAATGCTTATATACAGGAAAACTTGGTATGTTTATGGCGCTTGCGTTAACTGTTAGAATCCGTGTTTCTTATATACGTCATGTTATTGAAGGTCCTCGCTTTGATTGGCGAGCAGTTTGATGTCGGGGATGAAATCTGTGGAGCTGTCATTAGTATGCGTCATCAGGAAGACATTCTTAGCGTGTGGAACCAAACGGCCGAGTCTGGACGTGTGAACTTGAAGATTCGGTGAGTTGACTGTTTAGAGGAAGAGTCATGGTCAACTGATTGCCCACCCACAGAGACACGCTCAAGAGAGTATTGAATCTGCCATCAAACTGTATTATGGAGTATAAGGCGCATCAGGCATCGATTACGGATCAGAGTTCGTACAGGAACACAGCCCTGTTCCTATAACAAAACTAGAATCGCAAATGAAAGTGGGCCAAGATGAAGGAAGGAAAAGGGCAGAATGAGATTGAAAGGGCACTGAAGAAAGAGGAAAGCAAATCAAAGTAAATTCTTGTTTTGTGTTTCAATTCAAGAAAGAAGCAGAGACAAGTGTCCGAAAAAGAAAGCATTCAACCAAAATGGACACTGAATCGACAACAACAACGCCTGTCCCGTCAAAGCGAAAGTCACCGTCGCCGTCAAAGGCCGCGAAAGCAACGGCTTCAAAGCGCCAAAAGACGACGCCGCAAATCACAAACTTCTTTGTTAAAAAGGTGGGACTACTTCGTACTTACTACTTAGGACTAGTAAACAGTCTAACAACAATCAACTAGGATCCACAGCCAGCACAACTACCAGCTGCCTCAACTACTGCTACTGCTACTGCTACTGCTCCTAGTACTCCTTCCTCTGTCCCTGCTTCTCTTGCCTCTCTCGCCCTTCCAACTGCCACTGCCACTGATCCCGCTACGTCTCCCTCAAAATCCAATCAAGTCCCACCGAAGAACGACCACTCAAATCCCTTTCTCGATCCTTGCCCACTCGCCAATCCAGTCGAAAGTGCACCAGAGAATGCGCACGATGAGCAGATGGCCGAGGCCGAATCCAAGAACGCCATTCCCTTCACTTCAGCGGCTACTTCGCCTGCTCGTCCAATTCCTCCAACAGATCCTCCACCTGTTATCGCTGTAACTACAGAGCCAGAGTCTACTGCTCCTTTTACTTCAACTCTCGTTCAAATCGTGAAAGGAAAAGTCGTGTTCAAGGAAAAGAAACTCAACCTAGACAAACAACGTGTCACAATCGCAGGTACTCTTCTCGTTTTTATTACTGAAATCTATGATTCTGTTCCATCTCTTTGAAAAACTATACTAACCTGATCAAAACGCATTACCCCACACAAATAGAACTCAACGCTTTCCATGAGTACAAAGACTCCCTCGCAACGACAAGTAGCGATAATATGACGGTAGAATCCGATAAAAACGAACCTACCCTGTTCCCAGTCCAATTCCATCCTCTCGTAGCCAAATATGTGCAGGATTCGGACATTTCGTTGGCTGGCCTCACAAAACACATTATGGCTCAACTATTTCCTGACACGGACGACGATGATGACGACAATGACGGCGACGACGAGAATGCCGACAATGATGACCGAGATAAGACGACGAAAAAGTATCCAGGTAAACAACTTGGTTGTTTTGTGAAATTTCGATATTTAAATACGTCCATACCCCTCCAGTCGACTTAACCCCACAAACACTCTCCGCCACAATCACTCGCCTCGCAACACGCGTCAACTACGGTCTCTTCCCTGAAACCCATCCTCCTGCTTCCTGCTCCATCTGGAGATGGAATGTCCACGACCAGTCACTTCTTGGCTCTCAAGAGACGCAAGAGAAAGTGGCGCAACGGAAGAGTGTTCGGGAACAGGTTGCGAAGGATTTGGGGCTTTTGTATGCAGGGCTTTCGGAGACTGAGAGGGAAGGGGTGATGGGGAAAGCGTGGTGGAATAAGTATGGACGGAAGAGTAGTGCTGCTGCTGCTGCTGCTTCTGTTACTGTTGTTGTGGCTGCGACTCCTGCAACTCCTGTGGCGAATGTCGCCGTGTCCAATGTTGTTGTGGGTCCAGTGACAGCTACTCCAGTAGTGATGTCGGAAAAGGATGGTGAGCATGAAGCTGCTACTCCTGCTGCCGGAAGCACGAAGAAGACTCCGGCGGGTAGGAAGAAGGAGAAGGATGCGGAAAAGATTGCGGCGGCTGCGAAAGCAAAAGAAGAAGCAAGGGAAAAGAAGGTTTGTTAGTTGTTTTTTTCGTGCAAGATTCACCACGTGTATTTATTGGCGATTTAGGAACAAGAAAAGCGGGAAGCAAAAGAAGCCAAGGAGAGGAAGAAGGAGGAGGAGAGGGCGGCAGCTGAAAAGATTAAGGAGGAGGCTCGGCTGAAGAAGCTTGAGGAGAAGAAGGAGGCTGCGAAGAAGGTTTGGCGTTTCGTAACAAGCTTTCGGTTCATATTGAATTCGACTATTTGCAGGATGAAAAGAAAACTGACAAGGGACAAATGAGCATGTTCAGCTTTGTCAAAAAGATTGCGAAGCCTGACCCCGCCGTTGAATTGAAGGGTTTGTCTTTGAACATCACTATTATTTTCGCTGACTCTGGTTCAGCGGAATCCACTGAAGATGCATCACTTATTGCCTTCCGAAAGCTTTTTTTGCCTTACCACACAAAAGCTGGGTCAACCCTCGCCCAACACAACCGTTTCTGGCATCAAACTCCGTCCACTTTCATTGAAGAAATCGCTGCCCAAACTTCCGGTATTCTTCCATTCTGTAACACCTCAAATCAAACGTATTGCTCATTTCACACAACCACCAGAAACCCAACACTCCACCGAATTCACAACATTCCTAAAAACTGCGTCCTCATTCTACCGCTCTACTCTACTCACAAAGCGTATCGACCAACGCCGCCGAAACCGCATCAAACACGAAACCCTCCTCGCCTCTCGCGACCCAACCCTCCTCCCCGACGACGAAGAAGAAGACCCATACAAAAAGTTCCGCAACAAGAAATGGAAGCTCCTCCAATTCGCAGAAGACTATCGACCTCCCTACTTTGGAACCTGGTTGAAACGCAGCCGGTTCGTGCGTGGAGTTACGCCGTGGCGAAAGGAGGTTGATACTGCTGTTGTGAACTATGAGGTTGACAGTGAAGATGAGTGGGAAGAGGAGGAGGAACCTGGAGAGGAGCTTGGAAGTGAGATTGATGAAGATGAGGATCATCGAGGGGAGAAGGTTGGGAAGGGGGAGGAGAGGGATGAGGGTGAGGAAATGGTAAAGTTGAACTAAGTAAGGTTTATGAGAGAGGTCTAACGCTTTTTGATAGGATGACTGGATGGTTCCTGATGGGTATTTGTCGGAGGATGAAGCGGGGATGGAGGATGAAGATGGGGTGTTTCGAAAAGGTGAGGTTTTACTTGTGGACGAGGCAGGAAGTTAATGGTGTTGAATAGAGAGATCTGTCAAAGAGATGCCCAAGAAGAAAGTGGGGCCACTTGTTCCTGTCGTTGTATGTTGGTTTGAAGACGACGCGAGTCCACCACAAGATTCCGTCCTGAATTCGTACCATGCAGTGTGGATGATTGGTATGTTGTCGTTCGTTATGATTAATCGCACTTACTTACAGGAATACAGACGATGCCTCGATAGATCCTTTCACATATCGTCACAAATCTGCACTTTCTCTCTCAGACGTTTCGTTCACTCCGCATAAACATGCGTCCTATTTCGGAAACGGAACAACGTCGGTGACAAAGGCGTTGAAGACTAGTCATGAGAAGCATTCGTTTGAGGAACAACATATGGAGCCGCTGGTTCGGTTGGTTGTTGGAAACACTTTGCCCTTGTCACGGCTGGTTGAGTATGTGAAGGAGAGGTAAGAACGCAGTTCCTTTCAAAATCGTTTTGAGCTGACGCGGTTGGTTTTAGTTTCCCACTTATCAGCAAAGTGCAACTAGAACTCAAGATTCGTCAAGTTGCTGAAAAGAGAAAAGTTGTTGGATCTGATGTGAGTTGCTGAATTAATCCACAACCTTGCTGAAAAAACATCCACACTAGAAACAACAATGGGTCATTAAACAGGACTTTGAAAAGCATTGTCTTCCCGGAACGAACCCACAGATACTTATTGAGCCGGCTCGATCCTCGTCCCCAGTTGCGATACGTGAAGTCGACCCGTCAATGAAACGAAAGGCTGCATCCAAGCCAGCCATTGTGGATCCAGACACGTCGCCGTTACCACAATCACCTCGTCACTTTGTGATTCCATCGCATGGAGAATACGTAGGAGACGATGACGAACAGATTGAGGAAATTGTGGGGGATCTCTTTTTCGATGGTGACGAATTGGCGGGTGATTGTGTCGATGATTTGGAGATAATAGAAGGTGTTGATGGAGGTGTAGAGGATGTTGGAGTTATTGATGCAGAGATTGGGTTGGGTGTTGGATTGGTGAGAGTGGATGATGCGGAAATGGAGGAAGCGGTTTGATATTTGTTTTTACAAAAGGGGTTTCATTTGAATAGTTTAATTTATTGTATTTTTTCACGATATTTGAGTTTTGCCGGCATGCCTCTCCTGAGAATCGGGCTTGTGCGGAGATGTTGACAATTGTTGCGGAGACACTCTTTCACACCAATTTACGCCTCCTGTTCGCTTCCATTTCCTCTCTCTTTTCTTTCGTCTTGAAATATTCGCTCAAACGCTACTATCCGTTTTCTTCTTAATGCAGGGATGAGGGGCAGTAGAGATGCGGAGACACTCCTTCGCACTGAAAATTTTGCATATCAGTCGTCGCTTTCGATCTCCTTTCGACTTTAGCCGACACCAGCTTCCTTTCCTGGGATGTCCACAAACATCCCTTACCACCGATCTTACTATTTGTAATGGAAATTCAAAAAGGGACTTTCATTGTTTGATTTTGGACAAAGTTGCTGAAATCAAATAATTGCCTTATTTTTTAATCAAAGGGGAAGGGAAGGGTTTATCTTGCACAGCCAGGCAACCCCAGGTTTTCTTCCAAAAAAAACAATGTCTGCCGAACCTCAGCCTTTCAGTGGAGGCTTATTCGAGCGTATTGTTCCAATCTACAGTGACTGCACTTCGCGTGCTGGATATCAGCTATTTCCCACTGCTGCACAATTGAACTGCCTGGAAATGTCACTCCCAACCACTTTCACTTCGCCACCTTATGAAATCGGTCTGAAGGGTGTTATTCCTGGCTTCATGACGTTCACAAATGCTAGTACCGCCTGCGGTGGCTCAGATCTTGCTTCTCGCTTAACGAATGTATATGGCAACATCTCCGAGTCCAACGATTATCCACCTCGCATTTTTCTAGACTCATATTTACCACCAACCGACGGCATAACTTTCATGGCCGACATCCAGATCATATTTTCACTCCAAAATATATCGGCTGGATGCATGTTTTGGTGGGTACCGAAGTCGGTTCTTCCACCAGTTCCATACATTCTTGTGGAAAACAATCCAATATGTGGTTCCAAAGCCCCTGTCATTCGCGACGCCTCCAATCTGAATCGTCAAAATTATGTTCTTGCTTTGGTCTACCCTACTAGCCAGATTCCGTACCTAAACCGCTTTCCCTATCCTATAGTGTTTTCTAAACTTTTTGGAGTTGACCAAGCAGCGATTTTGTTCAAATTAATTTCAACCTTCAAGTTTTCCATCACGGTCACCTCCGATCCTGCTGCTTCGTCTGCAGAAAACAGTTGTGTTTATGAGTACGAGGCACAAACCAGTGATACTATCGTTCGCAAATTTACTCTTGTGAGGTACAACCTTGGTGGAGCGCAGCTGTTGCCAAACGCCACCATTGAGGATGGTTGTATTACTAATGGAACAATGACGGATTTGGGAATTCTTTCTTTCTCCGGCTCCTCTGAAATTTGTGGAAGCACTGATCCAAGTTCACGTTTCTCCCGCTACTTTGGCCGACTTGATAAAATCAAATTCTACTATTTGAATGCCGCGGATGGATTCTTCAACGTTACTGTCGAAATTCCGCCGGTCGCCGCGACTCAACCAATGCTACTTTCTATTATGCTGACCTGGATTTTTCAAACACCAACAACAATAATTCGTCTTTCACGTCTTTCGTTACTGCCAACCTACCAACTTCAACTTCCAGCGCAATCCAAACATCAAACTCATTACCAATGATAGCAACAGTCGGCACTTCTAACACTGAGTTGACTTCAACAATTTCCAATGAATTCGTTGCTTCTTCCACATTCTTCTCCGCATTATCAACTACAGTTCTAGCTTCGGGGGTTTCCTTAACTACAGAGACAAGAACTACGGTTATCGCTTCACCAACATCACTGCCTATCAAGCCCTGCAATTCAATCCTCCCTGCCGATGCAACGAACCAATGCCCTCCTATTTCCAAACCTTCCGAAGACGTCACAAACATTCTCGCCTCCGTCCAAATTCCATCTTCAAACACAGTCCTTCCAAAGTACGATGGCAACGTCATTCAAATCATTGCCAAGTTGAATTTCAAAGTAAGTTGCATACTATCTTTTCTATCCAATGAATAACTCTTATCTTTGTCAATAAGCTTCCTGCCGCACTTGGGAACGTTGATGCCTCTAAAATCGGCAACTCTGTGTTTGCTGTGACGGAATCAGTCACTCCTGGCAAACCAGTTGCTGTTGCAGGCCCGAGTATTCCTGCACCAAACTTTGGCTCGTCTGTTTCGGGGCTGAATGCTCTTGCTCTGCTTGTGACTCCTTCAGGCTACTCAGCTTCCAATTTCTCAACTCCAAGTGTCTACATTTCCGCAGATGTGAACGCAAGTGTAACTGTCGAAGGTAATCTTATCCATCTCTTTTATTTCTTATTTTGACTTGTATGGTGTGAACAGATTTCACCATTACGTATATTCTTCCAGCCATCATCACAAGCGTTTGGTACGCGTTTGACTTGAAAGCAAATGGTATCTTGACTGTGATTGCGAGCACCGATAAAACTCCTATTGCGACGGTCGTCTTCTCTGGATCCTTTCCGTCTTCAAGAAAACGCGCCGACAAGGGTCCTACGTTTGCTATTGTTACAGCAGTTGCACCAGTCGATCTACCGGGCTCAAACCCTGCAACGACATTGCCTGTTACCTCTCAAATTCAAGTTACAAGCGTCACATCGTCTTTTGGTTCCCTATTAAGTACTGTTCAGTCAACAACCGTTTTCCAATCCGTTTCGGTAACTCAGGCCCAACAACAAAGCTCACAAACCTTGACATCTTCGTCTTCCACTGCAACTAGCCCATCGTCTGTCGGAGCTACTTCGACCAATACATCCGTCTCTGTCAAACAAACAACAAGTGTCTCAACCATTGAAGCGGTTGGATCCATTAAAGTCTCAAAGACTTCCAGCACCTCGTCAATTGAAGCAATCAAGGATATCTCAAAAACCTCCGGTACCTCTTCATTCGAAGCAAACAAGACTCCTCAGGTTTCTGCAACTAGTACTACTACTACTGCCAATATCGGAGCTGTACGTCAAACGGAAACAATCAATATTAAAGTCAATGGTGTGACTGCGCGTGCTGTTTCTATTGTTCTAGTTATTTTTGCAGCTATGATGGTGTGAGTTTGACGCCATATTGGAAGTTCGCTTTCGCTTTCCTCGTTTTATTTCCCATACTTTCGTTCTGATGACATTTATTAAACACCATGGTTAAACCTTTATATAATCTGGCTCGCATATCGACGCAATGAAGGTTATTCAGACGTTCGTCACTTCTTCAACTGCCAGTTCTACTCGCCCTCCAGAAACAATTAACGTGAAAGTCAACAACGCGTTCTCGTTGGGAATTTCTGTCCTTTCATGTTTTTGTTGCTACATTGATGCTGTGATTTTGACAGCTACGTTTATGGTCCAAACGAATCGTTGAGGTTTCTTCAGCGGCCAAATAAAGCCACACTAAGTGAAAACAATTAACCACCTTTTTCTGTCTTAATTCGAACAAATAAGCTGGCCATCATCATAGTTTACTTTTTATTTGTAGCTTTGAAGGGGGACCTGAAATTTCCTGTAGAGTCGAGAGCATCAGGCTCCTTGTTTCATTCAACAAGCTGGAGACATCTGCTTGAGTTTTTCCTATTGTTGGAATAGGAGGAAGTACTGGCAACGGAAGGTGGTAAACAAAAGTTAACAACCTCAATGACGTGAACTCAAAAACCAACTTTTTATCCGAATTTTGCCTCCTTTAAATATTCGTTTCGATGGATTACAAACGTCGTGGTATGTGCTGATTACGATGGGTACGATTGGGACCTGGCCTTCAATTGCGAGTCTGAAAGCTCCCTATTTTATTGTTGCGAATATGAGTATTCGTATTAAAACATACGATAGTAGAAACGAACCTGCTTGAAAGGCAGAAGGGAGTTGTCCGATTGGTATGATCGGGTTCCTTCAGGATACATGAAGATGCCGACTTTCTTGCGCTTCATCTCTGCAGCCACAAACTGCATAGTTTTTGCGGCACTTTTCGCATTGGCACGGTCGATAAAGATGTTGTCCGCCAAGTACAGGAACTGTCCCATGAAGGGTACATAAAAGAAGGCATCCTTCGCCATGATACAACAGTGTCTCGGAAAGACATGAGCCAGCAAGAGAATATCGAGGATGTTCTGATGGTTGCTATGGTTATGATGCAGCCTAGTTAGTTATCCATGTTCAAAGACGATTCACAAACCAACCAGACAAAGACAGCAGGTCGATCTGATTTTGGGCCCAGAAAGTCCCGTCCTTCAATTTGCACGTCCAAAACTTGTCCGAAACTGAATCGGACAAGTTGCTCAAGGGCCTTTGCGGCGTCGTCGTTCGCGCCTCGTCGATCCAAACCAACGAGAACTCGCAGCGAGGCCGATGCCGCCCCGACAACAGACGCACCGAGAAACGACCCACTCATCAGCGCCATCCGAGACACAAATTCGAAGAGGTTGTTTGAAGGTGGTGGTGGTGGTGGTGGTGGTGGAGCGTGGTGGCCGTGGGATTGGAGGCTCCATTGCTGCAAGGTTTTAAATCACTCGTTTACCCTAAATTTATCCGCATTTGTCAGGAAGTGAAGGAATTAATAATGTAATATCTGTCATGAATGTATTATGTACAGAACGAATAGTTCCATTTTGAAACCTTGTCCAAATGGCTGACATGGATTCAGATGAAGATGCACCCTCCAAGACCGTCCTTCACCCACCACCACCACCACCACTTCTTCCTAATCAAACGAACCAAATGAGTGCAATTGAGCGTATTCGAGTGATGGCTGTTCTCTTCTTTCTCGTTCGATTAGTTGCCACGTTTGTTGGTTTCCAAGTGGCAGTGCCCGATCCAACGGCCCTTTCGTTCGCCGAAGCTGTGGCCACGAACGACTTTCCCGGATTCGATGCATTCAAACAATTGGAGAAGATTGCGCAGAAGCCACGGCCGTTCAACTCACCAGAAAACAACAAAGTGCACAGCTACATCTTCGATACCCTCAATGCATACAGCAAGGCTTCAAATGCAACGGTGAAAGTACTTGAATATGGTCCTGCGATGGAGTCGTTGGTTTACATTCCCGGTGTGACAAATGCAAGTGTGATGCTGTCGGCCCACTTTGACTCGGCTTCTTCAAGTCCCGGGGCGTCAAGTAATGGCGCTGCAACTGCGGTCATGCTCCAACTGGCGCGAGTTTTGTCAATGGATCCTACTCAGTCTCAAAACTCAATCCTCTTATATTTCAGAAATGGTGGCAACAACACCCAAACAGTTGGAGTAGGAAACGCGGATGATATGTTTGATGGAGGCGTTTCCCAATTCATGAAGAATCCAGAATGGTTTCCATTTGTCGAAAACATCAAAGTCGCCATCAATTTGGAGGGAGTCGGGGTTGGCGGTATGGTTTATATTTTGACATCACAATGTGATTCTTCTGAATTGATAATTTGGAACACAGGCAAACCAATTATGCTGAGGTCCACAAGTGACAAGCTCTCGTCTGTATACTCCTCGCTCAGATACCCGCACATGAACTCATTCGGTGCAAGATTTATTCGTCGTTCAGACGCCGTCTCCGACTATGACACCTACAAGGCATCTGGAATACCCGCAATCGACATTTCTTTCTACGAGAACCGTCGCTTCTACCAAACTCCTGATGATTCCCTGGATCGTATTCAACCAAAACATATTCAGTACCTGGGTTCCAACGCTCTTGGCCTTGTGACGAAATTGAAAGACGCAGATTGGATCAATTCATTGGAAATCAACGCATACCCGTCCCCTTTCTATGACCATTTCGGAGGTACATCCGGTATTATTTTCACACCTTTGAAGCGTGGCGCTATTGTCATCGTTCTATTACTCGGCCTCATTTCTCTTCACGTCACCAAAATCTTGGATCTCACTGAGCTTTCGAAACAAGACCCCATTCAAACCCTATTAAATTATACCTCATACGAAGCAACTTCTTGGTATTGGGCTACTTTCTCGCACACGTTTTCGCATCCGCAGCTTTTTCGATTCATGAAGAAATCCAAGGGTGGACTGCGGCACCGCTTGCTGTCCTTGGATCTGCATTCGCAGCGTACTGGATCTCGACTATGCAGACTGACTATTCTGCTTTAATTAATCGATATGCGGTTTGGGGAGCAGCATTGAATTCTGTGGTTGCAATTACCTTCATCGCCTTCAATCTGCCCATGATGCATATTGTATGCTTCACAGCAATAGCTCGTATAGTTTCGAGTTTAACTCCGCTTTTGCGACACACCTCATACCTTCCCGAACATCTATCCAAATACCTTACAGAGACACGGACGGAATTTGCAATATGTGCTGCGATTGGCACTGTCGCAGTCTATCCTACTGTGCTACTTCTTGATACGCTGATGATGCTTTCGAAAGCTGCAGTTGGAACGGAGTCTCTGATTGTTGTTCCGATTCTTGTGGCGCCTTTGACGTCGATCCTGGTTCCGTCTTTTCAGTATTACAAGTGTTCAAGGAAGACGAATCATATTTTATACTCTCATTGCATCGGCTCTCATATTTAGTATCATTGCCTTTGTATACCTCATTGAAGTCATGCGTGTCTTTATCTTTCCATGGTATCTCTCTCTGTTGGCTACAATGTTCCTTTCTCCTCCCAAGATTCTATGATTTATTTTCAATAAAGTGATATGCTTAGATTTTTCATGATGTGATGACGGATACGGATCATTTGTCACAGATTTTTCTCATCGTGATCCGAGTGGCTCCCTCTTAAAAAAAAATCTCAACGAAATCACAGTTGATATGGAGCTTACCCCAGTGCCCAAATCTTTGCGACCAGTAGCTATCACTTCCCTTGAGCGCATCCGCCTCATATCGATACTCGCATACGTGGTCGTCATAACCATCCTATTCCTCATCTTCCGCGGTGTAGCACCATCTCCCACAGCACTCTCATTTGACCAAGCAATCGCTTCAAACGACTTCCCGGCCTTGGATGCGTACGCCCAACTCGAACAGATTGCAATCAAACCACACCCTTCACACAACTGAAAACATTCGGATTTACCATTACCTTCTGGACACCCTTAATGGGTACAAGAACACGTCTAAAGCCGAAATGAGTGTCATTGAATTCGACGATACGATGTCGTTTCCTCAAATCATGGTTTACTTTCAAGGTCGTACAAACTCGACTGTATTGGTCTCCGCGCATTTTGATTCGAGGGAGTTATCACCTGGGCGTCGGACGATGGTGCGGAACTACTGTTATGCTTCAGTTAGTTCGCTTGTTTTCATTGGAAACAGCAAGTCTCAAAACTCGGTTCTTTTTTTGTTCAATAACGGCGAGGAATGGCATCCAATCAACACTACCGACAGAACCTTGTTCAACACAGAACTAGCAAGCATCGCTATCGACGGCCAACGTATTGCTTGCGAAGGGTCCTCGCGTTTCATGTTGAGTTCAACTTGGAAATCATATGTTCAGAACATCAAAGTCTTTTTGAATTTGGAAGCGGGTGGGCTGGAGGTAAAATATTTCCAAACCTTTTTTTCAAATTCTCCTTATTTATTCTGAATTAGGTAAACCGATTATGCTTCGTTCTACAACCGACAAGCTCTCAAACTTGTACACAACCCTCCCTTTCCTCACATGAACTCATTCGGCGCTGATTTCATGAGAATCCTTGGAAGCGGTACTGATTACGAAGTATACGCTGCAAGAGGCTTGCCAGGCGTCGACATGGCATACTACGAAAACCGCCGCTTCTACCACACAAAAGACGACTCGCTCGAACATATTAGTGAAGCGACGTGCAGTACATGGGATCAAACGCCCTCGCGATTGTCAAACAATTGAGAAGTGCGGATTGGATCGACGATTTGCGCGTTGAATCGGCGCCGTCTGCCTTTTACGATCATTTCCGCGGGGTTTCTGCTGTTGTCATCAGTTCGACGGCTCGTGGTTATTTTCAGTGCTGTTTTGTTGGTCTCGCGGGAACAGTTTATCTTCAACACAAGCAAGTGAAAGAGCATTACACAAACCATGGATTCCGTTCAAGTTGGGTTCATTTCGTGTACAATTCATGGCTGGGATCTTGGGCTTCCTCTTGGCTTGTGTTTTCGCGGTTGTTCCATTTGTTACGACGTTCTTTGCAAAGAACTACTTGCTTGTTCGTTGGACTGTAGTGCCACTTGCTTTCTTGGGTTGTCTGTGTTCATCATTTGTGGTTTCTGGGTTCTGGCACAGACGCCACGAATTGAACTCTCATCAGAGTCAATCCCATTTACTCTTTGCTGGTTTGGTCTTCGGGTCTATTGTTGCTGCTATTTTCACTGGTGCGAACCTTCCATTGATGTATTTGGTTGGTATTATCGCTGTGGCAAGACTTCTGGCTGTTATTGTCGCAAGACTCCAATTCAACCAATTGTCTTTGATTCAGAATGAAATCATCAAGTGTGGCTTGATTGCTACTATTGCTATTTACCCAACTACATTGTTGCTGGATGCTGCAATTGACATCGCGAGCTGTGTTGCTGGAACTACTTCTTGCTCGTGGTTCCAGTTATGTGTGCTTTGTGGCCTCGATTGCACTTCCAGCATTAGTTGGTATCGAAGTATGAATGGGCGAAGAATGCTATTGACGGGCTATTGGCGCTATTCTTCATCTTCTCCTTATTTTCGTTAATTCGTGCGTGATCTAAGATCTTGATCCCTCATCAATCTATCTTCTGTCTTGCCTGGCGGTCAGTCATCGATCTCCATGAAAAGTGATCCGTCATCTTTCGTTTCTGAATTTTTCTTTGCTGTCATTAAATTGAGCTTTTCTTGAAACGAAAAAGTTGCCACCAATGAAACACATGGACATCGAAGATCAAGTGGAGCCGTCATGGTCTCGCCAGTTGTTATGACTTCAACTGAGAGAATTCGGCTCTTGGCTATGGTTGTGTTCGCTGTAGTCGTCACAGCCCTTTTTATAGTATTTCGCGCGGCTGCTCCTGGTATTGTGGCTCTGTCCTTCGAGCAAGCTATTACTGTCAGAGACTTCCCAGCGTTGGAGGCTTACAGCCAGCTTAATCAGATCGCAGTCAAGCCCCATCCCTTCAACTCAACCGAAAACGTTCGAATCTACCATTACCTGTTGGATACTCTTAATGGGTACAAGAATTCGTCGAAGGCTGATATGCAAGTCCTGGAATTTGATTCAACATTGTCCTTTCCTCAGCTCTTGGTTTACTTCCCTGGGACCACAAACGCTACTGTTATGGTTTCCGCTCATTTTGACTCTAGAGAGATGTCGCCAGGTGCTTCCGACGACGGTGCTGGAGTTACAGTACTCCTTCAAATGGTTCGGTTGTTTTCGTTGGAAGCCAACAAGTCACAGAATTCCGTTCTTTTCTTCTTTAACAATGGGGAGGAAAAGCATCCCGTCAATAGTACTGATGCCACGGTTTTACATTCTGGCTTGGCGTATAACCCTAACCCAGAAATCATCGGTTTAGAAGGTTCTGCTCGTTTCATTCTCAGCCCAAAATGGAACAATTTTGTAAAAAATATTAAGGTTGTTGTGAATCTAGAAGGAGGTGGAGGAGGAGGTAATGATTTTCCGAGTCAAAGACCAAACTCTTAACTAAAACCAATTAGGAAAACCAATTTTGATGCGTTCAACAACCGATAGGCTCTCAAATCTATACACGACACTACCGTACCCTCACATGAACTCTGTTTTCAACGCTATCATCGCTCTACTCGATAGCAGAACTGATTACGAAGTTTACCGTCAGAGTGGAATACCAAGCTTGGATATTTGCTACTACGAGAATCGGCGTTATTACCACACGAAAGAAGATTCGATCGACCATATCAGCCCAGAAGACGTACAGTACATGGGATCCAACACGTTAGCAGTTGTGAAACAACTCCGACAAGCAGAGTGGATCAACGATTTGAAAGTGGATCCATCTCCTTCACCTTTTTACGACCACTTTGGAGGGCGTTCTGGAGTTGTTTTATCGCCGTTGGTTCGTTGGCTTGTTGTTGGTGTTATCATTCTTGGACTTCTAGGCACTGTTCTTGTCAACTTCAAGCAGCTCAAAATTCATCACAAAGAACACACAGCTGTCCGACATCTCTGGATTCATAGCTTTTACAATACAAGTGCAGCAGTTGTTGGCTTCGTCATGGCAAGCGTAGCTGTACTGGCTCCTTTCACTTCTGGTTTCTTTGGCAAAAACGCTTCAACAGTTCAATGGACATCGCACCACTTTCTGTATTGGGGTGCATGGCTTCCGCGCTTATTATGTCTCATATTTGGCTCAAAAAACGGACTGCTGTATCAGTCCATAATAATTTGGCTCTTTCGATTTCTGGCCTGATTATTGGCTCAGTTGTTTCAGTTGGCTTCATAATTGGAAACTTACCTATGATGTACTTGGTCGGCGCCATCGGTGTTGCCAGGGTTTTGGTTTTCTCTGTGTATGGAGGATTCCACGAATATCTTACTCCAACGCAGAATGAGATTGTTAGATGCGCAATCATTGTTGCACTTTCCGTATATCCTACTGTTCTTTTGTTGGATATTATTCTGGATATTGCCAGAGCAACGCTGGGAATGGTTATGGCAGTTATGGCACCAGCTTTGATTGCGTACACAGGGGCAATTATTTTGCCAATATTTGTTGGAATCGAAAGCATGAATGGTCGACGCATTCTTGTGATTGGTTTGACTATAGCTGCTATATGTTTGTCTATCTTCTCATTGATTCGCGCTTCAGTTTAAAGTTAAACTGGAATCATTCAGATGTGGAATATGAGGCAATTTTCTGATTCTAGTCAAAACGTTGCATATATTCTATTTTCGAGATGTTTAATTTAAATTCCAATCGACTTTCTGCATAACCACAAAAGATTCATAAGGTGCGGCTTTCCCTGTTCCCGCAGCACCAACTCTCGGTGAATCAGAATCTGTCCTGACAAGATTCAAAGATGCTTTAAAGTTCATGACAGATGCATATTCATTGATTAGATGCCGCCAATAACAAGCTGTCGCAGAAGGAGTTAAGTATCGATTCCTCAACAATGTCCACGAGTTATCCCGAACAAGTTTTTGAAGTGTCACATTCTTAAGCAAGGATTCCATAGTCGTTGGAAGATTCTTCTTGAATGGCGGAGGTACTCGTATAATGTTCTGATTCGGAGATCCAGTTGTGTAATTGAGAAGGTGATGGAAATGCTGCTCCCACTCAAGTTTCCGGTCAGTACAATCGAGTTACAGGTCAAAAGATACTTAAAGCGCCCTGAATACGTATAACCTTCCGTTTGGAGGAGATACTTATAGAGACAATGATTAGGAATGGTTTTGTGGTCAGTAAGTCCTTTGCATTCTGGCTTTTCGGGAGTTGATAGACAAGACCATCGAAGCTCTTTTATATCAGCCCATGCATTGGTTGCAAGTTCCAAAGCTTCCTGTCCAAATTGTTAAAGTGAAGGTTTTTAAAAGAGGCCACAAACCTTCCGCTCAGCGAAATGCATTGGCGCGCCTCTCCAAAACAATTTATCTTCTTTCGTTACAGATCCTGCTTTTACACGAGCCTCGATATCCTCAACTTGGTCCCGTAACACGTCATACGACAAGACTCCAACTTCCGGCCACGCATTGAAGCCAAAGTCAGGCATCAACCACGCAACATTATTTCCAACTTCTCTCGCGAGAGAAAACACGGGGCCAGCAAGCTCTTCACCACCCTGATCGCTAATGTTGATGACAAACTCAACATCTGACAGAGGCTGGGGAGACACACTGATTATTCGATTTAAATGATCGAGGATGAGCAAGGCGCGGTTTATGTTTGGATGTGACGGGCGGTATTCTTTGATGTACAACTTATTTGCGATAATTGCAACATGGACTTGAAAAGCAGGGTGATTTGAAGGGCCGCGAAGGAGGGAGTATATTCTCGTTATATCAGTATAGTCAACTCCGCCGTGGGTTTTGTAGAATTGGGTGGTTTTTGTAATTGGGGCGAAGAGGGATGGGAAATGGTGAAGGCATTCAGAGTGTGTTAAGCGAAGGTTCTTTGGGTCAAGTTTAGAGGTATTGTTCAATGGTTGTTGGGCTTGGATTTGGTTGACCTTTGATTTGGTTTGCGGGATATTGGCACTGTGGTTGGATCCAAGTTCTGATGATTTGGCTGAAAGCAACAACCAGAGCAACAATCCGAGAGAAGCTAGCAATACAGTCAGTCTGGTTCTTCCGCCCGAAAGCATTGTTGAATCTTCAAGTCAAAGTTGTGCCAAAATTGGAAAAATGAAGAAGACCAAGCGTGAGAACAAATAACCCTCTTAATTGCATCTGAAAACTTTATTAAATAAACGCGACATCCTCATTTTCGTCTATAAATGTTCTTCCCCGCTGAAGTCGAAACGTAAAAGTTTGCATCCACAACAAGAGGAGGCGGTCTTTCAATCCTTGAGCTCGACTGATTCGACGAAGGAATGCTTGTTCTCAGCACAATTGTTGGACGGCCGTTAGAATTTGATCCTGAACTTGGTTGAATACGAACTCGTTTTGGCGATGGCTGTACAAGATCAGAAAAAAATATATGGTTTAATGTCTTACCTTCTCTTCAGATCCTGATGACCGTTTCTCTTTATTCGAACTGGCTCCATCCAACATCGGAAGTCGAAGCTTTATCTTTGGACGTCGGCTTGATTCCTTTTCCTCGCATCCAGGGCATTTATACGTCTCCTCTGCTCAACTTCCTCAGGTTTGACACCAACGCAAGAGAAGTGGAACCATTCATCGCAAACGTCACATCCAATCATGTCGGAAACACCAAGCTGTCGACAAGTGCCACAAGGTGTTGGAGACTCGTTGTCTATCTCTGAAGGTACAGTACTTTGCACAGACACCTCTCGAACTTCCCGTCGGAATTCACACAGCTTGTCGTACAAAGCGTCAGCTACAGTGTTGCTGATTTCAAACGCAAACCCTTCCAAAGCCCGTAATTCGTCCTTGATTTCGTCATATCGGCTTTTGTCGCAGTCTCATTCAGTTGACTCACGCGATTCCTCCAAGGGTCAACTTGTTCACCAATAACTTCAATATTTCTGAATCCGGAAGTACCAATGCTGAAGAATCCCTTTGAGACAATAATTCAATCAATTGATCCAATGATAAACGATTCGGTTTGATGCGTTTGAAAACCGTTTCGGTATCGCATATGGGACAGACGTAATCCTGTAGTCCCTTCAACACATCATCTTCAATCCAAGACACTTTGAGTGATATACAACATTACAGTCCTGCAAGTAACATGTTCGTGCCTTTAACATTGGTTCCGCTTGCTCTACAGAAGCAATGATACCCGTTATGATCATGAATGGAGACTCCACTAATAATATTTTAGCATCCTCCACTTCCTTCGGCGTTTCTGGGCCATTTGATAGAGCCTTAGAAATGGCATCACGTAACGTTTCTGTTCTTCTCACGGCGTCGGACAAAACTCCAATCTCATGACAATCGAATGGAAGCTCTTCAACCTTATTCAGCCATTCCTTCGCAGATTCGAGTGTCCGTTTCTCTACTTTTCTATTCTTGACTTAATTTGACTAGATGGCGAGTCCAATTTCGTGGTGCTGCCTAATTCAAAGAACGCATCTCCGAAATACTGTCTCACGCCAGAAACCCACTTCTCCGCTTCATGGACAACCCTTTTAAAGCAACACACTCCTCCATAACAAATCCACACACGTCCTTCTCACCACTTGTCACAAGAGTTTGCATATCGTGTAATGGTGGGCGGTGATGACCCGCGATAAGGGACGTGTATCGTTTAATCCACTCCTCCGGCGCTCTGGCAGACTCTGCGACACGGGATTGAAGTGCTCGAAGTGATTCGTCCGTGTACCGGATCCGCATGATAATAGCTTTTGTGGGACATTCGCAATGGGATTGGAGTTGTTCCACGTGGCGGTAACAGACGACTTTTGGTGCGTCAGTTGTAGCTGTGTTCTCAGCGGCGCAGGCGAGGCCAATTGAAGTGCAGAAGCAGTAGGCGCGACAGACTTCACAGAATATGTCACGAGATTGGGAGGTGAGGGATTCGGTTTCGATGATTTCTGTCATATGGGCGGCATGGGCAGAACGGATTTTGGCGCGCGCGGTAAGCTCGCGGTCACAGAGAATATCGATTTCGGGCTTCAACCTGTTCAACATCTATCAGTTGTTGAAGGGAAAACAACGATTGCTGATTTTTACCATACACTCGTCTTGACACTTGAATCCTTCAACGCAGTTGCAAT
This sequence comes from Rhizoclosmatium globosum, assembly GCA_002104985.1. NCBI lineage: Eukaryota > Fungi > Chytridiomycota > Chytridiomycetes > Chytridiales > Chytriomycetaceae > Rhizoclosmatium > Rhizoclosmatium globosum. The sequence goes on from MCGO01000022.1 coordinate 66,210, forward strand.
CACAAGTTCCTCATGTGAAAATACAGGCTGCTTATGAAACTTGATATATCTGTCAACACAACTCAATCCGTACGGCAGCCAACTTGGAATCGCAAAGTTAACGGCCTCCGCAAAGTTAAGCTTCAAATAATAATCAGTGTGATTCAGTTATAAACTTCTCAAAGACAACCTACCCCTTGATTAAAGCCAGCATGATAAGCCCTCGGAAAAGTAATCACAAACTCCCCAGCCCTCTGATCAACACTAAAACACTGTACACCGCCCTCCGCAAGATGCTTCGGCCCCATAATCGTTGTCAAATGAAACAACAAATCAGGGTTCGCCACAAACAACTCTGGACATTTCTTCTTCATCAACACTTCGAATCGGACCGCGTCTGAAGCAGGGATCCCATACCACGTCTTCGTGTCGCCAAAATGATTATAGTTGATGGAATATGTGTAATGATCTTCCGTATGCCAGCAAAACGCTGAGAAAGCCATTCCTACGTATAACCAGGGAACCATCATGCCGGAGATGTCGTTACGAATATTCGTGAAAAGGGAAGATTGAAGGATTGGAAGGTTGTTGAGGTTCCAAGGACAGTGGGAGTATGGATTTGATGGATCACGTTCGGCACTTGGGAATCCACTAAAGAGAATCGTAAGTAAAAAATAGTTCACATTTTCGTCCGACAAAACTATTCCTCCCTCGCTGAGTAAAATCCTCGCTCTCGTTTCATGGGGAAAAAAACCATACCTTCCATGCACGGAGGAATGCAAATCAGCACCATACTGTACTCAACACCATCCTCATTAAACCGATCCTCTTCAACAAGTTTCCAAAACTCTTCCTCCATCTCTTCTTCGCCCACATAGACCTTCCCATCCAAACTCCCTGTCCCCTCCTGTTCCCTCTTCCGCCTGAAATACGATTCCTTGAACCCGTCAGCAACTTTCTGGAATTGCGCGAGAGATTGGAGAGAGCCTTCTTGGAGGAACCCGAAATCGTCGCCGTGGGTTTTAAGGCAGAGTGCACAGTACCATTCGTGGGGTGGGAGGGTTGTTATGGTGGGGTAAGGCAGGTTGTGTGGAATCGCATTTTGCATTCATCGCATTTGAGAAGTTTGACGGGGTGGGTTGTAGTTGCTGAAAATGATGTTGGTGGGTCAATGTGTTTGCCTTTGTTGCATATTTGACAGTTCTGTAGAGTGGGGATATGTTAGGTCATTTGACATGTATGTATTCTGGATGACTTAACTGATGAAACGGGGATAGGTGCTTTGTCGACATCCTTTTCGTTGTGTTCTGCTATTCTCTTCATCATTCTTCCTTGGGATGTCATCATTCTACCCATGCCCATTGATTTTGGAGCTCCGTTGTTATTTTCGTTTCCAGAAAGAGAAAGTGAGAGATTTGCAGCCACGAATCGTTCATATGGGTGTATTGAGTTGACATATGTATCCCAATCAAGTTGACTGAAGAGGCGTCACCGAGGGACGTGGCTATTTCCAGCCACTTATCTTCTTTAGAAACCTATCATTGGGAGGCAGGGTGAGTGAGTCAGTAGTAGACAAGATCTGAATGAATGTTTGTTTGGTGTCATTCCATGTTCACTATCCAACTGTCTTCATCGAATAGTCACCAAACTGCGTCCGCTGAGCGCTGATTTCAACTGCACTGGCTGAAGGTAATAAGCTTTACTCGTGTGCTCTCACTCCGCTAACTACTGACAAGATTCGAGTACGTACTTGAGCGAATCCGCCCTCTTTTCAACCTTCTTTTTCAAGATCCAGAGATCCAGAGGTTTGTTATTTGAGAGATGGGCACTCGTTGGAAGCGGTTGTTTCTAGACTGTTGGTGAAAGAGTTCCAGCTGGTCAAGGTAGTTTACAGTGGACCTCGAAGCGCCGTCGATTGAGTTTAGTTTCTGGATTCTAGTTTCGAATCGAAAGAGCTGTTGGTTGGAATTGGCAGAAAGAGGCAGGTTATTAGGCTGAAACACAAGTAAAAGCCCAGACAAACACACGTTCTGGTCCACGTGAAAGCCCGGCGTCCACGACTTTGGCGGAACTACTTTGACGATTCCGGCTCGTTCGCCTTGGCCCGGATCGATTCGATGAACTCGAGTGGATTTGCCCATTCTTTTAACGTTGGATGGAACACGGGCGCCGACTGGGCGCCAAAGACACGGCGACGGTTGTTTGAAGGTGGTGGTGCGTGTGGTGGTTGCCACTTGGAGGCGGTCGTGGTGGCGAGGTTGAGGTGGTCCATTGGGATTCGAACTGTCAAATGGAAGACTTCTTTTTACTCAACAATTTATAGCACAAATGTATACACGCTAGAATCACTACTCAACGATTCAAGCTCGCTTCTTATCCCACTGAAGGCGCTCACGGGCTTGAGCTGCTTGGTATTTGAACTATCCCGCACACAAATAAACCTCGAATCATGCTTCCATCCTGACCAAGGGATACAAGCACAACCTCGGTATCGGCCAACACAAGCAAACTCTTGCAGGGTGCGTTATTGTGATGGAATCGGGGTTTCCTGTCTGCTGAATTTCAATCTGTAACTGGGCAACATGGTTTCTCGCACGCGGTTTCCAACAAAGAGGCATGCACAGAGCCATTCCAGCTTTCCAGGCAGTTTCGGCGATTGTTTTTCAACCAATTGAGGGAACGATGTTGTCAGAAACGTGAGAGCGCTTTCATGGTTTGTGACAGAGCGGGTATCTTGCGGTGGCAACTGCTGAACATCGACAATAGAGCCGAGAATCGTTTTCTTGATACTCCATTGGTTATTGACATGAGTGAATCGTTTGGTGGCGTACTTTAAGTCCAGCCCATATGCAATTTCTGGTTCCTCTGACACACCCAGGCAAACAGACTGATCCTCTTGGAACGCGCTCTGTCGAGTCAAGAAAACTGACAAGTCTCCTGCCTTTTCCGCTGCCTCCGCGCAAAGTCGTTTCCACACAGTTTCCAAATTTTCCTTGTAATCTGCCACAATCTCACTTTGATATGGCAGAAGTCCCAGCATTCCATAAGCTCGATCTTGCTCAACGTACATCGCCGCCCCTTCATCAAGTCACATATCTGTGCCAAACTCAACTTGCGCTCACCCAGACAACTACCCATAGCGGCTGCCCCAAGTTGCCCAATATCCTCAACGCATGTTGTCCACCCTCACTATCCAACCCATCACGATACGCTCTCCACGCCCAGAACAACCTTTCCTCATCCAAACTCAACCACCGCCCTCGATGAAACACAATTCTCCTCGCAACAACATCTCCTGTAAAGTACATACCCGCTCATACCACTCAGTCCTGCCTCCCTGAATCTCATCATCCACATACGCAGCAACAACCTCTGCCCTTCCAAAACATCCCCCATTCGTCCATACATCTTTACCCTCTCCTCCACACCTCCATCCCCTTGATGTATACAAAAAACATCAACCCAACAATATCCAACCCCAACCCTCTCACAAATCGCAACCAAAGCCCTAATCACTTCTCCGCCACCCTCGCCTCCCAAACTCCACCACCCGCTTCCCCATCCCTCACCTTCACCGTCACAAACCCATCACCTCTCCCCCCTTCCACCCGCCACCACCATAACTCAAAGCAACATACCCACCCCCACTCGCATCCCACCGCGACAAAACCTCTCCCCTCCCACCACTCTCCAAAACCTCCAAAACCTCACGCACAGAGACAACTCGAACGGGCCCAACCTCTTGCACAGGCGTCTCACTTATAGTTCCGATCGTGTTTGTAGAGCTGTTGAGTTTCCGCGTGGAGAGTAAGGAGGTTCTTGACGCGGATGCTGATTTCGCGCGGATTGTTGATGTGGTTGAGGTGGAGGGAGGGAGGTGGGGGAGGGGGTGTTTTGGACCTGCGCCTAGTTTTGATTTGTTAATCGGAGGTTCGGGAGGTTTAAAAATGGTTACTTCGTGCGCGAGCGTAGGATTGGGTCGGGAGCTGTTGGTTGGGTATAGGAGCTAAGGATTCTTTTGAGGTTGATTTTATGCTTTTTGAGGAGCCACGGTTGAAGGGTTGAGGTTGTTGGATTGGAGGTGCAGTTATTGAATCTGTTTTGAAGAGAGACTATATAAAGATGGTGCAAGTTTGATAAGGAAAAGTACCTCGTGAAGAACGGATGTTTTGATGTTGTTGCTGCTGCTGTGTTTGTTGAGGTAGGTTTATGGGAGCAAGTGATTCCTTGGATCCCACTATAAAAACGTATTTCAGCTCCAAATGATACACAAAAATCAAACTCACTTCTCGAAGCTCGCTTTACCAACATAGTACTACCCCCCGTTCCCTGCGTATACTTGCGATCCAGTGCAGGCGCCAACGATTCTTTCGATCCCACTGAAGCAACATATTTAAAACAAATCCTGAATTAACAAACGAACTAACTCCTTGAACTTTTCTTGGCATCGCACTGCTCTGTCCGTGGGTATACTTTCGATCCAACGCAGGTGCAAGACTCTCGTTCGAATCCTTCTGCGCCACAGTTGTTGTTATTCGTCGAGCCAATCCAACTACACCGAACCCAGGTGTAGCTGATTGTTGCTGAATACTAGGCGCCAGGGATTCCTTTGATGAAGCTGGGAAATGGTTAAGGCTTGAAAATGCCTTGACTGAAAACTACTCAACTCTTACGACTCTTTGTAGGAAATCGATTCAAAGTAGCTGTGGAAGATGTATTGGGGTTGTTGGGTAATCGAGGGAATGAGTCTTTTGTGGAAGCTATTACAAAAAAGCTCCGAATCAGCTTCATATTACGCTTGAATAAACAAATTACATAACGTGGTACGAGAAGCTGTTCTTGACTTCAGCGCTGTTCTAGATCCATCTACCATGCTCATTGTATCAGCGCCACACTCAAAAGTAAAAACTCACAATTGGACTGCATTTTAGTTCCGTCTGCACCACTACTGGGAACTGTAGATTCGTTTCGTAGAGAAGGAAGGGCGGGAACGTTCGAGTCTGAAGGGTCGTCGTCATGTGGGTTGTATGGTTCCATTTTTGGAAAGACTCTGAATACCTATGGCAAGATGAATTCGGAATAAGTTAATTTATCAGAAAAAGATCAGAACATCATCTTATATTGAGTGATGAGATAATACAATGGCTTTATAGCAAGTGGAGATCTGTTAAACGTAGTGTGTACACTTTAACACTTCGATAGGCCGCTACTTACGACACCATTCACATTTTTCGTATCTAATTTGTCACAATTACAAATTCATTTCTTTTAAATGTTTAGATTTCTGGCTTGTTCAATCAATCATTTAAATTGAGTCATGGAATTGGGGGAGTAGTGGGAGGAGGTGAGGTGGAAAAAATCTGTTTTGTGAGAGATGGTGAGAGATGGGAGAGATGGGAGAGATGAAACAGATTTTTCCAGAGAACAGATGCTGATTGGCCAGCTTCATCCCCGAATAAGAAGAGCCGCCAACCGCAATGGCACCACCACCAACACGGCTTCGGACACCCGACGAAGAAGCCATCGCAGATAGGACCGTATTTGACGAAACCGACGAGGCACTCGAAGCAGAGAGTGCCGACATTGACCGCCTCAACGGCTACGCAGTCGCCGGCGTCGAACTGGCATCGGGTTCAGGCGCCACCCCCACTCCAGCCACGACGAAGAAGGGCAACAACGCCTTCTTCAATCCAAACCCGGGCTACGTTCCGAATACCTCACAGGCAAAACTGTCTTGGGCATCACCAGAACAGCTCGCGTTTGCTGAGTCCGTCGCCCTCCGAGTCACTGGCAATAAAAAGACTAAGCTTGAACCATTGAAGCGTCCAAAGGTTCGTGTCAAAGTGTTTTGTAACTGTGTTGTAATCTTCAAACTTATAGCGCGACTGGACATGGGAAGTTGATGGCACGTATCCAACAACATCAAAAGGAGAGAAGATTCCAAACTTTAAGGCTCCTCAGCTCGCTGACTATTGCTACAAGAAGATTGTCGTTTTCTCGCCTCTGGAGCAGTTTCCCGAAGTATGTTCGACGTGTCTCGTTAATCCACTCTGATTTGACCTAATACGAACATAGGACTGTGCTAATGTAAAATGTCCTTCTTGTGGCAAAGCCAATACTTGGAATAAGGCGGGTTTATCGAATAACTTTCGAAATGCATTTGGTGTCTCCGATCGTGAGATGGTTATTGGCCGGAAGTACAAATGCGAACGCAATAATGGCTGCAATAAAGTTTTTAACGCGTGGAATCCGAGTTTCTTTGCCGCATTGCCAGACATTGCTCAAAATGGTTTGTCTCGTTCTTGACACGATTTAGCTAACTTTCTATGATATAGATTTCCCATATCTCACCAATTTGGATGAGAATAATACAGCTATGTTCATTCATAAAGACCTTGTTGACAAAATTCTGTCGGAGCACCATCAAATCGGATATGCTGGTCTTTATAAATCTATCCGGCGACCCTATTTCCACTCCTTTCTTCAGAAAATGGTTTCGTTTACCGCTGCGCTGAAAGCATTTAAAGATCGTGGATTTGTACCAGTACCTGGAAGGCTGACACAACCAACAATATCTTCATTTGCTGCCGCGAAATCACCCGGAGAACCCCTTGCAGGCCGGCCAATACTTGACGAAAATATTCCCACTCTTCGGGATTACTGTATTAATCCCCACTGCTATAATGGTGGATGGCCAACGTATTCCTTTTTGAGGGATTTTGTCATCAAGCAACATCAAAAAATCATTCAACCGATTTGTGATCGCGTTCAGCGGAATGTGACCGGAAAGACTCTTGCATATGACGTGCACAAAAAGATGACCAAGTATGCCCAGGTGGAGGGAAACCAGCCGTTCGCTGGTTTGGGAGCCACGATGACGGAAACGAAAGAAGTACCTGTGTGGGGACTATTGGCCCGTGAAGCTGAAGAGGATGTCAAAGAAATGGTCGGAGACTATCCACAAAGATTAGAGGCAAAGGACATACGTCTCTCTGCCATGTTTCTTGATAACTGCTGTTCCTTTGCTCGGATATTTAGAGATATTTTTGGCGACCAGTCTCTTGGAGTGTTTTTAGACCGAGCACACATTATGTTTCGATATTCAGACCTCGTTTCGACCGATCATCCACAGCGAGAAACCTTCCTCAAAGAACTGTCACATTGCTTCGCATTCAAGGTTGCCCTTTTGGTTATTATGTTGTGTTAGCAGCTTACCGTCTTGTTTAGGAACAAGTGCCAGCAGATATGCGCTTTCCAGTCCGTACAAATAAGGATCGAAACTTTGTCACTCGCTCGTATGAAGCTGCGGAAGTGGAGCAGAAGTTATCGCATATGATTGAAACTCTATCCACCAATGTGCCACCTTTCTTTGACCACAGCGCAATGCTAGCCATGCATGAAAACCAGCTGATTCATGTCACAAAAGGTTGTGTTCTATTTGGAGCCAAGAGTCGAAATGATGAGTATTGCATTCGTCGTGAAGGAAGTGTCGGGTTCCTCACGCCTCAAGGCACTTCGTCGCTTGAAAATATGTTTCGGTGGATTATGGCTGGGAATTCAAAAGTTCCTGTCGGACCTGGAACTACTATCATGCGGCTGGAACTGGCGTTTCTCAATGTCAATGTCACTTCTGGGTCACAAATTCGAGGCGATAAGTTTCTTCAACAATCTGGAGGCGCATCAATCCGCTTCGACTTTATCGATTATATTCTGAATGAACAACGCTCGATGTTTCCTCTCCTTGCGGCAAACTTTCCTCTCTGGCCTGGCGAATTCGGGAAACCAATTCCTAAAGTTTCAGCTTCGCTGGATCCAAAAAAAATAGAGTTGATTGGAACGGGAGTGATTCCGGAAGTTGTTCGAGCATTGGCTCCAAAATCAGCACTCCCTCGTGCAGTACCCAAGGCTTCTCAGGTTACAGAGTTTACAAGTTCAGACTTGCTTTATGAAGGTGTGGTTGAGTGTTGAGTTTGCCTTTTTCTCAACTTTTCTTTCAGAGCGAGCAGTTAGTATCTCGGCAGAGAGTACCCAAGCCCAATTTGGAGACCGGGATCGGCCATTGCTGTGTCATCGCACATCTGCCACGGAATTTCTCAGCGACAATAACATCGAACATGTTCTGCTGAGTGGGCTGACTGACAACGAAAAGGTGCTGGCTGACACACTGTTAAGCCTAACAAAACTATCTTCGAAATCGAATGACACTGCATTTCAACGTATGTTCCTTCTTTGGAATGCAAACAGCGATGTCATCGATTCTGTTGATATCCGAATCCTGTCACATTGGACAATACTGAAGACCATAGTTAAGAATCGTGAAAAGGCAGCTACATATCGTGCGGCTATAGCATCTCGTCCCGTGGTGCCTATGCAATACACCCCACCCTTGAGCAACACTGGTCCTCCGATTCCATCTCATTCCCCTATGTTGCACAATTCTCATTCTGGTGGTCAATTTATTCAACATCCTCTTCTGCGGCCGCCAATGTTTTCAAATAGCAATTTTAATCAGTATCCGCACGACTTTTCAAACCCGTTATTGGATCCGCCAAGGACAGTCTTCACTCGTATTATTCCTTCTCAACCTGTCAATGCACGAAAGAAACCAACTTGCAGCCGTTGCTCAAAGTTAACATCAGGACATAATATATCCTTTTGTGCTGATGGTGTTCGAGCGGTTGATTCCGCGAAACATTTGTTCGGAGTTGTATATGATTCACAGTGGTTTGGTAAGTAGTGAAAACTTTCATATCATCCCTAACTAGACTGTAGAAACTGTTTACTTTCCGTACCTTGCTGGAAAAGGTAAAGAGGCTCAGCTTGTTCAGCAATGTTTGAAAGTACTCAAGGAAAAACAACCCGATATCTACTCATCTCTTGAAAATAACCCCGCAGTCAATGTTTTTCTTTAAAATAATTGAATAAAATTGATTTATAGCTGTAAATGTTGAAGAATAGAAGCTCTTTTGAATTCCGAAGAAGATTCGGATATCAACGATGCCAATTGACGGTGTATATTGGATTATTCTCTCTCGGATTTTTGTTAATACGCATTAAAAGATGACGTTCGTAAAGTTTCATGTGGATTCCATTTCCTTTCATTGAGTAGTATGAGTTGGTGCAAATCGGTGTCCCAAAAGGTCTTTCCATCGAAATTCTCAGAGCACAAGTAAGTTGTTCGAAATCCTTCAATTAGTGTATACAAGAAAGGATTTGGCGTTATGACGTTTCCTTCCAGTTCTAGAGAGCATGTAAGATCGACCTAGAACACATTTTTCATTGTACACTGCAACAAACAAACTCAACAAGCCTCAAACTCCAGGTACACACTTTTTAATCAATTTACTATGAAATCGCGGTGGTCCCAGTCTGTATATCTTTGAGATATGATGTGAACTATTTTCGAGCCCTTCCGCGTTCAAAGGCCATAAAAGCGCGGTATGAAAATAAACCCCAGCGCGAAACAATTTTAACAGTTATAAACGTGTGCTCTGGAAGTTTGGATTTGTTTCACGAAGATTCGCGTTCTGTGGAGCGCTGTGGACCTTTCATGACGTAAAACATGATACAAGCTTTGACTTTGCCAATACATGCCCGCGTAAATTACCTAAAGCGTAACTAACTCAATTCTTTTGACATTTGCTGATGTTTGATGCGTCAAATCATTCGGATTACATCGGTTTGGTAGTTGGTTTCGGGTTCAGTTGAATCCGTCGTAGCCACGGCGTTCTACCAGTTGCAGTATACTGCAGTATAATGATCCTAATATTTTGTTTATTCAAAATACAAACGGGAATTGAAAGTGTCGTTGCCTTAACAATGTTCGATGATTTATAAAAATTAAAATAAAAGATTCGCGATCGAAATGGAATGGTAAAACAAAGCGAAATGAACTTAACGAAATAACTTTGATACGGAAATGAAACGTAAAGAGAGAGGTCCCGAGCCTGAAGCTAGTCAAAATAAATCATCTCCAGTCTCTTCTTCTTTGATCCACTTCTTCTTCGATATAAAGAGAACTTACTCAATCTTCACATAGAATGTGTGCTTAAAGCAAAGAAGTGGAATCGTGAGAAGTACAGAAGTAATAGCTGAAGCAATGTGAAACACGCAAACTGACGGTGAGAGAACCGTCATCACCAGTTTGTACTTTCATTTGTAATGTTTTCTATTAATAGATTGTTTCGATTAATATTCGACCGATGTCAGAGCGATGTAGTGAGTGATTGTTCTTTTCTGTCTTTCTTGTTCTTTTCTGAAAAACGACGCGTCTCGCTGAAGTTCCTGAGACTCACGCTGCATCGAAATGAAAGCCAAGTCGAAGTACGTGTTTATTTAGTCCCATCTAAGCGCTTACTCTTTCTTACTCAACAGAGGATCTCGTGGACTGCGCAAACAACAACCTCTTTCCATAGTTTCTGACTCCATCAATAAAACAAACTCGGAGATTGAATCAAGCGTTGCATCTGTATTTGAGTCTCTCTCTGGTCGCAATGACGCTCTTCCTGTGGTTAAGAAGTTGCGATTTTTAATTTACACGCGTCAATCTGCTCAAACTGCGCCGGACTCACTGGGAAGCTCTGTCGTACAGCAAGTTACTATGGTTAAGGATATTTTGGAGAAAGCAGGCTTTGATTATCATTCGGAGCATTTTAATGACATTGCGTCTGGGGCAGATCAAGAACGTCGTGGATTGAGACAAGCTATGGATACTGTGGAAAACGACGAATCAATTGACGGATTAGTGGTTCATACACTATGTCGTCTCTCTCGAAACGCGTTGCACGCGGCGCTCATTGTTGACAATTTGGTTTCGAAAGGAAAACACTTTCTGGAAGCCATCAACATTAGCTGCCGGCTATTTGGTCCCTCTGTTCCCGTCGAAATTGCGGTATGTTCAAGTTTTGTGTTCATATGTTTGCTAAATCCTTGTTTCAAGCAAAGTCGTTGGACTCCATTTCTAATGCATGCAGCTGCCGCTCAATTTGAGCGCCAGATCTCTCAAAGTCGATCACGCGCGCATATTTTGAGCCGAAAACTGGAGAATAAGGTTGTTTCAAATGTATCGGCATATGGTTGGAAATTTGCGGCATGCAATCAGTTCGGTGAATGTCTCGCAAGTCATTCCATCAGTTCTTTATACTCACAGGGAGCTATTAAATCATCCATGAATCTCGTGATATGTCAAGAGGAAATTGAGCAAGCGTTATGGGCGATTGACGTGTGTCAGGAACAATACTTGGTCACAAACACCATCCCGAAGCCGGCGGCTTTATTTGATCACGCAGTGGCTCAAAACGTGTACAAAAATACCCGCTCTGTTGTTTACGGTATGCTGCCTTGGTTTAAACAATGCCTTACTGATCGAGAAAACACAATAGAAACGCGCCCTCAACAGATTAGAAACTTCTACCACAATGTTAAAAGCTTTATTAAGCAATCAACACTTCGAAACGAGCTACCGTCTCTGCTTGAGAGATCAATCGGAGTAATTCGGGCCAAGCTTGACGAGAGCAGATCTTGTGTTGACAATACTTTGGAATCGGGCTAGTTTTTAGGATGGATGATGTGTTGTGACAGATGACGTTTGGTCAGGTTTAGTCATCAATTGGGTTTCATACATCTCTCCCAATTCTTCTTCTTATTGGACAATTAATATTATTACTCACTCTTTAGCGTTTTTGTAGGGCTCTGTTGGCGCCAGAACGTCCACCTCACCGAACGTTTTTCGGCGATTTCACCTCACCGATTCCCAAAAAAATCGGAATTGGGCACACTCAACACACTCAAAGCTGCTGATCTTGAGGAAGGTGTTCCCGCACCCACCCAGGCAACCAAGGCTCTCAAACCAGGTGTTCCTGCGTCCGAAGCAATCCGTATTGCCTTCTTGTTCTTCCTGATCATCATTTTGAGTACTGCTTCACCTATCTTCCGCGAGGGACACAAGACTACGGCCCTTTCCTTTGCCGAAGCAAGAGGAACGAACGACTTTCCTGGTCTCGATGCATACGCCCAATTGACAAACATTGCCCAACAGCCACATCCATATGGATCCATTGACAACACGCGCGTGTTTGAGTACCTTCTGAACACCCTCCAAGTGTACAAGAACTCTTCCACCGCAGACATGCAGATCATGGTCCAGGACACTCACTATTTCAAGCAGATCCTTGTCTTGTTCCCAGGAACTACAAACTCAACCGTCCTCTTCTCCGCCCACTTTGACTCAGTGCCAGGCTCTCCAGGCGCAAGTGACGACGGCGCAGCGATCACAGTCCTCCTCCAACTTGCTCGTCTCAAGTCTCTCTCTCAAACAAAGTCAAGAAACTCATTCCTACTCTTTTTCAATAACGGTGAAGAAATTGGGCTTGCTGGGTCGGAAGCCCTGCTCAACAGCAAAAACTATACTGCTCTGGTTAGCAACATTAAAGTGTTCGCGAATTTTGAAGGTGGTGGAACGGGTGGAAAGCCGATTCTGTTTCGTACAACTTCGTCTCAATTGACTCAAGCGTATGCGGACTTGCCGTACCCACACATGTCCTCATTTGGAGGAGATTTGTTGGGGCTATTGGGTAGTTATACGGACTACCAAAATTATGTGAAGTAAGTCTCTCGATTATCATAAAACGACCACTCAGCTAACCCAAAACTTCATCACAGGGCTGGAATCCCAGGCTTCGACGTTGCATACTACGAAAACCGACGATTCTACCACACCCCCGACGATTCCCTCAACAACATCAGCCCCTCCGACGTCCAAGCCATGGGCTCCAACGCCCTCGCCCTCTCCAAGACCCTTCTCAACGCCGAATGGATCGACAACCTAAAGATCGAATCCAAAAACGCATTTTATGACCACTTTGGCGGATACTACCCTGTCCTCATATCCCCCACGTTCCAATGGTCCCTTGCATGCGTTCTCATACTCTTTTTCATTGCGTCGCTCGTATACGGTTACTTTTACTTGTACGTCCCTTTCAAAATCCCAGATTCACTCGTGGATCCATCCATCAAAAGCAAGAAAACATACTTTGGCGCACACCTTCTTATTTTCGCATTGTATATTGTTATGGTCTGTTTCGCCGTTCTCACAGCTGTACTCATAGCCAGTATTATTCCTTGGGTCGTCAGCGCTAAATCTGTGAAGTCAACTGGTGCGTCATGGTTAATGGTCTCTATCTCCCTTGTCTCGACTCTCCTTGGTGCTTGGTATGTGAGTGGCAAATGGCAGAAACATTACACGGACAAAGGGGAAGATGGTCCATTGAGTCAAGATTTTGGGTTGTACACCTTCATAGGAGTCCTGTTTGCTTGTCTCCTCGGCATTTTGTTTACAGTGTTCAACTTCCCTATCATGTATTTACTTGCGTTTGGGGCCGTCGCGCGCGGGGTTTGTGGTGCCATTTTGAGTGTGAAGCGGAAGGGTGCGGAAGTTCCGGCTGTGTATGAGATGAATCCTGTTGTTACAAGTATTGTGTTTGGTACGGTGTTTGTGGTTGTGACGTTTTATCCGTTGTTGATGCTTACAGACTTTTTGATGGTGATGGCTCGGCTGAGTGTTGGAACGACGTACTTTGGGTTGATATTGGTTTTGATTGCGTTCCCGCTTAGTGGAGCTATTCTTTCGGTTGTTGTTCATATCAAAAGTGATTTGGGACGGAAGGTGCTGTTGTATTCTTCGTTGGGGGTTGTTACTGTTCTCACTGTTGGTTTCGTTGTGCTCTGCTTTATTTGAGTGTCTTTAGTGGTATAGTTGACTTCAAAAGTCAATCAATTTATTTCTCTTCTAATTATTTCCGCTTCTTCTCATCTCAACACGTGCAATCGCATCTTCATGTGCTCTGCTTTATTTGAGTGCATTTTTTGGTTGTGGCGATGCAAATTTTTATCAAAAGGCACTCAATGCGCCAACAGACCGAGCCAGCCTATAAAATCACAAAAAGGGGACATTGTTGATACATATCCAATAATGAATCCAAAAGATCCCAATGATCTTGAAGAAGGAACTCAAGCCGTTAATGTATCCTCCCCTACACCAACACAACACTACCAAAGGCAGAAATCATCTACATTGTAGGCGTTTTCATGCTTGCACTCCTCCTCGGTGTCACGGAAGGCTTCTTCCGGATCACGCACAAAACCACAGCCCTCTCCTTCACCGACGCTCTCGCCCAAAATGATTTCCCCGGCTTCGACGCCTACACCCAACTCACCCAAATCGCCCAAAAGCCACACCCATCCGGCTCCCCCGAAAACGACCGCATCTTCACCTACCTCCTCACAACCCTCCAAGAATACCAAAACACCTCCAAATCCGAAATGCAAGTAATAATCCACGATAACAAAATCTACCAACCTTTCAAACAACTCCTCGTCTATTTCCCTGGAATTACAAACTCAACAGTCCTCTTTTCCGCCCACTTTGATTCTGTACCCGTATCCCCAGGCGCTTCCGACGACGGCGCCGCAATCACAGTCCTCCTCCAACTCGCCCGAATCTACTCCACGAAAACCTCCTCCAAATCCCGAAACTCATTCCTTCTATTCTTCAACAACGCCGAAGAAGTCGGCCTAGTCGGATCCTACGCTCTCCTGAACGACCCAACACTAACCCCATACGTCAAGAACATTAAAGTCTTCGCGAATTTCGAGGGAGGTGGGGCAGGTGGGAAACCGATTCTGTTTCGTACAACGTCGTCCCAATTGACTCAAGCGTATGCGGACTTGCCGTACCCACACATGTCGAGTTTTGGTGGGGACTTGTTGGATGTTTTGGGGAGTAGAACGGATTATCAACGTTATGTGAAGTGAGTTCTTTTAAATTTGTCTTTTGTTTTTGTTGCAGAGTTACTTAAGTTTTGAGTGGAATAGGGCTGGGATCCCAGGTTTTGATGTGGCGTATTATGAGAACAGGAGGTTTTACCATACTCCAGAGGATTCACTTGATAATATCAGTCCAGAAGATGTTCAGTATATGGGGTCTAATGCGCTTGCTCTTTCAAGAAACCTGTTGAATGCAACATGGATTGATGACCTCAAGATTGAGTCCAAGAATGCTTTTTATGATCATTTCGGTGGATATTCTCCAGTTATTATATCGAGTGCTATGCAGATGGGATTTGTGGTTGTTATTGCTGTTGGTCTTGTTGTTTCATTGGGTGTGGGATACTTTTTCGTTTACGTTCCGTTCCAAGTTCCACCAAGCTCTACCAACAAACCCATGTACTTTTTCACTAGGTTGGCTGTCGATGGAGGATACACAGTTGCGGCGTGTGTGGCAGGCTTTGTTGTCGCTATTGTCGTTTCTGCAATTCCATGGGGAGTTGGTATCAAAATCTCCAAAGCCACTAATGCGTCCTGGTTAATGGTTTCACTTTGTTTTATTGGCAGTTTGATTGGGGCTTGGTTCGTCGCTGGATGGTGGCAGTCAAGGCAAACAAGTGATGACGAAAAGAAAGGTCCAGCAATTCAAGATTCGGGATTGCAAGTATATATCGGTCTTGTGGTCGCATGTATTCTTGCGTTGGTTTTTACAGCATTGAATTTGCCGGCTTTGTACTTGTTGGCGTTGGGTGCAATTGCCCGAATGGTTGTTGTGGCAATTCTGAAAATCAAGACGAGAGGATCCAAAGTTCCACTTGTGTATGAAATCTCTCCTGTTGGTTCTGTGGTAATGTTTGGAAGCGTTCTTGCAGTTGTGACATTCTATCCCTTACTGATGTTAACTGATTTCTTGTTGGTGATGTCAAGACACACTGTTGGCACGTACTTTTTCGCCGCAATTGTTTTGTTGACCGTCATGCCGATTGGAGGGGCGTTGCTATCAGTGTTAGTTCATGTGAAGAGTGTGCAAGGAAGAAGAATTATCCTTCTAGGTTCCATAGCACTTGTAACCGTTTTCACGCTTTTATTTGTTGTACTTTGTTATGTTTAGAGAATGGATAGAACCTCGGTAGAAAGTAGAAGAAAGAAGAAATAAGAAACCGTTTTTATTTTTTTCTTGACATCCAATGGACACCACCAACACCAACACCAACACCGACATCAAAAAGAAGCGACGAGGAAAGCGCGGTGGAGCAGCAGTCAAGCGCAGCACCGACGCCCTTGAAGAGAAGACCGAAACACTCTTCACTCTCGATCGCAGCGGTGCTTCCCCCGAGCCAAACCAACTCGAACCAGAACAAGAACCAGAACCAGAACCACTCAATTCAGAACAACAATCATCCGAAAAAGAAAAAGAAAAAGAAAAAGAAAAGAAGAAACGACGTGGTAAACGCGGTGGCGCAGCGGCAAAAGAAAGGGAAAAGAAATCAGACGACAACGACGAGGCCTACGCTTCAATCAACGTGGTGCAAGATGACTCACCTCAATTGGAAGATGAGGTCGATGAAGGGGCCCAGGTCAGCAAGGACGACAAGTGGGCTGCTCGAATGGAGCGGAAGAAGAAGTACGCTGAGGCTGGAATCACTGACCCAAATGCATACGATCACATTGCTGCCACACACGGAACTTATAGAGATTCAGACAAGCTCTTGCCCCACAGAGATCCAAACTTGCCTGATCAACCTGAACTGGGCCGTGTCGATCCTGATGTCCAGGTCTATTTTATGTCGGTCGAAAAGATGCTGGATGAGCAGGAGTTTGAGACAGATGAAGGTATGGTTTCAGTCTATGAGAAAGTGGCGTGCTTAAACCATGTTGGCTTAGACCGAATCTTGTTTGTTCAAAACGTGTACCGTGAAGTTGGTGCCAACGACGTCAAACTTGCTGCCGACAGTGAATGCTCTCGAGTCCTTGAGAAACTGATTCGACTTTCGTCAGATGTTCAAGTTCGACGATTGATGAGAAGTTTCACGGGAATGTTAGTTTCACACAAGGTTCATTCAATCTTCCTAACTTTACGTTCGATAGGTACTCTGAACTTTTCCGTCACCGATTCGCATCTCATGTGGCTCAAACGCTTCTTTCCCTTGTTGCCGACATTGTTGAACGCGAGGTATCCTTATTCTCTTTCGCAGCTGTAGCCTTTCAAAGTCTAACTATATCACATTCAGCAAATCCATGGTCCCGCCCCGGAACCAGAAGATGAAGATCCAGTTGAAGGCGCACCAGATCTTGGTCCCCTTCCCTCCATGGAATCCCTCTTCACATCACTCTGTGACGAACTCTCCAACCAATGGACAAGTCTGATGAGTGACCATGGGGCTCTCACCTCGTTCGAGCAGCTCTCAACGTCGCGTCTGGCGAATCATTACTCCCTCCAAAGTCTTCCTCCCTCCGCTCCAAAAAATCTACTAAATACAACGCCAAAAACAACAACGCCGCTCCAGCTGGTCCAGCTGCGAAAACAGCTGACAGGAAAACAGCAGCGGGAATTTCGAAGAAGCGGAAAGTTCCTCCATCGTTCCAACAAGTGCTCGAAAGTATTAGTCAGAGTGTGTTGGACAGTTTGAGCGAGTATGAGATTCGTAGCTTTGCGGGTCATGCTGTGGCGAACCCTGTCTTGCAGATTTTGGTTTCGATTAAGCCGGCGGGGCAAGGTCTCATTCGTTCGATTATGGAAATTGATTCTGACAAGGGATATGCGTTTATGGGGTCTCTCATTACTGATACTGTTGGATCGCATTTGGTTGAAAAAATCCTTGTGGTATGTTTTCTTTCCTTTCCGATAATTGTTATTTCACTGTGTACTTATCATGTTATGTTTTCAACACAGAATGCGAGTCCTAAGGATTTCCACACCTTGTACACTCGTCACTTCAAAGGAAACTTGACATCTCTCGCATCCCACCCAATCGCCAACTTTGTCATCCAACACCTAATACAAAACACCCGAAACGGCCTCCAACTCCGCGTCCTCATGGACGAACTCCTCGGCCCTGACGGAACCGGGATGGAAAAGCTCTTCTTCCGCAACCGCCAAGGAGTCGTCATCAAAATCCTCGAAGCCTGTGTCCGCCACACTGCAGACTGTCAACCCCAAGTCCTCACCTCCTTCACAAACGCTTTTCACGCCACTACCCCAGACCAACAAAAACTCCTCACCCCTCTCGTTCTCACCCAGCAAACCTACGAAGACTATAATACCGCCCCCGGAAAATTCGACTACCACGGCGCAACAATGCTCGAACACCTCCTCAACTTCCAAGAACCCTCCGCCAAACTCTTTATAAACAGTTTCCTCTCCCTCCCCGCATCAGAAACCTTCAAATGGCTCACAACGCCACTCGGGTCCCGCGTATACGAACAAGTCCTCCGCTCTCAGTCAACGCCACTCCCCGCCAAGAAAAAAATCTTACATGGGTTAACGGGCCACTTTGCAACCCTCGCCTGCGACAAATACGCATCTCACATCGTAGACGCTGCGTGGGCCGTGTCCGACATTGACGCCAAGGAACGTATCGCGGCTGAACTCGCGAAATCAAAGGCACAGCTTGAATCCAGCTTTACGGGGAAATTCGTGCTCAAGAACTGCCGCGTTGAGAGCTTTAGAAGGGAAGGAAGGGATGTTTGGGCGGAGAAGGTTGCAGGTGTGGATCGAAAGAGGGCTATGTTTAAAGAGTTTGAGGATATTTTGGAGGATGAGGGTGATGAGGAGGTTGTTGTTGAGGGGGAGAAAGAGGGTAAGAAGGTTAGTAAAGCTGCGGAGAAGGCTGCGAAGGAGGAGGATTCGCTTTGGAGTACCGGCAAATATGATCAGACTATGGCTGCGCTTGGGTTCACGGCAGATTCTAAGAAGGGGAAGAAGAAGAGTGGGGACTTGGTAAGTGAATACTGTCTCAACTGTTGTATCACTTCCGCTGAACTTAACGTAATCGTAGCTCTTGGACGACGAAGATGAAACACCCAAGAAAAAGAAGGACTCTAAACGTGCCAGAGAGGATGATGAAGTTGATGGTAAAGAGGCAAAGAAGGTTGCTGCTGCTGAAGATGATATGGAAGATGTGTTTGCTGCTTTGGCCGCGACAACAAAAGGAGGTGATTCTAAGAAGAAAGTGAAGAAGAGTAAATAAATATGCTCATGCCCGTTGTTATTTCCGAGCCGCCGCTGATATATATGGAAGTAAATGATGGAGTAACAACATTTAATAAATACTGTCCTTATAATAACCATTCTCCATTAGCCAAACGACAACTTTATGATGTCCGGCTTGATTCAGAGTGTACAATCCATCTGTTGACCACCTACGCCCCAATTTTATGACCAACCCACTTCTTTTCCACCATTTTAACACCTCCAAATGCCCATTCTCAACCGCTCCAAGCATAGCGCGTTCTGTATAAACCATTTTCAACCCACTCTGAACCCACCACTCCAAAACCCTAACGTTCCGTTCGTGCTTGCCTTGTCCATCGAATCAGCCGTATACTTGAGTGGAAGTGCACTCGCAACCCACCAATCCAATACATTTACATATCCATTCGCGCTTGCCATATCCAAAGCTTGTGTCGACCACCGAAACTCATGTTTACTTTCTCCCGTACACCATTCAAGCACATCAACATGCCCATTCGCACTCGCAACATCAATTTCGATATCAGAAACATTGAATTCCAAGCCGCTTCCACTCCAAACTTTCATCACATCGACATGCCCACCTTCCGCAGCTGCCACCATAACCCCATCAACACCAAGCCAATCTTTATACTTTATCGGCAAACCCGAATCCAACCACCACTGTATAACGTCAACATGCCCGTTCCGACACGCTTCCAAAACGGATTTTTCAGTGTATTCAAGAGAGAGATTGCTTTCCTTCCACCATTGCAGCAACTCCACTTGTCCCTTCGCACTTGCATTGTCGATGGAAGCTTCTGGGATGAATGGGATTGATTTCCGGCGTAACCGGTCGATTCGGAGTGCTGTGGCGATTTGAAACAGTTGTTTTGGAGGGATGATGAGGTATGAGATTATGTCTTCGATGAGTTCGACTGGGAGGTGTGGAATTGGTGTGTTTGAGAAGTGTTGTTGTGATTGTGGTGTGGATATGGATATGGTGGAAGGGGTTGGGGGATCTGTTGGCTGGAAGAGTGACCATTGAGATGGCTTAGTTTCTGTTGCTGGTGTGTTGGCATCTCGAAGGTGCATTTGTATCAGTGAGTATTGAACGGATACGGTGTTGTTGAAATCCAGAAAGTATGAGTTCCAAGGCGATGTGGGGGATGTTTGAGGCATTATGACATTATGAGCTTGGGGTGACTTCCAGCTTAGTATGGACCATCTTGATCGCAAGAGTGTGTGAGATTCGGTTGTATTTGAATGTTGCCCATATGGCATGTGGGATGTTTGTGTCATCAAATGTTTCAGATTGCAATTTCGAAGGGTGGCTCACCAAGTCAATAACCTGCCATTATTTCAAAGATGTTAAATAACTGCAGGTAATCGGACCTTAATTTTTAACTGATATTAGGATGTAAGGAAGCTCTTTAAGTCTCTACTAATTATGTCAATAGTATCCTCTATGAAAGAGTTTATGAAAACAAGTCTCATTCTTTGCTATATAAATAATATGGAATTGAAGAGGTATGTAGAACTATTTGGTCATTTTCTCTTTTCGAACCAACAACGGTCAGCCCACAACACCCCAACACACTACAGCGATCCTCCATCGTCACCATCTCAACTATAACTGCAAAATAATCTCGTATGACCGTCAGCAACCTTAAACACACGACTGGAGCCTCCTCAGACCTCCTTCATCAAACCACCCTCAAAACCATCAAACTAAACCATTCAAACAGATGGGAGGACACCACGGCGAGCCATTCAAAACGCACGGCCCCTTCGTTGCACCACGAGTCAGCGGAACTCTCTCGACAAAGGTCCTGATGGCTGGCGTCTGGTTCTTCCTCTTCTACAGAATGAAGGTCGACGGTCCTCACCACTTTGTGAGTATTTAACTTGTTGCGAAATATGCGCACACTGTGGATTAGTACTCGAATGAAGTGGATAGAATGACTGGAGGAGACGTAAAAATTAGGACTCCATAACGACAAACTATGAACTGCCATGGAAGTAACAATATCTGATCGTCTTTATTCAATAGTTGAAGCACCACTCATGGGAGGACCCCAAGATGCTTGCCTACTTGGAAAAGGTGGACAAGAAGTACGGAACCCACTATGCAACTGACAACATGCACCACTAAATACCGAAAGAGTCGTCTGCCTTCGTTTGAATGTTCTTTTGTTGAGACTTAATTGTGATGGTTTTGGGGGAGTCTGGGGCAACTTGGTCTATTTCCTGCAACACTGTGAAGTCGAGTGGAAGAGTATGCGCGAATAAAGGCTCTATTTACCCCGATACTTAACGTGTAAGAAACGTGTACAAAAAGAATGTCAGAATCGGTGTTACAAACAAGATGGCCACGCGAGCTGATTCACCACGTCTTTCGCTACATCCACCCTGGAAGTGTCCTGAAATACTCTCGGCTGTGTCGCTGGATGCGTATATGTCTCTCTGATCCACACTTTGCCAGTTTGAACCTACAGTGTTTCGATGAGACATCGATTGACTTTGATCAACTGTGGCTCCACTGGCCTCCCGCCTACCAAGAAGGATACGCACGAAAGAGACAGAAGCATTTGCAGGAGGAAGCCCTGCGTAACATGGGCTGTTCGTTCAACTTTGACGTGCGATGGACAGTGCAAACAATTGATTCGGTGCCAATTCCACCGGCAATCGGTTTCTTTGAAGACCTGACGCATTTGACACTCGAAAATACGTTTGGATTTATTGGTGTGATTCCCGATGGAGTCGCAGCTCTGCAATCACTTCGACTCCTTTCAATCACCAAGATGTTGGACCCGCAGCCCTTCCCAATTGGCATCTGCCAACTCACAAATCTCACACATCTGTCGCTTGTACATTGCAGTTTGATGGGCACCCTTCCCGTCGAAATCACAAAGCTGACATCTCTTGTTTCGCTCAATATTGGTCACAATGCCCTTTATGGAACATTGCCATCAGATATTGGACAATTACTACGGCTTCATAATTTATCACTGGAAGATAATCAGTTTTCTGGCCCTTTGCCTGCTTCTCTTTTTGATCTTGCAGAGTTGGAAGTCCTTATCCTTGATTCCAACAAGTTCACAGGCTCGTTATCACCGGATATTCAGAAATTAAGCTCCTTAGAATTCCTATTTATTCGAAACAACTCATTCTCTGGTTCATTTCCTCGCGAGATCTTGAATTTGACCGAACTTCGTGAAGTATGCTGGTGCGATAGCGGGCTGAATGCCGCGATCCCAGTCTCAGAAGTGAATCCAAGACTCGCAGTCATTTTAATTGACGGCCAGTACAATAAATAGTTTATCAAATATAACTTTGTACAAATTGGTTTTGGTGAGTATGCCTTATGCAACCCTCTTCTCGACCTCGCCGAAACTTTGCATAAACGGTTAAACGAGGATGGGCGATCACAACACTTGCGCGCGTGAAGGCCTCCATAGGGGCGTATGAATCTGCGTTAAACTTACACTCAAAAACAAGGACTCACTTCCGATCCTGGATTCCTGAGTACGGTCAACCTTACCATTTTCCTTGCATAGATACTTTGAGTTATCCGATCTTGTCAATATGATGGCGTCAAGCGGAGTCAAGTCTTACAATCACACCTACCCAACGAATGTTAAAGTTGAAAGCTACACAAACTCTGATGAATTTGAATTAATTGAATGTGAAAAAGATATGAGGGGACGCGACCTCAAAGAGAAGGTTGGTTGTTGCCGTTAGATATCACTTTAGACCTTACACTAAAGACTCCCTGAAGATAATTGAATCCTTTGACATCGACACAACATACAATGTTCTTGTTCTATATCTGAAAGAAAACCCATCTGGAACTCGGTACTATCGGTTACTCTCGGATGCAGTTCGAATCAACAGTGTTTTAAAATGGGTCCGTGAGGCCTGCAATATAGCACCGTTTAGCTTTTCAGATTTTGTCCCTTTCGTGGTT
Organism: Rhizoclosmatium globosum; assembly: GCA_002104985.1. Taxonomy (NCBI): domain Eukaryota; kingdom Fungi; phylum Chytridiomycota; class Chytridiomycetes; order Chytridiales; family Chytriomycetaceae; genus Rhizoclosmatium; species Rhizoclosmatium globosum. The sequence goes on from MCGO01000022.1 coordinate 89,153, forward strand.
GTTTTGAGAGGTGCTCTTGAACCAAGTGTGAAAATTCGTGTCTTTGAGTTTAGCCTCGAGCATTTGCAGCAAAAGGTATTTTTTAATTTTACGTTTCTCATTTAATTAAATTTATGCTTGCAGATTAAGAAAACTCTTGATCTTAGTGGCAATTATAAAATATACGCTGTGGAGATTCAAAATTCCACTTCGGCATCCGTTGAGCTCATCGATGAAGATAATGTGAAGGATATCTGCCGCAATTTCAGTAACTATCGTCTCGAGATATCCAGAGATCTGCTCGTCGCTTCGAAACTGAAAACCTCTGTGGATTCAAAACCCGATAAACAGCAAGTTATAATTGGATCACAAAACGACGATGAATATGACGTTATGATTTCGTATTCATGGCACACAAAGGACCAAGTCGATGATTTGTACAATGCCTTATTGGAAGCCTTTCCAGGTATCAAAATTTGGATTGATCGGGAACGAATGAAAACAGATATCTTTGACGGTATGACGGAAGGCATTGTGTGCAGCAACGCCATCATTGTCTGTTTATCAGCGCCTTACTTGGTAACACGTTTTCATGATAAAATCGGTGCAACGTTAACCTTGAATTTATTCAGAAATCTGTAAACTGTCAGCGTGAAATCAAATTCGCAGGGGACCTTAATCGCCCTCTGATTCCTGCTTATATGTTTGGCCCAAACGACAAGGTTACCGAATTCAGAGAGGACAAGAAACTTGGAGTTCCTTTCCTTTTGACGGCGGGCGCTCTTTATGCCGACTTTAAATCACAAAGAGCAGGATCGCCTGAATGGAACCGCGCTTTTCAAGTAATTACTGGGCAAATTCAGGCAAAAGTTCCAAGACTCAGACGTATAGCAACTGAGCTGTCTCAAGAACTACCAAATATTGCAAATGAAACCGTAGAGGCTCATTCTTTCAAGCCATCAGTTGTAAATTCGCTTGAGGTATGGCTGAATCCCGTGGATTTCCGATCTACTGTGGAATACTTCCATGGAGCCTTTGTGGACGGCACGTGTAAACAACTATTTGATATTGTTCTCGAATGGGCTCTATCAGACGATGAATCCTTGATTATGTGGGTGAATAGTGGTCACGGGACTGGTAAATCGTTTTTCGCGTGGTATTTGAGTTACCATCTTCCCGATCATTTATTCATTCGAGGAATCTACTTCTTTTGTTCCCACGACGATTATCGGCGTAACGAACCGGCATCTATTGTTCGCACACTGGCATGGATGCTGTCTGAACAGTTGCCAGCCATTAAAAATCACATCGAAACTGAAATGAAAACTGATACCGCCCAGCTTGGAGCCGGAAACTCTTCAATACTGGTTAACGCATACAAATCATTCGAAGTTCTCATCGTTGAGGGATTCAAAACATGCGAAGACCCGAACAGAATTGTTCTCATTGTAATTGATGGACTTGACGAATGTAATCCCAAGACTCGTAATATTCTACTCCAAGTATTCGGGGATTTGATTCCAATGTTGCCCAAATTCGTCAAATTCGTCATCACAAGCAGACCAGAGAAAGATATTTTTGACGCGCTTGAAAACACAGAAATGTTCGAACTTCCTCCCAACCGTCGTTCTGAATCTGCGACACCGATTGCTTTGACGACATCCGTTTTTGATTATGCAAGGGATACAGTCATGAATGTCAAGATCTTTCTTGAAAAACAATGTCTAGATCTTTGGGGTGAGGGTGGGACACTTGTTGTTGATACACTGGAAACTAAGATGTCCGAGAAGGGGGGTTCTGGGTTTTTAGTATTGCAGGTTCTTTTTAATCACTTGTCGAACCAAAATGTGACAGTCGACAAAGCTCGAGAAATTCTCGAATCGTCAGCCTTTCACATAGACGATATTTATACCATGCTTCTCGTTGTGGCTGATGTTGAAACGAATGTCTTAAAACGTGTGTTGGGAGTCCTTTTTTTTGCCTATCAACCTGTTGACATCAAGACTTTATACCATTTATCTGATTTACCGTTGAGAGATGTCCTTTGCTGTCTTGAAAAGGTGGGCCTGTGATAGCCCTTGAATCAAAGCTCACGAATGAAATACAGATACGATCGCTTCTTGTCTTCAAGGATGGCAAAGTCTTGATAATGCACAAGAGCTTCAAAGAATACTGTACAAACCCTGAGCGCTGTCCATCAGCTTATTACATTTCTCAATCTGAAGTAACAAGGTTGCTGTCTCAGTCATGCTTTAACGTTTTGGCTACTTCCTACGATACACACAAAAAGATCGATCTTTGCTCACCAGCTGTAACTTATGCTGCGCTCCACTGGAGCCAGCACGTTACATTTAATAATCTGCCGCCAAATTTCGAGGATTTCACGTTCAAATATGGACAAATCCTTATTCTTCTGGCAAAGCAAGGCGATGTCAACGCACAACAACGTCTGGGGTCCATGTATCTCAATGGTGTTGGGATGAAGAAAAACCTTGCGACTGCAATGCATTATTTTCGTCTCGCCGCAAATCAAGGCCTTGCTGCTGCCCAATTCAAGGTTGGAGCCATGTATCATTACGGAATTGGTGCTCCAAAGCTGAAAGTTACGGCTTTTGAGTGGTACAAAAAGGCTGCCGCGCAAGGAGATTTATCTGCACAGAGCATTGTGGCCTCACAGGTTCCAACTGAACTTCCAGAAATCCCTGTTCCAGCAGTTGCATTAGAAGAAGAATCACTTGCGATTATTAAGCCTGAAAAGGGCCCAGAGAGTCAAATTCCATGGTTTGGAAGAAAATTACTAGACACTAATTCATCTCAGTCCAGTAAGAAGGATTTGTTCAACACAAGCGATAAGATAAGGGTGCCTTATTACATGTCTGGCATTGGCGCAGCAAGTGGCTCTGATGCAGGATCGAGATATGAAACTTCAGTGGAAGTTAGTAATTGGTCAGTAGACGAAGTTGCTCTGTGGGCGGACAGGACTGTAAGGGCTCCTCGCCATGCTATAGACAAATTCATTGAGTACGAAATTGACGGGGGAGTCCTTTTGACTCTAAGTACTGATGATTTGTACGAAATGGAGATTAAGGAGGAAGCATTGCGAAAGTGGATAATTGGTCATATTGATATGCTCCGGGCATTGTGACCCACATTCTTTTTGGAATATTCTTTGATAAGATGACTTTCATTTCATATTTTGGCTATCGATTCACATCTAATAAAAATGACTTCAAGATCACCATTCCAGAAACGCCTCCCCCGCGAACTAATTCAGGAGATATTTTCGCATCTCCACCCAAAATACGTCTTACAGTATTCACGACTATGTTGTTGGATTCACAACTGCCTACGCGACCCTCGCTTCCCGTTCCTCAACCTCTCAAAGTTTCCACAAACAACGCATGACTTTGACCGCCTATACTTCCAATGGCCTAAATCATATCAGATCGTATATGCGCGAACGAAGCAAGAATCGCTACGGCGGTTACAAAATGTCGTAGGAGAAGGTGGCACTTTACAACTCGCAACCGACCCATACACTTGTCACTGGGTCCTCCTCTGGTCCGAAGCCGTACCCCTCTCACCAACAATCAATTTATGGACACAATTGACGCATCTGCAGCTCCAAAATCCACGCTTTCTCGGAAGTATACCCGAGACACTTGGAACAATGACGAATCTCCTAAGTCTCTCGTTGACAGGCTTCACAATACTCGCACCTTTCCCAGTTTTCGTATGTAATTTGAAAAACTTGAAGTCGTTGAGTCTTCCGAAATGCTCCCTCACAGGCGCGATACCACCCGAAATTGGGGATCTTGGGCATCTCACTATATTGAATCTCGCGAATAACTTGATGGCGGGGAAACTGCCTGAATCCGTGAGTCAGTGTCGAGCACTTAAGCATGTGGATTTGCATCGAAACCGGTTTTATGGACCTGTCGCGCCGTTGCTTTCCTTGACGCATTTAAATCATTTGGATGTCTCGACGAATCGGTTTTCGGGCGAGATTTCAGGGGAGATTGGAAGAATGAGGTGGTTGGAAGTATTACAGATTCAGAGCAATCGATTTTCGGGTCCATGGCCTGCGGAAATCGAGCAATGTACTGGGTTGTTGCAAATCTATTGGAAGGGAAGCAGGGTGGAGGAAGATATACCATCCACAATCGCGAGGAACAGTCGAATTTTTAGTGCTTTGGAGGCAGATATGTATTCAACCGATGAAGTTAACTATTGATATGTTCAAGTAAATTGAAGTGCAACCTTACTAATGATTCCAACCACTTTGCTTGTCACCAATCACAAACCGAAAATTTTCCAAACGTCATGTCCAGTCACAACTTGTACAAAATGAGAAATGCCATATATTATATGAATACATAACTTGAAAACCCCAAAAATAATAATATAAAAGAAAGAAATGAATTGCAGAAACGAAAAAAAGAAAATCAACCCTTATGTATAACCGGCGTGAACTCAACCGCCGAATCATTCATCCCGACACCATTCTCCACCTCCACAACATGCCTCAACAATTTCGGGATATAATACTCCCCACTCCACGGAATCATTCCACTCTTCTTCATCCCCTTCATAACCGCCTCATCCAATTCATCTTTCCGATTTCCCCGTTGCATCCTCAACACCGCGTTCACACTAACAACCAGAAAATCAAGCCCCTCGCGTCCTTTTAAACTCCAATATGTGTTGAACGGTTCAGTGACCATGTACGTGAGGAGGTGTGACGTGGTGGTGCCATTGAAGGACAGGTATCCTGGCCGAGATTTTGAGCCGCCAAAGGGGAGGATTGTTGGGTTACTGAAGAGGAGTCCTGCGAGGGCGTAGATGAGTCGGTCTTGGTGCGCGCGAGTGGATGAGAGTAGGGTGGCAACGGTTGAAATGCTTTCGGTAAGGATTTGGGTGGTGGAGAGGGGTATTGTGGGTTGGCCTTGGTGGAGCTGATGTAAGGCGAGCGTCGGGGTGGAAGTTGTAGGGTCGAGACGTAAGATGAGTGGTATGAGTTGCATTGGGTTCGGTTGGTATTTTGCCAAAAGTCTTTTCGCCGGTCCTGAGCTGCAAAAAAAGTCTTGGACACAAAATTTTACCTGACGATTTGTGACTCACACTTGCAGCTTTGTTTACTTCAAGAATGATCCAGAACCACATGGCTTGTACCAAATTTCGCTTTCCAAGTTCGGTAAGCTTACCAATCAAATGTGGTAAAGTATGACTAAGCCCGTTACCAGAAAAAACAATGTATTCCAAAGTCACACACAAACGCTGAACCAAAATTTCAAACTTTCATTTTCTTGTTATCTTCTCCCCCATCTCCCGCAGCAACACTTCTCTTTTTCTTTTTCACCAATCCCACACCCAACTGATGCACAACAGGTGGCGAAACCACAACCTCCTCTCCAACAATCCCAGGCGGCACAACCACACCAGCCGCCGGAGCAATACCTTCCACAACGGCACTCCCACTTTCCTCCGTCTGCATCAACTCAATCTCAACAACATCAACCCCCTTCAACCCTTTCACAACCTCCAAAACCCGCTTCGACGCCTCCAAAACCTCCTGCCGCGTGGAAAATCTCAGTCCAGCAAGAGCCTTCTCAAACCGCTCCATCTCCTTCTTTTGCGCCTCCCAATTTTCAGACACGGCCACTGAAGTGCTTGAGGACGGAGGTGTGCTCGGTGGAGGAAAGTAAACACCGAAAAACGCGGCGACTCGACCTCCAGAGCATTCGCCTGTCGCTTCCAGCATGTTCATTAGGTCTGTGACAGTCGCGTTTGAGTCCAGGAGGGCCAGGGCTTTTTGTTTCGCGTCGTCGGGGAATCGGGGGACGAGCGTTCCGAGGAGTGGTGGGGACGAAGTTTGGAAGGGTGTTATGGATGATGATGGGGCAGACATTTCTGGTACACCAAGGGAGACTGAGTCGGAAGGGGTTGGGAAGAGGCCGGCGGTTGCAGACTGTGGTTTCTCTTTTTTCTTTTCTTTTGGGTCTGTTGCATCGACGGGAGGAGGGGAGGGGAGGGTGGGAGGTGTTTGAAGCCAAAGCCAAAACCGAATTTGAAGTCGGACCCGCATCGACGCGCGATAGACATGGCATCTTCGCCGGGAATGAAGGCAAAAAACGCTGTTGAGTGCTGGTGTGTTGTTTCACTGGTATCAGGCCTGGTGGTGGTGGGTTTGGGTTGTGTGGGAACAACACAGAGGAGGGTTTTGGCCCACCAGGAAATAAGTTCGGAATCTGAAAGGGCACGTTTTGAGAGATTTGATGCTGAGTGAGGGAATAGGTATTGTGGCTGAGCACGAGCGAAGATGTGAAGGGAGATCTGAGTTCGGCCTTATTAGTATTGTGAGTTTAAGGGGACAAAAGAACGAAGAAGGAAGAGCATGATAATGAATGCCGTCAAATTCGCAAGGAAGTGCGTGAGAAATTTGATGAAAGAGCCGTTAATGCGGAGCAGGTATCGGGATATCGACTCATCGTGGGAATTGTCGCACACAGAGATTCTAGGACGACACCACTATCATATTCAATGACATAATGTATGGCACTAATATCCCGCGTTGTGTCTTATTGGTATGCTTCAAACCTGTACTGTGCTTGGAACGCCACATAGGGTTTTCAAAGGCAATCTACTCAGCCGAGTCTACCTCATGGACCTCCTTCCCCTTCTTTCAAATCACTTCCGCCTCTACACCTCAAACGCAAGACGCTCTTACTTCTCGACTCGCCGCTTTGTCTTCGCATGTCCGACTCGCACGCAACGCACTCTTCATCACATCACTACAGCAACTCACCTGGTCAAACTCCTGATGTTCACGCATCAGCTGATCCACATATACTTTCACGAGGTCCCTGGCACGGCTCCGTCGCTGTGTTGAATCAATCTTTTCAATGTAGCAAAAGAGGGCTCGGCCAACGCAGAACTCGCGGACAACAAGCGCCGACGTCAGGGCGTCTTCGTTGGGCGGTTGAGTTGTTGGCAGAGACGTGCACAGGAGCCAGACGGTGCGCGTGCGGGTTGGTGGCGGGTCGTTCGCTTTTGTGGCGGACTTGACTTTGATTGGGACACTGAATAAAGGCGCGGCGGATGGATGGAAGGACGTTGTGATTCGGTGGACGCGGTGGCTTTGGACAGGTGGTGGTTGAGTTGTTGGTGGTGGTGGTGGTGGGACGAGCGTGGCCATTTTGTTTTTGGTTGAGTAAAACACGTGTTGCTTTCTTGTTTTCCTAATTGCCTTCTTTCGGATTCGGACACATTTATAAAAACATGACCCAACGTGAATTTCAAATACTGCGGCACAGTCAAGATAAAAATACGGGTAGACGCCAATGTGTTACTTTTAAGATTCCCTCTGCGTCATTACTCAAAGTGTGCCGGCTTGCAACTTGGATTCTTATGGCACCGAAAACGCACAGCAGATGTGAAGGCCACAAACAATCACTAGGAAGACAACAAGGATGCCTGCTCCAAGTCCATAAAAGGCACTGCTGTAGAAGTTGATGTAGCGGCGATGAAGGTGAGTGAGGATAGTGGGTGTTATAGTCATTCTTGTTTGAGCTGTGCTATGCTTTTTGTTTTGAGTTTTGATTGTATTGAGTGGAAAGTGGATGCCAAGAGTCATAACATCTGTTAGGTATTATTTTCAAAATACTAATCAAAATACTAATCAAAATACTAATCAAAATACTAATCAATAATCTAGAACTATCTCTTAATGCTGGTTTTATAGTTGCTGGCAAGGATAGTATGAGCAGGAGAGCCATGGACGTTGCAGTCGTGTTGCAATGAGCAAAGAATACTGCAGCGCTTTATGATCCCGAAATATGCTTCATATCCAGAGCTTTGTAGATTGGCGTTTCTGCAATTAATTGATTTCATGATTGAATTCCTTTCAAGAATCCAACAAAATGAGTCACGAAGACGACACGGTGCCGCACTCACCGCCCAACACCACCCACCACCACCACCACCACCACGCGCACCTTTCCCTCGCGTCGCTTCTTCGGCCGTTCAAAGGAGGATTCGCGCTCCGAGCCAAGGCGCCGCCCCGCCGAGCCAGCCAGAGCACCGACTCGCTCGACCAGACGCACCTCGACCACCTCGACAACAACCCACACGCGCCACACGAGCCACACAGACACGATGAAGTGCATCCAGAGTCGCGGCCAGAAAAGACGGCATTCGAGCTGGTGCTTCCAACGAAACCAGACAGTCCGACAAATCCTAGCACTTCCGATCCCACCGATCCCACGGTGGAACCTACTACTACTACGAAGGCTCTCCCTAGGCGCCACAGCAAGGTCCTCGACGCCTTCTTCAAACTCTCAACTGATGTCAAGTCAGTCCTCTCGTCTAAACGCCGCTCGTCTCTTTCAAGCCCTGACCACCCCGATCCTGCCGCTTCACCAATCCAAAACCACCAACAACATCTCTACCCAACTCCAAACTACCCACCCCCTTCCTCATCATCTCTCAACGACCCATCCTTCTCTTCTTCCTCAATTGCTACAAACGCGACTCTCGCGTCTCGTTTACAGCATCTTCCCCTTCTCATCCTCATCATCCTCCTCCTCCACATCTCTCTTTGGATGGCAAGAATTTGGAGAAAAATAACGCGTTGTTGGATGAAGTTGATTTGGAGGCTCAAGTCGAAATTGATGCTATTGAGAATTTGAGTTATTTGAAGTTGCAGGAGTACAAGTTTATCAAGATTCTTGGTGCAGGTCCGTATTTTTCGTTTTGTTGAGATCATCGAGTGAGATCATGACTGAGAAAGGAATGAGCTATGGAGGAATACGAGGCCGGACTCGCTTTATTTTTTTAATAACTTGAGGCGAGTTGATTGAAGAGTTGAGCGTTGTGAACAATCTCAAACTTTGAACATTCAAGAAATACTAACTACAAATATAGGAGCTCAAGGAACTGTCTCGCTCCGCCTCCACATTCCAACGTCTTCCCTCCGAGCCTTAAAATCAATTCCTACTGCCCCTTCTCTCGTAGATTGCCACGTCCGCGACTCCTTCCGCCGCGAGGTTGAAATCCTCCAGGCCTGCCGGAAACACCCAAGCGTAATCCGTCTCCTGGATGCATGGGAATCGCTCAACACGGTATACCAAGTATTCGACGTAATGAACGGCGGTGATGCATCCGTAGAAGGCGTCTTCACCGGAATCGGCGAAGAAAAGGGAATCCGCCTAATTGCCCCCATCGCCGACGCCTTACAATACCTCCACCGCCTCCAAATCCTTCACCGCGACGTTCGACCCGCCAACATTTTCCTGCGCAGGAGTATCACAGGCCACGAAACCCTCCGCGAGCTCGAACACATTCCCGTTCTTGCTGATTTCGGGATCGCGAATTATATGCGGAATTCGGGGCGTCTTGCGGCGCCGTTTCCGGAAACGCCGGCACATATCGCGCCTGAGATTTTGACGGGGTCGCGATTTAGTTCGGCGAGTGATTGTTATGGGTTGGGGTATTATGCGTTGCATTTGTTGTTGCAGCGGCAGCCGACTGTGGAGGATGTGAGGCATAGTGGGGAGATTGCGGATGTGCAGTGGGGATTCATGAGCGATATTGGAAGGCGTGCTTTGAAGGGGTTGTTGGAAGTTGATCCGCTGTTACGGACTACTGCGGCAGAGTTTTGTGTTGGGGAGTGGGTGGAGTTTTATGATGTTGATTGTGTGAAACATGCCGTGTGATGTACTTGGTGGACTATATTCTTGGGGTTATTCATTTTTTTGTGATCAATACATTATACCTTTTGTCTTGAGTTTGATTTTAAGCCGGCTGGAATTCCTTGAGTTTTCATGAGTCACTCAAAAAGAGTTGACTCCTAAAGTCGTTTAAATTGCTGAGGTCACGCAGAAACACAAGGGTTGTAGGAAACTGTTCAATTGCTGTTTTGAATTTGAACCCTTTCTATGGTTGATTCTATGCTTGTTCCACGGAATTCCCCGAAGGTTCGAGTGTGAGTGAGTCACACCGCATGTTCCTCTTCAAATTGGCTGAAATTTGAAAGGGCCACAGCATCAAAAACTCAGCACGAAACAACTTCAAATGACCGTAGAAAACGACAAATCTTCGCCAGAGCCCCAACCTCAGGCCTTCCCGCCTTCGCCACCAGTCAGCCCTACTATCCAGTCAATTCCAACCAAAGACTCAACTGTTCCAGTCCTTCGGGCAGTTCGAGCCAGTGGCACTCCAGCCACCTACTCTGCCAATGAAAATGTAGATTCCGCTAAACACAACGACCCTCATTTGGAGCATGACCCACATAACCACGACGTCATTCATGCAAGCCACCGTCCTGAGCGAGACTTGTTCACGCTCATGAAGAAGGTGTTACATAAAGACTCTGAACATACTCAGGAGATTGAATCCAGTCAGGGAGGAAAAGTGACAGAGGAGCCTCGTGCGCCTCCTCTAGATTGGTACCTCAAATTGAAGGAAAATGTAAGTTATTTAAAAACTTTCCATGAACGAGTTGTTAATAGTCTGTTTAAATAGTTCAAGGAAAAGAAACGGGCAAAGGAGGAACGCAGAAAGAGCCAAGCACTTCAAGCTCAATTGGATCTTGATAATAACGATCCAGAAACTCAAAACTTTCTTCGGCGTCTCTCGATTGCCAGTTTCCATTCTCAAGAGGATGAAACTGATGAAGTTATTGCGTTGGAAGCTCAAAGTGTCGCCAACCTTAAGCAATACAAGTTTGTCAAGATCCTTGGGGCGGGTGCACAAGGAACTGTTTCACTACGTATCTACAAACCAACGAACTCAAAGGTCGCTCTCAAGTCGATTCCAACTACGAAATCTTCAGTTGACTCTCACGTTCGCGACTCCTTTTTCCGGGAAGTTGAAATCCTTAATACGTGCAAGGGGCACCCCCACATCATCCAGCTTCTCAACAGCTGGGAGAGCAAATTCACCGTGTACCAAGTATTCGACGTCATGACAGGCGGCGACGCAAGCATGCCCGACGCCTTCTCCAAAATCACAAAAGAATCACAAATCGTCCGCCTCATCGCTCCCATCGCTGACGCCCTCCGATTCCTTCACCTCCGAAACATTATCCACCGAGACGTCCGTTCCGCCAACGTATTCCTCCGAACCCCGATCACAGGAACCGAGTCCCTCAAAGACTTGGAACAAACCCCTGTCCTCGCAGACTTTGGAATCGCGAATTACTCGTTCAATTCAGGACGCCTTGCTGAACCCTTCTTTTTTACTCCAGCCCACATCGCGCCGGAAATTCTGGACCAAAGCGCGCGGTTCACAAGTGTAAGTGATTGTTATGGGTTAGGTTATTACGCGATGCAAGTTGTGATTCGTCGTGCGCCAAGTCTTGCGGAGGTGCGGAATTCCGGGGATGTTATTATGGGTGCAAATTGGGATAAGTTGAGCGAAATTGGGAAGACGAGTGTGATGCAGCTTTTGTGCACGGATCCGTTTGCGAGAATGACTGCCGATGGGTTCTGTGAGGGTGCATGGGTGAAGGAAATGGATGTTGAGTGTGTGAAGCGGAAGAAGGTTATTAAGGATGGTGTTGTTGTGGAGGTGTAGTGTAACGGTGTAGAGCCATAATTGGCGTTGTACATTTCTTAATAAATCATCTATTTTATTTGATTAATTTATAGGAGTTGATCAAATTAGCCTTTTCGCTTCACAGGACCGACTAAATATACTTCACTCGATAGAAACTATAGTGACTAACATTTATTGATATGAGGATCAATATTATTCTGAATAAGTAGGTGGTGCAAGAGTCAACGCCTCCATGGCACGCTTGAACTTTACTCTATCTCCGACAGTTGAAATCTTCAAGGTCGCATAAAGTTCATCCATTGTGAGTGCCATAAGCGCGACACCATCAATTCTTTGATCAAACACAGGATCCCGGGTACCTCCATTCTTGGAAACCCAATCAGCGACTTGCGCAATTGACCAGTCTTCTGGGTTTGAGGATCGGGCAACAGTTTGGCCCCGTTCCAATGTATCCTTATCTTTCTCTTTTTCATCTTTGGAAAAAGTGTTGTATGTTCGTGTTGGAGGAGTTGCGGCAGCTGCAGTAACAATAGAGCCAGCCAAGTTTGCGAAAAGCGGATTCGTCTTTTCTTTTTCAGCGACTGGGTCAGAGGGCAGAGATGTACCCATGTACATAACATGAATGGTGTCTTGTCGTGATCCAACCACTTGGTTTGTTGTGTCCGTGCGTGTTGCAGCTGAGGCTTCACTGAGTTCAGTTTCGCTTCGAAGAGGAGTGTCGGAAATTTTGTATCCTGTATTCGTTGAAAGAGTAGATCCTGGACGAGTGTAGTTGAGAGATGGGGCTGATTCAGGAGCTTGTGCAGGCGCAGGTGCAGAAGTGGTGGTTTCAGGAGTGTATCGCTTGGTTTTGCGGTAATAGTAAACGCTCCCAATTATGAGAAGGATCACAACAACGACGCCTCCCACAATTCCTCCAATGAGTCCCGCATTTGAAGAAGAGGAAGACCCAGTAGCTTGACTATATGCGGCTGCATCCACTCCTCTGATGCTCACGACTGTATTCGAAATCCCCAAATTTAGACTGCATTTTCCATCAGTCGTAAATAGAGAGTTTTTTCTGCGACTTTACAATCTCCATCTGAGTAGACAGTGTAAATGATGTTGCTACCAGTTATATTCGCTCTGTAAGCTTGTCCTTGAAAAGCCGTCTGAGGAAGAGTAAGTACAAATTTCTACAGAATACAAGAACTCACTGGGTTATTGGTCGCAGAAAACGTAATTGGCTGGCAAATGTCAAGTCGAATCGATTCCGAATAATCAAAGACGGAACACTTGCTGTCCACGAATGTAGTAAGGGTTACATAATTATTATCGTTTGAAAAGAGGGCCTTGGATTCAGTAACAAGACTATTTGTTGGAGGACAAAAGACTTGTCCCAAAACATTAGTATCACAACCCGTTGGTGTGCAAGTTTCTCGTCCAAACGAATATCTAACTAATGATGGATTTGTGCATCCTGGGCCCTTATACAAGATGCGTTCAGTGAACGATGGCTGTGATATTGGCACAGCCTTCATTTTTGAAACACAAGAAGTGGAGTCATTAAACTTGATGGAAGTAAACAACTGCGAGCAGGAATCGTCTGAGTAGTAGTTTCTCCATATTGTCCCATCAAACCCAAGTGAGACCTTTTCAGCTACATAGATGCTCCCGAAGGATCCGCCAGCCCCTGCACATTCATCACGCAAACAGCCACAGCAGAGTTGATTTCGCTAATGCTCGATGGAGCTCCAGAGCAGTCGGCCGTATCGTAAGACCAGAACTGCACCCGTGAGAAGAAGGAGGGTGACAACGACCCGAAGATATCCTTCCCGAGGGTGGTGACATCAGCAGACGAAAGGCATCCAGTTTGCACTGTCCAGTTGCCCGGTGATACAACTGAGCTCTTTGGCAGGAAGGAGCAGGTACTGTTCAAGGATGATGTTGTTGGCACAGTACACTTGGCAGCCTTCAAGTCAATGCGCTCGATCCAGTCTTGTTGGCAAGGCTTTCCTCCGTCCGAGTAACCGTAGATGGCAGAGTACGTGAAGGTGCTCGTCATTTTTGATTGAGTTTCTATCTTTGACCAGAAAGGTGTCTCTCAAAAAGTCCGCTATGCCTTTTGCGGAAATGACGGATTACTCTATCAGAAGCATAGTTGAAATAGGAGGACAACTTGTCGACTGTTGGCAGCCACCAGAGTTGTTGGAGTCCGTCATACCAGTTTCTTAACACTGCACCGATCTCCAACCCATTACAGTGTGGCAGTGCATCCAAAATCACCTCATAAATTAGATATTCATTCTTGTGCATTTATTCATCGTTTCCACATCTATTCTCCTTACTTCAAAGTCCACGTTCTTCTACCGACACTGTTGCTCATGCTTCTTGTTTCCATATTCGCTCCAGCCGAAGACTTGATCAACGTCTTCAAGAAGGCAATTTCAGCGTTCAACTGCAAAATAACTTGCTCTAATCTCTCCAACGTCGTCTTCCAACTCTTTAGCTCGTGACTTTTTGTACTTGTCATGCGCCTTGATCAATGCTGATTCAGGGATTGGACGTTAGCATCCATTTCCACCCATGTTTGATAGTAATATGCAGTTTGGGTCTGTGCCTCCACCATTTTCTGTAAGGCTGCATCACGCTCCGTCGTGGTTGTCTCCAAATCCGTCTTGAGCTTTTCAATGACGCCTTCATAGTAAAACTTGCGGTTCTCGATTTCTTTTTGGGCTGATTCATGGCGTTGCACCATATCCGTTGAGAATTCTTTCAAATCAGAGTGGGACGATTGGAGTTCAGAGTGTTGAGCTGTAAGGTCGCTGTGTTCGTTGATGAGAGTGTTGAAATCGTTCTGGTGCGCTGTGTTTTCATCGAGAAGGACTTGAAGCTCGGCTGCATGAGTTTCTCTGGTGTCAATGAGAGCTCTCTTTGCAAAATTCGATTCGATAGAAAGAAGTCGGATTCTTTCAGCTTGTTCGGCAGTCTCTTTAGTTAAAGATTCGACTTGACTGCGGAGAAGGTCGACTTCCTTTGTTTCTTGCTGTTTTTGGAAGATATGAATGATTCCTGCTCCTTCTTCTTTTTCCTGCTGTAACGACATTAAATCGTAAAGTTGTTGCTCAAGACGAGTAATGTGTTTGGACTGTTCTTGCTGTGCCTGGAAAAACTCCAGACACTTTGCAACGAGAGCCTCAGATTGAAGTTTCGCTTCGCCAAGCCGAACAAGAGATAAGTTATAATCTTTTGCAAGCTGGCTAGAAAGCATATTGGCCTCGGCAGGAAATGATCCACTGCCTATTAAAGTTTATTGAACAGAGTTAGTCAGATTGAAGTGACCAAGCAGTCAAAAGACACTCACCAATTGAAACAACGATATTTTGGTCTCGATTAAAGATACCTGCCGCAAACAACTTTGACCAGGCCTCTTGATAAGCTGATTCTTCGTCCCCATTGCCTTGAATGGGAATAACCCTGGCACCAAAGTGCTTCACGACGGTCTTTCAACAGGTTGTAATTCATCTGTGATTCCCAGCAGTCTTCGCTTAATGGCTGCCACAGAGTTGTTTGTAATAAATGAGGCATTGAAGTTCAAAACAGCTGATACAGGTCCGACAGCCTCTTCCAAGGCTTTCGCCTCTGCACCAGAGTTTGGAAATCCATCAATCAGGATTCCCGTGTGTTGGCTGATCAGCAACGGTTTTGAAATCAATGAAAGTGTAGTCTCGTTGTCAGTGGATCCAGATTGGAGTGTAGTGGCGTTAATGATCCAACCCAAATTCTTTAGCGAGCTTTGCGGAGTGAGTATCTTTGCCTGTTGTATTAAATGTGTCGATTGTTAAGATTTGATTTAAGGCTACAGGTTTGAGATGAAGGAACCCTCACCAAGAGACACAATGATCTTTGGTCTATGCATAGTGAGCATTTCTTTCGCCAAACGAGAAGATGTAGTTTCATAACGCAGCATAGTTTGAGAACGTGGGGACGTTCAACGTTTTGGATTGAGTTGCCACAGAGACAGCGTACACAGACGGTGAAAACATGGTACCAGGGTATGAACATAGAACATGGGAAGTATTTGTTGAGGCCAGAAGCGGATTGGATGGATCCACGATCTCTGTAAACATGACATCAGATCAGACACAAGGAGCATCAACACATTACCAATCAGAATGCCATCAAACTTATCAGTCTCCTCGCCGAGACTCAAATGAGCTTTAATTACTCCCACAACCTCATCGCTGAGGGCGGGGGCTCCTGGCCAGTCACTGTGTCTTGTGTCATAAGGCTTGTCAGCTTTTCGATTTGGAAGAAAGAAAAGCGGGACATGTGCTGGTATTCTGGTTTGAAAGATGGGTATTTACGAAAGAAAAGTTAAAGGTGGTTTGAATTGCGTGATGAGGGTCGGCCAGACGGCTGCCTCGGAGATATTCGCTTCAAGCTTTCACTGGCTGTGATTCTAACCTCAAGTGTTATTGTATCATTTCTTACTTATATAAAGTGTATTTATACCACGTCTATACTACTCCTGCTTTCCCTTCTGAGTAAATATTCAATCTTTTCTCCTCCGACAAAGCAAACCAATGCTCTTCTT
This sequence comes from Rhizoclosmatium globosum, assembly GCA_002104985.1. Classification (NCBI taxonomy): domain Eukaryota; kingdom Fungi; phylum Chytridiomycota; class Chytridiomycetes; order Chytridiales; family Chytriomycetaceae; genus Rhizoclosmatium; species Rhizoclosmatium globosum. The sequence goes on from MCGO01000022.1 coordinate 105,264, forward strand.
CAACGCCGACAACGGATACCTCGAAGGCATCGCGCGTGGATACAAGGCCGGGATCCTGACGACGTCGCAGTACCTGAACTTGTCGCAGTGTGAAACACTTGATGGTTTGTCGTTGTCGTTGTTGCGGTTCGTGGTTCAACGGTGGTTTTATTCGCCCAATCCAGATTTGAAGCTGCAGCTCTCGTCAACCGACTACGGCGGCTTCCTCCAAAACGAGCCCTCGCCCTTGGCCACAACGACAATCGCGGAGAAGGCGAGAGAGAAGCTCGTCCACGAATTTGCCTATTTGCGCTCCCAGGCTTCGCGCCCGCTGGCCACCTTCCTGGACTATATCACGTAAATATTAATAAGTTGTTTTAGATGAAGTGCATAGGAGGGGGGTGTTCGAGTGCGATGGGGCGAAACGCTGGTGCACGACAATCCCTCCAAATTCAACCTGCACCTCACAAAACCCGTCTCTGTTTTATCTGACCATCTATATCATTAGTTACGGATACATGATTGATAACGTGATCCTGTTAATCACCGGAACCCTCCACGAACGCGATACCCACGAATTACTTGAAAGATGTCATCCTCTCGGAATGTTTGATACCATTGCCGCTTTATGTGTGGCCACCAATGTGGCGGAATTGTTCAACACAGTTATGGTCGAAACTCCTTTGGGTACAGCATTCTTTTTCTCTTTCGCTAAAACTAACGCAACTTGATTATAAGCCCCTTACTTCGAGCAATGTCTTTCAGCAAACGACTTGGACGAGTTGAATATTGAAATCATCAGAAACACATTGTACAAGGCGTACCTGAAGATTTCCATGCCTACTGTCAGAGTTTGGATCCTGTGACGGCGGAAGTTATGGGAGAGATTTTACAGGTGAACAATCACATTGTTATGGTCGTCATGCTAATGAACCATAGTTTGAAGCTGACCGCCGTGTCATCAACATCACCATCAACTCCTTCAATACCGAACTATCCAAAGATGACCGCTTGAAACTCTTCCCAACAACTGGAAAGCTTTTCCCGAAGGGTGTTCCGTCTTGCCCGAGCTGATGAGTGGACCAAGTTCGTGCAGCTGTGGATTACTATGCTGTGAGTGCAAATCCAATAACTGTCCGTTTCTAAACGGTGTTTCTAGGAATACAGAGACTTCTTTGACGGGATCGCAGGAGAACGATCTTTGGAGGACCGATTTTTCGAATACGAAGTGAAGCTCAACAAAGGCGCTTTCTTGCAACAATTTCAGTATGGAGTCTTCTATGCCTACCTGAAATTGAAAGAGCAAGAGGTTTGTGTGATTTGGCACTGTTGCAAAATTCTGACGTCGAAACCAGATCAGAAACATTGTTTGGATCGCCGAATGCATCGCTCAACAGCAAAAGGACCGCATCAACTCCTATATTCCCATTTTTTGATTTTTATTAGGTTTTTCATACGCTTTTAAGTTTTTTCAATGAAATCTTTGCGAGAAAGTTCACTCAATTCTCGATCGTTGACGGCTACAGTGAATGGGCGATTTAACGTCCCCTTCAGACTTCGCGGAACTGGCGTCGCTGTGATATGCTGACCCCAAGTTGCTTCGGGTATATTTCTTGGACTTAAAGCCGACTCTCGAGTAGCAACAGTTTTTTGACTTGAACAGATGTGGCAACTGAAACACGACCCAAAGATCCCAACGATTTACTTGGAGCCATACCCTCAAAACTCATCGGCCGACCGCTGCTGTTGTGTTTTCCCGCCTCTTCCAACTCATTCAAAGCATTTAGACTCATTCGTTTGAAGTCTTCATCACTTGGTTTACTACCATCGGCAAACTTGACAACGGCAGGTAAAATCAAACTTACAACCATAACACTTATTTTCAATGTATCAATGAAATGTTGAAATCCAAGGTTTCCCTCCAAAAGAATTCCTGTCTCATGCAATAAATCGAAAGCCGTCGCTGCCTTATATGAGTCGATTAGAAACACGACAAAGAATTTTACTGCATCACTGGATAGAATTAGCTTGTACCGGCCGACATTGACCCAAGAACCTGACTAGCATCTTTCAAGATTGTCAGCGAAGCGTAAGTTGTCGCAACCATAATCATAGTTGCAATTATCAAATCGAACGCATATACCGTGACTTTGATTTCATGATTGAATGGGCCGACAGAAATATAAACCCAGTTTTCGTGTAATCACTATGAAGTACATATATTGCGATTTTAACAACGACTGCGGTTGAATATAGTCCCATGAATATCTTCATGATCCAATTGAAAAGTTTTGATAACGGGCGATCCAGAAGCAACATAAACGGTCTTTGTAGCAGTGATACAAAAGGAGACATGGCAAATTAAGACATAAGTAAACTACCAAGTAGCGGAACTGTACGTTCAGCCAGGGAACATTGTAGTATATTATCACCGTTATAACCTTAACCAAGTATATCAACGATGCTAAAAGCAGCAGAATCGGTGTTTTTGTTCGCGAAATCCAGCAGCGGTGAGCCGTAACAAAGAAGCACACGCCAGCAATCGCAATTGATGTGATAAAGAACCAGTTGTTGGAATCAACTCTCATTTTGTGGGCAAAAAATGAAACAATGGCCTTGTTTTTGCATCGTATCCTTGCAATGTTTATTTGACTAAAAAGCAAAAACTTTATATTCAAGTAGGAGACTTTTCGTCGACGATGGCCATCATACTTGCAGGACGACTTGAGGTACGGCTATCTATACGACTGATGGGGCGATGAAGACTGATTGGCCGACCTCCCACGATACCCGAACGACTTTTCGGAAGAAGTGGTGGAGGTTGTGGAGAAGTAACGCTTTCAGTACCTGGTTGCATAAACGTTGTGCAAACACTCTTATCCAACGAAGTCATGGATTTGCTGGATTGTTTTCCTTTCACCAATCCTTCGTCCACATCTGTAGAGCTCTCACAACTCTCTCCTCTAACACTTATACTACTTTTCTCAGCTTCTTGCAGCGAATTGAGGGCATGTGTACTCATTCTTTTGAAATCCTCATCGGTAAAGTTTGTGACGCCGCCATTCTTGTTTCGGCTACTTTTCTCAAACTTCATCATCGCTGGAATTACTAAACTCAACACCATTGAGCAGATTTTGATAGTATCGAACAGGTGATGAAAACCAAGGTTTGCCCCTGGCCAAATACCATTCGTTGCATGATTTAACGCATTTGAAGTTTCATATGAGTCAATAAGAAACACAAGGAAAAACTTTGTAGCGTCGCAAATGAGTATGACCTTGTATCGTTTTGTACTGAGGCCATCGACGCCTTTAGCTCCATGCAGAATCACTCGCGTTGCAACAATTGTTCCAAATATGATCAAAAACGAAATTAAAATTTCAGTTAAAGCATAACGATTCGAATTTCATGTTTAATAGGTGTCCTTGAGACGTACTGGCCTGTTTCGGTGTGATCCGCATAAAATACGGCACTTCCTATCTGTGCTACGCTTATAACTCCATAGAATATTATTGAAATCTGCATAGCCGTAAGAAGAATTTTCTTCCATGCGGCATTGCGCATTATGAGTCGCAACCGTTCTTGATAACAGAAGTATAGAATCAAGCAAGGCAAATGGAAACAAAATTGGATAAGCAAATAACGAAGTTGGACGTTAAGCCATCTGATGTTGTAGTAAACTAACACTGTGCCGAGTTTGATAATATATATCAAAGACGCGAGGAACAATAACATTGACGTCCTGTTGGAAGCAGCCCAAAATCGGCGGCCCGTAATAATAACCGCAATACTTGATATAGATAGTGAAGCAATAAAGAGCTGATTGTTGGGGTCCACTTCCATGATGTAATCGGGGCGTTGATTAATATGGGTTGATGTTTTGAGACAATGGAAACCATAAACACAATGACAACACTATTATTAACTATCACCATTGTTTCTTTCGGGCAATATATGATGTTATTTATATCATATAGGTTTAAATCTTTGTAACTCCTTCTATTTGTACGACGTACTCTGGCTTTATCTGTCGTTCAGATATTTGAGGTGTCATTGAACTCTCTCGTCGGGCATCACCATACTCGTGGGCCGTTTTACACTCATTGAACGAGTTCGAGAAATACTTCTTCCAATCAAATCTTTTGCCTCTGTGTTATTTGTGGTTGATTGATCTGCCAATGACGATGAGACCCATCAACTCCCCCACTCGTCACTCTCATGCTATTACTGCCTCCGCCACTCACTTTTGAGCTCCATTCTTAATATTATTAGATTCTTGCATATCGCTGAAGGCTTTGCGACTCAGGTTTTCAAGTCTGAATCAAGAGTTCCCTCACTGAACTTGATACTAGCCGGGATAATCAACTGAACACCATCAACAATTTTGAGCGTGTCTAGAAAGTGTTGGAACCCGAGGTTACCAGTCGGTAATATCCTGTCTGGGCGTTAGGATCAAAGATGTCACGGCTTTGTAAACGTCAATAAGAAAACACAAGAAATTTTGCAGCATCGCTTGAGAGTAAAACAACGTAAAATCTTTGGTTCATTCCATGGATTCCGTTCATCCCTCGAATCTTCCATATTGCTGCAATCGAAGTTGAAGTCATTATAAAGAAGCAATAAAATATCTGCTGCATATATTGCAACTTTCGATTCGTATTGACCTGGTCCAGAGGTTACGTATTTCCCTTGAGGGTGTGCGAGCTCCCATCATAAACAACTGTCACACAACACTAAGACGCCATATACACCAATAATATGACATAATCCAACGAAAGTCTTTGCCTTGTTCCGCTCTAACAGCAGACACAAGCTTCCACGTACAATGTAAAGAAGCAGACATGGTAAGTTGAGGAAGAAGTACACAGAAAGTAGCGAGAAAACGCGTTAACCAGTCAACATTAAAATACAGAACGCTGCAATGATTTTATGGAGTATAACAGGGGACAAGCAAAAGTATCGAGGTCCTGGTATATGATTCCAACACTTTCTTGCACAAACAGCAACAGTGAAAGCTGTCAAAAGATCGAGCAGCAAAGAACCAGTTATCCCTTCAATCATCCCACTGGGATGAGGTGGTCAGAAAACAAAGAAATACAGAGGGCATTGTTTGAAATTTAAGGTTACAACTTTTTTAGGATTGTTTAAAGCTATTTATATCACATAATTATAATTTGAATCATTGGCTATGGTATGGCATACTCAGGCGTTATCTGTCTCAGATATGTCTTCAGATGTCAATGAGCTCTCCCGTTGTCTCATCATTGTACTCGCGGCCTGTCGCACTCAAAGAACGATTTGGGATAAAGTTTTTCCAACCACATATTTAGCTTGTGTTATTTGTGAGTGTTACACCTTGATCAGGCCACGATGAAATGGAACTTTCGACTCCTCCGTTCATCCTCGATACTATTACTCCTCCACTACTCATTTGTTATTTCCAATATTTTCAGATTTTTCATATCAATGAAGGCTGTACGTCTCAGTTTCCTTAGGCTGTGCAGTAGTTCCGTGTTTGAATTGAAATAGCCGGAATAATAAACTGAACACCATCAAGCAGATTTTAAGCGTGTCTATAAAGTGTTGAAACCCAAGATTACCGCTCGGTAATATTCCCGCCTGAGCGTTGGGGTCAAACGATGTCACAGCTTTGTAAATGTCAAAGAAATCCGTCACTTGGTAATTTCATTCCGACGACTCCATCAGACCCTTGAATCTTCCGTATCGTCGCTATCGATGTGGCATCATTAATGCAATACGAATCGCCATATTCAACTCATTATCCTGGTCCAGGTACATATTTTCGGTATGTCGGTCCATCGTATTGTACAGCAACACTTAAGACACCATATATGGCTAATAATATGAACATAATCCAACGAAAATTTGCCTTGTTCCGATCTAGCAGCAGACACAAACGTTCCACATAACAATAGTAAAGAAGGAGACAGGGTAAGTTGAGGAAGAAGTACACGAGAAAGTAGCGAGTAAACGCGTTTAGCCGCTTAACATTAAAATACAGAGTCACTGCAATGATTTTGATGGAGTACATCAGGAGACCAGCAAAAGTAGTCGAGGGCCCTGAGTGCTAGACGTCCAACACTTTCTTGCACAAACAGCAACTGTGAAAGCTGTCAAAAGGATCGAGGCGGCAAAGAACCAGTTGTCCGCTTCAATCATCATGGGCGTTCGTTGATATAAAACAAAGGAATAGTGTTTGTTCAAGATTTCATCCTCCAAAAATAAAAAAAACCTAGAGATTTTTTACAGTAATCGACTATGTCTTCTTTCGATTTCGGTTCTAACACGCGTGTGAGTTTGTGACGCATTTTCACTTGACTCCAGCTGAGAAACACACCTTGTCGAATTAATAGCACTTAGGTTCTGAGCGGATCGATTTTGCTGCAACGACATCAAATTAGGCGCTGACCGATTCTGCATTGACGTTCGGAGGGTTGGTGTTGAAGTTGATGGTGACGTTGTTTCAATACTTGGTGTTTTTCGGGTCACTGAATCACCCTTCACGGTGTCATCTTTTTTGTTGCTTGTGGACGAAACGCGACGCAAGCCAGTGCTCACATACGAGTAGAGTTTCAACATACTCCCGTGAAGCATTCCAACTGACGCGGATATTTCACTTTCACTCTTTGATCTTCTTCTCAGGCCGTTATGGCTTGTTTGTTGCTGATTCTGGTTATGGTTATGGTGTTGGTTCTGACGTTGCTGTTGGTTCTCCAAAGAGCTCCTTTCCAAATCCATCTTGACTGCTGAAACACTTCTTTGAATCGTATCCGCAGCTCCTTCTTTCTTGACGAGCGTAGGTGCAATGAGACTGATAATCATGAGCGCAATTTTGATTGTGTCCATCAAATGCTGGTATCCAAGGTTTCCTTGCACAAATCCCTGCTGTCCAGAGGGATCTGTTAAAGTCGTGATGATTTTGTAAATGTTGATGGCAACAACGAGGAAGAACTTGACTGCATCAGAAGTCAGCATGACGTAATACATTTTCATACTTGCACCAACGTATTGGTTGTTCTGGACGATATTAAGTACGGATATGGAAGTGAAAATTGTGATTACAAGTGCAATAATCATGTCAATTGAATGAACAAGAACTTTCGTTTCAAGTATGCCAGGACCGTTTGAAATGTAACCCCCAGATTTGGTGTATTTCGCAAGCAAAGTGAACAGGGTGATTTGAGCTATGGATGCCAGTGAAAATAGAACCAACAACGACTTCACGAAGATTTTGAACCAGCACAAGTGCTTTTTGCGAATGAGAAGGTATAATCGTTCAGCTATCAAATGATAAAGGAGAAGAATGGCCAAATTCAAGGTCAGGAACACCAATACATAGCGCGTGTGGACCTCGAGCCAGTTTACGTTATAGTACGTTATTGCAATAATAGGTCTTAAGAGAAATAAGAAGGCTGCAAAGGAAAGAATAGCAGACGACTTCGTGAATCGTCGGACACAGTAGAAACCGCATACTGTAGCCATAACAGCAGATATTGCAATGGAAGCAATGAGAAATATGTTGTTATAATCTCTCATCGTCGCTCGAATAAGGTCACGGTTTAGTGGAACAATGGAGAACGGATGACTCAAAAAACAATGAACAATGCAACTACAGAAAATGATTATTTAACTCATGACATGGTGGTATATATACTGATTGTAAATTAAATAGATTCTTCCTTGTTCATCCCTTTGTACCCTCCCATAACTTGAATTTTAACGCTGCAACAAAATGACACGCACACCCTTGATAGCCCCTAAATGCCTGAAAGATGAATGTTATTAGTATCGCAGAAACGTGTTAGTTTAAACAACTCAACTTGCTGTTCCTCCACGGCCTCGAAACCAAACACATGTTCTTCTCAACGCCCAACCTTTTCGCAATCACACTCACGATTGCATCATTGAACGGATGCTCCGTCTTAACCAACACGAGATCAAGTCGCAAATCCGGGTATACGTGGTCCAAGATTCTACAGTTTGCTTCAAGACTTTGGGGAATCAGTTCTGGCTCTTGGTAGCAGTGAACAACAATCAATCGCTTTGTGGGTTCGTTGTGATGGACGTATGTGATGACGTGGTTGAGATGGTGCAAGGATTCGCCGTTCGTGAAGTAAGCACTGTTTCAAACATTAGACCCAATAAACTACCCGTGAATCCATCGGAAAAAAAAAGAATACGTACACAGGCTTCTCTCGACTCTCCCTCACCCAATCAAACAAAATCTGCTTCACCCCTCTACCCCTTTTCCTTCTCCTTCCCTCCCTTCCTCTTCAAATACTTCACCTACAACAACTCCCCGCTATTCAACACAACCATTTCCTCCTCTCTATCAGTTTGCCCATGCGGCCCAAACACAAGCAACACAAGAACCCGCATAATCTCAACTCTCATCAAGAACCCCCACACAATAACCAACACTCCACCAAAAAACGCCAAAAAAGTTCCCACCATACCCGGGTTATTCACCGCGTTCCCCGCCACAGACGCAGAGACCAACAAACACAATTGGAACAATACAAAGAGCCAAGAGTGAGACAACTGGGTTTAAGGTCAAGACCACTGAAGGAGTGCTAGTTAGCGGAGCCCAAAACAAAACCACCCAAGTTCTTCCTTTTGATTGATATGCTCTCGCTCATCAAATAGATTGACTCTCTCACTCCATTTATAATAGGATACTCACACCAACACATGTTTCGCAATGTTTTGGGGAAAACGCCTTCAGCCTGTTCCTCAATGTAATTCGACGAAGTCTCAAACCCGGTGACACCAAGCATTCCAACACAATAGCCCAAAAACAAATCATAGACGAAGCCGTTTTGAGAGACGGGAGCAGAATTAAAGTTTGCAATCGCGACACCCGTTCCTGATTTGGCCAGTTGAACGATGGAAGCAATGACAACAAGAAGCATTGTGAGAAGATGTATGATCAAGATTGCAAGAGAGACGAAGGAAGATTCTCGAACACCCTTTTAGGTAATATTAGAGTGAGGCGAGATGAAGGAAATCAAGAAGTCTTACAAGCATAGTGAGCAGGCCAAAGACAGCAAGGACACCCAGCGTGGCCCAATAAACGCTTCCTATCTGAAATTCAGCATAAAAGTAGGCTGATGCGGAGGCAGCCGAAACAACTGCTGTCGCAACATAGTCAAGAATAGAACACACTGCGGCACAAGCAGCAAGACCCTACGCATAGAATTAGAAACTGATTGATAGATCAGTCGATTGTAGAAGAATTACCTTTGAAGCAGCAAGGAGAAGGGCCGAATACGCCCCACCGTTCAAGGGCACGCGACGACCGACATCTGCAATGATACCTCTGAATGGCACAAAGAGAGACAGGGCGACGAGGAGGAGGGACAGCGGGGCAGCCTAGGAGTGAAGCAAGTAGTTTCAGGGAGCATAAAACAAACCAACTGTTAGTAGTCGTATCCAACCTTCCCCGCCACGGCAACCGACACGCCAACCGAGTACAAAACAGAGCCAACAACGTCGTTCGCCGCAATCGCAGTGGCCGCTGCCTCGCCCAGAAGAGCCTTTGACGCCGCTGAATCTGATGCCGTCGTTGATGCCTTCCCCTTCACGTTGACCACGTTGACGTTGACGTTGACGTTGAAGCCCTCGAGGTCCGCGTACGAGACACTGCCCCAGCCACTGAACTCGCCCTCAATTGGAACGGCCGATGTCGGTGATGCGAGGATGCTGATGGTGTCGCCTTCGCGTTCGGACATTGCTTTGTGGCGAACTTGTTTGTTGCTAAATTGGGAATCACACTACCGCTTATAAACACTTGTTCCAAGCCGTGAAACGAATTCGTTCAAAATGGCTTGTTTGCTCTCCCTTACTTAACCACACATGCCTTTGTGTCGCGTATTTACTAATCTTACTAAAGAGTGAATATGTTGATGTTTCTAACCACCATATTCTGTAAAGCACCGCAGTGGCTCCAACCCCAACATACAGATTCTATAGAGTGATAGTCGACTTCTGTTCCAATGACATGTTTCCAAATCAAGGCTTTGAAGTCGCCTTGTTTGCTGGTCAGTTGAGTCACAGGAACTTTCTGCAATGCTTTAACCTAGACATTCCCCCTTTCAACTCAAATTCTGTAAACGTGTGCCACACGCTTCTGATTGAATGATCTTTTTTGCCAAATTCTTATTGACGACAACGACTGTGTGTCATTACCAGCTTCGGAATCAACGGCATCATGTGGGCTGCTTGCGCACTTAAGTCCGAAGATGAATTGGACCTCTAGCTCTTGGATTGACTTAATTCTTTTTTGAAGCAGAGTTCCACATTGACCTTATTTGTCTTTGTTGACAGGAATAAAATAAACTTCGCCTTTCCCCTTCTTTTGGTATTTTCCCACAACATAAACCAAGTACATACAATCTTGAATAAATAATAAGGAAAAAGACACGAGTTCTTATCATAAAAACGTGTTTTCTCAATTTCACCTGCCCCATCTCTTGGCATTAGTGCGATGGAGACACCTACACCTATACGTCAGCAAATCCCTGATTCAGTGAGGGATCCAATTCCAATTACTCTCTGTATAAACCAATAATAAAGCGGGACAAACACTGAACAGAACATCATTCGAAAAACAACAAAATCTAATTCGCCAAGTTCGACTTGTCACAATTTTTCGAGTGCACCACAACGGCCTCGACGAACACCAAAACCCTCTTCAAAAACCAGTCAAATGCAGCCATTCCCCGCACAAACCACCGCGCTCCAATCAGAGAATCCATTTCAAATGCCACGTCCAATCACAAGGCCCCGTCCTCCACCTCCAAAGCGCACGACTACTTTGCTGCCAATGACTCCATCACCACCATCATCAACTTCTGACAACCTGAACCCATTCACTGCATTCCACCCATACGCCCGTGCATCAGCCCAACAACCACCTCTAGTCCTCCGAAAGCTCGCTGCTCCAACCAGCATCCTCCTCCTCCTCGACGAAACCTGCAACGCATCAGCCGCAATCTCTTCAGCCCTCGCACACCAATCACCCTCCACAGCCTCATCAACAACCCTCACAATCCTGACGATCGCAAACGAAGGAACAGACCAATCGACACTTCTCGCGGAGACAACGTGTCTGCTGCGAAGCTTTCGTGGGACGCTTCACCCACAGACACAGTTCCGGATATACGTTGTGCCGCGGGAATCGCCGGACTTGGAGTCGACTATTTCAAAGATGTTGATGCGGTGTGACCCGGATCATGTTGTCTTTGCGCTTACTGTCTGCGATTCTGTGACTGTCACGAATTATGGGTTCAAGCAGCGGGAGAAGGGACGGTGTGTTTTGATTACGTATATGAAAGTGGAGGAAGAGAATGTATGTTTGAGTGATGAGGAGAGTGGGTGGACTATCAAAGCAGGGCAGAGATGTTCAAGTCCGGTTGGTTGGGATTGAACTCTTTGCATGTATTCGTAATCTTGATTCTCGCACATTTGGACTCTTGTGTACATACAATCTGTCTCTTTCTCTCTGCCTTTCTTCCTATAGTATTGATGATGAGAAAGTAAATCTTGGTATTTATTTTGCACATTTGGCGTGCCAAGGCCACTATCGATGAGCCACTCCCCGCTCATCTACCATTAAATATAGAAAAGATATAGATGAATCAACATCTGCACAAACGCCATCAATATAATTCAAACTATGAATGACAGAGAGAACTCTCATTTTTTTCAGAGTGAATAAATGAAGTTCAAAAGCCAGAGTTCGAAAATATCAATCGACTCCAAACACTGTTCTTAAAGAACGTTCTTTCGTAAACCAAGAACCGATTGCACTTTGAACCCAAAAAAAAAGAATGCCCCCGTACACCGCGGTACACCACGACCGCCGATGGGTCTCATATGCAAACCACACAGTTCTTTGGGTTGGCGTTGCAGTCACACTAGTCGTTGTTCTAGTGATTTCCGTCATTATATGCCGATATAGGAAGAAAGCGGAAGAGATTGTATGTGGGAATGAGGAGATACCGATACAACGTGTTGTCTATGTTCAGTCTGGTCCTTCAGGAACGAATCAGTATATCGTAGCGGGTACAGCGCCAAATGGGGTGTTCCAGCCGCAATCGTTACAGCAAGGTTCTGTTTATCCGGTAATACCTGGCCAGGTATATTCAGTGAACGGAACCTCTGGCCAACAGTTCTATTCTACTCAACAGCAAACACACTGGCGTGAACCTACGGTTCCACCGCCCCACTTCACCAATCGTCTCAATACGATGTGACACGGAAATAGTCTTTTTCTTTCCGTCTTACACTTTCTTGTAATCTATAAAATTTCATTCTTGTCGTTTGTTTGTCACTTCTCTGAGAAGAGTTCGATAATTACAGAATCGAACATCTGCAAAAAAATGTTACTTTTATTCTGATTGGCTGTTCGCAACAATTTCCAAACACTCAAAGTTGTATTGGGCAAACGCTAAACTGAAAAATCTCGACCATTCAACATAGCCACTCCTTTGGAGTCTTCAACGCGGGAGCATCACATCCCCAACTACGCTCATTACATTGGAATAGGTATCGGCGTCCTCGTATCTGCCTGCGAGAGCCAAACAAAGAACCATGGCATGTATACCTTGCGCCAACTGGTTGATTCACCCTTGACACTCTGAATGTGCTGACTAGTCCTACTACGTATTTGAAGCATGTGTATGGGCATCTCTAGGTTCAGTTTGGTATGAAGGCGAGTCTCAGGTTTGTCAGAACATTCACTCGGCATGGACAGAATGAGAATCAGTAGTATCAGCAATCTGATTACAATCGATGAGCGACTTGAAGAAGATGGAAAACGATCGCGTGTCATATCTGTCAACTTACAATCGCGATGTTGAAACAAGAATCTTATGCAGGTTTGGATGTCAAGTTGTAAGGATCCAAAGTGAATTCAATAGGTACCGGTAACCGGGTTGGTTGTAAAATAAATCGATATGTATTGATCTATCGACTTGTACCAATCAAAACTCAACCAAGCCACAGCTAATAGTCTAACCTGACAACTCCTCGATACCTTTAACACTTCTTAGGAGCAGAATTGAATATATTTAGCACTTGAATTGCATACTGTGGCTTTGAAGGTAGTCGTAAATCCGTCCCAATCCTCACTCCGCAAGCTGCAAACACATCGGCTTTAGAAACATATCATGAAGATCTTACGAGAAATCGCATTCGAAATTGTATAATATCAAATGCTTTGAGTTTGACGACAAGTTCAACTATCCATCAATCCAATTCACAGCCTCCCAACCTTCCCAAAAAAAATCCATCCATCAATCATGGCTGATACCCAGCTCACTGACCTCCACCGTCGCTACGTTTACTACTATGCACCAAACTACGGCCTCTACATCGGTCTCTCGATTGGATTCATCCTCCTCCTCATCATGATCATCGTCCTCGTCCAAAGGTCAAGACGCAACCAGCCAGACGAAGTATACGTCTACGATGAACCCGTTGTCTACACAACGACAACAACTACGTATGCGCAGCCAGCGTACGGGCAGCAACAGGTTGTCTATGCGCAGCCAGGGCAACAGGTTGTTTATGGAGCGCAGCCTCAGTATGGACAGGCTATTCCTATGCAACAGAATGTGTATGGACAACCGGTTCAGCACCAGCAGCAGGTGTACCCGCAACAGCCTGTTGCTGCGAACGATGGCCGCTTGGGTACTTACGGTGCTCCTGCTTATTCGCCGGCACAACCTGGAAAGTAAAGAACTTTAGTGGCCTCTTTTCTTGATTGGTAGTACCAATAAATAGATTTGTATAGCTGTGTTTATCAGTTGATGTTATTGTGAGGAGCCAAGTTCAACTTAATCCAGAATACCATCAAAAACTATTATCTTAACGTCGCTTGAGCCACCAGCTCTTCAAACTTGCTGAGAGAAGGCTTGCAATTAGTCCGCTAATTGCAATCACATCCCAAACGATGCATAAGCTCAATCGTCCCACTTTCTTAACTAACTGTTTAAATAAATAATTCAAATATGCTTGTTTCTGTCGGACTTAATCAATCAAATGCCTTTGCCGCTGTTGGCGGCTGAGGAGGAGAGGAGGACCAAAACGGAAGCAAACCCCACGCAACCAATAATGACACCAGCTCTCGCGTCCACTCTCGCCGCTCATCTTGAAAAGAGATACCGCAGTTATGGGGGAAACTTCAATAACGCCGTTTACGTAGCTCTCCCACTTCTCGGTGTCGCCATGTTGCTCCTCCTGGTCTATGCTTGTGCGAAGCGTCAAATGGAAGAGCTAGATGCTGAAGCTGGTGCAACCCCACCGGCTTACCGATCTGATCCGAATGAAAGTATTGCCATGACACAAGGACAGGCTGTGTACGTCGAGCAACCTAATGTGTACGGGCAACCACAACAACAGTATTCACAACAACCGATTGGCGCAAATGATGAGCCATTTGGTCTTCCAGCCTATAATCCTTCTCAACCCGGAAAGTAACAAGCAAATACCATAAGCCAACCCCATTATTACTTATAAGACGTTATGCTTAATCCATTCAAATAAATAAACCTTTATCCTGTTTTGCTACACCCAAAAGCCTTTTTGATAAGCCAATTTGTTAACCACAATCAGCCCGCCCCCACCTCCAACCATAATGGCCCAGCATTTTATCCGTGGCCGTGTCGCAACTGGAGAGGAGGTACTACGACGGCAGTACCAACATGTCTGTCCTCCCGATCGGTATCCTCGCTCTCCTATTAATGGTGCTTGCATCAGGGTATGGAAGAAATAGAGGTTGAAGCCAACGCAGCACCGCCAACGTATCGAGCCGATCAAGGAAATAAGTTGCTTCAACACAAGGCAACCTATGTATTTGAGGCTTGAGCCCAACTTTGCTTGGTCAAGGATCACAACCTGTTGCGCAACGATGTACCTCCGCCTTATACTCCTCTCCATCTGAACAATGAATGAATTCGAATATATGCGTAATTTTCCGTGATTTATGGATTAATTTTGTTCTATCGGACTAGATAATGCTTCGTCATCAAATTAATCACCAAAACCACTCGCTGCACAATGGCTGATACCTTCGCATCTGCTACCATCTCGCACTTGGACAAGAGATACTATACTACTACTACCCTAACTACGGCCTCTACATTGGTCTCCCAATCGCCATCCTCATCTTGATCATTATGGTAGTCATTTGCGTGCAACGATCCAGAAGGGCTCAAGTAGTCGACCAAACCGTTGTTTATGGTCAGCCAGTCGTCGTTGAGACTCTGCCAATGTATACTGTTGGTGGACCAGGCCAGTACTACGAGACTACCACGACCACAACAACCTATGGACAGCCAGGATATGTGCAGCAACAGGTTGTGTATGGACAGCCACCACAGCAACAGCAAGTCGTGTATGGTCAGCCTGTTCCTCAGCAGCAACAGGTCGTGTACTCTCTCCTCAACAAGCTCCGCCACCTGATGGTCGCTTGGGCACTTACACTGCCCCTTCGTACTCTCCTCCTGCTCAAGCTCCCCCCTAACCAGTACGGAAGATAAAACTCCACATGCCTCATTCAGTTTAGTGATCTGTACAGCCTCAGTCTGTCTATGAAATAAATGCATTTATATTGTCTAATGTATTCGTGTGCATATCAGGGCATGCTTCTGATTCCTTGGGTGATATTAAAGTCCGCTAAATCCTCCCTGAACTCTGCCTTGCATCTGCCCCTTAACCGTCGATACGAGACTGAAATCAACGAAAAAACGCTACCCGGAATTCTCGGTGCAGTTGCAATCGTTGTCGTTGTTGGAATATGCGCCATGTTCCGACGACGGCTCTGTCGGCAACGGCGCATGGCCATACAACAGGCCCTGATCTTACCTCGTGGAATAAACGGATCGGCAGTTGGATCTCTCGCGTATATTCCTATGACGCTTCAGACGCAGCCGCTTCTTGCCCTTTGGGCAACTAGAGTACCGGCTTCAGGAACGCTCTCAGTGGTTCAAGTGAATTCCGCTGTCAAAAGTCCACGTAACGACGCAGAAGCCCCTCCAAGATATTAATTTTTTGACATAATATTAATATAAGAGAAAATGGTTGAAGTGTTTGCCTTTGAAACCACAAATCGGAAACAAATTGGGGAAAACATATGGCGACTACATCAACACATCTTCACCGCCGCTTTGAGTTCGCAGGAGCAACCATTCCAGGTGTCGTGGCTGCCGCGCTTATTGTTGTCTTCTTCGGAGCTTGTGCCTTGATCCGAAGATCGAGCAAAAGCAACACGAGCAACGCAGATAATTTCTTCAAGCACATCCAGTCCCTCCTGGCGTTCCTGTTGGGCCAGGCGAGATTCCAATGTATGGTGACTCCGATCTATAGTGCTCGACCTGTTCCGGTTTTACAACACGATCTTGTCGGGAGTTACCCCATTCCGGCTTATATGCGCCGTGCGGAAGGTCCTGCAACTGATCAAAATGCACCGCACTATTTACAACCTAATGGTGCAGCGGCAGCGGCGTCCACTGCTGTTCATAATGTCCCTGTCAGCAGCCACAACAACCATTCAGACGCTCCTCCGGATTATTGAATGAATTTAAATGGAGAAATAAAGTAGTATCGCACTTTGATTTAATCTTGGCATCCACTTTCCCATCAATCAATTCAAGTCTCAAACAGGCACAGCCCCCAAGCAACAATGACTGATGCATCCACCGTCCTCACTCATCTTCATCGTCGCTACATTTACTACTATGGATATGGCTTCTACGGAGGACTTGGATTCGGTATCTTTGTTCTCTTCCTCTTGATTGTTTGGGGCTTCCGAGCCTACGCAGCGTCCGCAAGACGGCAGCAAGTAATCGTCACCACAGTCCCAACCCAGCAAGTTGTATACATGGATCCAGGGCAGGGAGAGTCGCTGCCAATGTACTCGCCACAGCCCAATTTAAATGGGTACGGGGCACCAACTGGGCAACAACAGCCAAAGCAGCCAATGCCAGTGTACTCTCCTCCTCCGCAAGCGCCGGGCGGAGAACGCCTTGGAACGTATGCTACTCCGACGTACACTCCGTCAACTGCCAGCCAACCTCAAACAACTGCGAATCAATACGCACCTCCCTCACAGCCTCCACCAGCAAGTCACAATGCAAATGCGTTTCCAGTGATCGAGTCTCAAGGACAACGTCAAGGAGGAAACGCAAGCCATGAAGCTGCTGTGGCCGCACAAGACCCGTTGTACAAGTATTAGAACTCAAGATCCTTTAATGACTATAAATAAAGGACATTTATTAGGCTTAAGTTTACTTTTGTAAGTTTTGAGCTTTATTCGCATCTTTCAATTCAATTTTCGATGCGTTTTCCCAAGCAGAGAACAGCGTAACGTCGAATGTCATCTGTGAGCTTTCACACTAACAATCTCTTATTGATTTTATTCCGAATTCGAAAGCACTGGAACTTCGTTGATTTGAAAAGTTCAAACCAATTCGAAACAAACCCCCAACAATCAATGCCAGCTATTCAGATCGCTCAAAGAGACTATTACTATGACGACTACTACTACTACAGAGTGACTGGTTTCGTCATTGGCACGTTGTTCCTTGTGCTTCTGTTTCTGTGGTGTTGGAGAATGCGGCGAACGAATCTTGCACAACGATCAGCGAATGAGAACATGCCTGCGACAGTCGTGTACTTGGTTCCGCCACCACGCGAGGATTTGCTGCCTGCATACACTCCAGCTAGCTACTCGTACCCACCTGCTCCGCCTCCGAGTCAGCAAGGAAAGGGTGACTCACGCACGGATGTCTATCCACTTGCTCCACAGCTTCAACCTCAAAACTACTCTCAGCAACAGCAACAGCAACAGCAACAAGCGTCAACATCAGCGAACCACTATTACACCCACTGAGTTTTAGTTTACCACAGCTCAATCATCTCTCAGCCTTGCGTCTTTATCTTTTCACAACTATTGGTAAATAAACGAGTTCATTTTGAACACTAAAAAGGACGTGACGGAGTAGTTGCAAGCTGTCAAAACAGATTCCCACCAAAAAACTCACCACCAATGTCATCCGAATTCGACCCGTCCAACGACTACGACTTCACGGGCTACAATCCCTCAGCTGGAACAACGCTCTTCATTCTCCTCTCGCTCGGAACTCTTGTCATTCTTGCACTCTGGTGGCTGCGGCGAAAAGGATTCCTCTCCTTGAAGCCGGAATCCACAGTCAACTACCCTCAACAACCAAATGTCGTTTATGTTTACGCGATTGCTCCGCCACAGGCTCAAGATGGCGGCTTTGTTCAACCGCCTCCTGCATACCGGTACCCTCCTGTCAATATTCCTGAGACGGCAAAAACGAAAGACGAAGATGTCGGTGTACCATTCTTGTTTGGGTCTTCTTCTGCAAGAGAATGTGACCTTGAGCAGGGACGAACAATCGTTCAAGTACCGCCGCCTCTTGCTCAAAATCAGAAGGAAATATTTCATTCAAATCAGTCATGAATTGTATCAATAAACCAAAATCTTTGCTTCTGTTTATCTTGATGGGTATTTTTTCGTGCCGTTTGAGTGTTAGAGATCATTTGAGTGCCTCATGGATTAAATCAGAACGACAATATAAGGCTGCGCTTTGCCTCTCATATGCTCTCACAATTAGTATCTCCAAATGTCGAGTGTCAATTGTACACAGATTCAACAACAGAACGTAAGGGTTGCGGCACACCCAAGTCATGAAGGCTAACAAAACAATCAGGTGGACAATGCCAACCTAATTGGCCCAGGTCTCCATCAAACCGACAACTACACTGTCTACTACAACTCATTCGTTCAGATGTGTAACGACTCGACGGTGCAATCCATTCAGCAATGTGACACAGTCTGTAGTTCCAGCTGCATTAGTCCATTGGGAAATATCACGTACATTGAATACTTGTGCAAATGGCAGTTTCCTACCCGTCCCGATTACAATCCTGCAGCAAATTATGGGTACCTCATTACTGCCATCGTCTTTATTTCATTTATCGTTGGAGGAATCAGCGTTCTGATTTATAAACGATGGAAAAGAGCGAAGGATCCAGAGGCCTATGAACTTGCGATACAGCAAAAGGAACTGCGAAGATTAGAGCCAAAGAGAGAGCGCAAAAACAATTATCTTTCTTGCCACAATAAATGTTCCACAATCTTTCTATGTTGTTTTCGAATAAACTGCTGATAAATGGCGATGATTTTGAATTGTTCGCAAAACACCAAAACACCAAATCAACATGCCTGCCGTTCCATTCTCGACCGCAGCATCTCTCAAAAGACGAGAGTGTCATCCATATGACTCTAGCTGCATGGATAATAGCATGACCTTTGGAACCGTTACGAGTAAGTTCAACCAAGGCTGGGGCTTTGAAGGTCTCTCTAATTCAAACGCAGCTTTAGTTATTGCCATTGTTCTCATCATAACTGTTATATGCTGTTATTACACGTCATTTCGTCGACGGTCGCGCCAAATGCAGATTTCGGAAGTACCACAACCAGTTCGACCGGGTCCGGAATATGAACCTTTGGAACCGTTACCAGCGTATTCTTCAAGCCTTCCAAGACTTCCTACTTATACGTCGCAGATAAGACTACCAACCGATGGTCAGGAAAACACACAAATGATTGAGCTTCCGTTGCAAATTTCACGCACTATTGGTTGATTGTTAAATCTCTTTTTTAATAAATGCATCATATTCAGTTTGAAATAACATAATATTCTGATATGATGGTTGTCAGCATTTCCCACTTTTGATACTATTACTATAGGGCTCAACTATGACTTGAATTCTGCATCAAAGGGTTCTTCCAAGCGGCGGACGGCCAGTTTTTGGCGGACTGGACAAGTTCGACGACCGAAAAAGTCTCATCAAATTCATGCCTGCCATCGTTCTCAACCACGCCGCCACTCTTGCAAAGCGATATACTTATGCCTGTAGGTCATACAGTGGATACTGTTACAGTGCCCTGTCTCCCGCTGGATACGCCGGTGAGTGTCTCCCAATCAATACACTATTTGTACTCAACTTGAGTGTGCAGGTATCGGGATCGGCTGTTTCTTCCTTCTCCTTTGTCTCTGTGTTCTTCTTTCGAAGCGTAATCGACCTGTGGCCACTGTGACAACAATTCAGACTGTACAGGTCCCACCTCCTGGTCCTGCCTACGAGCCACTCCCAGCCTACAACCAACCGCTCCCTCAATACAGCAATTATGCTCCACAGCCACAGTATGGGCAGCCAGTACAGGTTGCCCCGCCAAACCAACGATTGGGTGTTTACAATTCAGCCCCTATGGCAGAACCACCAAAGCCCAACAACAACAATAGCAACTACTATGGTTATTAATGGAAACATTGTTTCATTCTTTAGTTATTGCATAATGAATGTGGTTGTTTTCACATATATCTTGAAATCGTCCTCCAGCTACTACAGCAATTCAAACTAATGAGATTATAATTAGAGGCCTTACATTGATCCACCCCCAGCCTACTTCCCCCTCTCCCCCAATATAGTAATTAGACTCCACAGCAGGCTGAGCAGCCGCAACATCGTCAGACAGTGCAGAATGCTCTCCACAAACTATGATTGAGGAATCACAATGTAATTAAGTCATCAAAACCACCAAACCCATCTAAATATCATAATGAGATGAAAATACTTTTTTTCTTTATTTTACAATTTTCAATGTCAACAGGTCTCAAAGCAGACAAGAGCCAAGGCTGTGCCGGATGTGGAAAGTATGAAGACGGAGATAACGGAGTCAAGTTGCAGAGCTGCGCTAAATGCAAGTCTGTTCGGTACTGTTCCAGAGAATGTGAGTAGCTTGGTCATCAGTTGAACGAATACTCACACACCAAGTAGGCCAAGCTATCGACTGGAAGCGCTTCCATAAAGATGTTTGCAAAGTAGTCTGTCGGACAATGGATAAGCAGACTGGTCTTGGTCATCGCCAGGTTCTCTTTGACCATGCTTTTGGAGGCGCCTTTTCCGTGTTTCAATATGCTGGTTATCAGCGATACGGTGAAGGTCTCGTACTTGCGGAATTGAGTCACAAAGCTACCGAGTATCTTGAACCCAAGGACCCGTCTCGTACCGGAGTCGATAGACGCAGAATCACCATGACATATATTCCCAAAGCACAGTATGCAGAGCTTGAGAAGCGCTGGGAAACAGAGGAAAGTTGTCCTCCGGATCTTGAGACGGGAAAAGAGTTGGCAGAACAGTTCAAGGGGTTGCGGGGAACGTATCCCGCTCAATTCTTCCTCTTGATTCTCTTCACTCCAAAGGACGTTGTATCCTTCCACTGTTCCTTCATGATGAATTGGACGAGTGGGGAAGAGCACTGGGCTCATCGAGCTTACACTATGGAAGATGTGGCTCGTCACGATTGGGAGGTCGAGGTATCTCCAAGCATTATTGGACCAAAGTTCTATAAGCAAGCGATGGAAGATAACGAACGCAGAGCTAAAGCTGGGGGATATGCGATAAATGGACTTGATACCGGAGAATTGATTCCCCCCATTGCTTTCAACCTGATGGTGACCAGAATACGATGATATAATTAGCGAATGAGCAATACATTTAATTTATCTTCGTTGTTTTATTACGTCTGCTTGGTTTAGTCAACCGTTCGAGTTCAAATGGCTGTTGATTGGTAAAGATAATCGGTACACACACGTAATCTTACGTCAAATCGAAGCATGGAAGGAATGGTCAGACGAGAATCCAACGGAGGCGATATGGCGCCAATCGATATTCTGATAGCCGTTCTCCTCTTGCTCTTGTGATAGTTGGTTGCCTGATAGCCAGTCACTGCAAAACCGCAAACCTTCGTCACGCGCAACAGACGCGTATCGAATGAGTCAAGCGTCCACCGAACCTTTCCTGACGGTGCAGAGTCTTTGGAGGTGGCAGAAGGTTTGGACAAAGTGGATGGAATGGAAACCTTGCCAAGGTACACGCCTCGGTATTCCCGATTGTTGGAAGATGGTGATATTGTTGTTTATGTGATGATGAGACGGTCTCAATGGATCAGGTCGAATGCGAATGTCCCCCAAACTCGGATACTGAGGAATAAACTCCCACTGCTCTTTGTATGATACAATAGTGTACCCTCGCTACTCCACCGATTTGTTCTGTGATCACGTCGGAACAAAAGACCCCGTCCCCTTTCGGATGCACCCGGAAAACCAACACGATCTCCTCTCTTTTCTCTTTCCGAAATCAGCTAACCTAGGAAGCCACACAAATCCCATAAATGCCACCAAAGAGAAGTTCTCCCAGATCAAAGATGATCCAATCTGTAAAGCGTGTCGCCGTTGAGCCAACCGCATCCTCATTTGACCATGACATTATCAACAACATTGTCAATGAGCGTAGCAAGCAGAGACTGTTGAAGGGACAGCAGACTGTTGCTTTGATTGGTGCTGGTTTCAGTTGAGTATTGTTGGCATAGCTGTGAGGGCAGGGGGGATGACTGGGTGACTTTTGACAGGCCACCGGGATGTTCGCAACTTCTCGGATGGAGCGTAACTGTATTACGTAACAGTCTTCCCTCACCAGTGCCTACCGTACCCTATTTCTATTATAACAGCCAACTAACTGTCCTTAAATCAGGTGGAGGCCAGCCAAAGGGCGGTGTTGACCATGGACCAACAGTTCTCTTCAACGAAGGAAAACTCGTATCCCAAATCGAAGCCTTGGACTGGAAAGTCGAGGTCGAGGACCACTTCCCCGAGTTTGTCCACTTGAAGCCAAACGGAAACGACACTTTCGGAATCTTGAAGAACGTCAAGTATACTTCCGATGTGACCCACAAGATCCACAACAGTGTCAAGAAGGCCTGTGAGGACGGGAAGTTGGCACTTACAATTGGTGGAGACCACTCTATTGCTATTGGAACTATCAGTGGAAGCCGAGCTGTGCACAAGAACTTGGGGTTATTTGGGTTGATGCTCACGGAGACATTAACACTGCCGAGTCTACCTCCTCCGGAAACTTGCACGGATGCCCAGTAGCTTTCGTGTCTGGCCTCCAAGGCCCTATCCCACACTTCCAGGACTGGTTGAAGCCAGAGTTCGACCTTAAGCGCATCGTTTACATTGGTCTCAGAGACTTGGACGGTCCTGAGAAGCAAATCATTCGCGAAAACAACATCAAGGCTTTCTCTATGCACGAAGTTGACAAATGGGGAATCGGACGTGTTGTTGACGCTGCTATTCAGTACCTCTACCAAACTACTCCAGACTCTGAGGAGGAGCCTGCTGAGCGTGATGAGCATGGAAACAAAGTGTGCCCAATCCACTTGTCTTTCGGTATGGCCTGTTTGCTTTTGGGTTTTGGTTCCTCAGTTCCTAAATATTTCTGCTTCATTAGACGTCGATGGTTTGGACCCATCTGTTGCCCCAGCAACTGGAACTCCAGTACGAGGAGGTTTGAGTTTCAGAGAAGGACACTACATTATGGTTGGTTCATTATACAATACCAGTTTTTTGTCTAACCATCTACATTCACCTTGTAGGAGGCTCTCCACCAGACCGGATCTTTGGTTGCTGTGGACATTACTGAAGTTAACCCAGAGTTGGGAACAGTCATGGAGAGGGAGACAACTATTTCTGTAAGAATGGATTGTGCTTTATTTCTGTTACTAACCCCTCACGAACTAGATTGGCTGCTCATTGGTGCGCTCCGTGTTGGGCGAAGGATTGTTGTACTAAACTATCCTTTCTTCTTTTGCTAATAAATAAATTGAATTGCGGAAAAAAAAGATACACAATGAAGGAGCGACAGCAGGACAAGTTCTGCTTGTCCCTAGCGATCATGGCAACCCTGTTTGCAACTCAGGCAGCTGCATTTGGTAAGCAGTAGTTCGAAGGCAATTGGACACACCCCTCTCCCGTGATCGTCCGTGTGTCTCACCACCATTCAATCAGATTGGGTCCTCCACGGTCCTCAGAACTCATACACATCCTTCAATGTGACTTTACAAGTCCCTCCACAGCCTACATCGCTCACGGGGACTTGGTACTACTGGTAAGCACTTGGCCCTCCCTCCCAATGAAACCAATTTGAAACATTACAACACTCCCACGGCTAACCCCTTCTTCTTTTTTCTGTCCAGGCCTGGTCTTCAGACGGATTCAAGAGTCGCTAATTATAATCCGATTGGGTTCGGTGTGTTACAGCCTGTGCTTGCGTATGGGCCGGCTTGTCACAATGTGGGGACTCCACCGCTTGTTGCGAACCCGTATGCGAGTTGGTACGTTGCAGCGTGGTACGTCAATTTGGTGAACACTCCGCTGGCTGGATACCGTGGATGTTACAGTGGGGATGTGATGTTGGTCAACCTGGGGACTCGCTTCTGATGAGCATTTCGAAAGTTCCGGGATCGACTGTTTGGACGCAGACTATTGTGAGGCAAGGGAAGGCTTGTTCTGGTGGAGGTGCAACTACGGTGGGTGGTTGTGTGGTGACGTTTTCGTGGATATGAAGGGTCAAGGGCAGAACCGTGCTGAGCTTATGACGGAGGTTTGGAATCAGGCTGTTGTGCAATCGGATGTGTACTTTACGTCGATTTCACTTTCGACGCAGAACGCGGAACCGGCAAACAGTATATTCTTTTGTTCGACCAAGTCGTTTTTCAAGATGAATGAGGTTTGCACACCTCCTGTTCTTTCTGTGGACGGAAAGACGTGTACGATACAGCAATGTTGTTCAAAAAGCCAGGACCATTTGGTTTGTTTCTCGAAATTGTGTCTGTGAAATACTTACACTTTTTATTAGCACTGGAGCTGTGAAAGCAAGTGCATCGGCGTCTGCATCTGCCGGCTCTTCCAATACTACTGCGTCTAATTCTAACTCCGGAGATCCTCCTCAACTGGCTCTATCGCACCCCCGCACCTCCCGACGATGCCCCATCAGACACCAACGCCCCTGCCCCTATCACCGGAAGCTCCTCCGATACATCCTCCAGCGGAAGCAGCGCCTCCGGAATCGTATGGGGCTCCGCAATCAAACCAACAAACGGCACAACCCAAACCCCAACCTCCGACCCAAACATCATCCCCGGCTTCCCCAACGCCGCGCTCTTTGGAACCATTGGAGGCGGTCTGTTACTGATCCTTGGATTCGGAGGAGCCCTCTTTTACGTGTATATCCGGAAACGCAAGATTCAGGAAGACGAAGATGAAGCTGAATGTTCCAGCCCGCGCCGGGGGGGTTGGCGGCCAATAATCGACGGGTTGAGCCTGTTGCGAAGGCGAAGGCGGCGAGTTCTTGGGAATACGAGTCTCCCAGGGAGAATCTGCCTTTGGTTGGTGGTGGTGGTGGTGGTGGTGGTGCGGTGTATGTTGGTGGACAACAACAAAAGGGGGCAGTGGGTGGGGGGAGGGGTGATAGGTCGTCGGCTAGACCTCCTCGTCGTGAATCTTATCAGCCAGCGCCGAGATCTCCAGTGAGGGACGCGAGGGATAAGTCTCCTGCGAGACTTGCGCGAGGGGAATCGTATGTTGAGGCGCCGTTGCGTGATTCTCCTCCGATGCGAGGTCCTCCACGACGGGAATCGCAGATTCAGAGAGGTACGTCTGGGTCAGTTGGAAATGCAGGGAGATCTGGGAACGGAGGGGTGGAGACGCACGCCAGGAGCGGACGGCCTCTACTTACCGTAGATAGTTTTATTTCACTTGTAGTGATTTTTCATGTTATATTAGAAGTTTGAACAAATGTTATTAAACTAGAACATAGTTTCCTACAATTTACACACTTGTGGATAAACTACTTGCTTCTTGTGCCTTCTTCGTGAATATCCGACAATTCAAGCTTGAAACTGTCAATGAAGTCCTCCACAATCCCACAAGCACCAAAACCAAAAGCGATCCCTACCCCTCGCGTAAAATCAAAGTAAGCATAATATTCCGTGCTTCTGATATTATTTATCACCATTCCAACTCAACCCAAAAAAAAGGATTCCACCACAACCACTTTCCTCCTCCCTCGCCGCAAGCAAATCCTCCCTCAAATCAAGTCTCTCCTCCGTAACCCCCAAACGAAACCCACTTTCATCTCCAATGAGCGATCCGTTCGACGGCGTTGCTTCAGACGAGATTGTCACGATGCGGTTCCAAGTGTTTGGCAAAGTGCAAGGTGACACTATAGTTGCCGGAAAAAAGGGCTGCTGTTTAAACGAATCACTAGGGGTCTTCTTTCGGAACCATACAGCAGCGAAGGGGAATGAGTTGGGGCTTGTGGGAGTTGTTCGGAACAATAAGGATGTGGAACGGAGTGTGCAGGGTTTGTTCAGGGGCCTTTGGGGAGGGTGAATGAATTGTAGGTACTTTTCTGGTGTTACATCGTTGTGTATATTATGGTGTATGATGTCTGATTGCTTCTTCAACAGTAAGCTGTGGGTTTCGACAGTTGGATCGCCAAAAAGCACAATAACTCGATGTGATTGTACACGTGTTGTGAATGATGCATACAAGTTGGTGCAGGGTTTGTGGTAGACGATCATAGAATTCTTCGTTGACTAGTCAGTGGACACGCATCAAGTACAAAAACCCTCGAAAGTATAATGCGTGAGAAAGTAATATATATTCTTACAATTTTGGGTCTGAAGCAGTTGAAGGAAGGGAGAGGATGGCAATGTGAACGGATATTCCATCATCTTTCCCCCGTGTTCAATGTAACGATCCTCCTTCCGCGTCCTTGAACCGCGTTTTTCGGTTTACGCGCGAGAGGGCCCAGAACATGATAGACTTTTCAAAGTCTTGAGTAACGAATGTGATACCCCAAAGGAAATCGTTCACTGAAGAGGAAGAGGAGACTGTGGAGGTAGAAATTGAAGAAATAGCCTTTGACTGCACAACTTCAATGACAGTTGGACCTGCTTTGAAGAAGGCCATGTGATTATCTCCAACAATGCGTTTTGGATGCAGATTCAAGTGCTGCGCGAATGCATCGATTGTTGCACGTAGATCATTTGAGGACAGGACAATGTGGTCAATGTGAGACACGCCGTTTGGATGGACCGTGTTGGTGGATGTTGCAGCTGAGACTTCCGGTCCAATGACCGTGTCAATTCCATTCAAATCCACGATCCGATTCTTAATGGATTTGTTGTTCTCTTCAGCAAAGGCCCAGGCGGAGAGACCTCTTCTGTGACCAGTTGAGCCAGTTGAGCCAGCCGATCCTCTGAGTCGAATCGCCACGCCTCCAACACTGACCACGTGTCCAACCACGTCGAATCCGGCCTTGGACCAGTCGTCGTCTGAATCGCCCACGTCAAGTCCAACCAAGTGCATTTCAATTCAAGAAAGAAAAGAAAAGAACAAGTTTTAAAGTCCGAACTCAAAATGACAACACCTTCTTCGTCTGACTCGCTGACTCTGCGCCAGCCACGCCATCGACGACAACAAAGACAGCACCGGCGAATGCACAGTCACTTTCGAAGAACGGGTACAACATGTGCGTGTCGTGTCCGAACCCTGCTTCTCCTTCTTCTCCTTCAACCAACACAACCAACACTTCCAACACACTTCCAACTAACCCAAAGCACCAGAAACGCCCCGTCCTCAGTCACTTCCGCCCTCAATCGCCACCTTGACTTCATCGCAAACGACCTCTCGTCCGCCCTGTCGTCCCGGCAAGGCGACAAGGACAACGCCGATGATGATAACGACAGCGACGATGCACCTGTCAAAAAAAGTGCTTCCTCAACCACCTCAAAACTAAACAGATTACTCTCTCGAAAACTCGACTCAGACTCGGATTCAGACTTAAAAGAGAACGATTCTGCTTTCAAGGCGGCGGCTCCTGCGGCGGAAGTGCTGGACTACTCTGTGTCAGTGTCACCAACAATGAAACCCAACAATGTTGCTCCTCAACACAAAGACAATCAAATCTCGGTTGCAAAGAAACGAAAGAATACCGATTCCAAAATGGGTGATGCCTTCAAAAAGACTTCTAGACCAATGATGGCTAAGGAGCGTGTTGCTGAGATTGTCGAAGATGACGAAGACGCGGGTGGACGGAGAAAGTCACGACGTGTCTCTGTACAACCTGTTGAATGGTGGAAAGGAGAACGCGTGGAATACAAAATGGTCTTGGATAAACAAACAGGTGTTACTGTTCCTCAGTTGGATGCTCAGACTCTGCCGAAACCGATTGTGTCACGAAGAGAATCGATGGGCAAGTCCGTACCGCGTCAGCACGTAGTTGATGACGATAGTGATTCCAGCAACGACGAGGAGAAGGAAGAGAAAGAGGAAAACTCATACAAACAAGAGAATCATCCATCAACCACTTCCCGTCGCAAGAGCTCTTCCTCCACCACAACCAAAAACCAATCCAAATCAATTAAATCCCGTCGCGCTTCTACAGCCTCCACTTCCACAACAGTCTCCTCCAAACGGCCCTCCAAAAAGAAACTATCCACCAACAACCTCTCAGACTCCTCAGACAACGACGCCGACGGAAACTCCTACAACAACAGCAACAACAACATTGTCACAATAAACTCACACATCCAACCCCCGAAATCAGGACCCTTCACAATCAGCGCCATCGACGTGGCCACAGACACACCAACCGAACAATGTAAACCCCCTTCTTCCTCCACCTTCCCTTCATTTTTTTTCTGTATTCACTCTTCTTCAAACACAAAAATACCCTCAGCACTCGTATACGGTCCACTTGACATTTCGCCTCAACCCTTTGGATCCTTCTCCCTGCACCGGACGTTCACGATTGGGGATTACTGTGGCGTTGGGTTTATGGATGTGCCTGTTGGTGGAGAGAAGGGGGAGAAGAATGCAGGGAGTACGAGTGTAGTTGAGTATATTTTTGTTCCTTTGTTGAGGTGTCCGTTTTTGTTATGAGGGGGTAAACTGACCGGTTTTGTCGGAAACAGCTGTTTTATGTTATTTCTGGACGAGTGAAAGTTGTTTTGAATCATGTTGAGATTTGTGTGGGGAAGGGGGCGCATTTCTTGGTTCCTCGAGGTATTGTTTTTGTGTAGTTAGATGATGTGAAGATTTAATACGGCCTATAGGGAACTTGTATAATGTTGTGAATATGGGAAAAAGGTTGCGAGGATCTATTTTGTGCAGGTTCGAGGGCCTGTTGCTGAGGATCGTGTTGTTGGGGAGGGAGGGAAAGGGAGTGAAGAGTCTTCAAGGGTGAATAGTGATGATGAAGGGGGGGAGGAGGAAGAAACGGAGGAGGGGGGAGTGAATGTTAAGGTTGAGAAAGGGAAGGGAGGGTAACGATGTTGAAGTGTTTGTGGAGGAGGAGGATTACCAGAATGGATGATAAAGAGAGGAGGAGGAGGACGATGATAACCATTGATTCTCAAGTATACAGTTTGAAATTAGGTTTAATATAGATACGGATAAGGTGTACTTTTATTCCGTTGTTACTTGAAAACATTGATATCATCAGATGTCGACTTGACGGCATTTACTTGCGTCTCTCAATCAACTCAACAGAGTAACCATCTGGGTCCAAGACGAAAGCAATGTTTCTCATAACACCTACAGATATTCATTGTTCAATCCAAGCAAAGAAGCATTTCAAATCCGGAACAATTTACCTTCCGTCAGTCTCTTTCTGAATGGAACTCCGGCAGCATCCAAGTAAGCAGAGTACTCGACAATATCATCCACAACAATACAAATGTGGGCGTACCCGTTTCCAGGTTGGTTCTTGTGGCCGTGTACTCGAACGCCTCGTCCTTCTCGGTTCCCCAGTTGTGTGTGAGTTCAATCAAGCCGGAAGCATGGGATCGCCAGAGAGCCTTCTCCTCGTCGGTTCCGTTCTATATCCCAAAGGTGTGTAAGTGTGTATGATAAAAGGAAAGGAAAGGTGAAAAGGGGGGGAAACCTTGATCTCGTCTGGAACGTTGAATGCGAGGAAGTAGTTTGTGAACTGGCCCTTCTCGGAGGGGCTTTCGAGGAGGAGGTGCATTCCGAGGATGTCTCTGTAGAACTTGAGGGACTTTTGGGCGTCCTTGACTCGGTAGCAGATGTGGTTCAAGTGGACCTTGTTTGTTTTTTATGGGAGGGGGTTGAGTGGGGTGAGTTTCAATGGAAGGGATGTAGAGTGTGGTACCTTTTGTGGTGAGCCAGTCATTGTTTGGTTTGGTGGTGAAGTTGTTTGGGAACAAGAAACAAGCGAAACGAGGCGAAACAAGCACACAACGAAATGGACGGGATTTAAAGAAGTCTGAAGCCACAATGGACGGTAGGTAAAAAGACTACTTTGAATCTCTGATTCGTAAAATCGCTTCATTTCCTTCTTCTTCTTCTTCTTCGCTAGTTCCTGGTTATGGCAGCACAGCTGTAAATCGTAAGACGAATATGTAGACCAATACAGGCAAACTTCAACGTAATGCGTATGTAATTCGGATCATTTTGGAACTTAAGATAAGTTATTTAAAAAAACGTATTTTACTTTATAGTTCCGAAATTAAAGAACAGCCGCCATCAACTGCCCGCAACCTTCCTACATTTCACTCTGATTCATTAAAACACTTGATATACGTACTCAAACAGAAATCCCGTAACTCTGCATACGCTCGTTCAGGATCATCATTCACGATCCGTAAATCAAAGAAGTCTTTCATCTTTTCGTACGATTCGACGCCAGGTGCTTTTGCCATCCATTTTTCAACGTCTTCTTGGAATTGTTCTTCGGAGAGAGGGGCGTGGCCTGTTGGTTGGATTGGTTGTAAAGTGTCTGAGGAAGGGGTAGCTTCGCCATTTGTGGAGGGGGGTGCAACGGATACTGCTGGTTTTGCGAGGGTTTGGTGGTGGTTTTGTAGGGGTTGCGTTTGTGGTTGTGCTGGCTGCGCTGGCTGTGGTGCTTGTTGTGGGGGTATGGGTAACCCGACTCCTGTTACTAGGTTCATGAGGCTATAGTTTCCGTTCCCCTTTTGAAGAATCAACTTTCGTATCTCGTCGTCATCGTCGTTGATTCCTGATGCATTTGTGGCGACAGAGTCACTGCTGCTAGGGCGAGACTTTTCACCTCCGGGGGTGTTAAAGTTGTCGGGGGGCAAACCACTCACAGGACGTGAGATGGAAGAATCTAAGTCACCCATGATTCCTGATACAGGCCTCTCAAGACCACTGCTTGCAGGGCGGGAGTGGGAAGGCGAATGTGAGGTACTATGTTCTTGGATTGTTTCTACAATCTTCATGTGGTTCGGACGAACGTGATTGTGCATACGCAGGTGGTTCGCGGCTGTTGCCGGACGAAGACGGTTCTCAAGACGGTTTTTCAGAACTTCAAGGGATGGAACGGTAATGAAGATGTAGAGCGGTTTCAGGTGTGATCTTTTCAAGGCAAGTACACCCTTGAAGTTGTGTGTTAGTCTCATGCCGTCAAAGTCAGAGATGATTAAGAGGTTACCTCAATTTCGAGATCCATGATACAGACTTTTCCTTCCTCAGTCACTTTATCAATTGCCTCCATACTAGTTCCGTACATGCAACCAAAGAGCGTGACCACTTCTGCAAATTTGCCTTCTTCCACCATAGCCTCCATTTCAGCTCTCGACACAAAATGGTAGTGTGTTCCCTGCTCTTCTCCGATACGAGGTTTCCTCGTAGTATGCGAAACAGAACATCCATAAATATGTGGAAAATCTTTAAGAAGTCGGTTTGTCAATGTCCTATCGGCACATCCCAATTTTAGATTCTTTTCCACAAGATAACTTCAACGTTACCTCTTCCCTGCACCACTAGGTCCACACAACACAATAGGCCGCAAATAAGTCGCACGCATAAGATCTTCCGCTTTTACCTTCGCATATAGCTTTGCCTGCCGTTTCAATAGACATGAATGCTGTAAACTTGCAATGACGCTTGGAGATGGGTTGTACGCGTTTACAGCTGCCACTTTTTCTTCTACGTTAATGGACGACCGTCAAGTACAGTGAGGCTTTGTAATTGGAAGCGGTTGCGAGACGGTTATTTGCAACGACGGTTTGTGGGGATGGAGGGACTGGGCCGCTGCTGGGTGGGCGGACACGTTGGTTATGTGTATGTGTGTGGTATATAGCACTTTTTCGGGTTGATGTGTTTGTAGAG
Source organism: Rhizoclosmatium globosum (assembly GCA_002104985.1). NCBI lineage: Eukaryota > Fungi > Chytridiomycota > Chytridiomycetes > Chytridiales > Chytriomycetaceae > Rhizoclosmatium > Rhizoclosmatium globosum. Next base: position 137,366 of record MCGO01000022.1, read on the forward strand.
GAGTTTAACGAATTTGTGCTTGATAGGTAGGTACTTGTTGAGGTTTCGAGGGTCGACAGGGTGGGAGGAGTGACACCTGGGATGGGCGTCGGAAGAGGCATAACGATTGGGTTTCGTTTGAAGGAGAGTTCTGTTAGCATGCGAAGGGTTGATTTCAGGTGAGTAATTTGTTCGGGGTCGTCGATTTGGTTGCAGTCGAGGTCTAGGTGGCGGAGATATTTGTGATTGCTGTTGATACTCGTAAGTCTGTGAATAGCGTTGTTGCTGAGATGAAGATCTTCCAGGCTTGAGAGTGTTTCAATTCCCTCTAATGAAACTAGTCGATTGGAGCGCTGTGAAAGGGTCTCAATAAGAACGAATACAATTGTTGGGCCTACTAAATCTAAGTATTTGATAGGGAGGTTATCCAGATTGCATATATTCCTGATTCCGTTGAATGACAGGCTAAGGTATGTCAAGAATCGACACTCTGAGAGACCCGTTATATCCTTTATCAAATTCCCTTATTTACGTTAGTATATTGCAAAATTTCAATCAGAGCACCAACTGTCTAGCTTGATGGTCTTTAGAAAACGGTGCTCAGATAGATCCGCAATCTCCATAATTTGATTCCGAGAAAAGTCGATTTCTTGGAGATTGAAAGGCGTTGGCCAGTAGTCCAGCACTTCAGTAAGTTTGTTGTTGCTGACGTCCAATTTCACGAGGTAAAGCATCGATCCAAGACATGAAATATCTAGCTTTGGTTTTAAAACGCAACTTTCCAACAACGAAACGCCATTACCCGTCAACTCGTTTCCAGATAAATTGAGATTTTGGATGTATTTGTAAGGTTCCAGATCTGAGATATCATTTAACCCTGCGTTCTGCCCAGATAAAATCAGCCTGTTAAAAAAGACAAGCCCAAGGCGCACCGGAATAGATAACTTCAAATAAACTTCGCTATATCCGTCAGGTGTCTTTCCAAGTTGCGATAGGCCTTTCTTAGAAGCTCCATTGTCACAGGAACTCTGTCCGGGTCTTGCGGTTCTTCCGCGATTTCATTGAACGGCAACTTCACTGTATCGTCGTTCGTAAGTCCCTCAAAAAGCTGACTCCCGTAGCTCGTTGCGCGCGTTATATCGTCCTCTGGAAGGTCAAACGCAAGCTGCATCATATTCGTAGGACTTTGATGATCTTCAACGTAAAATTGTCGATGCCAAATAATGAAAGAAGCAGACAACTAATAACGAGTCAAATGAAAAAGATAGTTTCTATTCTTCACCTACAAAACGATGATGAACAAGTAAACCACGACCTACATCAAACCACCGTCCTCATGACAACATTCCCTCCCTTACAGCAAAAACAACACAATTTATGGGTATGGCATTATGTTTAGTGGGTCTTGGAGAAGATGGCGCTCAACTGGGCCCAGACGTGGTCTGGCTTTTGGCTGGCGTCAACACCAGCCCAGATGCCCTGCTTCTTGTAGTATCCAACAACTGGGACAGTCTGCTTGTGGTAAGAGTCCAAACGCTTAACGAGAGTGGCAGCGTTGTCGTCGGATCTCTGGATCAATGGCTCACCAGTGATGTCGTCAGTCATTGGGACCTTTGGTGGGTTGAATTCCTTGTGGTAAGAACGTCCACTAAAAAATAATATTCCAGTAAGCATTTAAACAAAATGATCAGCAAAGCTGGGTATTACCTGGCTGGGTGGATCAATCGTCCAGTAATACGAGAAACCAAGAGAGCATCGTCAATCTGCAACTCAACAACAGAGTCCAAAGCCTGGTTCTTGGACTTCAACATCTGATCCAACTTCTCGGCTTGAACAACGGTACGTGGGAAACCGTCAAGAATGAAACCGTTCTTGCACTCTGGGTTGGTCTCCAAGTTCTCCTTGATGAGACCGACCATGATCTCGTCGGAAACCAAGGCTCCAGCGTCCATAACCTTCTTGGCTTGCTTTCCAATCTGTTTTGTTGTACAGGGGGGAAGGGGAAGGAGGGCAAATCCATTTTTAACACTGTAGAGATAAGCGAGCAGGTGGGGAGGGTTTTTCCCGTCATCCCAAGTTCACTCACGTCAGTTCCAGCGGCAACGGCAGCACGGAGCATGTCACCAGTAGCCAAGTGACAGATGCAGTAAGTCTCCTTGATCTTTGGAGCCTGGGTTCCCTTTCCAGCACCTGAAGTTACAGCTCAGTAAAATATATAGCAGGCGACAATGAGATTTCATCCATCAGCTTCTCTTCCTCGCTTCAGATAATATTTGATGGATATCGTACCTGGTGGGCCCATGATGATCATTCTGAGCTCCTTCTTCTGGGCTGGAGTTGAGTGTTAGTAACTACTTCAATTGCAGCTTCCTATTGAGCCATGATTACCTGGGTAGAATTGGTAGGCGGCGAATCCGAGAGCTCCGGCTCCGGCGACAAGGACAGCTGGCTTCTTGAAGAAGGACATGGTTTGGCGTATTGATTTGGTGGGCAAAAACGAAAACCAGTAACAAGTTCTAGAGTACTATTTGTCGATTTATTTAAGTAGTCCGTCATGCATATAATAGCCTCATACAATAATTTTATCGCTGTATGAGAAAATGAATCAATTATTTCCAGGTTTAGCATGCTCAAGAACTTACCGATATTCTTCAATATTATCCCAAGTCAACATAACAAGCTCACGACGCGATAGTGGTTCTTGGTAAACGGACACATTCTGTTGCCTAAACACGAGACCCATGTGTCATATCTTTGTGAATTGCATCAGTCTCCAGAATAAACAGAAGAAAAATACAAACCCAACGACGTGTCCATACGGAGATATTGCCGGGCGTACAATATTTTCCAAGGTTATTGGGTCAATCATTCCAGGGAGAGGGTTGTTTTCATCCAGAGAAGTCGTCTCCTCAATTTGAGTCCAGCTTGTTTTGACAACCTCTCCACCTTTTTCCCCATCCTCAACACTTACTTCGCTATTGGGTTCGGATGCATCAGAGCTATTGGTTCCTCTGGAACGTCGAGGCTTCCTTTTGATCCGCGGCTTTCGTCTCTTTTTAACGAGTTCTTGAGTTGGTTGTTGACCTGAAGCGCTCGAAGTTTCAACGTCCAAATCTCCGTTGGCGTCGTTGTCTTCATCGTCGCCTTCAATATCAATCATACTGTCCGTCTTTCGCTTTATACCACGTCGTTTTTGGTTCTCATCGTCATCCACTGACTCGTTCCCTCCATGAAAACGAAGATCTCCTTTCGAGGTGATGGTATAGTTGGAGTCTTTGATTTTTCCAGCTCGAACCAGGCTGCGGTAGAATGTGGCACACTGTTTGAATGAAATTAGACATGATGGAAGCTTATGGGCATTTAGTTCTTTCAAACCTGATATCCAACTCGACCAGGTATCGGAATAGAAAATATTCCCCATTGACCGTTGGCACCAACTTCTTTCAGGCGATCCATAAAGAGCTTCTTTTCACTCTAATAAAACTGTTACAGTGAATCATACTGCATATGTAGTACATACTCTGTCCATATTCCGTTCCTCTGCATCTCTCCAGGTTTGTTGAAACGATAGTAATAACGGTTGGGACATGCGTCAATAGATTTATACGCGTCGACACGTGCTTTCGACCACCCTGCAAAGATTTCTGTTGGATTCACGTCTGGCTCTGCGATGGCATCGATCTTAAAGCGACTAAGGGTAGGCCTAGTTTCAAAGTGAGTCGATCAGTAAATTGAACAAAATCTTACTTTTTCCCGGCTTTACTCGTCGACGGTATCTCATTTTCATCAATTTTTTTGCTGTTTCTTTTGCGAGGAGGACTTTTTCGACGAGGAGAGGTTGGCTTTGATGAAGTTTCTTTGGCTTGTGACTTGGTCTTTGCACGTTTCTGAAGAGCAACTGTTCTACGTATAGTTTGAAGGTATTCATCATCATCAGTCATTTTCAGTATAACAGCATCCTGGGTATTAGAGAATCAGACAAGGAATTCAGGATCGACGATGCACCTCGTCGTGATTACAATCTTTCAAGGCTTCCCGTATTTCATCAGCGGTAAGATTATTGAATACGGCAAGGATTCTAGCAGATTTTGTTTGGAATTCACGCTCCTCAAAGGCTTTGAACTGATGAAAAGAGTCAAATCAACTCGATTCTTCAAAGCAGATATAATAAAACGAACTCTTTCTTGCTGCAGTGCGACGCGTTTTTGAATCAAATCTGCTTCTTCAGTTGTGATTTCTGAATCAAAGACACGAGATTTGCGGATCGTCACCAGATTGTCCCTAATAAGGCCAGGATGAATAAAAACCAGATGACAGGGAATAGTATTACAGTTGGTCACCAATTGTTTTGATCTTTTCGTCAGCGGTAAGGGTTGTTGCGATGGCTGGTTTGGAAGGCGACGACACAGCACTGTTCTGGTCTGTTGCAGGCAAGTCATCTTCGGGGCCCAGGTCTTCAATGTCGATGAAATCATCGTCTGTGTCCAGTGAGGATTGCGCTTGTTGATTCAGCTTTGCATCCAGAGTCTGTTCCAGGTTTCGGACATGCTCAGACGTTGCGACCGGATCCTGGAAGGACAGGCAGCGAGTAAGTACGGCTGATGCGACGGCAGAGTGGGCGAGAACGACCTGGGCCTGGGCCTGAGTTGTGTTCTTGGGTTCTGTTGTGGATCGGCGGTGAGAGACTGATTGGAAGCAACAAAGAAAGAACCTGAACCCTCCGCGGCAGATGGATCCCGCAAGGTTCCTTCAGTTGGCACTTGAGTCGCCGTGCTCTTACTCATGAATCTAAACAAGTAATTAAAAGCAGAATGGTCCTTTTCTTGGTGGCGGGAAGGAGACAATTTTCTGCTTCCCACCTCAATCACAAAAAATACAAAACAAGTTGGAAAAAAGGTCGCCTGTCAATTAAGCACCTTCTTTTTCTTCTTCTCAATTGTTTGTTATCGGCTGTGGCTCTATAGGTATGCTTAAAAGGACAAAGGACGGGATTGAATGTCGTGTGGGGTGTTTGATGTGTGTGGCTGCCTCAACCCGCCATGACTTTGCTTCTTTGCTTGAGACCTGTCAGCATGACTAACTTGCTTTATTCATTATCATACACAGATATCTATTCTATTTATTGTACATATACTGCCGCGAATCTATTAGTACTATCCACCCTCCTCAACTTGTCAAGCTGTCAAACCTCCCATTCAATCATGATTACAACTAGCCCGTCCCATCTCAACTCAGAAGCTGGTTCGCCAGATCAAACCACCTTTTCTCCTACAAACCGCCAAAATTGTGGAATTCTGAAGGCTCCTGTTGTGGCTGACCTGCATACAGAAATTTCCAGTCTAAAATCAGCCCGTCAAACAGACGCGTTCATTCTTTCCTTGAGAGAACGGGAGATTGAAGAGTTGAAGAATCTGCTTCATGCTAAAGTAGTAAACGCGTCAACTGAAGTGTCAGGAGCACCCTATCAACTTTTGAACGGAAAGCACGGCCTTCTCTCCTCCAACAATGACAGCAACGACACTTTAGTCTTTCCTGAATCCAGAGAATGCCGAGACCTGGAGCCTTTGCTTCATAACGTTACCAAACTTTGCGATTCTCCTCAACTACCCACCCAACCATCCAAGGCATCTGGAACAACAGATGGCCGACTCCTGTCATCGTTACCGTTTCAACTTTCAGAAAGCTCTGAACTGGTTGGCCCAGGCGGTGTTGAAATGAAACGCAGTGGCGGCCTGCGGTTAACGGCGGATTCAACATACGACGACCAGTATCACGGATCTGCCGTTGACGGTCCAGCCTTTGTTTCTACTACCGAGCCTACTTTTACGGACAATGATCTTCAGTCTTTTCGGTCTCTCTCCATCCACACCAGAGGTTTTGGTGCTGCTCAGACCGACCTTCTTGGACCCGATCCCGCCTCTCGTTCCAACGACAATCTCCATCGATCTCTTGAAACTTCTAGCATCCAAGGATTCAGAGGAGATGATTCTCCTCTTTTTCATGCGTCAAACCTCGTTCTACGCGACCCATCACCACTCGGACGCATTGGTTCCACAACCCGGTGTAGCTCCACATCTGAGCTTCCATCTACCGCCAATGCGAGCAACATCTGGAGTCAATACCCTTCTTCGTACACCCTTTCATCGTCTCTGAAAAACTCTGGCTCCATGAAAGACTTTGGTCAAGCGGAGATGTACCGTCAAGCATCGCTCAATCAACGTGGTTCCAGAGGAGACTATCCACAGGAAGATCCAAGAAGTATGAACCGGGCATTTGCAGACCAGGATCCCAACTCCCGTTTCAAGGTGAGTTTCTCTGTGTTCTTGGATGTTTTTCTCAAATGTTCTGATTTGCCTATCAACAGGGCTCCAAATTTCACTTGGACCCAACATCCCCAGCGTACGTCCCTTCTCAGTTTCGTTCCCAAAATCGTGGCAACTCTGTTACAAGAAACAATGGACGCGAAACAGAAAAAGGTGTCTGGGACTCATACCCAACTTCGCGACAACTCTCACAGAACGCATACCCAGAGTTTGATGAAGCCGTCGGAGAATCAGTATGTCTAAAGCGTACGCTCTTCCTCTATTTCTAATTGCCATACAGAACTTTTACCAAATCAGCGATAGTGACGTTAGCCCTCCCCTCACGCGTCCTTATTCTGCACACGACTCTGGTTTCAACCAATCTCAAATGCTACAAAATTCTTATATCCCTGGAGGAATGTTGATTGGTGATACACAAGACTACGAAGACTTTGGAGCATACAACCAAGACTTCAACGAATTCGGTGACTCAGTCCATTACCAGGTATGAAAATGTGTTCTATTTATGTATTGATTTGGCTGACTTATATTTCAATGAAAAAGGTCCTCGTTGAGAAAATCATTCAAACAAACGACCAACCAGCGTCTCTCCATCTTCAGCAAAATATCAAGCACTTAAGTGGCCTCATTCAAAACCCTCTTTCAGATGCTGCCGTTGTTGCAACGGCTATTCGGAGTCGCAACTTGTTGATGGATGCCGTCCGCCCACAGGCTCTTTCGTTGATGCGTAATCGATTTGGAAACTTTTTAATGCAACGGTGTCTTGAGTTTGGAACAAGAGAACAAGTCAAAGGGCTCGTTTTGTTGATGGGTGGACACATGTATCCCTTGAGTTGTGACAGGTTTGGATGTCACGTTGTCCAGAAGGTATTGTCCTCCTCCTTTACATCATACAAAGAACTTACATTGAACTTCATATCCACAGGCTTTGGACGTATGCGAAGATGACGTGAAACTCAGTATCGTCACTGAACTCTTCCGCGCGATCCCCGAAACAATTACACATCGTTTTGCATGTCACGTCTGGCAACGCGTTTTTGAGACAAAATGGGGCACTACACTGTCACCACCAACTCCAATTGCATTGGAACAGTTCCCTCTCACAGCCAACATGGTGGATTCAACATCCCCAGCGCAAGTTCAAATCACGTTTTCTAATCGCAGTAAAATTGTGCAGCGCGTGGATGCGGCGTTGAAGGGGCAGTGGCATTTAGTCGCGAATGATGAGAATGGGAGTTTGGTTGTTCAGTGTATTTTGAGAATTGTACGGACGGTGATAAGAGAGAGATTGTGAAGGAAGTCTTGGTTTACGCGGCTGATATCGCTAAAGGTGTGTATCAGCGTAGAGGTTCCATAACTCGTTGCTAATCGTGCTTTAGGCCAATGGGGTAACTGGGTCATTCAACATCTGTTGGATCACGGAACTCCCGCAGACAAATCCCACATCTTTAAAGTGGTTGCAAGAAATGTTACAGCATGTCTGTCGACCAATTTGCTTCCAAAGTTGTCGAGAAGGTCCTTAAATCATGTCAACGACGAGAATTGTTTGACATTGTGGATGTTGTCATCAGTCCTGTGATGCGAGAAACTGGGTACGTTCACTTCTGCGGCTAAGTTTCGAACGAGGTTCTCATTCTTGATATTAGATGTCCCGGTATTCTTGAAATGATGAACAACCAATACGCCAACTACGTTGTCCAGCATATTCTGACTCTCTCAGACCCAGCTCAACGCGACACTTGTGTCCGTTTGATCGCTCCACATCTTCCAGTTCTCCGTGGATCCAAGTACGGCCAGCGTGTGGCTGCCATCGTTGAGAAGCACATTCGAACATGCCAGCAACGTTTCGGGACCATCATCAATGTTCCAAACAACAACATCATCAACAACTTGAACCACTTTTCCCGTTCTGGAAGCAACTCCAGCACGTTCAACTCGAGTGGGCTGGCGCTGACGATGAACGCTACCTGAACCAGCCCACGTTTGGAAACACTGGTCCTCTGTTTGGAGGGTTTTCTGCCACACCGAGCAACCCGTTGTTCAACAACGCGTATAATCCATTTGAAGGTGCTCCTCTCAACAACCAGAGTATGTACCTTCAAAATGCACAAATCAATCACACTTCACAACATATGTATGGCACATCTCCCACGTTTCGAGAGTCATCACTGCTGAACCAAATGATGCCTCCTCAGCCGGGGACTGCCAATACCAATGAAGGTTCAAACTTTTATGCTCAGTTGCACCAGCAACATCAGAACAGTATGAGTGACTCTCAGTTTGGAGGGTGGTAAAACCGTTTTCAAACCTGTTAATATTTCATATATCAATCATTAATCTTAAGTTTCATCAACTGAACGTATTTTATCTTAGACATTGTTTTAATAGTGGTGGATGTGTTTTTGTGTGTGGTTTGGGTGCTCTTCTTTAGACTGTTCTTATTTTATGCTTATTGAGAGATTGGAAATATTATCGAATTCAACTTTATAACACTTTTTAGACCAAAGTAGCATAAAGCCGCAATAGATTACAAGTCAACAAATCGCATCATTTACTTGAGAATCTTGGAAACAACACCCGTTCCAACAGTCTTTCCACCTTCACGAATAGTGAATCTCAAACCCTCGTTCAAGGCCATTGGCTGAGAGAGCTCAACCTGCATCTCAACATTGTCTCCCGGCATGATCATCTTTCCTTCATCACGGTTCTTGTTACCCTCCTCAGTGTTTGGCCACTTGATGGTACAAGTAATGTCCAAAGTACGGGAGAACAATTGTGGCTTGTAGTTGTCAACAAATGGAGTGTGACGACCTCCTTCATCCTTGGAGAGGACGTAAAGTTGGGAAAGGAAGGTGGTGTGTGGAGAGATGGATCCTGGGAAGGCAATAACCTGACCACGACGGAGCTGCTCACGCTTAAGACCACGGAGGAGAAGACCGGCGTTGTCACCAGCCTCGGCACGGTCAAGTTCTGACCCGCGAATAATATTAAAAAACAGTTTTCAGCAAGAAGAAAAAGAGGAGACTCACCCTTGTGGAACATCTCAACTCCAGTAACAGTGGTCTTCAAGGTCTGTCCGAAACCAATAATTTCGACTTCAGCACCCTTGGTGATAACTCCACGCTCGACACGTCCGGTACACACAGTTCCACGACCAGCAATAGAGAAAACGTCTGAATAAACGATTTTGTTAGAGACAAAAAGTTCAGATTCCCCGCATTACCTTCAACAGGCATCAAGAATGGTTTGTCCAAGTCACGAGTTGGGACTGGAATGAATTCGTCGACAGCGTTCATGAGCTTAACAATAGATTGTTCACCCAATTCTGGGTTGGTGTCGTTCAAAGCGCAAAGAGCAGAACCCATGATGATCGGGACCTTGTCTCCTGGGAATCCGTACTCAGACAAAAGGTCACGCATTTCCATCTCGACCTTTTACAGTATTCCGCAGTAAGTAAAGTGTGGCAGGAAAGGATCGTGACTACTCACAAGCTCCAACATTTCCTTGTCATCGACAGCGTCAACCTTGTTGACGAAAACAACAATAGATTCAATACCAACTTGACGAGCCAAGAGCAAGTGCTCCTTGGTCTGTGGCATCTGACCATCGGTGGCAGAAACGACAATAATAGCTCCATCCTGGATATGAAATCAGCGAAAACGGATCTGGAAAGCCACACTACGCCCATACCATCTGTGCAGCTCCAGTAATCATGTTCTTAATGTAATCAGCGTGTCCAGGACAGTCAACGTGGGCATAGTGTCTCTTAGCCGTCTCGTATTCAACGTGGGTAGAGTTGATGGTAATACCACGAGCCTTCTCTTCTGGCGCCTTGTCAATAGCACTGTAGTCGACGAACTTTGCAGATCCTCCCTTAGCCAACACTGTAATGGGATAGAAGTTAGGCTCGAGAAAAAGTGAAGATGCACAAACATACCCTTGGTAATGGCAGCAGTCAGTGTAGTCTTTCCGTGGTCAACGTGTCCAATAGCTGATTAATTAATATCGTTAATCATCAGTCGGTTTTGCAGGTTTGAGAGGAAGGAGAGAAGTGATTGTCGATGATTGAAGAATGCGAAACAGTTGAGGCAGAAGGAAGCTGATTATGAAACGTACTTCCAATGTTAACGTGTGGCTTGGATCTGTTGTAAGCAGAGTAGGAACGGCCTAGATTTGGATTATGTGAGTCATATGTTGCAAACGTACAGGTTTTGGCTGTAAAGGCCAACATGAACTACTGAAGGGAATCACGTACCGGTGAATCCAGTGGAAACTGCAGCCATCTTAAATGGCTGAGTGGTCTTGGTGCATGCAGCGGCAACAAGGCTAGTCAATCGGCTGGCAACAACTCGCATCTTTCTCAAGTTGTCTTTGTGAAAAAAGAAAACGAAGAATGAATGAAAGGATAGAATAAGAAAGCTTATTACTTGAATCTTTCTTTTTCCTCTTCTTTTACTCACTGTGTGTTGTTGTCTGCTTGCTTGAAATCTCTGATTGAGCTTTGTCTGTAATGACCTTGTATGAAAGAAGCAACAGTAGAACGCCGCAAAAGAACTCGAAACGTCAAGTATGGCCAAATCGGAATAAGAGAATCATAAGAGGCTCCTCAGTTTGAAATTCCGGATGGAGGTTGAAACATACGATACGTCATTCATTACGAAACTTCAAATATAACTTCAAAGAGCTGAACCAACTTGAAAATGAGGTTAAGAAGCTTATAGGGTGGAATGTTATGAGTGTCACATTTCCATCGAAACCGGATGATTCTGATCGAATGTGGTCGAAAAAAAGCGAAACAATGTACCTAATTGTAATGACTCAAATTGCATCGAAATTACGCCACAGAAAAGCTATAAAAGCGACGCGACTTTCCCTTGCATTCACAACACAAGTACAAACACAAAAGCGAATACAACCAAGAACAACAAACGAATATGGCTGTCTACCTCCGACCAGACTCACTCTTCCGCGACTTTGACCGCTTGATGAACGCTCAACTCAATGCCATGACTTCGACTGAGAAGGATGCTGATTCCTCCATGTCCAAGTACTGGGGCGGCTCTTTCAACGCGCGCCTTGACCTCACTGAGAACGAAAAGAGCTACATTGTGCATGCCGATCTTCCAGGTGTCAAGAAGGTATGTCTCTCACTTTGATATTCCTTGAGGTGTCGAAGTCTAACGAATTGATATTCAGGATGAAGTATCACCATCAAGGACAACATCTTGACCATTTCTGGTGAACGTTCTGCCACTCAAGAAAACAAGAACGAGCAGCGTCACATTATTGAACGCTCTTACGGAAAGTTCTCTCGTAGTGTGCGACTTCCAGAAGACGCTAATGCTGACGCTGTTTCTGCCACAATGGACCATGGAGTTTTGGAATTGACTCTTGAGAAGAAGGTCAAGTTGGATGCTGGTGTTAAGAAGATCAACATTGCTTAATGTGTTGTGGATATCTGCTCATTATCATTTATTCCTTTTTTGCTGGCAGAATTGAATGAAGTTGATAGTTGTTGAAGAAAGTATATTTTTGAAAGTAGTTTTTGAAATGCCAATTCGGGCTGTGATCTTTGATTTGGGAGGAGTGGTCGTCTCGAGCCCTCTTGAAGCTATTCGCGAGTACGAAAAGACACAAGGACTTCCTCCAAACTACTTGAATGTTGCCATGTGAGTACTACAAGCATTAAGCGTGGGTTGCTGATAGTTGGTAATCACAGCCAAGCTCGTGGGTCCTCTGGAGCTTTCCAACGCTTCGAAAGGGGGGAGCTCTCACTCTCTGAGTTTATTCCGGCGTTTTCGGCTGACTTATCCTGCCCTGAGAACGTCGACCACTATGAACGTTTCTTGGCTGCCAAAAGTCTAAAACCACTTAGTACATCACATGTCGAAACTCTCCGAAACCTGCACGTGGATGGAAATGTGATGTTTCAATTGATCATGAAGGCCTCTGATACGATTAATCCATTAATGGAGGAGGCTATTCGAAGACTGAAAGGTGCCCCAACAGTTGCAGCCATATTCAGAATACGTATTCATTTCTTACTCTTAGGCCACTACAAAGTTGCAGCTCTCACAAACAACTTTGCTCTTCCTGAAGAATCAATATCACCTGCCCAACATAACCTCAACTCGCTTTTCGATGAAGTGTTTGAATCGTCTAAACTCGGTTTGCGGAAACCTGATCTCAAAATCTTTTTGCATGTCTGCAAAGCTCTTGGAGTTTTACCTGAGGAATGTGTGTTTCTGGATGATATTGCAGCAAACTTGAAATCCGCCAAAGATCTGGGAATGAAAACGATCCGTAAGCTCCACCTTTGTTCATTCTGTTGAATATTTAATTTCGTGATAGGAGTGTATGTTGGAAAAGTCCATGAAGCCCTTCGGAGCTTGAGAGCCAAGTTGGAATCAAGTTGGTGACAAATCGAAACTTTGAAAGAGTTACTCGCTTTTATTCAACTTTGCGGACACCAAAAATATACACGATTTTACTTCTTGACCACTTGTCCATACACGGCCACCCAGTTGTTGAATGCTCTTGTTTGGGGCCACTCATTCACAGCTTTCTGAAGTTGTTCCAAAAACTGTTCTTTGGTCCATCCCAATATTGGCAAAGCCGCATCAGCATATTTCAAGTATACTGCTTCTCTGTCCCATCCATGTCTCTTTCCAAGGTCGGCAACAGAACCTTCACCCCAGTACATTGGGAGTGACACAATTTTGGTTTCGACATTGGTAATTTTGTCACCAACAGATGTGAGGTATCCCGTCAAGGAGTCGGAGAGTGCGTCATCCGTTTTAGATTGGGCAGAGAAACCTCCAATGGGATCAGTAATTTTCCTAGTTTCTGGGCCAGTGTTGTAGTGCTTGCTGTCAAGCTCCACAAGCTCAATCCATCCACCTGGTTTGGTAACTCGAACAAGTTCTGCAACAACGCCTGGCCATTCGTCGACCTTGATTCCCGAAATAAGAATACGTTGATGTACATAGTCGAACGTATTATCTTCATCTGTTTTTGAAGAATAAGTCTGTGATCTTCACCCGATACTAGTTTAGATACTTACATGGAAGTCCTTTCACAACATCAGCAACCTGCAACTTGGCCCCCGCCTTTGTTCCTTTCTCAAAAGCCTTGGCATTATTGTCGACTCCGTAGAACTCAGCTTTGGCACCTCCCTCCGTGTATAACGAATCAATCCAGTATCCGTCCGATACACCAACTTCAAGAACCTTAGCATCTGGGTTCAGAACAATCTCTCTTGCTGCTGGAGCGACGACATCGTGACCAAATGCTACACGGAGTAAAACATGTTGTCTCTGGGTACGGGACAACGCAACGTCGTCCTCAAAAGTTCTGGGGTAGTTGACAGAAGTAACAGGGAAGTAGTGTTCGGCAACCTCTGGGTCTGCTGGTCTCCAGACGTCCTCCTTCTTGAACGTAGTTGTGGTTTTTTGGGTTTTTGAGACGATGGAAGTGTTTCCGGCTTTTTGCTCAGTCACAGTCTTGGTTTCAGTTGTTGTAGTCTTTGTCCAGGTCATCTTGTGCGTTCTGGAGACTCTTTCGCTGCCCTTGCCGTAGCTTAAGTACCACCCCGAAACAAGCTTGCATCATCTGCACGGGGAGTGATGGCATAAATTGGTTGTTTGTGGCTTATGACGTCAGTAAGCAATCTCTCTTCATCTCAGTCATCAAAAAAGGATAACTTTTGGAGTCTTTCCTTCTTCCAAATCATCTGACAAATGTGAGTGGAGTGGAACCATAACTTCCCGCCCATTTCATTCACACAGCATTCACCTCAACAGGGGAAACAGAAAAATGCGCGCCATACAGGCACGAGCAGGTGTTGAAAAAGCCAGAACTATCCAAAAAAGTAAGTCATTCAACAGCTGTCAAACCTCACACACACAACACCCAACTCAGAAAAACCGTCATCTTCTCACCTCCCACCTGAATTATGGGACAATATGTCCTGCAAAGATCGCCATGTCTGGTCATCAATCAATCGAGTTCATCCGTTGGTCATCGCGTCTCGGCGTGCAAAGAGACATGAGAAAGCCGACGTAAAATCTGAAATCGATGAGTTTTATCGCATTTCTGGTGATTGTACCCTTCTTTCATGAGAATCACTGACGATTTCTTTGACAGCCGAATTTCCGACTCTTGCACCTGCCGAAATGCTGAAATTCAAATCAAGCGGGAGTTGGCGCGCAGATTGAACGCTGCTGAAAATAAATGGAAAGATTTGGAGGAGCTGTCCACTGGTCAAGTGGATGATATGGGAATTTGTCGTGAAATTGGAGAGAACGTTCAGCAAACGCAATGACTTTATTTATCAGCAAATTAGCAGCGCATTATTGAATCAATACAAATGGTAATCATTCTCTTCCGTTGTCGGACGAAGCTTATAAAACCGCGCAGAGAATCCCCGCTTCCAAACAACAAACTTAACATGATTTCCAGCCTCGATTTTTTTCGCCAACTGAAAGCGTTTGGCAAAGGTCTTTGACTCAGCCATTACCTCCATAACCCCAACCTCCTCCAAATCCAGTGGTGTCTTTTCTTGATTCTGACCATACCCAGGCGTACTTTGCGAAATCATGTTCAAAAACCCTTTCACCTCAATTCGACAAGCTTCACATCGCCAAGAACCTTTACTGATTAGCAAATGCTGGTTCAACATATGATTCACTGACGAATAAAAAGCGCGTCAGTCTCCGGTTCGTAAGTTAGTACCCCCAAAAATGCAGCATAAGAAGCTAGAATATGGCCAACATCATGCGTCCCCGCATATTCCCACAGTTTTGCTTCAACGCGATCAACAAACTGCTTACAAGAGCATGACCAACCAACACCGCCTCTATCGTATCCACCAGGGACCAAATCATTACAGTTTAGAATCGACTGTTTGCGGATTGATTGCGGGATAAAGGCCGCGATTTCGAGCCAGAGGTTTGCAAACACTGTAGCACGCGCTGTAGTTTCTTTTCGTTGAGTTATCAGATGCTGGAGAAGGGTTTTTGGTAAAAGTGCTACTGGAACACCTTCGTTGAGGTAATGGGTGATCCAGAAGACGAGCGCTGAATTCACAGTGGGTTGGACGGAGAGGTGAAATGCAAGAGTCGCGAGTTTTGGAGCAGCAGCGAAAAACCATCTTTGATGTTGAATGGTCGTTGGGCACGTTCTGCTTTTCTTGTTGTTGGATGGCATTGTTGAAGGAGGCGGAAAATCAAAACAAAGTTAGTCATCTGATAACCTCTTCTTGTATTCGAGTTTTCCAAAATCAGATGATTGACAATTATGACTTCACTGTATTTCTCCAATATATTCGGGCACGGTCAACCAGTTCTTTCATTCTATCCAATACTTGGTCTTCATGGTCATTCATGATAAAGTGGTTTGAAGTTGGATATATCTCCCACAAATTGTCTGTGCTCAAGGCAGCTTGGTCGCGATGCCATCCCAAAGTATCATTCAAAGTGTCGGCAGGCACTGAGTTGTTGAAGTAAACATACGTGCCATCCTCCGTTACTATTTTGCCATGCACGGGAAGGTCTGAAATCAAGCTACAGTGACCACCATGCCCGTTCTCACTACACGTCCCATTCACTGAATCTCCTGATGTCATAACCGACATTGGAATCTCCCCAAATCCGTTCGGCATAGACTCTACCTTACGAATAAACTCACGAATACCATCGCCACCTTCATTAACAATGCCAACACTCCCCAACGACTCAGACACTGCCGTTTTGCACCAGACATCATTCATATAATGCACGACATCCGCTTCCTTCCACTTGTACATTGCATCGCTCGCCAAAGCGACCAACGCGTCAACTGACGGAATCAAGCTACTAACTGCATTCACAGCAAGACAAAGATTTCGGAACCACATTGGATTCGGCCTTGATATTCACTCATCACGTCAATCAACATAATCCAGACACATTCGACATATGGTCCATGGTGAAATCACGGACAAAGAGTCCACCCATTGAATGACCAACCAACACGAAAGGTCCACGCTCGCCTGCTGCATTCAAGAGCGACCAGAGATTATTACTGACGAGAGAGATGGATTGCACGTCAGAGGAAATGAGAGGACTGCTGTATCCATACCCAGGACGATCGTACCAACAAGTTCGCGTTTTGTTTGCGAGTGTGTAGAATTGATCACGGAACGATATCTTGCGGTATGCGCCCAACCCTGTTTCTAGAATGACAGTCGGAGAACCAGTTCCTTGACATTCGAACAGCACTTTCGCCGCTTGAGGAGTTGAATAGTATGAGCCTGTTGGAGGATACTTCCATTGGATGCTAACACGTGTTGCTCCATGAAGCATACTGCATCCCAACAGAACATTGATGAATATCCAAGTCGCACAGATAGTATAAGTGACTAAGCCTTTGATTTTGATTGAGAAACGTGTGGGTACGAGAGGTTTTGTTGGAAGAGTTTGTAAGGCGACTGATGCAATGCCAGCGACAATGAGACCCAATGCTGAACTCGCGGCTGCATAATATTCTTGAAGAATGGTATAAAAGAGTGCTGAGAGCAAATAAAGGAGTACGGGTACAAGCATGCCAATCTTAACCATCGGAGCCACAGTTCTCGACTTTCAACAGCATCTGATATGAGGCATACAAGAACTATGAACGAGGTCAAGGTCGATATCGCGAGAATCCAGAAGACAGTTGGAAGCGGACTTGACACGACGAATCGACTGGGCGAGAAGAACGAAAGAATTCCAACGGCTGTGCATAGGAAAAGGCTGATTATGCTGCTGCATACTAGTAGCTGATGAGTTGGAGGATAGGGTTCAGTTGTAGCCTCAGGTTCGGTTGTTACGGCCGTCTCTTGAGGAAGAAGCGAGTCAGCTTCGTCATCGGTCGTGCTCATTACGCTGACTTGTTGATAGTAAGTAGTAAGTAGAATGGAGTTTGTTTAAAGTAGAGCGGAAACAAAAGTAACTCGAACCAAAGCCAATGGACATCAAGGCCCGAGCCAAACAATGGGCCAACGAGCGGATCGCCTTAGCCCTGGCGCAGAAGCAGGAACAAGTAAAAGAGAAGGACGAGGCCGTGTCGTTTCTCGTCACGTCAACGTCGCTCGCCTGTGCCTCCGCCGCGGCAAACCTGGACCGGCTCTGCGACGACGCGGCTTTGACGCTGCCACGCGCCGCCGCCGATCTCGACTTTCTGCGCCGCGACTTGGCCAATCTGCGCGACTCGGTTGAATTCAACAACAACAACAACAAAACAAGAACAAACGACGCTTTCGACGGGCTGCTGCTCCTCGATACGATTAGATCGAGAATGCAGTTGGCGAGAGAGGTGTGTGTGTGTGTGGTCGTTGTCGGTTGGTTGGTTTGCTGATCCAACTGTATCAATCTCAAATAGGCCCTCCAAGAAGCGGAGAACTGGAACTCGTTGACCACGGAACTCGAAACTATCTTTGCCGCGCAAGACTACTCGAAAGCCGGGCTGCGTCTTGCTGAAGCCTCCGCTCCCTCGTGCTGCTTCAGGGAACTCCCGAGTATGAGGACAGACGCTCCCTCCTGCACTCTCTCCAAAACCAGTTGGAAACTGCTGTCGGTCCTGCCCTCATGGATGCATTCAAGTCTCATGACTTGGAGAAAGTCAAGGAGTATCGACTTGTCTTTGACCAGATTCAACGGTCCCCAGAGTTTATTGCTTACTACTTCAAGACTGCAAAGGCTCCTCTCCTGTCTTATTGGAAGAAACTCAATGATGAAATTGATATGGAGGATGCATCTGGTTTCCTGAAGGGCTTGCAGCTCTTTTTCGACCAGTTCCTTGTTGTGTTCCGTCAAGAGTTGAGGTGAGCCTGCGTTTTATGCGTGGATGATTCGTGTTTATTCAGTTTCTCTCTGACCTGATTATCTCTGGCTATTTCTAACCATGTTCCATGTCAGTTGGTCCGAACACTTGTTCTCTGGTAACAGTGCTGCCAATATGATCAAGCTTGTCCACCAAACTTTCAATTCGCTAAAGCCATCAGTTCGTTTTTCCTTGGATCGTCTCAAAAACTCGAACCAAACAACTTCTTGATTCTCCTTACCAACTCATTCAAGGTCTCCGTGTCTTGGTGTATCAACGTTGAACATGAACTAGTTCCTTTGATAGCTGCAGCTGCGGCGCCAAAGAAGGAACTGTCATCAACTCCCTCTACCGCTCAAATTGTCTCCAAGAAGCCATCATCTCTGCAAATTGGCTCATCAGCTACTCCTGCTGCAACGGTTGTCGCCAAAGTCGATCTGAGTACATGGGCATTCCCTATTTTGGAAACGTTTTCTCCATACCATCAAACTTATCAATCGTTGGAGTTGGCTCATCTTGTTTCGTGTATTCCGTCTCTCTTTACAAGCTCTCGGGTGGTGACAACATCAACAGCTGCAGCTCGTATCGCAGCAACAGTAGACGCATTGATGGATCCTGTTATTCCGGCTGTGTTCCGGACTGTGGAGACTTCTACTCTCCGTTCCATCGACTTTACCGCTGGTTTTGGTGCTGAAGGACAAGTCAGTGCAGTGGATTCGTTCCTCGCAAATGTTGTTGAACGTATGGAGGGTGTTGTTGGAAAGTTGACTGCCTTGGGAACTGGAGATCTATCTGCAAGTGCAGCGGCGTTGAACGAAGTCGTCAATTTCAAGTCCAATAAACCAGGTGATTTGACGCCGGAAGATGGGGATGAGTTTGGCTTGCAAGGAAGGATGGAAGATGGGCAGGAGTGGGTTGTCTTTGAGCTTGGATTGCGTTACCTCGCTGCAATCAAACTTGTACAAGAAGGAGTTACGGCGCAGGAAAGTGCTCTGTCCGAAGCATTCAAAGTCAATCAAGGAAAATGTTTAAGGCCGTTGCTGCAGCTCCATCTGAACCACCTTCTCCAACCAAACCTGCAGTTCCTGTGCCGGGAGCCACGTCTTTGATTGTATCTCGGCCATGCATCTCTTACAAATTTCCACACTCAACACTCCCCACTTACAAGACTTCATCGCATCTCCCCCTTCACCACTCTTCCCATCCACACAGAAAACACTCTCCTCCCTCACCACAAAGACCCAAACAACCCTCTTCAACCTCATCTTCACTCCCATATCCCGCCACATTACCCCAGTCCCAACTCTCCCAGCCTGGTCCCTCGACAAAGACCCATCCGCCCCTTCCGATGCAACCAGCGACATCCCACGCTTCTCCCTCTCCCCAAGCGTCTTCATCACCCGCGTCGGTGAAGCCCTCCTAACCCTCCCCCAACGCTTCGACATGCACATGTCAAACGACGCAAGCGCCGTCCTCTACGGAATGCAGTCCCTGCCCCACCTCAAACCCGACGACTTTTCCTTGGACGGGGAAGACGCCGCGCTTGAACTGGAGGACTTGATTCACTTGTGGATCACGGCTGTGGCTCGAAGTGCCATGTCGCTGTTGGTGGCGAAAGTGCTTGAGATTGGGAAGTTGGGGAAGTTTGGGGCGAGGCAGTTGGCGACGGATGTGGATTATATTATTAAGGTTGTGGAAGCTATGGATGTGGATGTGTTGGAGGATTTGGTTGGGGTTTCTGAGGGGCTGGATGGGGAGGGTGGTGTTGCTGTTGAAGGTGAGGGGGATGTGGTTGAAGGGAAGGTTGTGGTTGCGAGAAAGGTTGCTAAGCTTTGTGGTGTTCAAGAATAAATGTGTTTTTTCTCCTCAATTCTCTTGCTCCTTTAAGTACACATTCTGCTAATGCGCAATGAACTTGGGCATTTTATTTTGGAATATAATGCCAGGTTCAACTCTATCATCGACGATTCCATTGAAAATCATCTCTCAAACGTCTCCCAAACCTTCCAACAAACTCGGTTTTATCCCATCCAATATCGCAGTTCCCTCCAAAAATACTGACACTTCTGATCATCTCCAGCTGTCCCAAATTTGATGGAACCATTCCCATTAAACCGTTGTTGTTCATGACCAGAGATTCCATCCAAAAGCAGTTTCCTAATTCGCTCGGTATATTGCCAGTGAGTCTATTGTATGACACATTGAGATTCTTCATCATTCGGAGGCTTCCTAGTTCTCTCGGAATAACTCCCACAATTCCGCAACGAGACAAATCCAGAGTTTCTAACTGCTGTAAAGACTGTACGAGAGGCGGTATTGATGAGCCTGCCAGAAAACAGCTTGAAAGGTTCAAGTATTCGAGTTTGTGCAGGGACCACAATGTTAATGGGATTGGACCGCAAAGAGACACGTTTTTGCTGAGATTCAAGTGCTGGAGAGAGTGGCAGTGAAAGGGTGGGAGGGGGCCGGATAGTTTGCAGTCGCTGAGGTCAAGATATTCGAGATAAGTAAGAGATAAGAGGGAGGCGGGGAGGGATCCTGTAATATCGCAGCTATGGCAGTGTATTAGAATAGCTTCCGACGTTTAAATCCAACGTACTTTTGTAGTTCCACTCGTTTGAGAGAGGTAAGGGAACCGATGTCCTGTGGCAACGGCCCGCATATGTTGTTCCCTCGAAAGTGATTGAACAAGACTCGAATCCGAACTAATGTCTTTATGGTAGTGATAGCTGGGGGCAGTGGGCCGCCAATTAATTGGCAGATACCAAACGACTCCAATTGCGACCAATGCAGCTCGCAGTATACTCGTTGATACACGTCCGGCCATTTAAACCAAAGCGCATCAAAGTCGACTGTGCGACGCGTTGAACGGGTTGGGGGTTTCGGGAGGAACAGCGACAAGTTCTTGACGGCGAACGCTCGATTCAGCAGGAAGGAATTGTATCGTCGCGAGAGTCTTCGATACTTCAAGACTTGTTTTGGAGAAATGAAGGCGAGAATGTGGAGAATGAGTTCGGAGGGAAGTGAGTTGAGCATTTGGGTGGTTTTGCGGACTTTTTTGATACCAAAACTCAATAATGTTTGGTGCATTCGCAAGGGCAATTGACCCGGACAAGCGGCGGTCAAGCGCTGTTATTGCACATTCACCAAATACAGGACAACGTGGAGAGAATGATGAGGCTCTGGCTGCCCTCATCAACTATGTGCGTTCTTTGATGACCCAATTTAATACTTATCTTTTCACAATCCCATAGAGCGATCAGTTCCTTGAAATTGAGAAAGCCAAATTAGAGCTCCAGCGACAGCAGCTTGAGTTGGAGAAGGAGAAGGCTACGATGGATCAGGTCAAATTGGAGAAGACCCTCGCCTTCCAGCAACTGCAGCTTGAATTAGAGAAGGAAAAAGTTGCACATCAGTTTATGTTGGAGAAGGAAAGATTGGCGTTTGAGAGGGAGAAGTTTGAGTTTGAGTGCAAGAAATGGGAGGAGACAAAGGTCCTTCCAGCTTCTTCAACATACTCAGTCGCAAATACTGCCCCGGTATCGAGGATGATCGCGCCCTCGACAGAAAACTCGACCGCTCATGCAGTCATTCCTCCACCAATCAATCAGTCTCCCAAAATCAGTCAACAAGCCAAAAATGCCAAGAAAGTTTTTATTTCATACTGCTGGTCCAACTCTCGTTCAAAGACTCTTAAAGATATCGAAGCAGGTGTCGCATCTACAGAAGATTTGGACAAGACGGGATTGTACGTGATACTCTTCCTAATAACACGATCACTAAATGTCAATTCAGCTGGGATCCAAGAAAGGAAACATATGAGATTATTCAGCAATGTGGGTATGAGCCTTGGCTGGATGAATTTGAGTTGAAGGTGGGCGAGGACCTGTTCTCGCAGCTTGCTCGTGCGTTGAAAAATGAGGGTACGTGTGTTTCCATATGAATAAGTGTATCTAATATTTAATCACAGCTGCTCTCGTGATTATTCATGTTTCTGATGAATACGCTCACAGCGACAACTGTCGTGACGAGTTTCTCTACGCCAACAAGTTGAAGCTCCCCATTATTCCTTTGATTGTCGGCGTTCCAGGAGCTTCAAAGTTTGTTGCATAGCGTTTTGTGTAGTCTCCTAATTTAATGTTGTTAGATCGATGGAACCTTGGGATGTGACGTCGCTCGGATTCCAATTGTCAAAGTACCTTTATATTGATGCAAGAGACTATCACTTCATTGAGTCGAAGAAAGAAGCGTTGATTGCGGCTATCAAAGGCAAGATGGAAGCTCTCGCGGCTGCCAGTAATGATGACGTGATTCCAATTGCTACGCTACCGCCCGTCATTGCGAGTACACACAAGCCAAAGAAAGTTTTCGTTTCGTACAGCTGGGCCAATTCGCGAAATCAAAAGATGTCGGATTTCCAGGCTGGAAGGGCGACAAAGACGGATGTCTTCGACGCTGGATTGTATGTTAATCGCTTGCTATGTCACTTAGTTTGCTGAATTTATCTACAGCTGGGATCCGAGAGAACACACACGCCAAGTCATCCAACGTTGTGGCTATGAGCCATGGCTTGATGTGGATCAATTAAACGTTGAAATCGACTCCAATCAATCGCTCGCAGATGTTCTTGCAGACGAAGGTTTGGCCGATTTAAGCTTTGTCGAGTTTGGCTGACAATTTCTGTAGTTGATGTTGTAATTGTCCATGTGTCGGATGAATATGCAGCAAGTGTCAACTGTAGAAAAGAATTCGAATTTGCGACATCACTGGATATTGCCATAATTCCCATCATTGTTGGTGAACCCGATCTTATAGATAATACGTTAACGTAGGAGTTTACTTTGTTTGGTAGTCGCTTGTGCTTAAATTCTACATATTGTAGCAGGAAAAAGAAGTTAAAGCCGTGGAATAAGTCATGGCTTGGATTCATGATTAATCATTCGTTGTAAGTTTAAATGCCAATATTCCTCGCTGAAGTCCTGCCAGGTATATAGATGTAAGAAACGCCAATGATTTGGAATCCAACCTCTCGAAAGTGGCTGAAGTTTTAGAGACTACAATGAAGTCACGAATTCCTCCTGAGCCGAAAACAGTTGTCGAAGCTCTCAAACTTTGCAACGAAACTGCTTTGTTGGAGATGCTGCGTTCTAAAAGCTTCGAAGAGTTGAACAGTGCTTTTCTGAATCAGAGAGCATTTTAGACATGGCTATCATCTTCGCTTCGTTGGAAACGATCAAGCTCATCATTGAGCGAGGGGCAAGTCTGGTCGACGGTAAATCAAACCCGATTCTCGCGGCTGTCAAGCGTGGATCTCTTGATATTTTCAAGTTTTTCCTCGATAAAGGATGTGATGTCAATGCTGTGGAAAAAACGAGCCTCTCTTCCCCACTCCATATTGCCGCATGTATGTGTTTTAATAGGCGCATGATAGCTTTAAATTGCTAATTTTTACTCCAGCAAACGGAAACGTTGAAATTTGCGAGGCTCTTCTGAATCATTCGGCAAAAATTGAGCAAGTCAATAGATATGGCCTTACCCCATTCCTCGTGGCTATCAATTCTTCAGAGATTGAAATCGTTAAGCTTCTTCTTCAAAGAGGGGCTGACCCTTATGTCACTGACCCTCAATCAATGGGAAATGCAATCAACGCGGTCGCACAATCAATATGGGCGAAACACGAGAGCTCGAAATTTTTAAAATTCTGTTGGATGCTGGTGTTCCCGTAGATGTCATTGACAATTACGGATGCGACCCCCTTGAAAACGCAGTTTCGCGCAACAAACTTCAATGGTGATAGTGTTCTCTGCTCTTGAAAACAAACACGATCTTTTTACAGTCAAGAACCTCGCTCTAGTGGCTGCAACCGATGGCTGCCTTGAAACTCTCAAGTTTCTTACCAGTATCGACTGCCCAGTCAAATATGATCTTTATGAAGAAAACTCTAGTGGATTCAATGTTTTGGCTGCTGCTATTCTCGGGGGGCATCTTGACGTAGTCAAGTATCTCATTGAATTAGATCCAGCCCTTCTGGACACCAAAGCAAATTACCGGTATTCCATGCTGATGGTTGCTGCACAAAACAATCAGTATGACATTGCCAATTATCTGTTGTTTGAATCTGGACACACTTTTGATCTCAAAGAAGTTGATCCAGAAAATGGATATTCCCTCCTTGCTTCGATTATCAGTGCCATGGGTCTCAGTGTTGATTTAGTCAAGAAAATGATTAATCTTGAGCCAAAGTTGCTGTCCATAAAACAGCAAAAGGATCTACAATCTTGATGGTGCTCTCACTGATGGGGCTGACTCTGAAATTGTAGAATATCTGCTCTCCGACGAGTGTGCTAGCTATTTGAAGTTGTCTGACAGAAGTAGAGAAGGAGAAACGGCGTTGACTGCTGCGATTGAACAAAGAGCACCTGAAACTGTTTGGAAAGAACTCATTGATCGTGAACCTTCTCTCCTGGAGGCTAATCCAATCAATCATAAGACTTTGCTTCACGTCAGTGCGGAATTCAATAATTTCAGTGTCTTCAAGTTCCTTATGAACTATCCGACTTACAAGTTAACTTGAGGGACATGGATTCTGAAGGATACACAGCGTTAGCGTATGCTGTTAAGTCAAATTCTTCGGAAATTGTTGATTTGATATGCGATGAAGATGAGTCTTTGCTCAGCGATCGTGTCTGTGACAGCGATATGGTATTTTTGGCTGCCCAATCTTCCTGCTGGGAAACTATTCCATCTATGCTGAACAAAAATCTGCTCTGAGATAGACTTTTCGATAGCCAATGATTCTGGTACCACGGCTTTATTATTGGCTATTGAGGCTGGCAACATAGATTTACTCAAGTTTATTCACAGCAAAGATTCTTCTTTACTTGATGTAATCGACTCGAACGGAGAATCAGCTTTGATTAAGGCATGCTCAAATCGACAGCTTGAAATACTGAACTATCTCTCGGGTTGCCTGATAAATTGGCATTCGGTTTTGACTACAAGGATGCTAAGGCTGGACTGCACGACGCATGCCGTATGGTCTACGTCGTTAGAAACTGTAAAATTGCTAACTGAAGCAAACAAGAATATTGGCTCATCGCGTGTTCTTGTCGACGGAAACAAAGATCTTCTTCGTCTCGCGATCGAGAGCGGCTCCGACATCGAGCTCGTCAAATATGTGGTTGAAGCAGGTAAAATTGAGCTAAACAGAGTTTCGGATGATGATTATACGGCATTCGCATATGCCTGCCTGTTGGGGAAACTCGAAGTTGTTCAATATTTACTTTCGCTTGATGCATCCCAAGTTCAATTCAAGCGAAAAGACGGTAGCACTGTTCTCCACTTAGCTGCGACAAACGATGATGTCGAGCTTTTGAAGTTACTAGTTTCGACTCAGCAGTTTGTTCTGACTGATGTCGACGACAGTAATAAGACTCCTCTTGCTTGTAAGTTTATCCAAGGTTCTCTAAAATATTAATAAAAGTTGAACAGACGCGATTGGAATCGGGGCTTTGAGTTGTGTTGAGTATCTACTTTCAGTGGAGCCGATGCAAACCAAGGCCTTACGTCAAATGACCAAACATCGGCACACCTGGCGGCAACCAATGATAACTTAGGTTAGGAAAAGCATTAATTTAATCTATTTTATAATTCTTTGTTAGATATTTTGAAGTTGGTGTTGAAGTCAGCCTCAGTTGATTTAGCTCAGCAAGACATTGAGGGATACACTGCTCTTGGTACCGCAATAAATTATGACAGAAAGCGACAAGCGCACTTCCTCTTTCACAAGACCCTCGCCAGTTCTCGCTTTTGGACCCAAGCAATGATGCGACAAACCTGGTTCAGTTGGCAGTTTTAAATGGCGATTTCGCTATTTTCCGGAAGTTAATGGAGGTCCCAAGTTTGATCTTCATCAAGTTAACACGTCGGGATTTCACCGCTAGCCCAGGCAGTTTCGGTATTTTGCATCCTTCCTTACTCATAACAAAGACTGAAGTCTTCTTCTCAGGGAAAATCTTTAGAATTGCCGCGTACCTCATTGGTCAAGATCCCAGTGTCCTTGATTTCAAAGACGTTTCAACAAATCAAAACTTGGCTCAAATTATTGTCTCATATGGAGACGATACGTCCATACTTAAGTTATGTTGCTCAAGCAGGAAGATGGACCTAGCCAATATTGACACTGAGGGCTACACAGCTCTAGCCAAAGCTGTTGAAAACGGTTTCTACAACAGTGTTAAATATCTAACATCGCTTGACGCATCGCAACTCTCGTTTGAGAAGAAAAGGACTAAGAGCACTTTGATCCATTTGGCGGTTCAAAACAATGATAACCTTCTTTTGCTGCAATTCCTGTTAAGCTCAGGCTCGTTTGACCTTTCAGCAATCGATTCAGATGGGAAAACTGCGTTAGCTATCGCATATCAATTTGGTCGAACGGAATGTGCAAAGTATTTGGTCAACCGGAATCCTGAAACAGCATCGTTCATATCTCTGAAGAATGAAAACCTGGCTCATTTTGCTGCGCGAACAATAACTCCGTGCTTTTGGACTTGTGTATCGAAAATGGAGTATCGATTTGACGTTACGGAATGAAGGTGGGCTCACACCATAGCTCTTGCTGTTTCAAACGGAAATTACGAGGTGGTAGCACCCTTGTGCCATCAACGAATCGCTTCTCCTTTGTGAAATGAGTCAAACAATCGAAGCTTATTGCATCTGTCGATTCTTAACGACGACAACTGCCGTTTACTCCAATTCCTCCTCAATCGCGGTGAATTGAATTTCGATCTGACTCAAGTTGACTCCGATGGGCATACAGTCTTATCCTACGCGATCTCGAATAATCGTTTCCAGTCAGCCAAAGTCCTTATCAACACTAATCCAAGTTTGTTGGGCTATGTTAACCCGCAAAATCAAAATATGGCACAGCTGGCAGTTTCTGTTGGATGCAAAATGCTCAATCTTGTTCTTGCAGCGTATGAGTTTGATCTGAACCATACAGATGTTTCTGGTTTGACAACTTTGGCTGTCGCTGTGACGAACGGCGATACGGCATCTGTTCGAACTTTGGTTACAAAGATCCATCACAATTGCGGTATGTTGGAGTAGATGGAAGCACCTTGCTTCACCTGGCTGTTAAGACGACAACAACTTTGAGATTCTGAAGGTACTTCTTTCGAAGTCGGATATGCTGGACTTGAGTCAGGTAAATTTAGACGGGCATACCGCTTTATCTGCGGCTTTATCTGCATCGTCAACACGGTGTGCAAAATATTTTGCTGCATTCCTAACTTCCACTGATAAAAGCCAATTCAATTACATTGATGTGTCGAGAAACAAGTCATTGCTGCATTTTGCAATGGATGGCCTGATGATGAGGAACTTTTGACAGTTTTGTTGGAGAATGGGACGTTTGATCTAACTCTTGTTGATGCTGACGGCTTTACTCCGTTTTCTCGCGCACTTTTGTCAGGAAGCATACGTTGCGTTAACTACCTCTATGCCCTGGATCCAACGGTTTTGAGTTTTATTCCAAATCCGGCTTCAGGCTTGAAATCGCTTGTGCAGTTAGCGGTAACCATTATTTCGGAAATTATATGAATTTATTAATATTTTATGGTTCCGTTATTAGGTCCAAAACTACGATTCCCTGGAAATGTTGGAAGTGCTGTTTAAATCCCCAAGCATTATGAGCGACCTTGCTCATCTCGATTCAAGCAAGAACACCTTCTTTATGACTTGCATCGAAAACGAGAGACATGCTTGTTTTAAGTTTGGTGTCAATCGCATTTTTGACTCGAATTATGAAATCTTACGAGTTTCAAACTCTCTGAATCAATCTTTACTTCATTTGGCTGCCAAGAGTTTAAAGCTTTTGAAGATGGTCACATCCTATTGCAGCTTTGACGTTCATCAAAGAGATACAAATGGGATGACTCCTCTTGCTCTTGCTATCAAAGCCGGCGAATACCAAGCAGCGGAGTTCATTTACACCCTTGATCCATCAACATTGAAGTTTGAACTTGTATCTCCACTGTCAACACTTCTACACATCGCTGCTGATAACACTCAAGAAGTCAAAGTCTTCAAGTTCTTGATTGAATACGGAAAGTTTGATTTGCATCAAATTGGCGGACAGAACCAATTACCCCATTTGTAGTTGCTCTTCAGCAGAATAATCTCAGTGTGCCAAGTATCTCTTGTCAATCGATTCCACGATTATTGACTTTAAAGGTACAAATGGATATCACAGCAACATCTCTGCACTTACAGCATACTTGAATGAATCAAACGGCGGCGACGTCAATGTTCTTCGATTCTTATTGAGTGACTCATATCGATCAAAATTCGATTTGAGAGAAACAACAATATACGGAGATAGCCCACTGGCTCTTGCCGTGTCACTCGGGTATTCTGATTGTGCGAAATATCTGTTATCAGTGGATCCCACATTGTTGACAACCAGCCAATGCTGTGACGGCCTTACAGTTTTAGAGACAGCGGCGTTCTACAATTCCGAGGAGATACTGGATTACATACTCACTTGTTGGAACCAAAGTGAATTGTCACTGATGATGATTCATACTTATCGCTTTTGGCGTATGCCACGTTTGGAGGAGAGGGTGTGAGAAGTAAGGTCCTTGCGCTGAATGAGAAATATCAAGTAGCGGTCGGTGCCGTCGTAGTAGAGGAATCAATTGTGGATCCGCAAATGTTTGCCGTTTTGTCTGTGATTCAATCCGAGACTGTTGTAAAGACACTTCCTCGTGCCGAGCTTGCCTTGAAGCGGGGTTACATTGCTGGTGCGAGAGACAAGAATTTGGATCAGATCAAGTTACTAGACAAGATTGGTGTCAAATTTGATGCCCATTTGGAATCGTCTGGGGCTTCTGCGTTGGCTTTGCAGTTGTTGATTGTATTGAAGCTGTCGAGTATTTGTGGAACCTGGACAATACCAACTTGATTGCATCTACAGTAACAAATAAGTCACTGTTCAAGGCTGCATGCGGAAAAGATGGTGTTTTGGCAGCTGCCACCCTTTTCCTTGAGAAGGGAACAGATCCAAATATGGCTGTAAATTCATTGCTGCTTATCCTCAATATGAAGGGTTTACAGCCCTTCACGAAGCTTGTTCTCTTAAACGAGTCGATTCGATTCGCTACTTGTTGAGTGTGGCTGCCGTTGATGTACCTGTCAGGATGTGAATGGTTCGACTGCTTACACATTCTTGCATCTGTAGGCTTGACTACAACTGACTGTGTCGACGGCTTTGACCATGATAATGAGGACAAAGACAAACTGGCGGAGCTCATTCAAGCCTTTATTACAAAAGGCGCAGATATTAACGCAATTGACAAACAAGGTAGAACAGCTATAGATATTGCGAAAACATCTATTGGATCTGTGAAGAGTGAAAGTGATCTGATTAGAGTTCTGTGTGCGATCGCCGGGAATGTTCCTTAATCTGTTTCAAGTTCTTTCAATCATAATGATAATTCAGAGTAAATTGATGGATAAAACGACGAGTCCGCTCCAATACTTTTATTATATTTCGTGTCTCAGGACAGATCGTAAACCAAGGTATTTATTTTGTTTCAAGACCTAGACACTTGCGTGATTCACAGGTTGAGTCAACTTGATTAGTTTGGGTGGCAACTTGAAAACTCATCTGAAAATGCCGCTTCCAACATCGCTGCACTACTCAAGCGCGGCCACACAGCGCAAGGCCCACGGCCAATCAATAACAAGCCCGTCCTCTTATTGGGGCACGTGGCGCGCGGCATCGACTGGGCGCAAGGACCCACGTTTGCCGCGTCAACTGAATCGCCGGTGCTCGAGACGCGCGGGCGACTGTCGCTGTACCACAATCTTGTCTCAAGGCACATTTCAGATCAAAAGACGCGGAATCAGGCGGCCCTGGTATACGACGGTCCACTGGCCCTCAATCCAAAGGTGTCGTGTGATTGACTCCCACCCACACAAAGAATACGCCACTAACACAGACCCATGTGCTCTCTCTAGGGCTCCCGCGGTGTCAAACAGACGCTCTCGTATGCACAGCTGGACCAGTGCGTGCGTGCCGTGGCCCTGAAGCTGCTTCGCCTCGGCGTGACCACCGGCGATGTGTTCTGTTGTACATGCCGATGGTGCCCGAGGCTGTGGCTGCGATGCTTGCCTGTGTGCGCATTGGTGCTGTCCACGCGGTTGTCTTTGGCGGATTTGCGGCGGCGGAACTGTGAGTCGCGTTTCCTTTCATTGCTGATATCACAGTCACTCATCAAAGCCACTTACCTAGTGCAAAACGAATCAACGATGCAAAGCCAAAAGTTATCATTTATGCTTCCTGTGGCCTTGAGCCCAATAAGCTGTTTCCTTACAAGTAGAGTGCCATTGTTGGACCATAACGTACTTTGCTGACATCGAAATCAAACAGACCTGCTGTCGATGAGGCCCTCGCTCAATCAGCTTATAAACCTCCCCATCTCATTCTTCTGAACCGCCCAGAACTTCCAATCAATCCTTTTCCTGCTGACGGGATCCACCACCCTTTCCCCATTCCTCTCCACTACCGCGAACACGAAATGAAAACTATGCCTGACCCTGTTGTTTTGGATGCTGGAGCTCCATTGTATCTTCTTACACTTCTGGGTCCACTGGTACCCCCAAAGGTGTCGTAAGAGATGTTGGAGGCCATGCCGTCAGTTTGAAGCATGCGATGGACTCAGTCCTTGGTGTCAAGAAAGGAGAGGTCTTTTTTGCTGCCAGCGATATTGGGTAAGCCACGTCTTTGCATATATTCCGAATCATTGACATATTCATCCTCAAGGTGGGTCGTCGGTCACACTTTTATAGTGTACGGACCTCTCATCCAAGGCTGCACAACAGTTTTGTACGAAGGCAAACCAATTATGCCCGGCGTAGATGGCGCCGGTGCATTCTGGCGACTCATCCAGGAATACAAAATCAATGCCCTCTACACTGCCCCTACTGCAATCCGCGCAATCCGCAAAGAAGACCCCGACGGTCTCCTTCTCAAGAAATACAACCTCAAATCCCTTCACGACGTGTTCCTTGCGGGTGAACGATGTGATCCAGACACTGCCGTCTTTTTCACACAAAACTTGGTGTCAGCTTGCGTGACAACTTTTGGCAGACGGAAACAGGGGCCCCAATTACCGGTGCATGTGTAATGCGTGATGGACACTTGACTTTACCAAAGATGGGAAGTTGTGGGCCTCCTGTACCTGGATACGATGTTCGTGTCCTTGTGCCTCCAAAACACCACAAGGATTATGAAAACACACATGAAAATTCTCCAGGAGTGAGTTCCCAGCGGCTGTCGAAGTTGCGACCAAAGATTGGGTTCCTGCGAGTGCTGGTGAAGTTGGGCTTTGGTAGTCAAGTTGCCTCTGCCCCCAGGATGTTTCCCAACGCTTTGGAATAACCACGCAGGATACAAGAAAAGGTTTCTTCCTTGCTTTATCTTTTATCCTCTACTAACATTCTTACCCAACCAACAGTTACTTTGAAAAATTCCCTGGATATTATGACCTCACTGACCAAGGCTACATTGACAAAGACGGCTACCTCACCGTCCTCGGCCGCTCCGATGACGTCCTTAACGTCGCAGGCCATCGCTTTCCTCCGGCGGAATGGAAGAAATCGTATCCTCACATCCACGTGTCGCCGAATGTGCCGTCGTCGGCACATCAGACCCACTGAAGGGTGAAAAGCCTATCGGCTTCATTGTTCTCAAAGCCACATCCGCAGGACAAGACGATTCTGCACAAGTGGAGCGGGAGTTGATTGCAGCTGTCCGAACCAAGATTGGCGCTGTGGCATGTTTTGACCGTGTTGTCGTGTTGAAGCGGTTGCCCAAGACGAGGAGTGGAAAGATCTGAGGCGCAGCTTGAGGGGGATTGCGAATGGTGAGAAGGTTGTTGTTCCCGCACTATTGAGGATCCAGAAGTTTTGAATGAAGTTGCCAAGGCTTTGGGAGCAAAGAAGACGAGTAAGTTGTGAGAGGGAGGAGTTGTTCGTGTTGATTTCTTTGTGTTCGATGATGTCCATCAAATGAACTTTTTTGAATTATCTGTGATTATAGTTGGTTATATTGATCCTCATTTTATTTCTAATACTGATGTTTGGAGGAAATTCTGGGAAAGAAAAAAGGATAAAGGTTGGAAAAGTACGGCTTAACAAGACGAAGAGCAGTAAGAAGCAACTTCATCAACACAAGTTTGGTCCCAGGCAGTGGTGCAACAGTAAGAATCTGCGTCACAAACAGCTTTGGCACAAGCACTGCAAGAGCTTGACAATGGAACGCTGCCAGCCACACAAACGCTGTGTGGGCAACGAGAGTTTGCAGTTGTAGTCTTGACTGGAACCTTAGTGGTAGTAGTCTTGACCACAACTTTGGTAGTCGTTGGTCCAGATCCAGTAGTAACAACGCAATTGCCATCAGAATTCGACCAAAGCTTCTGCACAACATACGTAACCCCATCACTACCCACAGTCTTTCCCTGCTGCGCATTGCAAAGGTCTCCAATCTCACCCAACGACTGCCCATCGTCATTCCATCCCGTGATGGGGCTTGGATCCGTCATGGTCTCAGCGAGTTCGTGAGACGCGACAGAAAACATGTTGTTGATCAATTGCGCATCATTTCCACAGCCTCCAGCACAGGCCCGCCTTGGTCCGGCATGACACCGTAAAACAACTGGGAGACACCGACGTTGAGGCGGAAATATCAACGGCATTGTGGTATGCACAGAAGTAGCTACACGACGCGTATTGTCCCTACAATAACTCCATCAATACCAAGAAAATAAAATAATAAGAAAGTGAGTGTGACACGTACAGTCGTGATTGAAACACCCGGTGCGAAATGGATCGGATAATACGTGTTGGCCGTTGGCTTAAGTTTTCCCGATTGCACAAGGTTGTACAACATTGTCTGAATGTCGTTTTGATCGTCGAGGGTGCTCTTTCCCAGCGTTGGGATCGCGATTCCGGGGACAGCGGAGCCACGACCGATACTGTACTGGTACATGACGTCGGCCCATGGAGATTGCACGACGCTAGCGTAAAAGCGTCGGTTTGCTTTTGGAATTGGGCGTTTCCGTAGTAAAGGGGGTGCACGACGACTAGTTGAGGGAGGTGGTTAGTGGGTGTTTTGTGAGAATTGAAAACCTGTACCATTGGAAAGGAGGGGACCATTGTGGTACGTCATGTGGTACGTTCCAGCTGCTTTAACCTTGGCGTTTTGGATCATGGGCTCCACATTGGTCATGTGCTGGAGAATTGGGAACTGGTATTCCGCCCAGCAAGGCTGGCGAGGGCAAGGACAGTAGCTGCGAGCATATTTAGGCTTTCTTTCGTTTGGAGGAGCTGTTTTTTGATGAGTGCCACTCAATTCGAAGTGGGCTTTTATAGCTTGATTTGGAGGTGGTTTTTGAGTTGTGATGCGCAGGTCTGCATTTTGGGGGGGCAGTTTTTTTTGGTTTTTGGGGGGGACAGTGATGGTTGAGAACCACTCAATTCCATTGTCACGCGTCCATCACATTAGCCCGAAAAGTGGCGGTGTATTTAACCTTATATCACCACTTTGATCAGATGATACCGTTTGACTCCACTTCGCTGGCTGGTGGCTCTAATGGGCTGATGCAACTTCATGAGACTCTACCGAAGTCTGAGCGACCACGTATGTCGAATTCTTGATTTCTAAACGGAGAAGTCTGATACACGTTATCTTTATTCTTACCATACTTATTTTCCATAATGAAATTGCTCCAGTTCTTTGTGTTGGTATTGACAGTGACACTCACGCAAGCCGTTCAGAAATGCAAGCCTCGAGCAAAGGGATCTTCTGAAGATAAGAGCGACAATTCATCTGATTGTAGCGATGAGACGCTCCTCGACACTGCTTCGTTTCCAAACTATGTCACTAAAGGATCTGGGGCATGGCTCGTCTTCTTCATGACAACGTAAGTACCACCCGCTGATTCAGTTTAGTTTCTTACCTGATATGCGTAGTTGGTGTCCATTCTGCCAGAAGCTGCTTCCAGAGTGGAAGGCCGTGAACTCACAAGTCCTCGAAAACGGTCCTTACGGGATGGGCATAGCAAGATTCGACTGCACAGACCAATCTCAAAAACGTATACTTGTAGCTTATGATTCAAAGCGTTAGATTTTAACTGTCATTAGAGTTCTGTCACAACAACGGAGTCAAGAAATACCCCAACGTCAGGCTTTATCTGACGGAGAGTTTATTGAAAAGTATGTAGGAGAGAGGACGACGGGGGCTATTATGGATTATATTCAAAAGAAGGCTGTCGAATTGAAGTTGGACGCTGCTCAGAAACCTGTCGCAAATGCATTACCTCCAATACCTGTCATTCAGAATCGAAAAGATAGTACAGAAAGCGATAAAGTGGGACAGTCCGAACCACAGCAGAAGGAACCGCCTGCTGTCAAAGTGGAGGAACAACACGAACCACCAGTATTAAATGAACCACCGGTGGCGGGTATATCACAAGCTGCAGAATCACCGAAAGCTCCACAACCTCCGTCCATTAAGGCGAATGAGGAAGTCATTCAATCCCCTCAACACAAACAACCCCTCCACTACCCAAACGCAACCTCAAGACCAATGCCCCTCTCATGGTCATCCCCAATATCATGTCACATCTCAAAATTCCTTTCATTAATCGTCCTCTCGTTCGGAGCCTACAAACTATACCAACCATTCTTCTCAATCCGTCGTCCAAACGTTCCTCTCATCACTCCATTCCTCCTCGACGCATCAGCTTCGTCTCTCGTCTTTGTATACTGTCTCAGGAACGGATTCCACGTCTCAACGTTTGCGGAGCTCGCGTTGTATGCGGTGACAGGCGTGTATGTGTGTTTGGCGGGGTGGGAGTTTAGTGCGAATCATGGAGGGGGACAGTTACGTGTCATGTCGGTGGTGTTTACGTTTGCGTTGATGACGGGGATGTGGGTGTTGCCTGGCTGGATTTCTAATGTTTCGCCGTATGTGGCATCGTTGGTTATTTATTTGAACCGATTTGTTGTTCAGAAGAGGAAACCGGGTGCACTTCCTGTGAGGAAGGGTGGAGTTGTTAAAGGTGTTGCGGGGATGAATTTGGATTTCGCTGCGTTTGTGATTGTTGCGAGAGTCGTAACGACGTTCTTGGAAGCGCGTGGGGATCCGGGAGTTCTGTGTTATTTTGTGGTGCTGGGATGTATTCATATTCTTGGCGATATTCTTTTTACGGCGGCAAGCGAACCAAGGGATGGAAAATATTGGATTGATCTTACTATAAACAAGTAAAACCTCAAATTCTGAAGAGTTGTTCTCATCGAATTGCGAAGTGGAAGTAAACAAAGTTAACAAAAACAACCGAAGAAGGACACCCTGAGCAATTCACGTATAAAATAAGAAACAGGGGAGAAATAATGAACTTATGTTCTTTGCAAACTTACTCGTCGGGAAAGATTTAAGCGATTCCGCAAATATCAACTAAAAAATAAATACCTCGGAGATTTTCAAAACACACAGAGTTCCCAATGAATTTGTACGAGCTCCAGTCCCAAGAGCCTACCAATACCCCATCGTCATCACTCATGCAAAATCTTCCATTCATCCTGACCGACATATATTTATCCGCGTGCAACACTTCCATCCACGCTTGAATCTATGGATTCCTCTGCCGAATGTATATCCCTCCTCTAAGTTTAAAGTCTGACCATTTAGGCGTAAGAAACGGCAAGAAAACGCGAAAGAATACTCCTATTTATTCATAAAAGTTTGAAAGATGCATTTCAATCATCACACATTTGTGGCAGCAGTGATCAACTGCCCATCCCAGACACTCTGTTCAGCGGCATTCACCATTACACTAGCAGCATCTTCATAAGACACAAAGTCACCAGCAAATCTGTTGACTTTCACAGCAACAGGTTGAGCCGACTTTGCTCCAACGCTTTTCATGAATCCCGGACAGAAGACAACATAGGTAACGCCCGTGGAGCGGATTGCATCGATTCCCGCCTGATGAGTCTTGTAAGCGCCTCCGCACCCGGCCAAGAAGCAGCATACTTTTTCCAGAGCGGCGTGACGCCATCGTCCTCCATAACATTTGTGCCACCCGCAATGTGCACGAGTTTCTTTAAGTTGTTTGCCTTGACGGCGTTCGCAAGGGCCAGGGCAATTTCGGGCCTTGAACCGACGCCGTTGAGGACCACGTCGATGTTTTGCGTTGCTGTTTTGAGCGAGTCCGCGTCTAAACCGTCGCCGGTGAAAACGGAGGCGAGCGTCGAAGTGTCGTGGACGTGCCCGAGTTTCTCCGGCGATCGCACAAGAACCGACACTCGGTGGCCCCGCGAAAGTGACTCGCGCGTGAGTTGCGATCCGAGGCCTCCCGTGGCTCCAACGACGAGAACCCGGAGTGGCGTGTGTGTGCGTGCTGCTGACATTGTGTTCTTGGTGGTGGTTGCTTCTTTGTTGGTTCTGGCTCGATTTGAAATCGAGGTGCTGCTTTTTATAGATGCAAAGTTGACAAATCAATTGCAAACTGATTGGAAACCTCTTGTCTTCAACGGAAACTACTACCACAGAGTTATTTAACCATTAAAAATTAAACATAAAATTACTTCAAACTATCAACTTCATTCAATTCTGCCAGCAAAAAAGGAATAAATGATAATGAGCAGATATCCACACACATTCAAGCAATGTTGATCTTCTTAACACCAGCATCCAACTTGACCTTCTTCTCAAGAGTCAATTCCAAAACTCCATGGTCCATCGTGGCAGAAACGGCGTCAGCATTGGCGTCTTCTGGAAGTCGCACACTGCGAGAGAACTTTCCATAGGAGCGTTCAATAATGTGACGCTGCTCGTTCTTGTTTTCTTGAGTGGCAGAGCGTTCACCGGAAATGGTCAAGATGTTGTCCTTGATAGTGATGTTGACTTCATCCTGAATATCATTGTTAGACTTCAACACCTCAAGAATATCAAAGCGAGAGACGTACCTTCTTGACACCTGGGAGATCGGCATGCACAATGTAACTCTTTTCGTTTTCAGTGAGGTCAAGGCGCGCGTTGAAAGAGCCGCCCCAGTACTTGGACATGGAGGAATCAGCATCCTTCTCAGTCGAAGTCATGGCTTGAGCTGAGCGTTCATCAAGCGGTCAAAGTCGCGGAAGAGGAGTCTGGTCGGAGGTAGACAGCCATATTCGTTTGTTATTCTTGGTGTATTTGCTTTTTGGTTTGTACTTGTGTTTGAATGCAAGGGAAAGTCGCGTCGCTTTTATAGCTTTTCTGTGATGCAAGTTGATTCATTGCAAATTGTCATTGTTTCTCTTTTTTCGGCCACTTTCGTTTGGTTTCCATGGAAAGGTTACACAAACAACTTTTAGTATTCTTTTCATTCTCAACAAGGAATGTTCCAAATGATTCTAAGAAGGGAAACCACACCAACAAAACGCGATTATTAATCATCATCGATTTATTAAAAAAGAAAAGAATACTCATCCTGTAATCAGGTATCTACCACCACCGCCACGAGAAGCTTCTTCTTCCATAGCCATCAAGGTAGCTTCGCGGAGAATACGCTTGATTTCTTTCTTCGCTCGATCAATTTGTATTTGTGTATCAGCTTCAATAAACTGCAACAACATTAATGGGGTTTTTAGTTTGACCAATGGAAATGATTTTGAACTCACCAAATACAACTTTCTCTGACCTGGAGGAACAGGTTTCCCCTTCTCAAAGAACAAACCACGCGTTGTAATGGCAGACCCGGAAATATCCGTGATTTGATTAATCATTTCCTTATTGGTTACCTTCCATCTCGCCTTCTGTGGGTAATCATTGATTTCAATTTCAACAGCGAACGGCGCCTCGCCAGCATTTCTCTTGGCCGCAGGATCAGCAGAGTTTCCGGGAATCAGTTTTTTGTTGAGGAGGGCAATGATGTCTTTGGCTTTGTTGAGACCATCTTGTCCAAGTCGGGCTGTTGCTTCTGCGGCTGCCTTCTTGGCCTTCTCGATGTCTTCTATCGCGCCACCGCTAGCCTCCAATGCAGCAACACGAGCAGATGCTGCAGCTGCCGCAGCTTGTGCAATAGCTTCCTCGCGTTCCTTGTCAGGTTAGCCGCAGCAGCAGAAGCACCAGGAGCAGCTCCAGGTGCTCGAACAGTCGTAGTCTTGAAGCTGAATACATCATTATCTCTTCTTCATCAGTGAATGCATCACTTTCGTCTCCTCCTCTTGGCCGCTCACCAACCTCTTCCTCCTCCTCTTCCTCATCTTCAAATCCGCCACCATGACTCTTCTTTTGATATTGCTTGACAGCATCTCGTTCCTTGTCCAATTTATCAAGTCCTTTACCACCAAACCCACTACTCGTGTAATTCGCAGTACCCGCCTTGACTTTTGTAATGAACGAATCCGCAAGAGCCTGCACATCTTCAGGAACGGGACATTACTCATCTTAAGAGCCTGGACGATGTC
Organism: Rhizoclosmatium globosum; assembly: GCA_002104985.1. Classification (NCBI taxonomy): domain Eukaryota; kingdom Fungi; phylum Chytridiomycota; class Chytridiomycetes; order Chytridiales; family Chytriomycetaceae; genus Rhizoclosmatium; species Rhizoclosmatium globosum. The sequence continues at coordinate 176,029 of MCGO01000022.1, forward strand.
AACCGCGTACTTGTCCTGATCTGGGTAATGAAAGTATACGCTGTCCCTTCTTTCCAGCACGTCCAGTACGTCCACAACGGTGAACATAATCCTCCATGTGATTTGGACACTCATAATTAATAACAATCTTGAGTTGCTTCACATCCAATCCTCGAGCGGCAACACTGGTAGCAATCACAATATTCGTGTCACCAGTTTTGAAGTCTTGGAATGTCGACTGTCGATCAGCTTGATCTTTTCCTCCGTGAAGGGATTGACAAGGATATCCACGCTTTAAGAGGTCACGGAGGAGGTTATCCGCCGCTTCGTGACGATCCACGAAAATCAATACTTTAGCGTCAGGGTCGTTTGCAAAACAGTCTCCAAGAATTTCGAGGACTCGGTAGAACTTTGAATCTTCGTCTCGAACTTCAACGATTTGGTGGACATCAGAACACACTGTGGATCGACCTCCAACAGTGATTTCAAGGGGCTTTACAAGAATTTTACGAGCGAGGGCTTCCATTTTTCGTGGGAACGTTGCAGAGAAGAGAATCGTCTGACGAGAGGGACGAATGTTGTTTACAATCTTCATCACTTGTGGTTCAAAACCCATATCAAACATACCTAGTCATATCAATAGTTAGCCGAGCTTTAAAAATGATTAACACTCACGATCAGCTTCATCCAACACCAAGTAAGTAACCCTCTTCAAGTTTGTCACACGTCCACTATTAGCACACAACAAATCAATCATACGACCTGGCGTACAAATAATAATCTCAGCGCCCCTTTTCAACTCAGCTATCTGGTCCTTAATCGGAGCACCACCATAACAACACACAGCCCGTAATTTAGAGCCTTAGTGAAATGCTTGCATTCACGATGGATCTGAGTGGCGAGTTCGCGTGTTGGTGTCATAATCAGGGCGATTGGACCATCACCTGTCTTCAAAGGATCCTGATCCTTGATGTGACGAAACATGGGCAGAGGAACGCGATTGTCTAAGAGAAAAAAGAGAGGTCCATCCCCCCAAGTTGAGCAAAACTTTGTAATGATGAAAGGGGAGTGTTGAATTTAAAAGGAATGCGAACACACCTTTCCGCTTCCGGTTTTGGCGATTCCAATCACATCACGACCACTCATTACAGCTGGGATACTCTGCGCTTGAATTCCACTAGGCTTTTCGTATTTCAGTCCTTTCTTATGACGTCTGCAACAGAAGTTGGAAGACCCATCTGAGTCCATTTCTCAATAGGCTACAAATAAATTGATAAGTTAGGATATGAAACACATGAGACCCATACCTTTGGACATTTGACACCACGAATAATGATTCCGCCCAACTCAACTCGCTTGATTTCAACTTCAGCTGGAGTCATCTCAGCAATCTCCCTTGGCTCAACATAAAAGTCCTTTCTAAATGGGCATAGTTTTGTAAACTATGATCGATTTGAGAAAGCTCCTTTCTCTTTCCAGCAAACAGTTTCGCTGCAGCACCCATAATATCATCGTCATCATCATCTCCAGCCTCTCCTTCTCCATCCTCATCACCTCCACCAGTCTTTTTGGCATCTCCACAGCACTCTCAGTTTCCATGGCTGCAGCGGCAGCGGCTCCTGCCACAACAGCGGCAGCATTGACGCTCTTCAGAGTCTTCAATCTTCTTCGGCAAGCTTTTTGACTTCGCTATTAACATCCACCATGAACGCTTCCAATTCATCTGTTTCTTCCTTTTTATCCACATCCATATCAGTTGTCGTTGATGTTTCTTCTTCTTTTAAAGCAACAACGCCCTTCAGTTTACGGCCTCGCGCGTCCAAGCCGACAGTTTCGTTTGAGCCTTCGTCGTCCTCATCAAAAACGTTTCCAGACGGCGTTGAAACCTTGAGGGAGGAGGTAACACCTGGTTTTGAGGAAACACCGAATGACGACGTGAAGGGGCTCAGTTTAGAGACAACGGGCTTCAAAGAACTGAAGGGAGACTTTTTGGGTTGAGTTGCGGCGGGTGCGGCGGGTCTTTTGAATGTACCAAATGTTGATTCATCAACTGATTTTGCAGAAAGTGGTTTCAACGGCGGAAGTTTGAACGAATCAGCCGCCGCAGAAGCAGCAGCAGCTGTGGCAGCAGCAGTAGCTTTGGATTCTTCATCTTCGTCCGAATCGTCTTCAAGACTCCATACTTTTCGTTTCGTACCAGCTGCCGCAGCATCTCCAGGAGCATCTACCGCCATACTTGATGATTCCCTGAATCAGTAGAATTTGTAAGGGACGCTGTTGGAAGACCTCCATTCTCAGCTTGCTCCTTTGCCAATCGTTCAAGACGCCATTTTTCAATACGTTCTTTTCTTTGACGAACTTTATCTTCGACAGACAGAGATTCCATCACGGATGCAGCTGAAGGCTGAACGAAGATGACTTAGAACGCGAACAAGGAAATTATTCGAACATACCTGGACAGTTGGGGTAACCGCTGCGTCTGGTTCGGGTGTTTCGGTACGAGAAACTGTTGCCTGTGGGGAGGGGCAGGTGGAAGGGGATGTGTAGGTTGAGGCGTTGGCTTGGAGGCAAGAGTTGGACGCCAGGTAGTTTGTAATATCTGTGACAGGAACGATGGAGGGTCTCTAGGTCTGTCTCGTTCCCTATCCCTCGCGTCTCGACTGTCACGCAAATCCCTTGGTGGAGGAGGAGGTGGTGGTGGCTCCCGTTCACGATCGTCTCTTGGGACATGGCTTCGATGTGATGGTGGGTATTCGACGCGAGGTCGTCCATCCCTTTCCCTGTCCCTCTCTCGTTCTCTTTCTCTGTCGCGCTCCCTATCCCTATCTCTGTCTCTATCTCTGTCACCAGGATATTCGACGCGAGGACGGCGGTCTCTGTCTCTGTCACGCTCCCTTCCCTGTCCCTCTCCCTGTCCCTATCGCGGTCCCAGTCTCTGTCTCTGTCCCTGCTGTCTCTGTACCGATCCCTGTCTCTCTCGCGATCGACGGCCAGCCTGTCATCGATCGGCGGGGGCAGCGGTGCGTGCGCAGTCCTCGGGTCTCTGTCCCTGTCTCTGTCTCTGTCGCGGATGTCCCTCGCGTCGCGCCCGTCTCTGCCTTCGCGATGTTCTCTGTGCGAATGCTCACGGCTTCGATCGCGTTCCCGTTCGCGGTCTTTGCTTCTGTCTCTCGAATGCGACTTGTGTTTCTTGTGTTTCTTCTCCTTCTTTTCCTTTCCGTCTTTCGACTTTCGCTTCTTCTTTTCTTTGTGGCTCGAGGACGACCGGTGCGTCTCGTTGGTGGCGGAGACGTCGGAGTCCGAGTGTCGATGTTGTTTGGGTCTGTGTCCATCCTTCACATTAAAAGAGACAAATCAAACGAGATTTATTTGGTATTTATTCGAACCAGTTTGGCATTCTAAACTGGTCTTTTACACGACAAGGCGGCCCTGCTCCTCCAAGACAGCTGAGATCCATTCAGCAGCTTCACGTCCAGAGGCAAAGTCACGGTTGTGGAGTCTGTCGAATTCGTTAGTTTTCATTATTCGGGGAATTACGCTGTCCAGTTGCGGGGGGTTCATTCATTCGTCAAACTCCTTTCGTGCACATCGCAGGAATTACAGGGAGCGTCACCGTCTGTCATGTTACAAAGACAGCCCATTTGTCCACCAGTTCATAATATCTCCTAACATCTATTTCGTAACGCGCTGTTTCGATACGCTGGGTCTGTATTTTGCAGGCATTGCTCACCTGGCAGTGTCAATGTAGATTTGGAAGCTAAACAATCAGGAGTCAGCCAACACGATCACACCAAATTCAAAGGCAATTACATTTCGCAGAGTTCCCATTGGAGACCGAATCTGTTGATTGATTGAAGCAGAAGCAGAAGCAAGGTCAGCCAACCACGCCCCTCCAACGACGCCACCGTACCTGTCTGTCTGTCGACGAGCAACGTGTTCTGAATCGAAGCGTCCAAGGTGATCTGCGGCGAGTCGTCACTTGTCAGCAACCACCAACCACCAACCAAAAGCGAGCCACGAAAACAAAGACCCAAATCACCTTGTCCTCGGCAACACCTTCCGCGTACTCAAAAAGCAGCTGCAAAACCGTCTGTTGCACATTTGGAACGGCCCAGTCTTTGATTGGATCAGATGTTCTTCGGAGGAGTGTTCGCTTCTGAGTGTGCACAAACACTGGCACTGACCCTGCCTGTCTTCTCATGGCGGGAAGAACAAATGGTCGGACGGCGGCGGTGGAAATCGAGCGCTTGCCCGCGACGGAAAAGACGGCACGAGAGAACATTGGGGTTGGTTGCTTTCGCTTTTTTTCTCACTCACCCAACTTAATCCCCAAACCATCAAAAGAATAGAGGATATGATAACACCCTCTCCTTTTAACCTGCGCAATAATGTAAACTTTCTATAATTGAATTAAGATATTGTAATGCAATTACAGAGAATATCTTTCGACTTTGATGCGAAGCAATTCACCAAATTTAGAAAGAGCGTATCAAATAATAAAAAATAAATAGCTAAGTTGTGGATTTTCTCTTCTTCGAGGGAATTGTCACCAAAAAACGATGCAGATCGTCGTTAGAAGAGCAGAACCGCGAGACGCGGCTGGTATCAAACTACTCGTAAGAGAAGATACCACTTCCAATACGTTGAAAAAGAGATACGGAGTTCTCAACTCTATTGCTGCGTTGATGTAAGATTGGACGATTTCTTGGGAATACTCAACAGAAGCAACACACCAACACAGTGACATCTCTCCTTTAAGTCTGGTTGCAACCGATCCTCAAGATACTGTTATTATTGGATTCTGCGCGTTTTCCAACGGTCCGCCACCTTTCATCGACGCTGTAATTGAAAAGAAGCTTGAGATTTATGAAGCAGAATCTGCAGACAAAAAGTCGAAAGCCAAGTTTGGAAAGATTGCAAGTGAAAACTGGGACCACTGGTTGCGTGAGAGATACGAAATCAAGGATATATCTGTTGAGTTTTAGAATTACCCATTCCATCTCAACTCAACTTCTCAATCAATAGGTGCAAAATGCAAAGTTCTTGTCTTATTTTGTTGCATTTCCCGACCACCAAATCCCTTTCATTGATGCAGCTTTGTCGGCCATGTTCAGTTTACTTCCATCCGTTAGATACATTTGCTACCTCCTTCCAGATATCCTTACACCTTTCATCCCACTATGCTCTCAAAAATTTATCCCTCAACCTCCCACTCCGCCTGAACCCGTTCCAGATGAAGATGAACAAACAGAAGGAGAATCTCACCTTGCAATCAAAAAGCTGAGAAAGAAAGCCAAAAGTATTTCGAAATTGGTCAACATGTTCAAGAAACCTGGTTTAAGCGTTCGAGGCGCACAGGAAGTGGAGGGGAGGGTTACTTGGGGATGACCGTCCATTTATTTACAGAGTTCCAGGCAAAGACTGGACAGGCTTTTGCACCTTTGCGCTGCAAGTATGTAATAAGAAGGTTGTCTTCCCGGAAGTCAAGATTCGGAAAGGAAGAATTGAGGATTGTGACGATTTAGTTCCCATGTTCAAGAAACAGAACGTAGCCCCTCTTCCTCTTCAAAAATACTCATAATCTTACTATAGCTCCTCATTGGTCAAAATGCCGATCACTATCTCGCCGACCTCTTGGAATCCAAAAACGAATCCGTAAAGACCCTGTCGCAGAAGTCGGAGGCATGGTCGCAGGATTCATGTCCCTCACAAACGACGTTGACCAAGACCTCCTCGCAAAAACATTCGACCTCGACGCGTTCGACAACCTCATCAAAGACGTGCCTCCAGAAGTCCAAGCCACAGCGAACGGAGATTACATCAAACCAATCCCTGTCGGACCCGAAGGAATCCTTCAAGACCCATACGTTCTTGCTGCAGCCACAACTCCATGCACACAAACGATCCCATCAAAGCCGCCCTCGAAGCAAACACTGCGAAGGCCGCGCTGCTGCAAAAGCCGCTGCCCTCATTGCCGCACAGCAAGCAGCTTAGACACATGAGATCGTTCAGGAACAGTGTAATGTATTCTGCGTGAATTTACTCTGCATGAGGACGCATACGCGAACCAAGGATCGAGTTTGTGAAAGCGGCTTCGCATTGTTTCCCGACAGAGACTTTTGCGTGATCACTGTTCCAACGGGTATGCCTGAAATCCCAATGTTGAGAAGCTTTACAATGGTGCAGCCACGTTATGGGAAAATGACATCGTAAGTCATATTTTCATTTGATGTGGCAAAGAAGGGGTTAGCCACTGTCTCTACATTTTGAATCGATTTGGGTGTATCGAGAACGTTAACACTCGTCGCGGAAAGCAAGGAGACTTTTGGTTCTGGAACAGATGGTTCAAGGATTGGCGGCTGAGTATGATATTTTGACTCGTTTTAATGAGACCTTTACTGATTCCGAAAGCGGTGTACCAAGTACGAAATCCATTTTTTCGCCACCATAATTAAGAAAATTTATACTAGAATACAAGTCTTTTGTTGCTGAAGCAAATGGACAATGTATCGGGGTTGCCATTCTGGAAAAACTCACATTTGCGTCGACAATTAGTGATCAATTCGACATCGAGGAGTTCTTAAGTCTGAAAATTACTCCTTTAAATGGCGATCACGTCTTGTTGAGGCATTTGATTCTGAACCCACTGTTTGCCCATCAGACTAAGTGGTTTATTGAGGTACATATTGCGTATTTCAGTATATTTATAAATTCGGCTCGTAGGAAATTATGAGAATGGCTGCAGTCAGCTGTATTTTATATCCAATAGATGAATCTGCAAAGTTGGACATAACATCCAGAATGCTGCTTGGAAAAGAGCTTTTTCCTGTCAAGAGACGCAAACAGTTGAGTAAATACGCATCAAATTTCAAATTAATTTTTGAAACGCAGGATCACGTTCGTTGACGGATTGAGGGACGGAATCAGTGTCAGCGAAGACCTTCCTTACAACATGCAATTGATTTCTAGTGCCTTGTTGTATGAGCCTAAACTTACTATCAACACAAAAATCGTGGTTGTTGGTGGTTCAGACACTGGAATAGCTTTCCTTGAGAAACTAGTATACGTAAGAATGAAGTTTCTTGTCAGATGCTTTCTAACTACTATTGACCGAAGACACCACATTATACTTCTCGAACATTACCTTAATTTCCACCGCGGGAGTTCCAACTAAGCCTGGCCTGAATCGTTTACTGATAACAAGTGCTACAGCCAAATCGAGTAAGATCTATAGTACGCTCGTTATGCACATAAATGCTCCATTTAATTTTTGCAAGACTGAAACAGCTAGGACTCGATCACTATGTCCGTATCATCCGCGCATCCACAACCGAATTTGACAGAGTCCTCAAGCGAGTCCGTTTGGACAATGATGCCTTCATCACGTAAATATGAAATTCGACCAGCTGCATACCCTAATTTGTTTTTACAGTTACGATTTCTTGTTTTTGACACCAGGAGTTCAGTTCTTTCTTCGAATATTAGTGAAGAGTTTGAAACTTTGGGTGGGGTGTATAATTTGACGCCTCGGAGTTATGAAAATTATATAAAGCGGCACTTAAGATTTTGGGGAGATGAAGAGCAGACGGGAAGGGTTGTTGTGTAAGTTGTCGTCATGATTTGTTTTAATCTTACTCTTGTTTGGAAGGTACGGACGGGATCTTCAAGTGTTTGTTACAACCCAAGGTAAGACTTTCCATTGTCATTAATTTTGAGATACATATTAAATCTTCAATTAGAACTCATCAGTAACGGCTTGAACCCATCTTGGATTGTCATTGTGATTCCACCCTTGACAAAACCAAGTAACTGTTTCGATAACAGCGTAGTTTCAAACAGAGTAAGTTAATTATTGTGTGTAATCCCTTATCTTATTGCTCTTCAGATCATAGGCCAGCTTCAAGGTGCTGGAGTCAAGATTCTTTTCGACTATAAAGTTTTGCAGTGGGAAAGCTCTCCATCTTCCTCTTTGACTGCCGTCACATTAGTGGTATGTCACATGTAACTATGGTATGTAACAATTCTGAATCAACCTTTTCATTCAGCGTCAATCAGACAAGTTGGAATATCATATCCCGGAGCTCGAATGCTTCCTTTATGCAGACAAGAAATCCGTCGACCCCGATACGTTCATGTCTATTAATGACTCTTGTCTCGTGTTTGACGCACAGCTTGTGATTGACAAGTACTTCCGTACACAAGACCCCTACATCTACGCAGCCGGAAGCATTACAAAATACAGTAGTAGATATCAAACAAAATGGTCTCATGGTTACTTTGATGCTCGGGAGGTTGGATTAAAGGTGCTTAAAAGTTGTGCTCCTATAGTCATATTAACCTTTGGAACACAGTTAGCTGAAACAGTCATGCCATTCTTTGACCCAATCACGATGCCTTCTGACCTCGAAGACGATGACAGACTCCTTAAATTTACAGAATCCAAAAAAGTATATGCAATTCTGCCAGGGAACTTGCATTACTTGCACTTTGACGAGCCAAGACTTCCAGGACATACTCTTGAGTTTTTACAAAAGCAGCCAACTATGGACGTGATCTTGTGATTGATAATATGGAGTATGGTTACTTCCGTATTCGTGTTGATCCTCATGGGTTCATTCGTTCACTGACCTATTTGGGAGCGCGTCCTATCCCTGTTGACAATTACCTGGCTTTGTATGGATTGAACGAAAGGTATCTGAATAGGCTTGTTGCGCGATTTGACGAGGGTGTCATTCCCGACTTTGTCAGGTATTCGCCATCTATTATTCATTTTAGTTCTAATTGGAGCACGTTTCAGCTTCTTGGCAGAAACTTGGGCGTATCCCATCTTCCATGACAGATTTCCCTCCTTTATCAAGGAATGTAGAGCCGATATGCTTAAGCATGAAGGAGCAGGTATCCAGGATCTTATTGGACAAATCAAAGAGATTGGATCTAATGGAAAGCCGGTAAGGCGTTTAACTTGATTCTTGTTCAACAATCTTGACGATTATTCAGATTGAGGTGATTGAGCGTGAAGACCTTGTCAAGCAGTTCCAGGCTTTGCAGGAGCGCAAATATGGGATGCACAGTTGTTTGAGTTTTACCTTGAAAGCAAAGTATGCTCTGCATTTCCTTGAATTGATTTGAGTAATTAGATAGAATACATTTGTTTGAAAAGAACCCCAAAGAATGTCTTATGGAAGCCATACAACAGCCAGGGAGCGCCGCCACAGCCGCCGTACTCTGATGCGGCCTTCGACTACCCCCACACCCAAATCCAGGGCCACGGACACGGCCACGCGCCGCAGTACCCGCCGCCACAGTCTGATGCGCCAGATGAGGCACAGCTGCTTGAAGCCTTTCTGTATCAACAGGTGCGCTGCCCTGGCTATTTAGAGTGTTTAAACTATCTTAAACTCAACTTATGCCAGGCCGCGGCTGCGATGGCAAATCCGCACTACCATCAACACCAACACCAACATCACCAGCAGCACCATCAGCACTACCCTCCACAGGACAGCAGTTCGATCCCTCTTTGATCCATCACCATCATCATCAGCAGCAACAACAACAGCAACACCAGCAACTTCTACAATCCACTGAGGTTCCCTCAAATCCAAAGAAGCGACCATCTACTACTGCTAATGCAAAGCGTGCAAAAAAGAACCAACCTACACAAGATGCGGAAGGTGGTGCAATAACGGATGGAAACGAAGCCAATCGTGCAAAACGTCCACGGAGCGGTCCGAAGGCAAAACAACGGTAGCATGGACGGATCAGAAGCACCTTCAGCCTCTATGACATGGCTGAGAAAAAGAGTCATAAAGATGTCGAAAAGAGGCGTAGGGAGGCAATTAGCCAGGGAATTGCGGTAGGAATCAATCCTCAACAATACTGACACACAATGAAGCTAATATTCTTCATTAGGAACTTGCAGACTTGGTTCCTGGAGCTACTGGCCAAAAGAAGGGTCGTGTTGTTGAAAAGGCGATTGAGTACCTGACAGCACTAAAAACTGCTGAAGTCCAAAGTGTACAAAAGTGGGCAGCCGAAAAAGGAGCCTTAGATGAACAGTTGAAGAGATTGAGTGCGCAGGCAGATGAGTTGCGACACCGGAATGAGGCGCTTCGAAGAGAACTTGCAGAATATTCGTAGTTATAGAAGCAACTACTTGTAGATCCAAAATTCATTATTAAAAGATTGTATATTCGTTTGTATTTCTATGGTATCTTCGTCTACATCTTGGCAGATCCTCCTTCTCCTTTATTACATCTAGTAGTCAGTAGCTGAAACAGATTGATCTACAATTAAGCGTTAGAATGATTATCCGTAAATTAGAAAGTGGATCTCACCGTCTCCATCATTAGTCCAGCTCATAGCAGGAGTCATAGCCAGAGACTCGGCAAAGAAGTCCTACAAAATCGATGCTTAAGAATCACTCAACTTCACCCATATTGAAATATTACCGAAGTACGACGTTGTTGAATTCGTTTCTCTTGGGCCTTTCTTGGCATCCCCATTCCAACCATGCCTGCGCTAACAGCACCACCAAGCATCTGCCCAGCCCCCACAACGGCTCCAACGACTTGCTTAGCTGTCATTTTTGCAGAGCCTCCGTGACTTCCATTTCTATCACTCACAACAGCCCCAACCGCACCAACCGCACCATCAACACAAACGGAAATCCCTCCAACAACCTTAACGTCCAACTCAACATCGATTGTGTTTTTAAAGAACTTAAAGTCATGCAGTTCGGAACGGTAGGCTGTGTGACGAGACCAGGAGAAGAGGAACTGGGTCGCGTCTCCTTGTTGTTGGTACTTCAAGTAATCTTCGAGGTGATCGATTTCACCAAGCTGGCGCTTAAGTTCAAACTCATCACCTTGGAGCACATTCAACTATTTACACAATTCAGTTATTTCGCACGTAAAAGGATAGTGGTTCAAACCTTTTCACGAACGATTGAGTGAAGGTCGGCCATAGCACGCTTATAAGCTTCCTCAATTTGGGTTTCAATTTGTTCGCTCATTTTTTCCACAGCTTTGGCACGCTGATTCACGGCCCCAATTTGGTTCATAATTTCTTGGCGACGAGATTGGAGAACAGGGTCCAACTGGTACACAAATAAGCATATAAAAAAACCAAGGCGAAAGAAAGTAACTACTTACTGCACGCGCCTCCTGCAAAACAGTTTGATATGCCTCACTAACGCTCACAAGCTGATGGCGTGCAGCCTCTCCATTTGCATGGTTTCCCACCATTTTACAATACACACATACAGGGATATGGCACTGAGAACAGAAAAACTCAATCTTCTTGTCAGAATGATGGCGACAGTGGCCAAATACGTCGGCGCCCTTTCCAATAGGGGTGCGAACGTGACGACTTGCAAATTTAGAGGTGTGAAGTTGAGCATCACATTTGTTGCAGAGGTTGGCGGCGTCACTGGAGCAATAGATTGTTGCTACTTCGGCTTCACAGTTGTCGCACTTGGCTTTCTAATTCTAAAATGAGAAAATAGAAAAACGAAAGAATTCTATACCTCTCGAGATTGGAGCTCTCTAGTTGGGTCATACTCATAGTGTACAAGGTACATTGGAAGAATCTGTGAGAAGTCATTAACCAGATGCGGAGAGGCTACCAAAAATAGCATACCTGCGCAGTGCTTTTTATCACGTATTCATGATAGTATTCAGGCTTCTGTTTGGTCTGCTGCTGTCCGTCGCGACCAACAACATAAAAACTGTCATATCCCTCCGGGATCACTTGTCTTTCCGCGTTTATTTCATCAGCCACATAGGCGCGACCAATTCCAACTTTACACAGCAGCATTTTCTTGAGATGTGTCGAGGACTCGTGAGGCTGCTGCTGATTCTGAGACGATGCTGTTTTGATAACATAAAACGCGTTAAGGTGTGAGCGGCCGTGCGGAGAGACCTACGCTTTAAAACGCCAACAGATAACTTAATTCCCTGAGATGGTGAAGCGAATTGAAAACCGCGGCGGATCACTTCATCTTCAGTGTTTGCACCAATTAACTGAGATGGCTCAATCCAACTTGGTTGAACGAGTATATCCTAAATGAAATTCAATACATGTAATTCGCGTTGTGGTGTGTGAGAGTGAATATACTTTGCATCTCTTCTCAAACTGAACACTGAGGTGGGGGTTTGACACCACATATGCCGAAACAATTCGCGCCGTGGATGAGTTCAATGCAAGCTGCAGACCGTATTCGAGATGCGCAAAATCAGGTGTTGTAGGAGGCAGTGGAGCCTTCTTTATGTCTTTGGAGCTGGTTGACATGTTTTGTTTTCTGTTCAAAGAGACAAATCTTTTGAATGACGACCCCTTCAGCTCCTCCTTTAAACTCACAGTATCCCGAGCTTCCTCGCTCAGTCTATGAAAAAGAAATGAATCAAGGTTCTGCAGGTGCTATATTTCCTTTCTCAGTTGGTAACTATGAGAAGAACTTCATTCAGATCAAGGCCACGTAAACAAGCCCGCAGATAGTTTCGATACTCTATCTCCTGCTTTTGAGGATTCTTATCCAGGTGAGCCTTTGTCTTAAATTGGTTATTACTGATTACATCACCAAGATAATTTCTTGAACGCGCCTCTTCCGCGTCGCCGATCGAAGTCTGAAATCTAACAACAAAAAAGAAAGGATGGGTTCCAGTTATGCCGAAATGGTTTAAATTGAGTCGTTCTTCAACGCCCAAAGTACAGACTCGCTCAACCACTCCTACTCCACAAAAATGGAAGTCAAGATTCCACCAAAAAATCTGAAAATGATAAACAGAAGACCGCTAAGCCAGAAATGGTAGATCTAAGAACAGTCACGCCAGATCCTGTTGATATTCGCGTGAATGGAATGGTTTCAAATTGGGAATCCACACTATTTATTACAAATCCCATACTTGAAGAACGGAAACGAGCTGCAAGCGCTAAATCGTTGGTCACTTCCTCAGAAAATGTGTCAGTGCAGCCTTCTACTCAATCCAAACCGTTTCTGAGTTATCCAGACCTCACTTTTCCCTCAAGGGATATTGAGACAGTTTCTGAATCAAAAATGCAATCTCTTGCCAATCAATTTGGTCAACAGAGAGTTGTCTCTGATAATGATCGTATGTTGGAAGTACTCAGTCTATGAACATGGATCTGGGTTTCAAGGACGCGCAGAGCCAATCTACCACATTCCGGGCCTACTACATTTAACAGCTACGAAACGCTATATACAAATGTACAGTTCCTTCCCGACCCAACCAGATGTGAGCTGAAAGTGCAAGCAGAGCATCACTATACCCATCGCGAACAAGAAAAGAAAGGAGCAACAAACAGTACATTCAGCTCAGTCCGAATGAATGGCACACTGTTTCCATTACAATCAATCCAAATTCTCGCTGCTTGGAAGCAACAGTTTATAATACATGGTGATAGCAGAAGTACAACGCTGGTCGTTGAGTAGAGCCATCATTGAAACCAAGGGATTCAATGTCGGAGTTGGTAGACCACATGTTCTGCGTTTGGGACTGATGAGTGGGAAAAATGTGATACTTTCTTTTTCAACCTGGGAAGTAAAAGACAGATGGTATCTTGCGCTTCAAAGACAAGTTTAGATCAAGAATAAAAGTCTCATTTATTAAATCCCAACCAATTGAGAAATGAAGACTTTTGTCCAGAGATGCCAAAAGCATCTAGTCCGTAAAACCCTTCACAATTGTCTTTTTTGTATGAGTAGTAAAGAGTGTTGTTTTCAGCAACCCAAGAGTCCTCAAATCCAGGAATCACATTCGGATAATTGAATACCTCTGCAAATCCTTTCCAAATCGTGTTATCGGATAATTCAAGGGATTGAGAATTGTTTCCGATTCGCCCATTTACATCTTCAATATATTGAGAGAGATACTTCGCCGCAGACTTTCTCAACAAGAAGAGCCAGTCTTGGTTCCTTTGCAGTCATTGAACACAATTAAAGGGCTTCGAAGGGATTTCAAGCGACCGAGTTGACTTGCGAGAGGCTTAGTATTCTTTGAAAGGTTCACGCCAGGTAGTAAAAACCACATCCAGTCATACTTCTTGTCAAGTTGATCAACAGCAAACTCCAAAGCCTTCAACAAATTTCCTTTTTCTGAAAATCAATATGGTCGGCTTGTAAAAGACGTTTCGCAAATGTGTTCCTGTCTTGATGTCTTCTTGTATGACGTTATCCCCCAAAGAAAGCAAAAGCGTCTTATCAAACATAGATTCACTGTCTCTAACAGTTTTCCAGGCTTCGTAAGTTGGAGGGACTCCAGGTACAACGTATTTAGATGCTGGCGGTCCCATCGACTGCATCATTTGACGAAGTTCTAACATGGCTTCTCCCCACCACTTGAATCCTTCCTCAGACTTGAAATCGTTCCAGAATTTCTAAGGCAATGTTTGTTAAATCGCCTCAATAAATCACAACGAATTCCGAACCTGATGAAACCCAATGGTGTCGAGGGCAGGGAACTTTTCCAACCGCCCGTACGGCATAATGTTGTACTTGTCCGGCAAGTACTCTAATGTTCCGAATTTCTTGTAATAATAACTTATCAAAGATTGTTCCATGAAATCCTGGTATGGGGGCACATTGGCCAACTTGGACAGCTTTTCATAATGGAATAAGCTTGGTTTAAATACCATCATTCCCCCATTAAACATGTCAAGCCCACAGTCATACACAGCCCCAATGTATGATGTTGCATTTTCGGGTGCGCGAGCTGCTGCCTTATTCAAGAATCCAAACACTGGCTCGACAGGAGATTCCTTCAAGAAGAACAGATCTGAATCTTGATACAGAATTTCATCATAGACGCCTTCCAGCTTCCACATTTGCAGTTCGTGTGCTGAAACTGCAATCGACTTCCCTTCCCCGCAAACTGCCCCACAAGCGGCGTCTTTTCTGGGAGCCTTCAATTAAAATAGGCGGGACTACAAGTAATCGAATCCCGAATTGCAAAAAGAGCTTGCGGTAGTGAGGAGGAATACTAGTTGTGATCATAGCCACAAACTCGGTATCATTAGATTTAATTCTTGTACTCTCTCGATGCAAGTGAGTAAATGCGTGAAATATGGTTCCCATAGTGTAGAAATCAATATCGTCTTCATTGCTGCGGCCATGGGTCAAAAGCGTCATAACGGCTCGCCGTTTCAAAGGCTTTCTTCAATAGAAGGAATAAAGCGGAACTCTTTTGGCTTGTGTGGTCAATTAGACAGGTGATTGGATGACATGATGATGAGACTCACAATACGGGCTTGAATAGAATCAGATTTGACAGGAAGCTGAATATGATTTCCAGAATTGGCAGGATCTTGAGGTTGGTTACGGTTGGGGTATCGGGAGCTTGGGGATGGTGTCAAGAGGCACAACTTGCTTGACAGGGATCTGGTTCGGTACTTGTTCTCTAGAGCCAGCCTCTTCTTTGACATTCATAACTTGTAACCATGCTGGCATAATCAAGAACAAGGCAGTGAGTGTAAGGACTGCCAAGAGTCGCTTTCGTCTTCCTCCACAAACCATCTATGGACATATGAAATTGTTAGAAAACATATGACTGCAAATTGTATCCTAGTATTGATAGATCGTTCGTTATGATGTTGAGAAGAGGGAAAGTCACCTGCCAATAATCAATGTTATTTTTGGAAGTAAAAAATCAACTAATGCAAGAAGTAGAATTTCTTTTACTCGATTTGGTCATAGTATCCATCCAGCTGTTCGTTCACACTTCTTTTCCAAGAACTGAAGAGCATTATCCAAATCCTTTTCAAAAAACTCCAAGTGAACCCGATAATCAGAATTCTTCATTGCCTCCACTTCTTTCGTCGACATTGGACATGACTTGACGTCTCCCAAAGCCATCTTTGTAAAATTACACTCCCTTTGAATCCTCGGATAAAACCCGCGATACCCATATCCAGGCTTATCCGGCTATGCCCAACGCTATTGATATAATGCGTCCTCGCCATTAACCCTAGATTCCGAAACGCAGGCTTGTAAATAATCCCAACTTCCATCACAGCCGCGTTGTTATGGCAAACAAGAGGTTGGTGAGCTGTGAGCTATGCGACGATATAATCAATCCGTATTGCGAAATCATTTGTGCCTGCTCCTTCAACGTCATGGTCCCATTCATATCCCTGACATCAATTTGAGTTAACCCTTTCGATCCATAAGTCTCAGAACGTGCCACTGATTCACCATCGTTCTCATACGATGTCCTGTAATTGTTCCATTACTTCGAACAAGCAAGAGGGTACGTGACGGTGGACACTGTTTCTTCGTAATATCGATTCCCAAGACTTTCTCGGCACTCGTTTTGAAGACATCCAAGTCCGAAGGCGTCCGTGCATAAACCTCTGATTGCTTACTTGAGTAAATAGACTTATAGCATTGGGGCTCTCCGTTAAGGGAACGCAGAACTGGATTTCTTGTAACGCGTTCATTTCCCACCGTATTTGATAATCTCCCACATGTCCTTTTCATAAGCTGTGAGACCGTCAGGTGGAATATCCTGAAACAGAACACGCTTAAATTTCGGAAGAGAGTAGAATGTTTCGTGTTGGAGGATTGAGTGGAAGTGGACTGTACTGAATGCAAAATGGGAGAGGTGATGATGTGGAAGCCAGTTGTATATCAAATAAGTTGGAGAGTCATCGAATGCTGTTAGATAAGCTGATGGGTCATGGTGTTGGAGTGGTTGAAACCTGTATCCAACTTGAACAGAGAAGCATTCACAGAATTTCCGATCCAGCGCTGAAAGGGTTGTCCGTGCTTTTTTGAAGCACTTTGAGTACTTTTTCTCCAGAAAATCAGCTGTCTCTGCCGTCCGGGTATAAATGACAGTTTGGTTTGGATAGACACAGACGTTTTCGTATAAACAGACATTATAGCCCAAAACATCATCTTTTACGACGCGTATTTGGCTAATCACTGAGTCATCATGAAAGACAGGTATTCGTTTTGCTGCTTTCTCGGGTCGTTGAAGGAGCGATATTATGGATGACTTCGTTTGCTCATTCCGTTCAATTTTAGAATCAACCACTGCACAGCTAAACCAAGGCCTCCATGTCGAAGGAGACAATTTAGCGAGAACAAGATAAATACATAGTGCGGTTGACACCAAAGTCGCAATCTTTCGTAGCCGAGGCTTCAGTTTGGCCATTTGTTTGTTTAAATTTGACAAATCAACAAACAACAAATGAAAGCAAATTAAAAAATCAGAGAAAAAACCCAACCACATTTACAGGCGGCTTACTCCTTTGCTGGAGACTCGTCCCTCCTTTTCTTCAAAGCAGGCTCTTCGCCTTCCTCCTGTTGTTGCGCCTCGACTTCCTCAGCTGTAGCTTCCAACATCTCATCAACAGCTGCAAAAACGTGCTCATCTGCTTCTGCACCAACACCCAAATCGACTTCTCCAAATTCTCCACCATTCTGTTCGCCTCACCATCATGTTTTGGGGCAGGTAAGTTCAAGCCAGGGCGAGGTGGTAGACTTCCAAGCCCTTTTGTGGAGGAAGCGGCAGAAGCTGGTTCTGTGGCTGGCGCAGGTGTCGCCTCGGGTGGTGGTGCAACGTATGTGGTGATTTCAAAGGACGAGTTGATACGGTTTTGAAGTCCAATGTTCTCACTAAATGCAACAGTTTGTGGGTTTTGAAGCGGAAGTGCTGAGAAGAATAACAGTTAAGGGAGCGCTTCACGCGTTTTAATAGCGGAAACTTACCAAGTTGCATCCAGTTCTGTGGGCGATGTGCAGGAAGGTGTGGTGGGGCGACATGACAAAGTTGTTGGGAACAAGGAGACCACCTTCCTTGTTGCTCACATTTTGCTTCACCCATTCAAGTTCCGCCTTCACTTCTCTATAAAGTTCGATTAGTTAGAAGTCGCAACAAGGGTTTTAAGCACGTACTCTTGCGCAGCTTCATAGAGGGGATAATTGATTTTGGGATTCACGTCAAAACTCATGTACTTGTCTGTAGCACGTACAATTGCAAGCCATTCTTCGTCATATGAAATGTCAATGACACGCGGAACAGGTTTTTCATCACTGTTAGTCTCAGCTGCGGCGTCAACTTCGGTGGATTGAACTTCTGGCTCCGCACCATCCTTCTCATCATTTGATTTTCCTTCTTCCGCAAGTGGAGTAATATTGAGAATCTGCAAGAAATCGCGACGTGGCATACACTTGTCCAAAGCCAAGAACTTGTGTATCGCGTGGGAACTGCTGGAGCTGCCGGAGTTGACGTTGTAACAGCTGAAGACGTTGCAGGTTCACTTCCTGGATTACGGTCCTCAACGAAAACCACATCCTCCTCCATCGCCTCTGCCGAAACTTCCTCCTTTGCTTCCTCCTCCTCATCATCGTCCCCAACCTCAATCACATCCGGATTCTTCACCTCCACTTTCGCAGCCTCGCCAGCAGCAGCAGCGACACCTTCAGCGGCAGCACCCTTCGCTCCGTGAGGCACAAGCGCCGCAAATTTGACATGCAAGTGAGCACTAAACCAGAACCGAGGCTTCAACAAATGCAACAGCCGCTCCGAAACTTCACTCCCAAGCGTATTCGTCACAATTTCATGCTCAAAGAACGACTTTTGTCGAAGAAGCGCGCGCGTGTCGCCGTAGTGGTAGATTCCACGTGGCCATCGTGTGATACAAAAATGTCTAGTGGACGCGTGATTTGAGAGAGACGGAATTCAGTGTATGCGCGAATGTGGTAGATGGAGCGTTGGTGGTCGCGACTGTATGGGAGAACTTCATGGAATCCTGTCGTATATGTTTAGTGATGGGTTCATGGAATAGGGTGTTGTCACTTCCGCGCTGTGCTCTCAGTTTCATGAGTTTTGCTTGACATTCAATTCTTTCGCTACATTTCGCTAAACTTCGTTCGCTTTCGCTCACGTATCCCTTAGTTCCTCCTGACGACACACCGAGCTCCGCTCGTGCACTCGCTACGCGAAATATCACAGTTCGTGAGTCAGCTCGAAGATATTTTACCTTTCCGATAATCCCTTGCGTCAAAAATACCAGTCATGCCACCAATCCGGAGACCACCGACATTCAAAACACCCGCAAAGCCCATAAAATAAATATTGGGAGCAACCCAACCACCATGATACAATTCCCATAAGTAATTAGAGCCTTCATGGTTCCCACCAATAAAGATAGTCAAGATGGGAGCTGTCTTTTTCCCAGAATAGTATTCATGAAAGTTTCCTAGTTTTTTGTGTTTGTCGGGAACGGCCATTTGTTCGAGGTCTCCGTGGTTTCTGATACTCTGTTTGATTGATGGAAAGAGTGAGCTTTGTGTTTGATGAAGTTTGGAAAGGAGGAGACAGAGCCAAGCTCTGACAGAAGCAAACGCATAATAAAAGAGAGTATTATTCCATAATAAATCCATTCTGAAATCTTGAATGCCTGGGTGGAATGTGTTCAAGTTTGGTTCTCCAAAACCGTAGTTTGCTCAGTTCATCCGTTGGGATTCAAAGATTGCATTCATTCCACCGAGATTTCCTGTTCAATCCGGGCTCAAGAAAAGCGAACGCACCTGAAAGTCACCGCAGATGATGAGCAGGTCGACCTTCCAGCCCTCCTTGTCCTCAACCTGTTTGATTGACTGGTAGATCTTATCGAGCTCGCCTAGGAGCAGGCCAGTTAGTTAATTCAGTTTATAGATAGAGAGAAGTAACAAGTACCATGGCAGCATCCCTCGATGGCAACACGCATCCTGTTTTGAGAGAGTAGTTTTTTTGACAAAAAGCAGAGAAAAGAACAACACAACAAACCCACCCACCAAATGAAGACACTCGTCCGTCTCCTTCTGTTCCCGCTCCTTCTTCTCGCACCGGTCGTTTCTCTTCTGCGACGCCTTCTTCGCCTTGTCGTTGCGCTTCTTCTGCGCAACAGCGACGCGGACACGGACTCGGACTCGCATGGACTTCGACGACCGCGCCGCCGATCTCGCCTGGAATTCAACTTCAGCTTCGACTTCGACTTCGGCGGCGGCAAAGCGCGAACGACTCGAAACGTTGAAAAATGCGGCAACGTGTTTTGCCCAGTTTGAAGTACCTTTGCTTTCGTTGTTGCGAAGAGTATGTATTCTAGAGCTAAGTAGCAACCACGATAGGAGGCTTCGCGGGCCCTCGATAGACTCGATGGCGCTCATCTGTGGCAGGAAGATCCGGTCCATCCCAGCTACGACTACAAACTACTCCAGGAACGACTCAAACAACTCAAATGGCTGGCAAAAGACGCGAACCCGGACCCGCAAGCTCTCTCTTACCTTCTTCGTTCAACTCTTTCGCGAAACTTGGGTGACATGGGTTCGCCCTGTCTCTATTCTCATGCTCGTATTGGGACAAAACAGCTGGTTCATGAGTACATTGATCAAGTCTGCTCGCAGCTCGACTTTCTTGCCGATTCCGACTTTGGAGATGCTTTTACTATTCATGATAAAATGTCCTTCTTTCGGAATGTCCAGCGTTCATTTGGTTCCACGGCTCTTCTCTTGAGTGGCGGTGCTACTTTTGGTACGATACCTACGAGTGAGACTATGACTGAGTGACCTACGAGCGAGACCATGACTGAGCGAGGAACGAGCGAAGGAATGTCGAACGGGCGAATCGCGAACGAACGAAAAACCGACTGACGTCGAGGAACGAGACGGAAAGAGGTTTGAGTTCGCGTGGAAACAGGCGAGAAGGGGGGAATAGCGAGCGCAGCGAGCAAAGAATTCCGACAAAGTCGGTACGTACAAAAGCGAGCCGACTCGCCGCAGGCGAGACGAGCTTTTGAAACTGTGAGCGCCAGCGAACGACCTTGCGCGCTTCAAATTACGGTGAGAAGGGAGGAACACAAAGCGAGCCGACTCGCCGTAGGCGAGACGAGCTTTTGAAACTGTGAGCGCCAGCGAACGATTTTTCGCGAAGCGAATTGCGTAGCGAGGGCACGAGCAGAGCTTGATTCCATCAGGCAAAGCGGATGAAAGTGTGAGTGCAGCGAACGACCTTGTGTGCGTTGTAATACAGAGAATAGAAGCAAAGAGATTACAATCTCTACTTGCACACGCGTCAACGGTGAATATTTAATCAATTGGAAACCGCAACAGGTATGATACACGTCGGTGTTCTCAAAGCCTTACACGAGGCGAATGCACTCCCGAAAGTAATCAGCGGCTCGTCTGCTGGATCAATTGTCGCTGCTATTCTCTGTACCCAAGAGAGCGACAATTTTGAAGCTGCCATTGACCCACATATGACGAACCGAGAGTTTTATGAAGATAGTTCGGAAGTTGGGAATATTTTCCCAAAGCTGTATAGATTCATGAACCATGGTTTGTTGTATTTGTGATTTTCCTCATGTGGCCTCATTATTTTTTACCGCTAGGATGCGTTTTCGATGTTGAGGCGTTCATCAAAGCTGCAAGAGCGAATCTGGGTGGTGACATCACTTTCCAAGAAGCCTACAACAAGTCACGAAGAATTTTGAATATTGCTGTGAGTAGCTCGACGCGGTTTGAAATGCCACGATTGCTGAATTATCTTACGGCTCCGAATGTGGTGAGTCTCTCCCAATGACGGTTTTTGGCGAATGTTCTGACTAAAGAGCTTGAAATAGGTAGTATGGTCTGCAGTGTGAGCATTGATTATTACTCCATGGCTCCAAATCTTACTCAAAATAGTGCGGCATCATGCGCTCTGCCATTGATTTATCGGTCCGCACCGTTGATGTACAAAAATAGCAAAGGAGTTCTGGAATCATGGAACCCATCAGGTTTAAACAGATATCCCCACAAATACAGACAACTAATGTTATATTAAAATGCAGGACACCGATGGATCGATGGAAGTGTGGAAGGGTAAAGGCCCTTTGTTTAACATCAAGTTTATTGACGTAAACACAGAGATCTCCCCATGACACGTATCAGTGAATTGTTCGATGTGAATCACTTCATTGTTTGTCAAGTGAATCCGCATATTATGCCATTCCTCAGCAACAGTCTTAAAGAATCATGGCTTGTACGAGCAGCCAACAACCTTGCCTACTTGATTAAATCAGAAACACTGCACCGATTAAACCAGGTGAGAGAAATACCGAGGTTTAAAATCTTGTTTATTTAATTGCTTGACCCCAGTTGTACGAAATTGGAATAGTCAGCCGACAACTTCACCGTCTCAAATCAATTCTCGTTCAAAAATACAGTGGAGACATCACAATTGTTCCAAACATGGTTCCATCAGACTACTTACATATTATCACGAACCCAAGCAATGAGTTGACGGAGTATCTTACACTGAAAGGAGAACGTGCTACATGGCCCAGTTGAGTTTCATATCGCGTCTTTTGCAGACCCACTGACTGAAAACCCCACAGAAATACCCCTCATACAAAACCATGTGCGAATTGAAATGTGTATCGACCAAGCTTTACTTCGTCTCCGAGCTCGACATATTCAAAAGATACCTGCATCCAGTCTTTCGACAGCAATTAAGAGCGAGGAAGCGCTATCTACTGCTGACGAGGCCTCAGAAGATAGCGGTGATTGTGGTGCAGGTGGAGCAAGACGAAAAGGTTCCGGACCATTCTTTGGGAAAAAACATGGTAGTGTGGACGCATTGAGTGGATTAGGAATCAGTGTTGCGCAAGAAGAGAGGCGGAGGAGAAGTTTGTTGAGGACAGAAAGTCTTCTTTAGCATTGGGTTATCACACAGCCCTAAACAAAAAACCAATAAACAATCAAAGATTCACTTTATTCAAAGAACTATGTTTGACATTTAATCCTTGTTCTTTTTGGCAAACTTGCGTGGTTGCTTTTTTGGCTTCTCTGGAGCGTCTTCGCCATCTCCGCCCTCTTCACCATCATCGTCGTTTTTGCGTCCACGCTTCAATCCCTTCATTTTACGTGTTTGCAGCTTGGAGAAGTCTTGGTTCTCCATGTGGACACGTCCAACCTTGTCTCCCATTTCGTCACGCTCAATGTTCTTGACCTTCTTTACCTGCAGTTAAGAAAATAAAGAATCAGAATCAAGACGTCTGTAGAGCGAACCAAACAACTCACAGTCAACTCCTTTGGCACTCTGTACGCCTGCTTGTAAACCGCATCATCCGCGAACCGTGTTCTCCCCACCTTGAACTCAAACGACGGCCCACACTCACTCAACTCCACCTTGGGCAACTTGGTTCCACTCTTTTTCAACACAATCATATAAGTTCTGAAATGAATCGTCTTGTCCACATCCACAGAAACACTAATCACATGATCCAACCCCTTCAAATTGACTTTATCCGCGTGCGTGCTTCCGTTCCCGTTTCCAAGGAGGTCTTGCAAGCTGTTTTTGATTTTGACAAATTCCTCGTCGGTTTCCCAGAGGTCGCCGTTGAAGACGAGGGTTGGGCGGTTTCCCATTGCTGGTTTGGGGCCTTCGAAGGCTTCCATGGGGAGACCGCGGCGGAGGGTGAGTTCTACGAGGTCGAGGATTTCGTGGTTGAATGTTCGGATGAGGGTGAGGCAGTGGGGCGTTTTTTGGAGTGGGAGGCAAAGAGGATCAAGGGGGCGTTGTTTTTTGTGGAGAGGAATTCGATGGGACGTGGGTCGTCTGGAGGAAAGGGTTTAGTTTATGGTGTGTTTGGAACGGGAATCAAGGGGGGTTTCGTGAACGCACCGAATGGATGAAGTCGTTCTTTTTGCTGAATAATACACCATTTGGTCTACGAAGTGCGTACTGAAGATGGAAAGCGTGTCAATGTGTGTTGGGGAGAAAGCTCAATAATCGACGAACCAAATCCTTGAGAGCGTCCATTACAAGCTCAGAAGTGGTTGATCCCTTCACTACAAGGCTGATTTAACGTTCTCTTCGAGCTGTAACGTAGTGAGTTAGTAAGTGATGGACTTGTTACACGCCAAAGGAACTGACCATTGGCTCCCTCTTTTTGAGCGCTCTTGCAGAAGCAGCATTTCTAGGCCTATAATATCGTTACATTGTGTTTGAGCAGCAGGGAAACTGTTTAGTTTGCTCACTTGGATCGAAGCATTTTATCAGGACTTTGCAAAAAGAAAAAGAAAGAAACTGGAGAATCATTGCCTCAGACAGAATGGACACTTTCCACAGGCTCTCGAAAGAACTTGCTCTCATGGCTTAGACATTTGTGTTCCTTTCACTGCCGAATTCTACAACGATCACTTTGGCGAACATCCCCCAATTCCAACTCTCAGTTCATCTGGTTGCACGTTATCCATCCTAGTTGCAAACAACAAGAATCTTTGGGATCATTTCAAACAGCATCTGATCCTGAACCCATCTGCAATTGACGTACGAAACCCACTTGATGATTACGTTGCTTCATGCATTCAAGCATCACTCATCAACGTGGTAGGACTATCGACCCGTACTGACGTCAGATTTGCATTCGACAAGGGTGACAAGTTTGTTGCGTTCCAGAACTTGGGACAGATGATTGGCGAGGCATTCTACAACCGATCCGTCTTTCTGTGCTCGCATCCTGTATATGGTCCATGGCAAGCATTCCGTGCAGTCATTACAATTGGTGTCGATGCGTCTGATGTGAGCTGGATTTTGAGGAGTTGAATGATCCTTACCCTGAAAGTTCAGAGAAGGTGTCGACCATATGCAGGACTATTTCAATGCCGTAAAAAGGAAGGAGGACCGCAAGAAAGTGGTCCAAACATGTGTATAATACTTGTCGCTGCACGAGATGCAGCAACGCGACCAGATCAACAAGCTTACAGGTATTCCGAGGAGCAAATCGAGTACCATTATACCAAGAGAAAGGATGTATTGCGCAGACTGATATCTAAATAAATCATAATTTATAAGGAGGAAAGGAAAGAAAGAGACAACAAACAAATGGGAGCTCTTGCCCGAACAGACATTTGCATCGTCGGAGGCGGGATCGTCGGCACGGCCCTCGCCGCCGCGCTCTGTAAGCCCACGTGATACTGATTACTCTGTGACTAAAAGCGGAGCAGCAACGTCGGCGTTTGCCTCGCACCTCAAAGTGACTTTGATCGAAGGCGGCGACCTTTTTGCGCTGCCCGACGAACGCACAAACTACTTTTCAAATCGGGTTTCGTCCGTGACGCCCGAATCCGCGAAGCTCCTCAAACGTTAGTTGCCTTTTTCAGTTGGTTTTCCCCTTTTTGGGTGTCGATTCAACAGCCTCGCTCATCGGGACTGTTTAATTAGGAATTGGCGCTTGGGACCGCATACCTGAGGACAGAAAGAAGCCCTTTGCGCAGATGAAAGTGTGGGATGCGCTTGGGAACGGGAAGCTGGCTTTCAATGCTCCACAAACTCACGCTGCCTCTTGCATGGGCTGGATCGTGGAAAACTCGTGGCTCCGCAAGTCTCTTACTGAAAGTCTTGGCAGCTCAGTTTCAGTATTGAACAAGTCGTTTGTGGAGGATATTAGCAGTGGTGAAGGGTCTGGGCTTGAATGGCCAATCCTAACATTGAAGGACAAGTCGAAAATTCAAGCACGTTTGTTGATTGGTGCGGATGGTGCGAATTCCTTAGTACGAAAGTACGCGAACATCAAGTCTTCTGGATGGGATTATCCTCAAAAAGCGATTGTTGCTACGCTCAAGGTCGAAAATGTGGAGGGAAACAACAATGATGTCGCTTACCAGCGCTTCCTTCCTGGTGGACCGATCGCGTGCTTACCTGTGGGTTTTTTAGTTCAGATCATGTTGTTGAACTAAAAGAATCACTTTCAGCTTTCTGCCAACAGAAGTTCGTTAGTCTGGTCCACTCACCCTGCAACGGCTGCCAAACTGTCCAAGTTATCCACAAAAGATTTCGCTTCATTCGTGGACATTGCATTCCGCAACCCTGTCGAGGACTTGAAATACTTGACTGGATTGATCCAAGAAGACGGATCATTACCATCAACTGTAAATTTGGAGGAAGAAGCAGCTTGGGGTCGTCAAAGATTAGTTGAGGCGAACATGAACCAAATTGGAGCTCCTCCAGCGCACACTACCATGCCCAAGATTTCTGGAGTTATTGAAACCAGTCGTGCAGGATTCCCATTAAGATTTTACTTGAGTGAGCGATATGTCAGTGATAAGCGTGCCGCATTAATTGGAGACGCGGCACACACTATACATCCTCTGGCTGGCCAAGGTCTCAATTTGGGATTGTTGGACGTGGGAACTATTGCAAAAGTGATTGAAGAAGGACTTCAATCTGGATCCGACATTGGAAACATCCACACTCTTCAGAACTATGCGTCAGAACGATTCGCTCCTAATTTGGGAATGATGCTGGCTGTTGATTCGATTGGAAAACTATTCCGTGCCGAGTCTGATCCTATTGTTTGGGCTCGGTCATTTGGACTCAACATGGGAATACCATTCCAGGATTCAAGAACCTGGCCATGACTGCTGCTTCCACTCTTTAATAAATTTGAAGAATACCTGTTATCGTTGTGGAACGACAGAGAAAATAAACTCTTGGACAAAGAAAATCAAACAAATGAGTGAAATCGAAAACGAGGGCCTATCTGAGTTAGCGACAGCTGCCATCATCTATGGATTCCAA
Source organism: Rhizoclosmatium globosum (assembly GCA_002104985.1). Lineage (NCBI taxonomy): Eukaryota > Fungi > Chytridiomycota > Chytridiomycetes > Chytridiales > Chytriomycetaceae > Rhizoclosmatium > Rhizoclosmatium globosum. Next base: position 202,572 of record MCGO01000022.1, read on the forward strand.
AGTTTAACAATTGGATTCTCGTTTCCGGCATCCCAAATCTTGTTGTTGAATGCGGTTGAATGCTTGGATGAGGAGTCCGCCACGAAGCAAGCATCGCATACAATGTCCCTCAAGGAAGACGGGCCTTTCTCGGCTGTTTCAAAGTTGGTTCGAATGCAAGGATTTGGAGGACTCTGGAAAGGTGCAGTACCAATGAATCCATTTTAATTAAGACTAACATACAACCAGGCTATGCATTCACATGTGCTTCTGACATATTCGCGAGGGATATTGTAAAGAGCTACATCTATGATTGTCTTTACTGGTTCAGTCGTCTCCCAGCTTCAGACGACTCATACATCACTGCCCCAAATGCACTGGCACGTGCAACAGTCATCATGGCAAGTGATGTGATCACAGGTGTCCTCTTGAGTCCATTAGAACTGGTGAAAACTCGAATCATTGTACAAACACACAATTCAGCAAACCGCAAATACACAAACAGTTTCACAGCGCTTCCCCAAATACTCCGTGAAGAAGGTTTTGGTGCCGTCTACGCGAGAGGGAAACTCATTCCAAAGATTCTTTTGGAAACTATCTCAACTATTGACGTGCATCTTATCCCTCTGTTCTTGATTCGTGGATGTGGCTTGGACCCATCGTATCAGCCCATCACGTATCGTGCTGTCCGTTTCGGGTTCGGGCTAGTTTCAACTCTTTTAATGCTACCTCTTGAGACTGTGCTGCTCCGAATGGAATGCCAATGTATTCCCTTACCCGGTCAAAGAATCCAACGTTTCGACACAACTGTTCCAACGGATCAAGTTCCGTACACGGATATGAGGGATTGCATTAGACGAGTTGTTTCAGCCAAAAGAAAGTTTTTGGAGAAACGAGGGAAGAAGGGGTCGGGGATTTCGGGTTTGTTTCATGGTTGGCAGCTTCATGTGGTAACATCGTTCCTTGTTGCAATTGTGCAAGATTCATCATTTTAAAGTCGTTCGAATAAAGAGTCACAAGGTTTATTAAATACATAAATAGATAGCTACAGACAGAATACAGAGAAACGAGTTGGTTGATATTGGGAGTTGATTATATCACAAAAACACCCAAATCGCTATCCCGCTCCGCAAGATATGCGCGGAATGCACTGACAAAGGACGTGTCTTGTTTCTTGGGTATTGTGTTTGGCTTAGTGCTCCAGCTTGTTGTTGTGACCTTGGTTGTAGTTGTATGCGACAGCTTGGGGTCGTTAAGGATCATGTGTGGTGGGATGATTGCGATTGGCATTTTGTAATGAGAAGAACTGTGTGTTGATGAGTGTTTCTTTCCATCGAGGTGGTCCTTCCTTTTGAAGGATTTTTGATTGTTTGTTCGACCCAATTCGACCCGAAACCCTGATTTGGAACACCTCGAAGACACAAGTAACTTCTCCATGAATATTTATGACAAGATTCTCATTAGGTGTACACAGTTGCTTTATATATGTGACTTTATTTTACATTATTAGCTCCAACTAATGAACCAAGAATTTCTTTTTCAATTATCCTTGAGCGAGGAAAAGAGTTTATGCAGCTGATGGCTTTGAAAATGGGTCTATAACTTCTGCTAATGAGATTGTAGTTCAGTTTCCTCTTCTTTCTTCTTTATTATTTCGTTTGTTTTGAAATTTAAAAATGACGAGTCTGCCAATCATCCGTTCATGTTCTTTCTTCAGCCGATCACCATTTGGCTCACAATTGAGTTTCCGGACCATTTCATCCTCTCGATTGAGCCTTCATGAGAACCCTTTGGTGCGTTTGTTGTGATTTGCCTCTTCTGAAATCCCTGCACGAGTTTCATACCTGAGCAATCACAATCTTGAAATCAATGATAACACTAACTGTTCCATTCTTACAACAGGGTCTTCCAACGAGGATCAAATCGTCAACAACCACACCAAACCCAAACATTGGCAAAGGCCTTCCACCAAAGAGACCCATCCCGAACGTCAAAAAAGTAATTGCAGTGTATTCAGCAAAAGGCGGAGTCGGCAAGAGCACCACATCAGGTTTGGTCTCTCTTCAAAGTTTGGCGTTCTTAACACTACCAACCAATCCAGTCAACCTCGCAACTACACTTGCTCAAAAAGGCATCCGTACAGGTCTCTTAGATGCAGATCTGTTTGGACCCTCTATCCCTCTGATGATGAATTTGGTTGGAAAGGAGGCTCTGTTGACACCCCAAAACAACTTGCAGCCGTTGGTGAATTATGGTGTACAGACAATGTCGATGGGATTCTTGGTCGATGATGCACAGGCTGTTGTTTGGCGAGGAATGATGGTGATGATTCTGGGTTGCATTATGATTCACTGACAGATGTTCAGGTCATGAAAGCTATCCAGCAACTGTTATGGCAGGTTCAGTGGGATGCATTGGATGTTCTGGTGATTGATATGCCACCTGGGACGGGAGACACGCAGATTTCTATTCTGCAACAAGTTGTGCTGGACGGTGAGAACCATCAAGACGTACTTCAGGCTCTAAACTTTGCTTATTAGGTGTCGTGATAGTTTCAACGCCTCAAGATGTCGCTTTAGCGGATGCAAAGAAAGGAATCCAATTATTCTCCAAGATGAGTGTTCCTGTAAGTCTTTTGGTTTGCGTCTTAGCCCTTGCTAATTCACCGCGATACACTGTTTAGATTCTTGGACTGGTTGAAAACATGAGCTACTTCACATGTCCTAACTGCAACCACGAATCTCACATTTTCAATCCACCATCCAAAACTGGAAACAGAGTGGATATTCTGGCTGCAAAATTAGGCGCTGATGTCATTGCTCGAGTTCCACTGGACCCTGAAGTTTGTGAAGCTGCCGACGCAGGGAAACTTGTTAGTGTTGCAAGCAAAAAGACTGGGAAAGTGTATGGCGATCTTGCTACTACAGTTTGCAGTAAACTGGGACTTAAAAACATCGCAATAAAAGGCAGAATGTTTTGAAGTTTATTCGTTCGTGACGACTGTGTGAATCAATGATGTTTTTGTGGCTTGGGCTAGGCCTTCAGGGTCAGCATCATCGTAAGCGAGTAATGCAAGGCGCATGACTTGAATTGATTCCTGCAACTTTGCTTGCAGCCGGATGTTCTCTTGCCGAAGTTCCTCGTTTGCTGCCTAAGAATATGAAGATTTAAGTTGTCCTCCTTGCTTAATAGTAAAGGGTGGTCATTACCTGTTCCGCCGCAAGTTTCCTGTCCGCTTCATCTGCATACTTTGCTTTTGCTTTTGAATTAGGTCCTGGATAGCGTGAGCATAAGTCCAAGCTGAGAGCCAACACCAACACCACCACGCACCGTCTGCAGCCTGAACTTTGTCATGATGACTTCGATTGTTGCTTCATATTGCTTTATGAGGTGGTTTAGGATTCTAGTTTCGCGCTGAAGTTCAATGACTCGAGTTGCGGCGTCTGTGGAGCACATGGCTCAGTGACAAGGCAGCAGGTTATCACATTCAAATACCAGATGAGCCATTTGCTTCTGCCTCGATATTGTGTTGTTTCGCAGTCTCCAGTTGTTGCTTAACGATGCATAAGTGAGCTGCTTAGATCATGATAACCATCGATAACTCACTTTGAGTCCGGCTGTAACTTCCTGAATTCCTGCAAGTTGTTGTTGATTGTTGAGCAGAAGTTGACTCAGGGTTGAAATGCGTTCGATCAATGCACTTTGGTCCATTTTGAAAAGACTTTCTTTCCCGCCCTGGGCAACCTGTCTTCTCCTTCAATAAGTTTATTAGTCAAAGTAGGATGCCAGACTCAACATCCCCGTCGAAGCCCAAAATACGTATTCCCAACTACCGAATCGTATCACTCACCCCGCATGTGCCGTCTCGTCTCATAATTCGTTCAACAGCGGGAATCCTATCTGCCCTCATCATTATCACTATCAGCGCGTTCTTCTTCTTCAAGCAAAAGAACTCGGCATTTAATTCCGTCCGTGCTATCTCCGACTCGCTTGTACTTCAAGCATCGCACAGCGAGAATATTGTCAGTAGGAGGTGTGACCCATATCAACATGCATCTGGCTACGTGTCTCCAAAAACAGGAGCTTGGATACAGAATAACTGGACATCAAACCCAATATGCATCACTGAAAACGAAGGCGATAACCTTTACTTTCTCCAACTCTCAACAAACGCGAATCTGACTAAGCTCCCCTCATTCCTCGCAAACAAGCTTGTACTCCTGATAGGAGATTCATTCGAACGCCATTTAATTGATACATTATGCCATGGCCGTGAGACTTTCAAAGTGACGTTGAACGGCACATTTATCACAGGAAAAGCATTACACGGAGACTCACGAATATGCGTCATACGTGCGGGAAAAGACGTATTTGTCGCTATCAACGTGTTTCACTTTGGATTTGTGGCATCCCCAACACCCAGATTTCCTTTAGAAGGAAAACATTGGGAAGAAGGAATGACTCCGCTGGACATAATTGACCGAATACATTGGGTTCCTCATTTGCTGAGATCTGCAGCTGGACACGCGTTCCCAGAATGGTGTTTGGCGGCTGGACAAGAATGTCCACCAGCTGTTTGGATGGACAGACCCAGCCGCCAACGGAAAACAAAGAGTAGACTACTCACAGACTCAACACCTCCTCTCTTAGATCCACTAGATCCGTTCTGGTATCCTGTTCCAGACTTGATTGTTGCCCAATCAAGCATCTGGGACTTGGCAAGATTTGGACACACTCAGGAATTGAGAGAAGGAGGCCCATGGTTCAACGCATTTGCACAAGAATGGATACAAAATTTTCCTGGGAATGTGATGAAACCTGTTGAAGACGTCTTTTGTGGTGGGGGAACCAAAAAGCCGTTTCTGTATCTGCGGACAATGCCACTTCCAAAACCTGGATCTCGTTTCACACATCCTCGATTTAGTATGATACATTCTATGAATCAAATGCTGAGAAAGGAGATATTTAGGGGAAGTGATGTTGTGGGGCGAAAATGGGGGTTGCTGGATTGGGATAATTTGGTGGAGGGCATTGAAAAACATGTGGACGAGAAGAAAAAAAGTGATGGAGAGCATCCTAACTCATTTGTGAATTCTATATTTTGGCAGCTTCTGCTATCTCGATTAGAGATTCTCAACATCTAATGCTCAGCTATGGCAGAAAAATAAATAAACTCCTTTAAAAAGATGCGATTCTTCATTCATTACTGCGTCAACATTTAAATAAGTCGTTCTGAAAATTCAAGCCAACAACCTTGCCATCCACCATTCCAGGTTTCACACTTGCAAACCCAATACTTTTACCAACAACACCCTCAACACCACCCGCATAAGTAACGTCAAACTTCCCCAAAATGCAACACAAAATCGCCTTTACCTGATTCACCGCCAAAAACCGTCCAGGACACGAACTAACGCCTCCACCCCAAACCAAATACTCACTCGAAGCACCTGACGCATATTTCCCACTCTCAACCCACCGAAACGCGTCAAACTCTCCATCCCCACTCCCCATCCACTGCTGCCCATGCATACCAATCCCATTCAACAAAACAGTAGAATCCTTACGAATCATATACCCTCCAACCACGTATCCACCGACGCGCATCGAAGCGTACTTATCGGTTTCGCAGTCTGCCACATGACTTCACGGACAAACGAGTCCAACACCGGCATATCCCGAAACCCCGCTTGCGACAGCGTTTCCCAGCCGTTGTTGCATCGATTTCCCCACGGAGCGCTGTTACCGCTGTGTGAGGGAGGTGCGGGATTTGGAAGAGGGCGTTGAGCAGGGTTGGGACTGTGTTTCCTGTTGCGGGGATTGTGAGGAGGATGATGTTTGACGCGACGGTGTTGTCGTCTTTGTATGTGGAGATGAGTTGGTGGAGGAGGTTTTTTGGGGATGGGGATTGGGATTCTAAGGTTGTACGAGTTGTGGAGATGATGGGGAGGAGGGCGGATTGGAGGTTTTTGACGGATTGGTGGAGGTTGGACATGAAGGGGAATATGAAGCGGAGTACCCAGTATGGGAATAGGTTGTGATGGGACGTGTTGTTTCTAGGTGGGTAAGGAATTCTTCTTGCAATTGGGTGAATTGGGGGCATTGATCTACAATGTCAGGCCAGAGTACTTGACTTGTTGTTTTTAAAACTAGCTTGGTGACAAAACTGGTAGGATCACGGATGGTAGTACTGGAGGAATCCGTTGAGAGAGTATCAAGGTAACCAACAGTTTCACTAGAAATCGAATGGATCTCTTGGTCCAAATTAGACTGCCACTTTGTCCGCAACAGCTTTGAATGCAGGTTTCTCATTGCGATTTCTTGGCCGTTGTAAAGAAACAGATCGAGGCCGATCATTTGGATGGTACCACGAGCAAACACCAAATCTTTGTTGTGGAAGTATTCATTTAGAAGTTCCTTGTTTTCACTAGCACTTAGAATGACAAATGTCTTTTGTAGTAGCCTGAAGCGGAAAATGGGCCCGAGGACGGCAGTAGTGCGTTGGAGAAAGTGAGCAGGGCCCCATCGAAGAATATCCAAGGCAGAGCCCAAGAGGGAGAAGGGTCTATGCATTGGAGGTTCCATGGTTTTCGTGCAAATTTCTGGTCAATTTGAACCTGCTGTTTCAAGGACACCACCACTCAGCAATCCTCCAGTTTTAATCGTTACAGCAAAAATTAGTTTGTTTCAAAAACCCATCACTCCCGAAGTTTCAGAATCGTTAAAAGTTGTGGAAAGGTTCGACTGTGTTTCATGGCTTCTTTCCCCAGTATTTCTGCAAAGGTTTCAAACCAAGAAAATTGTGCATGTTTTGGACCGTGAAACAAGAACGGGAGGGAATAGTTTCAAAATATCTGTCACTCAGCGCTCCTTCCATTGGTTGTGATGAACAAGAAAATTGCGGATGTCTCCGCCACCTCTCCGACAGTGAAACAGGGAAAAGGAGATTTTGATTTTTCGGGAATACAAGAAAACTCTCATTAGAATTGTAACAACTACACAATGATCCAAGTGATCCTTCCCACTGCTGAAACCGTTTCTGAGCTGTACTACGAGGGAATTGACTCAGTGTACCGAGCCGAAAACGGAAAACTTCGTGTAGTTTCTAAAAATGAGGCAACAAGTTGGGCTGATAAGAAGGAAATCCTGATTGCATTCGATCAAGACAAGCAAGTTGTTGCTGGCGTAACGCATTGCTCCATCAAGGAACAAGAAAGCTTGGCAGGATTCCTTCAGTTTAGTCAGTTCTTCCAAAATCCGGTTACAGTCGGGGAGTTCTCCAAGAATCTGTTCAAGGCACAAGCGTCACTACCTTATTACGGTATCCAAGCAAGATCTCTTTGTGTTCCAGGAGTGGACAGCGTTTCCTATGTTGGTTCATTGGCGGTTTCAAAAGAGTATCGATCATCGGGAGTGTACCAAAGCATCCAATTGGGAGTAATTGAACAAATCTGGAGACCCAAGGCAATGCAAATTCTGCGCAGTGTGGGTCGATTCAGCTTTGTGTTTGGTGTTGTTGACACAGTTGAAGGCAACAAGAAAGCACTTTCCCACATGAAGTTCTTGTTTAGTGTAGGTAAAAAGTTTGGACAAGAACTTGGATGGGGAAACCTTGACCGAGCACTTGTTGCCCACTGGAAGAAGGAATCTGAAGTAGCAGGGATTGACTATATTCAGTTTTACTTGGTTGTGATTGACAAGAGTCACTTTTCCAATTTCCAGACAGTTGAACAGACTGCCAAGCTATGAATCATTCTTTTATTTTAGTTCTTTCAATAAAGGCAAAGCGGACCACGTGTTTCCTTTTCACTTTTCCATCCAAAAAGCGAGAAGAAGAAAAGAACTTCAACCAACCAACTCCAACCAACCAACCAACAAAGAAAGAAGCAAATGGAAGCCGAAGAAGAGCGACTCTTTGGCGACTCCAACGCCGCATTTGCCGTTGCGCGACTCGCGGCCTCGCTCGTTTCGACGCCGGTTGAACTCGTGGCCACGTTGCGAACCGTCGAATTCTGTCCAACAAAAGACTTTCTGTTTGCCGCGTCGTCGATGGCGTCTTCTTCTTCGTCAAAAGAAACAGCAAATGACTCAGAGGAAGAAGAAGAAGGAGAGAAGAAGAGCAGGACGAACACGAACAAGACAACGATGATGTGCGATCCCCGTCCTGTTTGCATCTGTCGATCAATGAACTAACTCAATCAATTCACTCCCTCAATCAGGACTTCTCAGACGGCGACACAGAAGTCGCTCCAGATGCATTCGACTTCCAATCAACAAATCAGAAGCCAAATGCTTTCACGGACTCGGACCTCGAATCCCTCAACGATGCCACTACTCTCTTGAAAAATACCGACTCGATGGGCTACTTAATTCGCTCAGGATTGAATGATGACGATCAGGACCCTACTCGCCCTCCCTTTGAGATATCCGTCCAAGGCCTTTCTACTTTTCAGGCTATTTCAAAGGTTGTCAAGTGTGAATCGGAGGGTGTCTGGAGTCTTTGGAATGGTACGGTGGCCTACGAGTGAGACCATGACTGAGTGAGGAAGGAGACCTACGAGTGAGATCATGACTGAGCGAGGGACGAGCGAAGAAATGTCGAACGGGCGAATCGCGAACGAACGAAAAACCGACTGACGTCGAGGAACGAGACGGAAAGAGGTTTGAGTTCGCGTGGGAACAGGCGAGAAGCGGGAGAATAGTGAGCGCAGCGGGCAAAGAATTTCGACAATGTCGATACGTACAAAAGCGAGCCGAGTCGCCGCAGGCGAGACGAGCTTTTGGAACTGTGAGCGCCAGCGAACGACCTTGCTCGAAGCGAACTGCGTAGTGGGTGCACGAGCGTAGCTCTGTACCTTCAGGCAGAGCTGATGAAAGTGTGAGTGCAGCGAACAACTTTTCGAGTAGCGTTCCATAAGTGCCCGAGCGGAACTCGATATCATCAAGCAGAGACATTCACACATATTCTAACCCATCAAACATAAAAACAAACAGGACTCTTTATATCATGGTTTCATGAAATGACACATTTACTACTCATCCAACCATCCATTGAACAATCCCTCAACGACGCATTTGATATTCGAGATGATACTATCCCCACATTGTATTTAGACAGCCCCATCCCAACTCTTGCAACTCTCATTGGATCCCACGCTCTCTCCGGGATCCTCTTGTCTCCTATGGAGCTTGTACGAACTCGGTAAGTTTCTTGCCCGACCGCAATTTGTAATATCACCACTAAAGACCAAGAACAGTATCCTCGTCCAAACTTCATCTCCATACCACAGAAAATACACATCCTCATTAACAGCGCTCCCCCAAATCATCCGCGAAGAAGGCTTCGGATCCTTATACTGGTCCCGCCGCCTTCCCGCCACAATCCTCCTCAAAACTCTACAACCGCTCTTCAAATACGGTCCCCGCTCTTTATCCAGCGCATCGTCGGTGTTGACCCGGAGATGCAACCTGTCCTGTACCAAATGACTGAACTCGCCATGAACCTGATTGAGCTGTTTATCGTCATGCCTGTAGAGACTGTTGTCCGGCGGTTGGAGTGTCAAGTTGTTGGGCGGTTTGTTGCTGGTGACGTGAGTGAAGGAGAGGAGGATGGGGATGAGAGGAATAGGCTTAGTGTGAGAGGGAAAGGCGGGCCGTTCCAAGGAATGGTACGGGTGAATGCGATTCCGTATACCGGGTTCTGGAACTGTATTTCACGTGTGATTCGGGAGGAAGGGTATAACGGGATGGGTGTTGTTGCGAAAGAGGATGAGTCTGGTGGGAAAGGACGAAGAAGGAGGAGTGAAAGTAAGGGTGGCAAGAGCAGCAGTGGTGAAAAGAAAAAGAAGAGGAGCAAGGCTGGGGGTTGGTTTTCCCCATTAGGTGGATTATACCGTGGGTTGAAGTTGCGCATGTATGTGAATGTTACTGTTGCCGTGCTCAGGGCATTGTCATCGGATTAGTTGCTACGTCCAAATTTATCTTCTTATTTCCTGTACTAAAGCTTATCGTTTCCCGTTTTATTTGTTTTCTCAATTGAGTTGTGTCTGTGTCAAAAAGATGCTTGGAACAGCCATAGCAGGACTGCCTTCTTTGGAGCATACAGCGCCATCGTTTCGCCATTTGACTTGATTAACACTGTCCGTGCATTGAATACTTGCCAAACGATGAGACTTGCAAGAAAGAGGACATTCAACCACTTGATCCGACTCAAGTCAGCCTCGAAAGTACTGGCACGATCGGAGCGATCAGACGCATTGGAAAAGTTCATGGATATAAGAGTCTTTGGAAAGGTAATGTGTTCAATTTAGCTGATGCAATCTATCCGCAATCTGTCGACACACCCACCAACACACCAATGATCCATCAACCATCTAACGCTATTTCAACTCATTCAGGTTTCTACTTGTTATGGGCCAACTCTTTCCTCGAATCCATGCTCGACGACACTCTAGTCCCCGTAACGACAACCATCCTCCAAAACGTTGCTCCTACTTCAAACCACGCATTAGAAGCAACAGTCTTGACTTCCTTACTCACAAGAATCCTCCTCACCCCACTCTCAATTACACGAACAAGACTTCAACTAGACCCAACCCTTTCCACAAAACAAGCTCTCAAAGACCTTCAAACAACAACAACAAGTTCTTCTTGGTCGTCTGTATACAATCCACTCGTCCTTGTTCCCCACATTGCATCGGAAATCAGTGTCACCGCCATTCAACGTGTAACTCCATGGCTCCTCACCTCCGTTTGTGGAATCGACAGAGAAACGACACCTGTTTTATACAGAGTCTTGAAAGCGGGTGTATACGTCCTCTTCTCATTTGCCTTCGTGATGCCTCTGGAAACTGTTTCAAGACGTATGGAGTGGCAAGTGAGTCAAAGTAGCAAGGAAGGAGTTCGTGCAATCGTACGCACGAATCGTAAAGAGTATACAGGATGCGTGATTGTGTGGAACGGGTTGTCATTGAGGAAGGGGAGAAGGGGAAAGGAGTGTTTGGAGCTTGGAAGGGACTTTGGAGAGGGTGGAGAATTGAAGTGTTGGGATGCATTTTGATGGCTTTGTTTGATAGTGTTGTTGTTTGATTGAGGAAGCTTTGATTGGTAATAACATTGGGTGATGGGGAGTTATTTTCCAGATAATTTACTGTTTGGTTTTCCATGAACTTCGCTCTTTCAACTTCAGACTTGGTATTACATTGATTATTTGATGATTGGAAGGAGGGGCGGTGGGGCAGAATAGGGTTCCAGGAGTTGAGGCTTAGTCAAATTTTTCCTCCGTTGAGATTTTGTGTGTTATCTCTGGCCGTGGGAGAGTTCTGGCCACCAGACATTTAAAGTCATACAATTGTAGTGCAATCAGGACACAAGCGGTGATATAATTTTCCATTAGGGATTTCTTTACTAATCTACAGGTTGAAAAACGAGTGTAATGCAATAGAGAACAAAATAGGTATGTGGTGGCGGCAGCTTGGTATTTCGGTAACTGCTGTTCTGGCTGGGATATCTGAATAAAGTGAGAGTGTGGTTGAGGCGGCTGTTGAGGCAGTTGTTGTTGCGTAATGAAGATGGAGACAGGGCCAGACAGTTGAATTGGCTGCTGTGACAGACACAGGACTGTTGAATGTGCCGCCGACCATTTGAATCAACAACAAGAAAGGTGCGATGGTCGTCTGAAAGGAGGGAGAGAGTGTCCTTTGGCTGTTGCTGGTCAGGGATAGTTGTCCGCAGTGATCGCTGGTCCGGAGCCACGGCAGTTGCGTCAGAGTTCTCCGAGGCATTTGGCGAGTGTTGGTGTGAGTGTGAGGGTGCGAGGGACGGGTCGAGTGGCGCCGGGCCCACGTTTGTTGCCTTGGATGTGTTCAAGTTGTTGCCCTGTCGCTCGAGCCGCCGTGCCCGCCAGTGTCCGTAGCAGCACGAGATACTTATCAGCGCAACTAGTGATAGGGGAAGCAGCAGTGATGGCAGTGGGTCGTTCCAGTTCATGGTTGGTGTGAGAGTCGGCGGAGGATGTTTTTGGTTGTGCCTTTTCGAACTTGGAACGAAGGCGGGAAAAATTGCATTACGAATTGGCCTTGCGACGCAATAATTTTTCGTGTTGAACTCTTTGGGAGAAGGTTCCTTTGGTCAGGCTTGAGATATTTACTTCTTGATCTATTGTTCAAAAGATCTGCATTCGTATGCTCTTCACTTGAGCGGAGTTGTCTGTCCTGCCTGCACCCACATGAATTTATTTTGGCAGTCAATGTACATTCAATATCGTCAGCTCATCCGTAGAAGACAAGCACAGCTCGATGTCCCTCCTGCTGTAGCAACTTTACTTGGGTTGGACCATGTCGGGTATACTAGGAGAAGAGAGTACTTGAGATTTTGTTTAAACTGTAATGGGTATATTGCAATCGTAATAATTGAATAGGCGAGAGATAAGAGAACCACAGAGATGAAGGTGTGAAATGATTGAAAGAAAAGGGATAAAAGGTGTGAAATGAGAACTCCCAATTGAAAGAAACGGTATAAATAACGACATGTATCACCCATCCTTTTCTCTATTCCTTAATTCGTCTGAGTTAACTTTTTTTACATTATTTCTACACTAAAAATGTCCAATTCATTTCGCATCCATGTTTTCGACCCTCTATACACCATTCTACAAATCCTGAGCTACCAATCAGCAGGATATCTCACACTCAGCATATCAATAGTGCTAGTTGAAACACTGGCAGGATCCCCAGTCACGTTGGACCACATCTTCAACTGGTTCGTTCGCTTGATACCCTCCGAATCGCCACTGTACTTACCATACAACAAATATAGGCACTGGATGCGGTTAGATGCTGTCCTGGGCTGGTTCATAGCGTTCGCCTTCCTCTTCAATGCCTGTGTTTGGTGAGGACAATCCCCCTCAAAACACGATCATCCCATCCCCCCAATCACAACTTTATCTGACACTTGATTTTAGTGCGTTCCACCTGCTTCATATAGTGCAAAGGACTCGACAGTGTGCCGACTTTGCTCTCACCTTCTATTTTTCCATATCCTCCTCACATGGATATACAGTGGATCGTTTCCGTGGGCGTTAGGGTGGTGGATTGTCGTTGGGTCTGCTGCGACTTTGTCGGCGTTTGGTGGAGAGCATCTGTGCTTCAGGCAGGAACTGCAACCTATTGTTGTTGGAGGGAACGTGACGGCGGCAGGCTTAAGGAGGAAAGCAAGCGCGCGAGTACCTGCGGATGAAATTGAGTTACAAAGACTTCATGTTTCGGATTGAATGAGATGGGATCTGATGAATGGCTATGAATGGCGGTGGGACATGGGTCAAATCTGACACTTGAAAGGACCTGATTAATACAGTTCATGTCTACACTTTATTCAGCTTCTGAGCATCATCGCAATACCATGGAGCCTCTCCATGACTTGCGGGAACACAGCTCCTATACTCTCGTTTATCAATCCCTGGAAATACTGAATCGCTTCCTCCTCATTCAAGTCCAATCGGAATTTCTCTTGGACCTAAACCACGATAGCAAATAGTTCATCGCATCCCATCCAAAAAATGGCACACCTTCAGGACAGCTTTGTCCGGCTCAACTCTAATATCAGGAATATTAGCATTCACCATCAGCGCGAAAAGGTTGAGAATCAGATTGCATTCTTTCGCAAGCTGTTAAACGCAACAAAGCAGTATGATTTGAACTGTTGAAAGTGCGGCGATGCAGTACCACCCATAACATCCACCATTTCCTTCGAAAGCTTCATGGGTGGTGGAACGGTTTTGGGTCGCGACCGAGGATGTAACCAAAGTCAATGTGAAGAGGTTTCCTGTAAAATCAGGATTTAGATAGCCACAGAACAAATGAATTGAGGACTAACCAGCGGCTGTTAACAACAAGTTATCCAAGTGACGATCTCCATTCCAAGTAAGTACGTGATGACACAGTATCCAGCTGGATTGTAAAATATCCGTTATGTGCTCCAATAATGTTTACACCCTTACCACAACTCTTGACGTAAGTATCCATTACACTGGCAGGAATTGTGCCATTTTCTTCACCATTGAAATGTTTAAGATATGCGGTCAAACTTCCTCCATACTCTGAAAGAATCGTGGCCAAAGGAACGGATGGGATAAATTGGACCATTCCTATATTATAAGCGAATCAGAATACGAAAAACCAGTAATAACTCTGATTGTATACCGTGATCAACACCCGTTGCCAAACTTTGAACCGAGTCAATCGAAGATCCAAGTTCTCCTTCTGTAATAGCCGATCCATCAACATAAATAGCTGCACAACTAACTGGTCTTGTCTCATATCATCTCCCATCTTGAAAATCAATTCGTATTCTGACACTCCGTCTGCACAAAGGAACGTAAGGCGCAATGGGAGGAGTGCGGATTTAAAGATTGTGCATTTCTCTGGAATAAGCCTGTCACGATAATTTGGGCGTCAAGAGGGAGAGGCATGGGAGCTGAGAAGGTAAGGAGGTTGTTTTTCGGGTCTGAAATGATAGATCGAAGGGTTTCAATCTTTGGTCGAGGATTTAGTATAATGATCATGACAAAGGCATCTCACCTTCTTTGGCCTTGTATCTTTGACAATCTCATATCTTTCGAAATCTTGGCTAAAGCTTTGACCAACTCACTTGTCGCTTTACCACTCCACGTCGCTCAGATCCACCAGTCACCAATCCCGCCACAAACGCATCCCGTATCTTTGCAAACATTTGACCTGACACCGTATCTTCACATTCAACAGTCAAATACCAAAACAACTGATTCCCAACCCGGTATGCTCCAACGCCCTTTCCACCAAAAACAGCGCCAATTCAGATTCAGATCCTTCGCTTTCAAACCGAAGCGCTTGCACGAGCTGCAACAAATAGAGTCCAAGTTCATCGTCATCCGCTTTGCGTAACTGCGTGACTGCAAACGTTCGTACAGCACGGTTCTCAAAACCTTGCCCCAAGAGCTCGAGAGCATCTTCTGTCGCTATGTCACCCATCCGTTCATTAGATCTACGGCTTGCCGAGCTTCTACAGCGTCAGACCAGGACACGCATTTCAAGAATTTCGTCAGTGCCTTCTTGTCTCGCGTCAAGTAGAATCGAAACTTCCAAAGGAGGTTGGAGGAATCTGGTGTGAGTGCTTGAGTTGGTGGGTATTGCAAGATTTTCTGATAAAAAGAGAGTGAATAGACGAAGTAGATAGTAGTGCTTGGTTTACATTCAATTCGTCTCGAATCTTTGCGTTTGGCTTCAAATCGCGGTCGAGAGGCCCGTTTCTGTGTGACCGCGCCAATTTACGGTGTTTTGCTTCGACGGGGTTGTCGCCACGAGATATTTCTGGGTCGTAGATGCGGCGGTATTGATGAATTGTGTTTGGCAACAGTGGAGTAATTGATGGCGGGAGTACGTATTCCTTCACAAAAGTCAGAACTGAGAATGTTACCCTCAAAAATATCTTACCTTTTCGTGATGAACCAGTGGAAAGTCAAACTTTGGTAGGTCTATGTACAAAAACGTGCTAGTCTGTTGGGTTCTCTCATCCTTTTTATCTGTGTGTTTAAAAATCGTTGTTGATAGACCCGAGACTGACGTACGTTGAAAATAGAGTCGATTTCTCGAAAAACAAGCTTATCCATCCAGTCAATGTGAGGAATGTCGCCGAGTTCGTGTTTTCGTAAAAGCTAGTGTAGAATGTTCAATTCTACTCCTTCAACTGAATCTTTATACCCTTTCTAATCGATCCATTTCATTCATATCGGAAAATGAGCTTGGAGTGAACGATGACATTGAAGAATCGCCCTCCAGCCCAGACCAGACAAACAGCTTCTGTTTCCCCTTTTTCATCGAGCTGGCTGGAGTTAGTTGCAATAAACAGAAGAGTTACTATCTACCAATTGTCGTCAAAGAGGGCAAAAGTAGTTCCACCAATAGGGACAGCTTTTCTTGGCCCATACACGTCCCATATTGTGAATGTAAGGAGAGTAGACTCGGGAAGATCCTTATATTTAATAGGAAACGTGATCCATTCGTTCCAACTGAAAGGATTGAGTATGTAGTTCTTAACAGGAATAGCCACTCACGTCCACGAATGCGTTTCAAAGCATTTCCGCTGAGTACGCATCGGACTGCACAACTGAATGTGATCTGCCGTAAGAGACACTTCGATGAAAGGCTCTGCCGATGGCCTGTTAACAGTCAGTCTCCAATGCAGTCAACCACTGTTCAACGCACCTTTTCTGCAGTGCGGCAAACAGCGCCAAGTCATCCACGTCCGCGCCAGACTTTGAAAAGAGCGGCGATGGAGATGGCGGCGAGGCGGTCGCTGTCGAAACGGACGCGCTGAGTTTGGCAATGTTAATCGCTTCGTTCGTTCAACCACCGATTCGCCCTCACATTCGAATCCGAAGAAGTTGCTGCACATCAGATGTGATGGAAAACGAGAAGTCGGTCATGGCGGCAGCTTGTGACTGTACAGTTGACCCTGAAGTTGCTGCTGCCATCAATGAATTCTGTATGCTTTCTTTTCTCCTTATTCTTCCTCTAAGATATTGAATCCCATTAAGCACATATTAAGTGGAGAAGAATAATGTTCTAAATTTATATTCAAATTGTGGACAATGCTCGTCTCACTTCTCACAACTCCTTTCAAGGACCTCTCCGACTTTCTGGACCACTCCATAAAGCAGTTCTCCCTCCCGTTCATGTTGATTATCGGGGTCACCTACTTTTTCCAAGGCTTCAGAAGTTATGCGTTTGGGGACGGAATCATATGGTTCTTTTCCGACGTATTTGAATTGGATCCTGGCCCTGTACAACTCTACATGTCAACGATATTCATCACTTGGAACATCAAAATGTGTTATGGACTTCTATTCGACAACTTTCCCTTATTTGGGCGGAAAGATATCCCTTACATGGTTTTATCAGGTGCCATTTCATTCATTGGGTTTATGGCGTTGGGAATTCCGGCTCTAACGCCAAATCCCGACGCAACAACGTTTTGGTTCTTTCTTGCGCTGATGGGTCTCGCTATGTCAGATGTTATCGCAGATTCGATGGTTGTGGTTCAAGCAAGACGTGCAGGAGAAAATGGCGGTGCAAACTTACAAGCTTTTTGCTGGGTTTGCTCCTCGATCGGTGGGTTGATTGGCCGTCCAATAGCGGGATGGATTAATGGAAAAGACGGTGAAGGGTCGAGAATACTTCTTGGCATTGTTTACAGCATCTCCAGTCTCGTTGGCTGTATCATCACGTTGATGCACAAGGAGCAAAAGTGCGAGAATCCAAATTGGAGTTTTGAGAGATTTAGAAGGCAGGTTGCTCGATTGGTTATTGCCGTGTTCGGCAATAGACTGGTTTGGCTTCCAATGTCATGGATTATTTTGAATCAGGCCATTGTGCCAGATGTGAGCGCAGCTATGAACTTTTGGAAACAGACCAAGATTGATATTGGAGCTGACAAGAAAGCGTACATCGATACTGTGGGAGATATCTTTGCCATTTCAGGACTTGTCCTCTATACAAAGTATTTCAAACAATCTCGCTTTAGCCTAGTTTTCTTTTGGACTCAGATAGCAATATCTCTTTTTGCACTATCGGATATTGTTTTAGTGGAACGATGGAATGTCGAAGCTGGAATCTCTGATGAGTTGAGTCGCAAAAGCGATTTTGTCGTAAATACTCATAACTGTAAATTAGGTTCTTTTTGATTGGATCACAAACCATCATCAACACCTTGTACAACTTCCAAGCAATGCCATTTTTTGTTCTTGCAGCCCAACTTTGCCCCACCGACATTGAAGCAACATTTTATGCAGCGATGATGAGTATCGGAAACATAGGGGGTAATATTGGAACTCTATACGGAGGGTATCTCCTTGAATGGCTTCACATTGTGAAAACTTCGAACAGTATTCATGCATCAAACACCACTTTACCTGATGGGACGATTGTAACAACATCCGCTCAGCCTGAACAATACGACTTCACGAACCTTACTTTATTCCTGTGGATTCGTGTTGCATCTATGGCTGCAAGTGCCTTATTTGTTTTCGTTATGGTTCCGAACAAACCAGAGCCAGAAAAGAGGGATGAAGAAGGGGGTGCACTTGCAGACTTGGATGGAGAGGAAACGAAGTTGGTCCAAAACGATACCGAAACAGCAAGGTCGTCCTTTTCGAGTTCGCATAGCCGGTCTCCATCAAAAAGAACAAGGCTTGGATCTCGAGACATTGAATAAATTTGTTTTCATTTCTTCTACTTTCGGACTCAGCCGCCAAACCAATCAAATTAGAATGTCAGCCGCCAAACCTTGCCGCTGAAGGGGGCCCTTGAGAATATCATCGCAATTGGTAAATCCATGCAAGAAAATTCAACATGGTTGATTCTTGGTCTCGGAACGATTGCTTTCATTTTCGTCCTCATTCTCGTTGGATACAGAGTCTGGACAAGAATGTACCGAACTTCATTTATGCCCGGAATGAATCCATTAGACTCGTTACTTGATGATACGTCACATTATCGTACAGCTACATTGGAAGAAGCAAGTTCCCATCGAAACTCCAATTTGCATTCAGCAGCTGCAACATTTGATGCTGCACCGTCTATGTCTCATTCTGCATTCTAATTTAGTTAGTTCTTTATTCAATACTTCATTTATTTATCATAAATGTTAGCTTTAAACCCCATGATTGAATGACTTCACCACAACAAATTCACATGATTTTCAAAACAATCACCTTCATATAAGGCAACACTGGAAAGGCAACAATCAAAACAAAATGACTTCAGAATTCACATTGTCGGAGTTCCTGCCATCGGACGCTGCCGACCTTACAGCCATTCTGCAAGACCAAACGATTCATCAAAACACTCTTTCTATCCCCAACCCTTACACAGAGGCTGATGCAAACCGCTTCATTAATTATTGCATCAACAATCACAAGAAATGGAAAGAAGACGGCAAACCACCTCTCCAGAACTGTATACGAAACAGTGACGGAAAAGTAATTGGAAGTATTGGAGTGGACATTGCCGAGCCAGTACGATTCCGCCCAACAAGAGGAATCATTGGTTATTACTTACACAAGGACTATAAAGGGCGCGGAATCATTCCAAAAGCACTTGAAGTCTTTATTGCAAGAGCTTTCAGTCCAGACTGGAACGTTGAGCGACTTGAAGGCGATACTTTTTCATTCAACGCAAGCTCTGGTCGCGTCTTCGAAAAGTGCGGATTTCAATATGAGGGTTGTATGCGAGGTTACTACAAAAAACCTGGTGTAGAGGATCTCATCGATGGTAACAGCTATGCTCTATTGAGGAAAGATTGGGAAAAGAAGATAAAAGAAGATATTATCTAACGTATAAATAAAGAAGAATTCATATTCCATGGTCCTGTTGTCGATAAGAGATTTGCTGTTGATCTCTCACAATTGAATTATTTTCCTGGAAAGAAGAGAACCAATGCAGCTATTTCTTCTACTTGCCTCTATTCTTTACTATAGCAGTATCTCTGCGGCATCAATTTCGGACTCGAGATATCGAGGGGATCAGCTTGTTCGTTTTCACATATCCAACATTGGCGAATTAGAACTTTTGAAAGCTCAACCTGATTTTCAAATTTGGTCACATCATGACATAGTATCGGGGTCCGTGGATGTAAGGTATGCATCGTACTTCTACCAAACTTCAGACAATGTATTCACTAGTAATGAGCACAGAATTCCTAGCCAGAGAGTGCCTCTTCTTGCCAATTTCAACTTGTCCCACACAGTCCTTGTCAAAGATTTACAGACCGTCATCGATGCAGAACAAAGCCATATGCAACTCAATTCACATATATTGCATCAGGCAATTGTTGATGGCTCTATTGAAGCGAGTTCTCTGTCGTCAGACTCAATTTTCAATGACTGGCAGAGTTATGAAACGTTGAGCGCGTTTCTTACATCGCTCCCATATATCAAGAAACTCCAAAGTGCAGGCAAGACCTACCAAGGCCGTGATGTAAACGTTTTTTCTGTCGGAACCGGTCCATATGGAGTATTGTTGCATGGAGGGATTCACGCACGGGAATGGGTTTCTCCATCTACCGTTACTTACATTGCAAGCCAGTTGGTCAACTACCCTGGATTGCTGTCAAACTTTACGTTCTACATAATGCCAGTGGTGAATCCTGATGGCTACGCTTACACAAGAGATCCAAATGGGGATCGATATCATCGTAAAAATATGCAACCTAATAATGGAACAAACTGCATTGGAACTGATGTGAACCGAAACTTTGGATTTCATTGGGGTGAGGCAGGAGCGTCAAATGATCCGTGTTCCGAGCAATACTTTGGAACTTCAGGCTTTTCGAGTCCAGAGTCAAAAATCATTGCAGATTTTGTAAAAAGTAAACCAAACATGGTAGGATATATTGACTTTCATTCATACTCCGAGCTGTTCATGTTTGCCAATGGATATTCTTGTACCAACAAAGCAAAAGACTATGCAGTTCTTTTGAAAGGCTCTCAGTTGGCCGTGGATGCAATCAAGGCAGTTCATGGAGAAGAATTCGAGAATGGTGATATTTGTAATGTTATTTACCAAGCTAGCGGAAACACTGTTGATTACATGTACAATGTATTGAATGTGACTTATTCTTATGCTGTTGAGCTTCGTCCAAACTCTGGAGGTGCCGGGTATGGTTTTAACCTTCCTGTGTCTCAAATTATTCCTGCTGGCGAAGAGACTTTGGCTGGAATGGTGGCTTTGTGGACATTTGTGGCTCAACAGATTCCAGCCCAGCCGAAGTCTTCAGCTGAATTCCATCGCCGAGAGCAACGTTAAATTATTTTTTAACATAAACGACATAGATTGAATTATGTATCATGCAATAAAAGACCTTTCAAAAGAAAAACAAACATATATACCTGTAAAAAATAATTAGAATTACCAAAACTAGTTGTTGTTTTTGCGGTAAGAAAAGGCCCAGCAATAGAGATAGAAGTGCTGGATAAACCCAAGATAACTTTTGAAGACATTGTAGTAAATACCAAAGTAGCAGAAGTAAAAATAAAAGAAAGTAGCAGTTTCAATAGTAGTGCCAAGGTATTGGAACGTTCATCGCCTTCAGCACGACGACGACCCAACATGGTCTTTCAAACTGTTATGTTGAAGAGTCCCTCCGAAATACCCACATATCCAATCACAACAGTTCCGAAGTAGTGCTTGAACGAGTTGATCAGATGGACTACATGTGTCGCTGCACTTAGTAAAAAGGAGTGGGTCTTCAAGAAAAAAAGTGAATTCCTAGATCCAAAGTTTCAAACCGAGAGCTAGACGGTCCACACACCGCGTCGTTCAAGTTTGTAAACGTGGTTGTTCTATTTGTCTGTAACACCGTCAAAATACAACCATCTTCGATACGAGCACTGGGCAACATCTGTGACCCAAGAGAATACCCAACTTAAGTAAACTGATGGAGAACAACATCACGTTGACGAGTAACATATTCGCAGACACAAGAATAGTCGGCAGAGGGAGAACCGGGGTTGGTGGTGATGGAGATGGCAAACTTGAGGAATGAGAGCATCTTTAAGGGCACGGCATATTCATCGACTCCATAAACTGCGGCGAACAATGTCGTGTAGAGTCTGCCATCACCGAGATAAAGCTAACGGTCACCGCAGCAATTGAAAATATTCCGCGGGTACGATCCGAAGGCACGATCATTGTTAGTAAAAGTCATATAATTAATTGGTGAGGGGGCCAGTGAGAGAAGTTTCCGAGTCTGGAGACGTGAACTGGGCTGGAAATGAAATCTGCAAGCAGCTCAATAGGGCGGGGCTATGTTGAATTACACTTTTGTTTGGGCCGTGCCAGTCGCCTTGGATTCTTACAAAGCGATCAAATTGACCATCAACCAGGTTGTATGATCGTGGCATGCTGTTTCTGGACTGAAAGTAACCGAAGGTCAACAAGCAAAGATCTCTCAATGCACTTTTAAATTGGATTCAGATGCACTCAAAAATGATAATTCTCGTAAATAGGCTTTCACCAAGAAATAATAATATACATTCTGCTGTACTATGCGTTCAAAGTAGATACTATCAAAATGCCCGTTTATTGATTCCTTCGGTTCAGTTTCTCTTCATCCAACTCCCAACCCAAAACACCAGCAACTAAACGAACCCTCTCCACCGTACTAGAGTCCAAAGAAACAACCACAAGTGCATCAAAAACTTTGGAATCTGTCGATCCAACTCTTCGATCTACAGGCATGAACTCCTTAAAGAATCCACCCGACACACGCGCATAGTCCGGTACTTTCTTAGGCGTCAACGTCTGATGAGACTCACCACGCTCCTCAATCCGCTGCACACTCATCCCGACAGCTGTATTCCGCAACGGCCCTTTCACATCCCACTCAACCCCAACAATCTTTCCATCTGGGTACTCTGCGCGGAACATTTTACAAAGCTCTGTTCTGTGGATGTCGAGGTGATTGTTGCGGTCTGCATAGACAGCCTGTTTCTTTTCGAATTGGAGCATGACGCCTTTCAGGAAGCCGGTCTTCTTTTTGTGGGCGTCAGATTGGGTGTGTCCGAAGCGGTTATAGAATTGGGACATGAGGGAGGATCCAAGGGTTGTTTTGCCGAGTGCGGGAATGGCCATAGGTATAATCAGGACTTTTGTTGTTGTGTCTTCAATGGAGAGGGAAAGTGTTGTGGGGAATGTTACGAGGGGTGCATCATCGAGAGATTTGTTGGTTGAGGGGGTTGGAGTGGATATTGTGTTGGAGGACTCGGCGAGAATATGACTGAATTGTTGGATATCGTGTTCCAAAAGAAACAAATTGCGCACGGCAATAATTCCCTTGTTGTGCTTGAACTGATCAAATAGATCTGGATGTGTAATGAGTTTCTTTTCGCACCATGACGTGTAAGTCTCTGAGAGCCTGTAACGTGGGGTCATTGAACGCCCATTTAGCAAAGCGTTTGTTATTTCGCGCCATTCGCGGAACATGAGGTACGGCTCATCGTATTTGATTTTGAACATATGTGTAACGCCTGTGTCAGTTGATGTACATCGCACAACAAAGCCCTCTACTGGTTTGTTTTTGTAAGATCCTGTCTGTCTGCATTCATTTGCGAGTGTCATGACATCTTGAAATTGGTACGATTAGTTTCGTTGAAAGATTCAAGTGAATGAACTGGTACCTTCAAAAGTATTTTTGACTTCATACTCGACTGTTAGAAATCCAAATTGAGATGCGACTTCAGCAACACGTACAGAATCCCATGTCTCCAAAGGAACACACTGGTTCTTGTTGATCCCATGAAGGTAAAGTCCGCGCTTGCCAGGAGGATACTCCAAAATATGCTCTTCGAAATCATCGTCCGCCAGTTCAAAAACGGCAGTAACATTGTTGGACTCCAAAAAGTCCGCCAAGTCCGCCCGAGTGTTTTTTGTGGACGCCAAATGAACATCGACCCATTCTTCACCCTTTTGAGCATGGGATACTTTTCCTTCAACGCCAGGATCAGGGACTAGGCCCGTAGATGCTAAAGGGGCATTGAGAGAGTGTTTCGATGACACGACCAGCGCGCCCTTGAATCCAGTGATAAAGATGATGCATCCATTCTCTTTGACAGACATTTCGTATGGACCACGAGTGTGGTCCTGCAGGTATTGTGGGGAAGTTGTCTCAGTTTCGTTCAAGTTGAAGAACTTGTCGTAGCCTCGCAGGAGGATCAGCCTGTCACCGACGGGATCATTCAGGGCAAAGAGACCACGGGCCATTGTTGGCAGAGCAGCCTTTCTGTACATTGAGTCAGGGCAGTTGAAGGATGTTACAGTGCAGCCATTGAGGAGGTAGTCTGTTGAGCGAACACGATGGTATTTGAGGCGGGAAGGGCCCCCGCGGCAAGGTCTCTCAGAGCAGCGACAATGCTTTCATCTGAAGTCATTTCTCTTGTTCGTTGTTGTTGAAGAGTTCTTTCTTTCTTTCTTTCTTCTTCTTTTAAACCTTCAAAAATGAATCGAGTCAGAACAGCCTTCACCACGTCCACGCCCACGCCGTTCTCCTTCGCACTTTCTCTGTCGCGGCTGAGCAACTGCGCCACCAATTCAACTTTAATTCGCCCGTTCGGCGCCGTGTCCGCGTCGCTTTCTCGGCGGTCGCTTCACTCGACGGCCTCGCTCAAATCGGTTGGTTCCTTGTTCGCCCGCCCTTTCTCTCTCGCTTATCGCTTATCCCACACATAAACTCAATTCAATCTAGAACTTGGACATGCTCACAAATCCATTCGGCTCAATCAAACTCAAAATGAACAAGATTGACCATGCAAGATATGCATACGAATCGTGCTCCCTGCAGTTTTACGAAAACAACCAATTCATGGAAAGTGCGTATCGAAGACCTCCTCTCAAGACTGAATTATGGAATTGGGTTGGAAATGGATCGAGGCTGGGTGTTTGTCAAGGACAATGCCGATGGAAAGAAGGCTATAGATCGGATATGCATCAAGCGAATATTGGGACCTTGTTTTCAGGAATATATTGGAGGAAATGGTTCAGTAATGGTTCAGTAAGGAAGATCAAGTTGGCAGTGGAAGGAAAACTGGGACAACAGATTGTTTGCGACGCCAAACTTCTCTGACGCAAACGTCAATATCCTTTCATATATTCTTGCATCGGATATCAATTGTTTTCACTCTCCTTTTGGATCTTTATAACCCATTAACCCCTTACTGCATTCACAGAATTCAACCTTCCTGACAACCTCCAATCTTGGTTCAATGTGACTGTCCTGCACGTTTGGATGTACTCTGCTCAACTCAAAACTCTTGGACCTGAAGGAAAGGAAATGTGCCAGGAACTCTTTGCCACCCTTTTACTTGATATTGAAATCCGCTTGAGTAAGGCTGGGGTACGTGCATTTATGTCGTTATTTCGATGATTCGTTTGTAACTACTTTTAACCACTTGCGTATCAATTCAGGTCAGGACAAACCTCGACCGTATCACATCAGATCTTATCAGTACATATTATGGCCAAATCTTGGCTTATGATGAAGGACTTGCTTTGGGTGGTGACGCTATTCTTGCAAGTGCTCTTTGGAGGAATGTGTTTCAGGCAGCAGATGATGTGTCAGCACAGGATTTGAAGAAAATGGTCGAATATGTACGCATTCAATTACAGCATTTGGATGGAAAGCAACTAGTTGAGTTGGGCAAAACTATCAAGTTCCTCGATTTGCCAGATCTTTAAAGTTGGTTCTGGTATGGAGTTAAATAGGGGAATAAAGTCAGCCAACTGCTGCTCTCTTGGGAGTAATTTACTTTCTACTCCATTTTTGTCTCATCATAAGATGCATTTAGTTTGTGCGTGCGTGTTTGTACTAGTAATTTGCCACAGCCACAAAAAATTAGGGTTATATTTTGCGAATGTTGCGCCATCAGATCAGTGTGTCAAAAACGAGGGTATCTTCAGGGTCTCTCACTTGTTCTCTTGACTTCGTTGCAATGTTCTTCTTCTTGCCATCTTAAGATGCTTCGGTTCTTCACAACAGACACTGCCTGGGGCAACCCCGTGACAATGTGTCAAGAAACAGGATTCGAAAACACACGTGCAACCCCTTCTTTTCCAATGATTCGACATTTTTTCTCAGGGGTCTTTTGGTCCCGATCCGTCCCGGCAATGCACAACAAACTGCAATTTTCCTTCCCAAAACAACACTGTGACCATGTACAAGACATCAAAAGAGGACGACATTGAGACATACATTGCGGAACGACGATCACTGTCTCTACATGAGGTACACCACTTAAACTACCGTTGCTCTTGTCATCACAAGCTCAACCGCTTCCTTTCCCCGCATTTTCTAGGACGACTTCCTCCAAGCCACATCTAGTGCTTCCTTTACAAAGATTGATGACCTAGCAGCTGCTGGTATCAACATCGATGAAGAGTCCCTCGATGAACAAGAGTATCCAGATGGAGGCATGAAAGCATGGCTTGTTGTACTGGGATCATTCGTTGCACACTTCTTGGTATACGGAATGGTTTATTCATTTGGTGTTTACAATTCATACTACCGAGACCTTGGGGTACGTTTTATGCTCCCTTTACAAACATACAAACCCAAAACCCTCGATCCAAAAATCTCATTCATCTTTGACTCCTTTACTAAATATTTAAACTTAGGTGGGATCTGGTTATCAAGTAGCCATGATTGGATCTGTTGGTATTGCTTCAATTGACTTCTTGGGGTTGATCAGTTCATCTGTGGCTGAGCGATTTGGATTCCGTCCAGTGATCTTTGTTGGAACTATTGTCATGGCTTTGGGTTTACTACTTTCTTCATTCACTACTTCGCTGCCGCTCTTGATCCTGACACAGGGTATTGTGTTTGGTATTGGTGCAAGTTTTGTCTACCTTCCGGCTGTGTCGTTACCATCGCAATGGTTCCTGAAACGACGAGGATTGGCTACTGGTATCGCAGTATCTGGCAGTGGCTTTGGAGGTCTTGTCTTTTCCCTCTTGACCGGTAGACTTTTGGAAAGTGTTGGTCTCGCCTGGACCTCCGAATTACGGCCATCATTTGCGTCGTTGGAATGCTTCCATTCGTACCTTTCATGAAGACCCGTATCCCTCCACGAAAAGGAAAAACAAGTTACGAATTTTTGAAAAAGGCTGGATTCTACTGTTTGTTCTTTGCTTGCTTCTGGGCTAGTTTCTGCGAATTCGTGTCTGTGGACTTTTTGACTGTGTTTGCGTCTCAGCGTGTTGGCTTGACACTGTCGGATGGAGCTACAATCATGTCTGTGTACAATGGATTCAATATCGTTGGACGACTGGCAATGGGATTTTTCTCCGACCACTACCTGGGTCCCTTGAACACAATGATGCTCTGTTTGTGGCTTACCGTTGTGTCCGTTTTTGCATGGTTGGCTGGAACAAGCTTTGTGTCACTTGCAGGAGTGGCAGCCGCCATTGGTTTCTTCGATGGTGGATTCTGGGCTCTCTTCCCTGTTGCGACCATGGAAATGTTCGGAACTGAGGGTTCTCTCGTGACAATGCTTGCAACTATGTATACATTCGTGACATTTGCCAACTTTGGCTCTCCACCGTTGTCTGGTTTTATTGAAGAGCGGTACGGATGGGATTGGATGATTGTGTATGGTGGTTGTTTGGCTGTGTTGGCTGCAGTGGCTGGTTCAGCAGCACGTTTCGTGCACTCGAAAGTGCTTTTTACCAAGGTGTAAAACCTGTTCCATATTTCATTTAGTTTATTTGATCCTAGAGTTCGATCATTCTTCACCCAGTGTTAATAAACCAAACGTTGGATATATACACTGTTCATTGTTTAAGTAAATAGCCTGAGTACGAACCCTTTCCGGCACATGCAACCAATTTGGAGATTACCAATCCCCACTTCTCACCAACCCTCCTTTTTCGGATTCGCCATCGCACGGAATCGACTCAAACCCCCAAAAAAGTTCTCGCTTCTCTCCAGCCCACAATGTCTCAGTCACATCCACAATCCGTAGTGCAGTCGCATTCTGCCCTAGAGTTCATTACAGTAGACAATTCACAACCGAAACTATCCGTTCTGAAACAACCCTCGACGACGCATTCATCACAGCCATGGACGGAAAGAAAGACCACGACCTGTTGCCAACTGAGCTACTGCATGACTTGGCACAGGAAGACAACCTGGCTGAAATGGAGTTCCCTGATGGTGGTTTACAAGCCTGGTTAGTTATCGCCGGAGCCTTCTTTGCCAACTTTGTTATCTACGGAGTTGTGTACAGTTTTGGTATCTATAACTCTTTCTACTTGAATCTTGGGGTGAGTTCATTTTAGTGGCCGTTGGTACGGAGGTACATTGGTTCTGATAGGGTTTTCTCACCAGATTGGATCGGCTGCTGCTGTGGCTATGTTGGGATCTCTTGGTATCTCAGTCATGGACATAGTGTCTGTACCTGCCAGTTTGTTGGCAGAGCGTTTTGGCTACCGACCGGTTATCTTTGTTGGGACTATTATCCTCACCTCAGGCATTTTCTTCTCCTCTTTTACAACGTCACTTCCGCTCTTGATTTTCACTCAAGGGGTTATGTTTGGTTTGGGGGCTTCTTGCATTTATTTCCCTATTGTTTCCTTGCCTTCGCAATACTTTTCAAAGCGGAGGGGGCTAGCCACTGGTATTGCTTTGAGTGGTGGTGGAACTGGAGGATTAGTGTTCTCTCAGCTATCTGCAAGATTCTGGACTCAATCGGGTTGGCCTGGACCCTAAGAATCACAGCCATCATTTGTTTTGGTGAGTGGGCTGAACACTGAGCGTTTACGTAATCATACCTCTAAACTAAATTTAGTCGTCTTGATGGCTTTTGTTCCGTTCCTCAAGTCCCGTATTCCAGAGAGAAAGGGCAAGGTCTCCTTCAGCTTCTTGAAACGGAGTCACTTCTACCTCCTTTTTGTCGTTTGCTTTTTCAACACAGCTTGCGAGTTTATTCCCTTGGTTTTCTTCCCAACATACGGCCAACAATTGCTTGATATTTCGTTGGCTGACGGAGCAACAATCTTGAGTTTTTACAATGGATTCAACATTCTGGGAAGAATTGCCATGGGATTCATTGGAGATTATATGGGAACATTGAACGCACTTATTTTGTGTTGTTGGTTGATTGTGATCAGCTTGTTCTCTTGGCTGGCTGCATCCAGCCTCGCAGCATTGTGTGTTGTAGGCGCAGCGGTTGGATTCTCTTTTGGTGGCCTTTGGGGTCTATTCCCATCAGTTCTTTCAGAGATTTTTGCATTGGATGGCAGTTTGATCACTTTGATTGCTGTGATGTATACGCTTGTTGGTGTTGGAGGTTTTGCTTGTCCAAGTGTCACTGGCTTGATACAAGAACAGTTTGGATTGAAGGCCATAGTCATTTTTGCTGGTATCTTGGCAATCTTGGCTGCATTGCCATCGACCATTGTGAAGTTCATTCCTTCATCACGTTCATAATAATACATAGTAATTCCGAGCAGTAGCGAAAGACTCAGATAGAAAGAAATCAAACTTCTTTACTTCTTCTTTTTATTGAGATACTTGTCCAAAGCGCTCCCACCACCCAGCTTCCGTTTAATTCCACTGGAAGTAGATGCAGTTGAGACAGGCTTTGGTCCATTTGGTAAAGCTTCCTTCTCTCCCACAGCCTTCACCGTCTTTGTTCGACTATCTTCAGCATCTTCTTTTGCAACGATTGCAGCCATTCGCTCTGCAGCAGCTTCTTGTTTCTTTGCAAGAATCTTTGACTCAAGCTTCTTTTTCTTTGCAGATGCCTCGCCAGGATAAACATTGTATAATCTGGAGATAAGAAGAGGTCAGCTTAGTCTAGAGCAACTGCATTGAGCCAAGCGATAAAGCAACGTAACTGTGGAACTTGAGATTGTTTTGGCTTCCCTTCAGTACTTCGAATGCTCTTTGACTCTGGCTTTTCGGGCTCTTTCGGCAGCCAATCATCAATCATTTGACGAACGGCATTGACTGAAACTTCTGTCTTAAGGCGGAAGGTCTCAAGGGCGTTGCGATCATTTGCAGCCATCTTCCAAAAACAGAACAAAGAAAGAACAAAAGAAGTCTATTGATTTTGTTTCCATCCATCAAGGAGGCCAACTCTTCACGCATCAGAGACACGCTGGCATTTTCGAGGTCCTTGTACACATTGGAAATGATTTTCTGTGAACCAAAGGGAACTTCAATATGAGATTCCAAAGAAACGATTAATACACACCTTCACAAGGCCATCGAATCGCTTTGCTGCATTCAAATAGCCCTCACTACAGACTTCTTCAGTTCCATCAATCAATTTGTTGTAGGCAGCGACCAGCGCATCACACAACGACATGAACACCTGACAATAGTCCAGCTCGAAGGGAATGTCTGGCGTCTCCAGGTATTCGTACACACCGGTTTCCAAGAAGGTTGTGGATACGTTCGAAAGGTCCTGTGAGTGAATCTTCTTCCTACGGAACAAGTTCTGTGACTGAATAAAGAGTGAGGACCAGTCTGCCGCAAAGTTTGATTGAATTGATGCTTACGACATTGACTTGTTTAGCCTCTGTTTCGTTCTCGTATTCAAGGAGGAGAACGTTCAGGGCCTTCACGAATTCAAAGGGCGAGATGATGACCAGCAGACCACCCACACTCAATCCAAGGTATTTGTATTGCCAACAGCGCTTGGCTGAAATCGGATTGTCGTAGGTTTGGGCCTGTCAAGGACAGTGTTGCCCAATTAGAGACACCTTTCTGAGCCAGTGAGCCTCACCAACACATCGCTCGTCATTCGCACAGTGTCAAAGTAGAAGGCATTTCCTGTATGCATATTCTGCAGATGTGCAGCGACTGGATCCGAGTGCGCACAAGCTCATCCAACTCTGCAAAATGCGACATTCTTCTTCACTTTTTAGTTAATTAAATAGGGAAAGGTGAAAGAGTATATACTTACTTACCAAGCGAACAAGGGGAAAATCAGTATCATTGTCTCCCTTTATACCTCCGCTCTCTTATTCTTCGTTCAACCAACAAGGATACAGCTCTAATCCTCCTCTCTCTAAACCAACCACGAGATGAGCGTACCTTCATCTGCTTTGATGCAAGATGGCGCAAAGGCGTATTTCGAGCGAAAAGATATCAGTTTGATTATGGAGGTATAACGAAATAGTTCGGCGAACCTGTCTAACAAATCAAAGAGTATTATGACTGGACTGGTTTATGAACAACCAGATGATCCACTCAGTTATATTGAAGATTGTGTCAAGCGGCTCAAAACGTCGGCTACACCATCAACCAACAAACCAAAACGAGTCCATTGGGACACATTTATCCCGAAAGAGGACCAAGAGAATAACGAAAAACGTAAGCAACGCGCCCTGAGGCTTGCAACAAACGCGAAGATTGTCGATGCCCCAAAACCATCTAGTGGGAAAGTTATGCTCCCTCCGGTTAGCCGGACACCTGTCATTGGCCATCCCAACATCATCTTCGTTCTAGGGTGATTTATTTTCAAATAAGTTTAAACGTCCTGACACGCTTTGCAGGGGGCCAGGTTCGGGGAAAGGAACACAATGTGAACGCCTGGCGAAGGAATTTAACCTCACGCATTTGTCGACCGGGGATCTGCTCAGAGCCGAGCTAGAGAAAGGCTCTGATATTGGAAAGAAATGCGGTGACTTGATGAAGGAGGGAAAGATTGTACCGATGGTAAGAACCTGTTATATTACTTTTGAGTTTATAATTCTGAAACCAGGCAATTATTCTTGGTTTACTCAAAGCTGCTATTAATCAAAACTTTGACACTCCTGGATTCCTGATTGGTTCGTTGCTTTCATACGCATGATTCTTGGTCAGTATGTTATAAGTGATGGATATTAGATGGATTTCCTCGAGCAATGGACCAGGCCCAAGAATTTGAAGCAACTATCGGGAAATGCAAGACTGTTCTTTGCTTCACGTGTCCTCTCAAAGTTCTTGAAGCCCGTCTCCTTGAACGCGGAAAAACGTCTGGTCGTGCTGACGATAACATCGACACCATTAAGAAGAGATTTAAAACATTTGAAGAACAAAGTATGCCCGTCATTGAGTTTTACCGCAAAGACGGTCGCGCGATCTTGGTTGACAGCACAGCTCCTATTGACAAGGTGTATCAAACAACTCGTCAGTATATCGTTGATATGAACTTGGGTAAAGCTGGAGCATTGCCACCAATTTCAAAGTCGAGACCAGTGTCTAACGCTGGATCTACCCCAGCTACAAGTTCTGCTGTCAGAGGAAAGGCGTGGAATAACATCGTCTTTGTCTTAGGGTAAATAGTTTGGCTCTTTTTTGAAATCGAAGGCTAAAATTAAATTCAGTGGCCCTGGATGTGGAAAGGTACTCAGTGTGAGCGCATTGCAAAGGAATTCAAATACAATCATCTGTCTGCTGGCGATCTGCTTCGTGCTGAGGTGGCGACAGGATCAGCCAGAGCCAAAGAGCTGGATTCCATTATGAAAGAGGGGAAAATTGTTCCTATGGAAGTTACCTTGGTTTACTGAAGGAAGCCATGGAAAAATGTGGTGACGCTGCTGGCTTCCTGATTGATGGGTTTCCTCGCGCATTAGATCAAGCCCTCGCTTTGAGGATACCATTGCCAAGTGTAAATTTGTTTTGATGTTCGACGCTCCAGAGTCTGTCTTGGAGCAACGACTTCTGAAACGGGGAGAAACAGTGGAAGGCCGACGACAACATTGAAACCATCAAGAACGGTTCAAGACATTCATCGAGACTAGTATGCCTGTTATCAACCACTTTGATAAACTTGGAAAATGTGTCAAGATTTCATCCATTGTCCATCCTGATGAAGTGTAAAGAATACAAGAGCTCACTTCATCGAGAAAACCCCTAACATAATTATGGTGTTAGGAGGACCTGGTTCCGGGAAAAGGAACTCAATGTGTGAGGTTGGCGAAAGAATTCAACTTGACACATTTGTCCACTGGTGACTTGCTTCGAAATGAAGTGGAGAAAGGGACACAGATAGGAAAAGACTGCGCAGAATTAATGAAGGAAGGCAAAATCGTACCAATGGTAATTGATTCTTTTCGTTTTTACGATACTAATTATTGTTCAGGCCATAATCTTGGGACTTCTCAAAGCAGCTATCGATAACAACTCAAACTCTCCAGGATTCTTGATAGATGGTTTTCCACGCGCGATGGATCAAGCCATTGAGTTTGAGAAGACCATTTGTCCAGCTTCAAAAGTGTTGTTTTTTAACTGTCCTCTTGATATCCTTGAAGCGCGTTTGCTAGAACGAGGAAAACGTCTGGTCGAGCGGACGACAACATTGATACCATTAGAAAACGATTCAAAACTTTCCAAGAGGAGAGCATGCCTGTAGTGGGGCACTTTGGTGACAAGGTCTTGCGGATTGAAAGCACAGGTCCAATCGATCAAGTTTATGACAAAGTGCGCAATTCGTTGGTTTCAGAAGGTATTTTGAAACCAGTTCCCAACATTATCTTCGTGCTGGGCGGTCCTGGATCAGGAAAGGGAACTCAATGTGTCCGGCTTGCGGAAGAGTTCAAACTTACACACTTGTCGACGGGAGATCTTCTCCGCGCAGAGCTTGAAAAAGGTTCAGAGATTGGAAAGAAGTGTGGAGACCTAATGAAGGAGGGTAAAATTGTGCCCATGGAAATTATTCTTGGACTTTTGAAAACGGTCATTTCGGACCACATGGAAACGCCTGGGTTCCTTATTGACGGCTTTCCCCGCGCCATGGATCAAGCGATCGAATTCGAGAAAACAATCTTTCCAGCCAAGAAAGTGCTATTCTTTACTTGCCCCCTTGAAACGCTCGAAAAAAGGTTAATTGAACGTGGCAAAACATCTGGTCGCGCGGATGACAATATTGACACAATTCGTAAACGGTTTAAAACCTTCCAGGAGGAGAGTTTACCAGTGGTTGGGCACTTTGGTTCTCGAGTTTTACAAATTGAAAGTACTGGAACCGTCGATCAAGTGTATGCTGATGTGAAGAGTAGATTAATTTCGGAAAAGATCGTTAAGCCCATTCCGAATATTATTTTTGTACTTGGTGGACCGGGTTCAGGCAAAGGAACTCAATGTGTTCGGCTTGCAAAGGAATTCAGACTCACTCATTTGTCCACTGGAGATTTGCTGAGAGCGGAACTTGAGAAGGGTTCTGACATCGGAAAGAAATGCGGCGACCTAATGAAGGAAGGAAAGATCGTTCCGATGAGCATCATTCTTGGACTCTTGAAAGCCGCGATAAACAACAGCCCAGAAAACACTCCAGGTTTCTTGATTGATGGTTTCCCGCGTGCTATGGATCAAGCAATCGAGTTCGAAAAAACTATTTTCCCTGCCAAGAAAGTCCTTTTCTTCAACTGCCCCCTTGATACTTTAGAAGCCAGACTCCTTGAGCGAGGGAAAACGTCGGGACGTGCTGATGATAACATCGACACAATTAGAAAGCGATTCAAGACGTTTCAAGAGGAAAGTTTGCCTGTAGTAGGGCATTTTGGCTCTCGTGTGCTTAAAATTGAGAGTACAGGGACTGTGGATGAGGTGTATACAACTTTAAAAAATGGTCTCTTATCTGAAGAAATCGTTAAACCGGTACCAAACATTATTTTCGTACTCGGTGGGCCTGGTTCTGGTAAAGGAACTCAGTGCGTCAGATTAGCCAAAGAATACCAGCTGACACATTTGTCAACTGGAGATCTACTGCGTGCTGAGTTAGAGAAAGGTTCCGAAATCGGAAAGAAATGCGGGGACTTAATGAAGGAGGGAAAGATCGTGCCTATGAGTATTATCTTGGGGTTGTTGAAGGCTGCTATTGACAACAGTCCTACAAGTACGCCAGGGTTTTTGATTGATGGATTCCCGCGAGCGATGGACCAGGCTGTCGAATTTGAAAACACTATCTGTCCTGCTAAGAAAGTTCTTTTCTTCAACTGTCCTCTTGAAACCCTGGAAGCCAGACTGCTTGAACGTGGGAAGACATCGGGACGTGCCGACGATAATATCGATACGATCCGTAAACGATTTAAAACGTTTCAGGAAGAAAGTTTACCAGTGGTTGGACACTTTGGCTCTCGGGTTCTTAAAATCGAAAGTACTGGAACTGTGGATCAAGTATACGCTGATTTGAAGAGAGGCTTGCTTGCAGAAGACATTATCAAACCTGTTCCAAATATTATTTTCGTCCTTGGTGGACCGGGTTCAGGCAAAGGAACTCAATGTGTTCGACTTGCAAAGGAATTCAGACTCACTCATTTGTCCACTGGAGACTTGCTGAGAGCTGAACTTGAGAAGGGTTCTGACATCGGAAAGAAATGCGGCGACCTAATGAAGGAAGGAAAGATCGTTCCAATGAGTATCATTCTTGGACTCTTGAAAGCTGCTATAAGCAACAGCCCCGAAAACACTCCCGGTTTTTTAATCGACGGATTTCCTCGTGCCATGGATCAGGCAATTGAGTTCGAAAAAACTATTTTCCCTGCCAAGAAGGTGCTGTTCTTCAACTGCCCTCTCGACACTTTGGAAGCTAGACTTCTGGAACGTGGAAAAACGTCAGGTCGAGCTGATGATAACATCGACACAATTAGAAAGCGATTCAAGACGTTTCAAGAAGAGAGTCTGCCTGTAGTCGGACACTTTGGCTCGCGAGTGTTGAAAATTGAGAGTACAGGAACAGTTGATCAGGTGTACGCAGACTTGAAGCAAGGCTTGCTCACCGAAAATGTCATCAGACCAGATCCTAACATTATTTTCGTACTTGGCGGACCAGGTTCTGGTAAAGGAACTCAATGTGTACGATTGGCGAAAGAATTCAGACTTACGCATTTATCAACTGGTGATCTTCTCCGTGCAGAGCTTGAGAAAGGCTCAGAAATTGGCAAAAAATGTGGAGATTTGATGAAGGAAGGTAAAATAGTGCCAATGGAAATCATTTTAGGGCTTCTCAAGGCTTCTATTCTGAGTAACTTGGACACGCCTGGATTCCTTATCGATGGGTTCCCTCGTGCAATGAACCAAGCTATTGAATTCGAAAAATCAATTTTTCCAGCCAAGAAAGTCTTGTTCTTCAACTGTCCCTTAGATACTCTCGAAGCAAGACTTCTGGAACGGGGAAAGACTTCCGGACGTGCCGATGACAATATTGACACAATCAGAAAGAGATTCAAAACGTTTCAAGAAGAGAGTTTACCAGTTGTTGGGCATTTTGGCTCCAGGGTGTTGAAAATCGAGAGCACTGGAACAGTGGACGAAGTTTATGCAGAGACTAAACGATATTTAATCAGTGATGGAACTCTTCGTCCAGATCCAAACCTGATTTTTGTGCTCGGTGGGCCTGGGTCAGGCAAAGGCACGCAATGTGTCCGACTTGCCAAAGAATTCCACTTGACTCATCTTTCAACGGGCGATCTTCTTCGAGCCGAGTTGGAGAAGGGTTCTGAAATCGGAAAGAAATGTGGAGACTTGATGAAAGAAGGCAAATTGTTCCAATGAGCATTATCTTGGGGCTATTGAAAACAGCAATTTATCACAACCTCAGCACACCTGGATTTTTGATTGATGGATTCCCACGAGCTCGTGATCAAGCGCTGGAGTTTGAGAAAACGATTTGCCCAGCAAAGAAGGTTCTCTTTTTCAATTGTCCTTTGCCAGTTCTGGAGGCTAGATTGTTGGAACGTGGCAAGACGTCAGGTCGTGCTGATGATAACATTGACACTATTCGCAAGCGATTTAAAACCTTTGAAGAAGAAAGTATGCCTGTTGTTAGTCTGTTCGAAGACCGAGTGATGAGAATTGAAAGTACTGGAACTGTGGATGAAGTGTACGAAACTGTGAAGAATGGATTGTTGGCTGAGAATATCATCAAAACTCTACCTTTTGAAGGTTCAAATATTGTCTTTGTTCTTGGAGGACCAGGAAGTGGAAAGGGTGAGTGGCATAATTTTCAACTCTCCTTCATTATTAAACTCTAATCCTGTAAATGCTATCATCAAAGGTACACAATGCGACAAACTCGTAGAAAACCTCAAATACGCCCATTTGTCAACAGGAGACTTGTTGAGAGACGAGGTCAAACGCGGAACAGAACTTGGAACCCAATTGGAGGAGATAATGCGTGAAGGAAAAATGGTTCCCCTTGAAATCACTCTAAGGCTCCTGGTTGAAGCTATGCAAACAGCTAAAGAAACAGCGCCAGGATACTTGATTGATGGATTCCCTAGAACGATGGAGCAGGCTATTGAGGTAACCTTGAACTCTGAGTTTGGGAATATCGCACTCTAAACACATTATCGCAGTTTGAAAACACAATCGGACACTGCAAATTTGTCTTGTTCTTTGACGCTCCAAATGAGGTTCTTACCCAACGATTGCTCAAGCGAGGTGAAACAAGTGGCCGCGCCGATGATAACCTCGAAAGTATCAAGAAACGATTGGATACATTTGCGAATGCGTCGATGCCTGTTGTCAATTACTTTGAATTGAGCGGTCGTGTTAAACGAGTGTTGGCTGATGGCGCACTTGACGACATTTTCGCCACCACCTTGAAGTGCTTCGAGGAGTTGCAGTGATCATTATTTAACTAGTTTTACTTTCACTTTGTTATAAAGATCTCATATCTTTCAATCTCTTTTCCTGCTGACGTAATGGTATTAGACACGCGTGCAATGGCGTCATGAATCTGCAATCATCTTTCCAACCATCGCATGTCTCCCTTCAGAAACAACCCCCAAAATGTCACTTGAAGCTGGACAAGATTACAAGTATGTAACCAAGTGTGATACTAAGTTGAGACTAATGCATGCACTGCAGGTTTGAAACCATCCAGGTTCATGGAGGAGCATCCCCAGATGGTGCCACTAATGCGAGAGCAACTCCGATCTACGCTACCACATCCTTTACTTTCAACAGCTCTGAGCATGGCGCCAAGCTCTTTGGTCTCCAGGTATTTGATCGCACCCAGAAATGTTCTGTATAGCTAACATAGGATCTGTCTGTAGGAATTCGGAAACATTTACACTCGTATCATGAACCCAACCACAGATGTTTTTGAGAAGAGAATCGCAGCATTGGAGGGAGGTGTTGCTGCAGTCGCTACTTCATCTGGCCAGGCTGCTCAGTTTTTGGCCATTGCCAACTTGGCGCAAAGAGGAGACAACATTGTTTCTACTTCATACCTCTACGGTGGAACATACAACCAGTTCAAAGTTGCGTTGCCTCGATTTGGTATTCAGGTTTGTGTACTTGCCATATGGCACTCAAAAAACCAATCTCTCAACTCTTTAAAACACAGGTCAAGTTCGTTGAAGGAGACAAGGCGGAAGACTTTATTCCTCACATTGACGAAAAGACCAAGGCGATTTACATTGAGTCGGTTGGAAACCCGCGCCACAATGTTCCAGACTTCAAGGCGATTGCTAAAGTTGCACACGACCACGGAATTCCATTGATTGTTGACAACACTTTTGGAATGGGTGGTTACCTTGTGAAACCAATCGAGCATGGAGCCGATATTGTTGTTGCTTCCGCGACCAAGTGGATTGGTGGCCATGGTACTACTATTGGAGGAGTCATTATTGATGCTGGAACCTTCCCATGGAACAACGGCAAGTTCCCAGTCTTCACTGAGCCATCACCAGGATACCACGGTCTCAAGTTCTGGGACATTTTCGGTCCTGAAGGTCCATTCAAGGCCAACATTGCGTACGCGATTCGTTTGAGAGTCGAACAATTGCGTGACTTTGGAACCTCGCAAAATCCCTTCGGAAGCTTTTTGTTGTTGCAAGGTCTCGAGACTTTGAGTTTGCGTGCTGAGAGACACAACAAGAATGCATTAGAGCTGGCGAGATGGCTTGAGACACGTGATGAAGTTTCTTGGGTGTCGTACGCTGGTCTTGAGAGTCACCCAAGTCATGAACTCGCTGTTCAGTACCTCCGTAAGGGTGCGTTCGGTGGTGTTTTGACATTTGGAGTCAAGGGAGGTGCTGCTAACGGAGGAAAGTTTGTCGAAAGCGTGAAACTTGCTTCTCACCTTGCTAATGTTGGTGATTCGCGTACCTTGGTGATTCACCCATCATCCACCACCCATCAGCAATTGACTGCGGAAGAGCAACTCTCCTCTGGTGTTACTCCAGACTTGATCCGTGTTTCTGTGGGACTCGAGCACATTGAAGATATTAAGGCTGATTTTGCACAAGCTTTGGCTTTGGCAACTGCTGACAACGTTTCTTCTGAAGTGCAACCAAAAGCTGCACCATCCCTTGCAGCTTCTGGGCGCAGCTGGTCCAAGACCACAAAGACCACTACTTTGACCACCACTGTTTTGCGTGGCGATGAAGTTGTCAACAAATCTACCAAAACAACACTTGTTACTTCTTACCAGCAGTACGAGGGCAACAGCTCCCTTTAGTTGTTAATAAAGCTGTGTAAAATACATTCAATAAACCCAGTAGATTGTTGTATTTCTCTTTGATCGTCGATTCAGTTTCCACAAGGAAAGTTCAAGCAAAATGCATCGATATCATCAGGCCAACATGGAGACATCGTCGTCCACGCCATCCTCTGAATTCGAGATTGAAGAGTATGGCGGCGAACAAGAAGAGGAAGAAGAGGAAGAAGAAGAGGAGGAGGAAGCGAGCAGCAGCGACGGATCCAATTCAAGTTCAGACCGTGACACCGACACCAACTTGAACGCAGCAAATGAAGCCCGCCACTTCTCGCGCAAACGACGGCGCAGCGTCCAACCACCACCACGAACTACTTTGAGTGGGTACATTCGGCGGCAGATTGGCGATGTTTCCGTGGCGTCAACTAAACAAACAACAACGTCGTGGCCTGGGCTCGAGGCCGCCGACTTTGCTTCGTCGTCGCTTTCTTTCTCAACGGCGGCGTCAACGGCGACTGCGAAGCCCGCATCGCTCTCGCTCGAACACGTGCCGACAACCCGCATCTCGCGTGCCCCTGCTTCAACTTCGATTCCACTCAATCTCAACGTTGTCTCCTCAGACTGGAGCATCAATTCAGAGAAGTCTTTTGCCGGTCTAGGAACTCGTCAAACTCGTGGATTCGTGAAACTGTGCCTTCTGTGCCAAATCATCGCCACACTTCAACTTCCACAACCTCAATCGCAAATGAGGCTGCTCTCCTTGACCGCATCGCAAAACTCATTCCTTCGCACTTCACTCTCGATCTCTACTCTCGCAAAGACAACCATGACATGTTGGCCCTCTCTGATTCCGCCACCCGTGCCACCTATATTGGACCTGGTCACTCTGATAGAGACTCTGCCTCTGTTCGTTCAAATCTACCCATCCCACGTACTCTCTCTGATGGTGTCTACCTGAAAATATTTTATTTTGAAGTCCTTGTCGTTTCTGAGGGTAAAGATGGTTGGATGGGTATTGGTTGTTGTACAAAGGATGTGAATCTTGATCGACTGCCTGGTAATGAATTATTTCTAGTCATCTACGAGTGAGGCCATGACTGAGTGACCACGAGGAACCATGGCTGAGCGAAACGAGCGAAGGAGTCGAACGTGCGAACGAAAACTGACTGATGTCGAGGAACGAGACTGGAAGGAGTTTGAGTTCGCGTGGAAACAGGCTGGAGAAGTGGGGGAACCGTGAGGCAGCGAGCAAAGATTTCCGACACAAGTGGTACGTACAAAAGCGAGCCGACTCGCCGCAGGAGAGACCAGCTTTTCAAATTATAAACACCACCGAACTATGTTTCGCGCTTCAAATTACGGTGAAAGGAGGTGGAATAAAAAGTGAGCCGAACGATCGTTTGGAACTGTGAGCGCCAGCGAAAAATCTTCGCAAAGCGAATTGCGTAGCGAGTGCACGAACATAGCATTGTACCTTCAGGCAAAACTGATGAAAGTTCAAGCGCAGCAAGCAACCTTGTGTGCGTGTGTATGTAGCGTAAAATGAACGCAGCAAGTTGGTTTTGCGAGAGAACGAGTGAAACTCAGTCTCGTAAGGATGGAACTTCGGCGAATGGAGAAGAGAACGTTGCGCGATATATTATACACCTATCATATGAAACTAACATAACTTCAACAGGTTGGGATCCTGGATCGTATGGATACCATGGTGACGATGGATTCTTGTTTGAGTCAACTGGAAAAGGAAAACCTTACGGCCCCACCTACACCAAAGGAGACACAATCGGCTGCATTGTGAATTTTATGGACAATACAATGTCATTTACGAAGAATGGGATACTGATTGGTGTCGCGTTTCGGGATCTGAAGCCTGACGTGCCGTTATACCCAACAGTTGGGTTCAGGACACATGGAGAGTCGATGCAAATCAACTTTGGAGAAACTCTTTTCAAGTTTGATATTGAGGGATATATATTGGTAGGGCTGTTTTCTAACCTTCCACCAATTAAACATTGAACTTGCAGGAACAACAGTCCAAAATATGGAAAACCGTTTCCACAACGACCATACCCCTCCCTCCTTCCTCTTTATCTTCGTCAATCCCTGCAAATACCCCTGACGCATTCATTCAAGCATCACATAAACTTCGCCAAGATCGATTCTCTGAATGTCCTTCGCTTTTACTTCATTCACTTGTTTTGGATCACTCGAGCATATTGGATATCATGAAACTGCTGCCGCTTTTCGAGCAAATGCTGTTGGTTTTGATATCGAAGATGGCGTTAAATTGGAGTCAACACAACTGCGTAATGGTATACATTCACAAAATTCAATATCAGATCCTATGGATGTGGACAACGAGGATGGCTCTCTGAGAATTCGAAAGAGTGAGTAACCGTGACTGACAGCGATTGCCTTTTTTGACAGAATTTAACAGAATTACGGTCCAAAATTATGATGGGTGACGTTGAGTCCGCCATATCCGATTTAAAATCACACTTCCCAGTTTTTTTACAACGAACCGCCACGTTTATTTTGCGCTGCTCTGTAGGCAATTTGTGGAAGCACTGTTGTTGAGCCTGAAGGGTATCCAGCCACCTGAAGGTGGATCTGGGAAGACTGTTTGATTCTGCACGGTCGTCGGCTTTCGACTGAGTTTGCAACAGAGGCAGAAAGAAACAGTTCCATCAATGCGACATTACTGGAAACGTTTAGTCTCGCGGCATATCCTGCGGATGTTTTAATTGCCGCGCTGCAGCAGCAACAGCACCAATCAACCAAAAAAGTGGGACGTGCATCATCTCCGCGAAAGGCATCCATGGGTTCCTCGCATAGTCTCGGTAGTCGGGGTTCAGTTGACAGTTTCAAGTCCGCTGGAAGTGGAGGGCTAGTGCAAGAGAAAAAGCTGTAATTCCATACTCTGTTTTGAGACTATTGGATACTTCTGCTCGGGATCGCGTCGCTGCGTTGGTCGATAGTGTGTTCTATTAGAGTTGGGCAAGTTAACCGAGTCTGTACTGGAGAGAGAACTGAAACAATGTGTGCTACAAAGTAAGATGCTAGGAGAGTATGGCGGGCGTGTGCTGGGTATTGATGTGATGAAAAATGTGTGGATGGATAGCGAGTGAATATGTCAATAGTAAAGCATGTATATTTTCAAAACACAATAGCCATTTATGGAACATATCAACATCACCATCATCATCAAAGTTTTGCTGCAGTAGAATTGGCTGGAGGTCCGCCCAGTCCCCAACTCTCCGGTACATCAATCTTCATTTGCAACAGCATCTGTCCATAGGTTTTTCCTTGTCTATCTATCCGTAGTGAAGACAGACCACCACCTCCTAACGCTTTGGTACAAACAAAGTTGAGACCATAAGATCCGGCAGTTCATAGCGTTCCACACTCCAAGAACCAAATGACGCATATGGGCTTTTACTTTTTCGGAAGTCACTGTTTGCACCAAATGCGCATAATACTTTGGCTCTCGCGCGACAAGTCCTGGTAATGTTTGAGTAAATTGTTGGACACAAAGGGGTTCGTGGGGAAAAGAGGAGAAAAAAATTTAGGCACAAAGACTCACCAATGTTTGCAGAGTCGCCCTTGTCTCCGCTGCGACCATAGCATACTTCAATTAGGCGCACTTTGACCATTTTTTTCGAAGATGGTGCGGAAGAGGCAACGAAGGGTTGAGGCTTCGTCGGCTTAGGTAGTTTGAAGTCAGCAGTGGAAACGACTCTGGAGCGATTTGTGCAGGAGCATTAAGATCAACTGCAAATAAGTTGGGGAAGAGGGATTTTGGGACGAGAACGGAAAAGTGGCGAAGATTTGGGGATGGCGATGGGCGACCAGAGCCAAATCCTGTAATCCCCGGAGACATGCAGGTCGCAGATGCGGGCACTTCACGGGCAAAGAGCATGAGTCCGATCGTTTCTTGGTGACAGACAGTTATACGAAGAACTGTTTCCCTTGTTCGAGTTGCTTTTGCGTGGGCCTGTCAAACATATCAGCTTTCTTTTAGGAGGGGGGAAAATCATACCCATATGTGTGCTCAGATCCAAGGCATTCAATATTGTAATCCGTGAAGTCTTCTTTACCCATACGCTTCAAGACACCACTGATACGCTTCACATAGCTTCTCCAACATGACGAGCCTTTTCAACGCTTTCTGCACCACCAATTACTAGTTCTCCGGACATTTTGTAACCATCCACGTAGACTCCTGATGTCTTGAGGAATGGAGTTGGTGGTCGACCCTTTGCACCAGTCACCAACACTCGGTCTGCCCCGACTTGGGATATAGTCACTTGTGTCATATCAAGAATACATCTGGCAGGTAGTATGACGCAGGATCCAGGACTTCATATATCATTTGCTCTGAAACAGTCCCGATGGAAACAAGACCACCTGTCTTTGGAGGTTTCGTAACAACAAAAGACCCATCCTTTTCCACCTCCACGATTGGGTATCCCATATTTGACCAGCCGCCATACGGACTGTTGGCGCTCAAACGCCAGTCTGTGAAGTTTCCACCGTTGCATGACATCCACACTCGATAATATGACCTGCAAGGGAACCAGCTGCAAGAAGATCGTATGAATTTGGAGACCAATTAAATTCGTGCATTAGCGGGGCCAATACAAGAGCTGAGTCCACAACACGACCGGTGACAATAATAGTAGCGTTCGACTTTAGAGCCTGTAGAATACCAGCCACTCCCATGTACACATTGACACTGAGAATAGACTTTTCCTTTCCTTTGGGCCATTCCTCTCGGGAAGCATCTGTTGATCCTAAGTGGCCAAATGGCAGAGCTTCACCTGACGCAACTGCCTTTTGGAGGAGCTCTCTACGCGGTTTATCGACCCATACATCATCTCCGAATACTGCGGCTACAATCGGGATCTGGGATGGGTCTTTGGCAAAGATCTTTGCTGCTGCGGATTCGATGGCTGCTTTGCACGAAAGGGGATCCTGTCAATTAAAGTCTTTGCGGTTGGTATGGGCAATGGAAAAAAGGTATAAAGTAGTTACCAAACCGCCTGCATTTGTGATGATTTTGATTCCTCGTTTTGCGATCGTTGTGGCGTTCTTGACGTAAACTTGGTCGACAAACTCGGAAACAAAGCCGCCTTTGGAGCCTTTGCTTTGTCGTGCAAGAATTCCCATTGTGACTTCA
Source organism: Rhizoclosmatium globosum (assembly GCA_002104985.1). Lineage (NCBI taxonomy): Eukaryota > Fungi > Chytridiomycota > Chytridiomycetes > Chytridiales > Chytriomycetaceae > Rhizoclosmatium > Rhizoclosmatium globosum. The sequence continues at coordinate 246,686 of MCGO01000022.1, forward strand.
GCAAGATAGTCGGCAACGATATAGTCTGGCGGGTTTTCCTGATTGGTATATCAGTCTCACATACATCCCTGGAAAGAATCACCATGGATATGAGCTGGCCGGCAGCTAACGCGCTGTCTCCCCAAAATGCTGTCATCTGTTAGTAAGACTTTAGAACAAGGTGAGAGCGGTGGGACCTGAGTAGCACCCAACGCGTATGGGTGGAGTCATTTTCGACGGTTATTTCTGAAGCTCATGGGTGTATTACTTTATTTGCAATCTGCCTCATATGCCTCTGGAATTATGTTTCCAATCGCGTTCATGAATATATCCAACCGGCAGAGCGTTGGATCGCCCCTATAATTAGCGGGAGTTGACTTCTTCCAAAACGACTGTTTTTGGCACTGCGGCAATATCAGTTTTTCGCCATTGTACTTCATTCTAACGTAATGATTGTCATAGCTAGGACTGCTTTGAACGCCGTTTCCTTGTATACCTCGATCGTTACGTTACTTCCAAATCCAGGCCACTTCGTCAACTCGCCGTTAAATAACCCTAAAGATGATAGTAGAGGGGCAATTGTCGTGTCATGACCTGAAAATACAGCCAATTTGACCTTTTCCTGCTTCGTAGGATCAAATCGAGTGTCAATTACTTCGCCAATTTCGCGCCAGAGCCGCCCAATTCCAAGGGAATACACAGTTGGATTTTTTAGTCCAGCATCACGGAAAGAACCGAAGAGTAAATCATTTGCAACATTAGTTAAGACATTCAGCACTTGCTCAACATCCTGTCGATGGTTTGAATCAGGTGGGAGAGAGAATGCACCAGTACCAACACCACGCCAACACGAGAAAGCATCAAAGTACTTGTTCAATACCCCAAACTCCCCCCGATCCAAAATTGTAGCATGAGGGTGATTGTTCTCTCGATGCTCCACACCAGGATATAATTCATCAACTTTGGCAGATATTTCGCGAAGAGTTTGCTTGTGCTTGAGTAAAGCAATCTCTTGGAACGGCTCGACAAGATCTTTCAGAGAACGGCAGTGTGAGACATCTGGAAACAATGTTTCGTGTGATTTAACATTCACAAGGATTTCCTTTTGGTTAGGAAGCAAGCCGCTGATTAGGTACTGCAGCGATTCAATAGTTCGAATGTACGGGGATGATCGGAAGAAGGATGATTTGGAATCCACCAAACCAATAAACGTCCCGTAATCCGTTCTAAGCGAAAGTCCCAGATCTCTCAATGTTTGTTTGCCTTTATCCGTAAGCTGCCCTGGATGGCTGGTAAAAGGGAATCGTCAAGAATCAATGAGATTGAGCCACATTAAACGAAACTCACCAAACGCCGCCACCAACTGGACCGTCTACTTGTCGCAGTGCTTCGTCTGAGAAAACTTTCCGTAATCACTGCTTGATCCATCTGCAACTCGTAACGCGATTCTTGGCACATCCGAACTTGCGAACCAAGATGGGTTGAACCAGACACCAGATTTCTGCAGTGCCGAAAGAGACACGGGAAGGTTGCAGAGACGCTGTGGGCTGCCCTTTGATTCGATTTCATCCAGCTGTGGAAGGTAGGACGTGCGCTGTCCATGCCGGTGAAGCACGATCAACTGCACCAAATCGAGCATTTTCACCAAAGTTTTTCAACTTGGGAATGGACATTCCTTATCAAATCCCAAACATAAGAAACTAATGCAGATGGGTTTTCTATATGTGCTTTCTGTTGGTTACTTGTGCTTTTCAATCTCTGTCTTCCATCCACTTTTGGATGAGCACTTTTTCTTCCACCCAACCGCGTCGAAACACAGGCTCCCCACGCAACACTCACTGCTAAGCACCCAACTGCAACCTCTATAACACTTAGGTACGCAATCAAACCAATCAATCTCTCAGTTGCAGCCCTTGTTTGCTGAGCAGAAAGTCAAGGCGGTGTGATTCCAAAAATAACCCTTTTCTCTTTTAGACTGACTTTATTGACCTTTGCGTGACTCTCTCAGTGAAACTATGGCCAGTAACGTGGATGAAAACAATAACTGGCAGGTGCGTTGGATGTTTTGGGGAGGAGGCAGTTGATTGACAGGGGGCTTCCTTGAGTGGGAGCGCGATTGACTCAGTATTTACATTTTGTACTCGCAACAGTTCCGCCAATGCTTTGGAGACAAGGGAGACGTAGAAGAAGTCGCTGAGGGTGCGTAACGGCGTTTTTGTCAAATTGCGTCTTACCTCACTTTCCTTGCTGCAATCTCTCCAGCCGATATCATCTCGGCCGTTGAGTTTGACCATACCGGTGATTATTTAGCGACCGGTGACAAGGGAGGACGTGTTGTGTTGTTTGAGCGAAACCACTCGGTGGGTCATTAGCGTTTCCTCCACCCTAACAACACTGACTGTCGACACATGGCCTTAGAAAAAAGCATGCGAGTACAAGTTTTTCACTGAATTTCAATCGCACGAACCGGAATTCGACTATCTCAAGAGTTTGGAAATCGAAGAGAAGATCAACAAAATCAGATGGTGCAAAAGACAAAACGCCGCTCACTTCCTGTTGTCAACTAATGGTGAGTCTCATAAGCATTGTTTGTGTTGTATATGGCATTCTCACGGTTTTCGGACACATTCAGATAAGACCATCAAGCTCTGGAAAGTGTTTGAGAAGCAAATCAAAATGGTGTCGGAGAGCAACGTTCCCGAGGGTGCTGCACGCGTCCCCATCTCGTCTGCCAACAAACTTAAACTCCCAAAAATGATTCATCATGATACCATGGTTGCGGCTGTACCTCGAAAGGTCTATCAGAACGCACACACATACCACATCAACTCAATCTCGGTCAACTCTGATGGAGAAACGTATTTATCTGCGGACGATTTGAGAGTCAATCTTTGGAGTCTGAACCAAGCGGATCAAAGTTTCAGTGAGTCTTCGGCTCAATGTATTGTTCCCTTACTTACTTCATACCAAAAGATATTGTTGATATCAAACCGGTGAACATGGAAGAATTGACAGAAGTCATTACGGCTTGCGAATTTCACCCAATTCATTGTAACCTGTTTGCTTTCAGTAGCAGTAAAGGTGTTATCAAATTGAATGACATGCGGTCTGCTGCATTGTGTGACAACCATGCTAAGGTTAGTTCAATTGCATTCAAAGTTTGTACTGAAGCAATATTTTAGCTTTCGAAGTCGAGGAGGATCCCCAAAACAAATCATTCTTCTCTGAAATCATTTCATCAATCTCTGATATCCGCTTCAGCAGGGATGGGCGCTATATTTTAGCTCGTGACTATTTGACTCTCAAAGTCTGGGATATCAATATGGATTCCAAGCCTGTAGAAACAATCAATATTCATGAACATTTGAAGGGCAAACTTTGTGATCTATATGAAAATGACTGTATCTTCGACAAGTTTGAATGCATGTTCAGTGGTGATGGATCGTGAGTTGAGGTTTTGCCTCAAGTGCTTGTTAACAATATATCCTTCCAGGAATGTACTCACAGGATCATACAACAACTTTTTCCAAATCCATGACACTCAAAGCAAGAATAATACTATTCTTCAAGCAGACAAGAATGCATTCAAGTCAAAGAAGGCCGCTGCCGCTGCTGTGGCGAAAAAGGGTGCTCAAAAGAAGAGCAAGAAGGAGGAGTTCTTAAACGTTGACGCATTGGACTTCTCGAAAAAGATTCTGCATGCTTCGTGGCATCCACGCGAAAACGTTAGTTTAATTTTAGTATTCTGCATTAACTAAATTTCATGATATTTAGATTATCGCTCTGGCTGCCACCAACAATTTGTTTTTGTTTCAACAGGGATGATGTTTTTGTTTTTTTTGCGCTAAATAAAATATTGAGTTTGTTTTTCAAAGTATCTTTTATTCCCCAATAAGCTACAAGTTGGCAAAGGTTTCTGCGTCGAACCGTTTGTAGTCGTGTCTCTCTGTCTCCTTCTTCTTCCACTTTGTGGTGGTACCCCGTTTTCTGGCATATGTCGGTTAGCAACAACCTTATGTTAACATCGCCATGATTGACTCACCCAACTGGAACACGTGTTTCAATAATACTTCTCTCTTGAAGACTTTGGAATCTGTCTTTGAACAAATTTCCTTCTGGTTTCAGTTTTCTGAGCGAATCTGGAAGTTCTTCTGTCAAAGCAATTTCCAGCAAAGGTTCTTTGTATTCCAATGGTCCAAGCCTCTTAGGCTTGTTTGATACTTTCTTCTCTGGCTTGGCTGGTTTGGAATCCAAATCCTTTTTGATCGACTCGAGTCTGTACAAATGATAAATACTACGTCCAAAAACATGATAAACTAACTCTTGAATCTGTTTTCTCAGTTTTGCTTCGTCTTTGAGCTTTTGCTCTGCTCTGGCCTACATTAATCTGTAAGTTTCTAATAGAATAGGAACGAAGAAACATACTCTCTCCAACTTGGCAGCATCCTTATTTCGCTCAGTTCGTGTCTTTCTCTTTGCTGCTACAGGCTTACTTATAGGTTCTGTCACTTCCGCATCTTCTACTTCATCATCCTCATCTGATTCGAAAAAGTTTTCATCATCCTGAAATAAGATTTAACGACAATAAATAATGGATTCATGTTAAAAACACGTACAATGTTGTCAAGCTCTGGAGGATATGACATTTTTTGTTTCAACTCTTCGATTTTTCGAGCCTTTTCCAGTTCAACATCAAGAGCTGCTTGCAAGAGTCCTTGATGATCTTTGAAACTTGGATTATATGATGAACCAGAGTGAGAAACTTTGACAGCGGGAACATTCATTGGTCTATCGTCCGGAAGACTTGGTTTCTGAAGGAGAGTGAGAAGTTTTGCACGGGAATAGCAAGAACAAACCTTGACTTTTTTTGGTCTCAAATGAGCCAAATAATCATTTGGATCATCGTCAGTGATTTCCACTTGATGAGGAATGTTAATAACTAACTTTAGCCATTCAAAAACAAACCTGGGGCAGATGGACCCCACAAATCAACCGGTGCTGGTACCGACCGTTTCTTTCCTTTCAACGATTCCTTCTTGGAACAACTTTTCCCTCAGCAATCTGCTTTGCAAGCTTGTTGATTTGTCCCAGAGCGACCTTGGAAATAACTTTGGCTTTCTTTCCTGGCGCCAAGTTCTTCTCATCTTCCAATGCAACTGTTGTATTCTTTCTTCCCACAAAGGGAAGTCCAGCAACACCTGATTTGGCTTCCAAAATCTCTTCAATCTTGAGCTTTCGGTTCTTCAGAGAAACCTTCGCCTTCTCGTCTCCCTTCTTATCGATTCTGAATAGATACTCATTGGACTTGTCAACAATAGCTGATCTAGAGTTTGTTCGTTGTGTAAGTTGAAAGTAGGATGGTTGCAATGCAGTCCTCACCCATGGAGAATCTTTTCGGTTCGGATCTGATCGATGGCGTCTTCAATGTTGGAAATATCCACATTCTTCTTCCACGCTTTCTTCCCTTTTCTCCCGCCTGGAAGCTTCTTCTTGATGGTTGTGGATGTTGGTTTCACAGTGGCCATTTTGTACTTGGTGCAAAGAAAAAAAACAAAGAGAACTCCCAATTGACATCCAATTCATTGCTTTCTCAATGGATCTCCCTAACGTAGGCTTAGGAACATATCGAATGAAGTCGCGTGATGAATTGATAAGAACGATTCATGAGGCCTTGCGAATTGGATATCGATTGATAGACACAGCACAGGTCTATGGGAATGAAGACATAATTGGGGAGGCTATCCAAACTAGCGGAATAGGAAGAGAAGAGCTCTTTATAACGACAAAGGTGAGGATAGTAGGAGAGGGTTTTGTAGTAATACGCACAACACAAGGTGTCACCAAAGGTTTTGACTGGCGAACTTACGGTTTATCAAAGCGTAATTGAATCATTGAGGAAGCTTAAGTTAAATTATCTGGATCTTGTTCTTATCCACTGGCCTGGCACAGCGAAAAGGGACACAAAAATACCGAATACAGACAACAGGAGATCGGGATGGCGGGCACTTGAACGACTATGTGTGGAGGAGAAAGTCAGATTTATTGGCGTCTCAAATTACACGCCATCGCACATCAATGAGCTGTTGTCATATTGTACCATTCATCCATACGTCAATCAATTCGAAATGCATCCCCTCTATATTCCGTGGGATATACTTGAAATTTGTAAGAAGAATAATATCAAAACGCAAGGTTATTCCACCCTGGGCGAAGGGGTTTTGGTGGATGCAACCAATTCAGATTACACTATGCTGGATTCCATTGCAGCCAAGTACTCATGTAGCCGCGCACAGCTGTTATTAAAGTGGTCGCTGCAAAACAACGTGGGCGTAATTCCGAAATCTCGTTCGATACGAAGATTGCAGGAGAACTACAACATTCTCTTCTTCAATATCTCCACTGAGGTAACGGAAACATTGCTGTCAATAAAAACTAAATGTTACTACCAGGATATGGAACGTTTGAATACTTTAACCACAAGTGGAGTCCTAACTCCCAAAAAGTTCTGCTGGGATCCGTATATAGTTGAATAAAGAATCTGCTGATATTTATTATTGTGCTCTCTCTAAAATCCACTTGATGTAATCAGTTATAATGGATCCGCTGATTCTTGGCTCGTTGTGAAGTTCGTGCTGCAACCCATCTTCCTTTGTGAAGCCGTGCCACTTTTTGTCCGTTGAGGCAACAGCTTCAACAAACGCCTTCGAAACACTTGAGTCAGTCAACCGATCACAAACCGAGTGATAGACAAGAATTGGGCAATTGACTGTGGCGGACTTCGCTGGTACGGATTTTGGCAATCTAACCATCATGAGCCTTGCAAGGCGGAAACTGATGCTTCCGTGATTGAGGCTGTCGTTCTTGTACTTTTCTTGCTCGTCCTTATCACTCGAAATGACATCAAGGGGAACACCGGCAGGAATAGCAATTTTGCCAAGAACACCTCCAAGTAAATCGATAATCTTTTGCAAGAACACTGGGGTGACTTTTCCTGGGGTTTGGAAAGCAAGTAAGGCCGGAGCTTGAACAACCATGCCTCGAAAGTTTGAAATCATTGCCAAGCGGGCTGGATCTTGAACCAACGTCAAGGCAAGAACTCCACCAAAGGAGTGACCGAATAAGAATGTTGGAATATTGGTCTCATCGATGCCTGGGACAGGAAGTTCGTTGAGCTGGATCATATCGTCACACACTTGTTCCGTTCCAGGCAAGAAGCCCTTCACTGCATTATTTCTGTACACAGTTCGTCCATGACCTCTATAATCCATTCCTTTAACCATGATCCCCGCTTCGGCGAATTTGGTGAAGACATGCTATAGTCAAATCAATGGGAAGTAATAAACGTAAGAGTATCAAACCTCATAGCGATGAATGTGCTCTCCAAATCCATGAAAGAACAGAACTTTCGCTTTAACTTCTCCTGTTGGCTGTTATGAGGCAAAGGAGTCAGTAAGATATTGAAAGTGGAAACGGTACATCCTACCTTCCACACGTTAAAGTAAATCTCATGCTTGTCAATAGATGCTCCAAAGTATCCTCCTGGTGGATTGTCCTTCTTAATGTCGAAAATGGGCTTGGGCATCAGTGTTCTTCTGTGTGGTTGAAAGAAAGGATTTTGAGAAAGGCCTCTGTCATCTTTCAATTCATCACCTCGGTCTCGACTATCTTCGTTTCATCAATGCTTGCATGGTCTTTCCACTTTCGACTCTGTCAAAAATGAGACAATTCCACCTCTTCTTCCTTCTTCTCCTTCCACTCTCATACTCTCAGCCCCGGGCCCCTGCCAGAGCTCGATTTCCTTTAAAATTCTCAGAGACAGCAACAACGACCGAGTCTGATCTTGAAGGAGATTTTGGGACAAACGCGTTACCGCAATGCTTAGATACCTCTTTCTACGTGAAATACGGATGGTCACAGTTCTCCAACTTCACAAACGCAAAGAGGGAGATAATTCTAGAGGTTGATTGGTGGGACAGTGGGATTCTGATCGCGAACGTATTCTTTCAAATTGTGACAGGCGTGATGGGTTACAAAGTAGATTACCGACTATATGACGGAGCTGCAGCCACAGGACCACGTCTAGCGAGCGGAAATAGCGCCGATATTGCTCTCGAACTGTGGCAATCTGATGCATCTGGTTGGTATGAGCAATTCGTCCAACTACAAAATTCTGTCATCTCTTTCGGATCCATAGGATATACAGGACGAGTTGGGCTCTATTTTCCATCATATATGCTTGATCAGTATCCACAATATGACACTCTGGATTTTTGGAAGTCTCTAACCCATCCAGCAACGCAAAAGCTGTTTCCAAGATCAGGGTCAAGCCCCATTTTCAAAGGCGCTGACGGGCTTCCTATCTGCGATGGTGATCCACTCACTTGTGTTAATGGAACCTACTATCCTGCGTGGTATAATGATGCTGACAAGGAATACTTTACAGAAATCTGGCATGAAACACCTGGATATACTCCTTACTACTTTCAACGATTAATAGATGGACTTAAAATTAACGCCACTATCAATTTTATGGGAGGAAACATGTACCCTATGATGGTTGCTGCCTATCAAGCCAAAAAACCATTTTTGGTGTACAACTGGCGACCAACAACAACAATTGCAGGTTTCAATCTAACTCGTGTAATTTTCCCTGATGATTCATATGGCGGTATTCAGGACTTTCGAGCAGGTTGGTTTGCACTATTTGGGACTATCAGCTCATGGACTTTTAAGATCCCATCAACACTCCAGTTAAAGTTGACATTCCTGTTGAAACTCTCTTTAAGGCTTCATCCGCGCGTTTTGTTAAAGATTTTCCAGAGCTTGGCTATTTCATGACCAAATTTGTTTTGACAGATTCCGACATTGAATATATGTTGGCCTCAATTGGTCCTAACCTACAGGCCTGGAATGATACTGGCTATTTGAATGTTTCTTGCAGCTGGGTTAAATCAAATGAGGATGTTTGGCAATATTGGATTCCAATTCCACCAACAAATCATTTTACATGTCCAATTGGGACTGGCAGATATATCTTAAATTCTCTATATGTTTGCTTGGAGTGTCCACCTGGCACATTTAACTTGAATTCAACAACTATTCATGAGTGTCAAGTATGTTTACCTCACACTATATGCTCAGGGGGTTCAAGTGTACATATAGATTCAATGTTTTGGATCCCAGAAACTCCTGATCCAAAAAACATAACTGGAGACTATTTGCCTGAAGTCCACTTTTGTCCTCATCCAAAACAGTGTTGTCCGTATGGAGATTGTGCTTCAAATGACATATGTTCTCCTGGGTTCACTGGTATATTTTGCACAGAATGCAGCAATCCACAACAATATGCTTGGAATGGGCAGTGTATGCAGTGCTCCACCTCAGGTTCAAGTCTATACCTTGCCATCTTTCTTCCAATAATTGCAACTGCGGCTGTTATTTTCGTACCAAAGTATCATGCTTCTGAGATTGAACAGTTAGCCTTCTACTTCCAAGTCATCAACTTGATTTTTGACAATGATGTTGGCTCTGTGGTTGGATGGGAAGGATTGAACAAAATTTTGGCTGTATTTTCACTGGATTTGGATGGTCTTGTTCTAAATTGCCCTGTTCCTCTTCATGGCATTCCAAAACTGCTTTTTAGGTTTATGTTGCCATTATTAATTCTTTTCTACTTTGGGTGCTACTACATTCTCCTGAAAACATTCCCCTTCATTCATCAAAGTCTGCCAACATATATGGTGCAACAGAATGTTGATGTCTTGTTTGCACGCTCTTTCACAATTGTATTCAGCTTTGTCTTTATGCCATTGGTTGAGGCCAGCTTGAACTTGCTGAACTGTGACACGGTTCAAGGTGTTTCCCGTCTTTATCAAGTACCAACAGTTATATGCTACACACCAGCACATAATGGACCTGCTGCATTTGCTTTCATTGTCCTTGGTTTACTTCTTTTTGTCTATCCTCTTTGGCTTTTGCTGCTACTTCTTTGGCTCTGGCACAAAGATCGAATAAGTGTCATTGATGACTATCATTTCAAAGATCGTCCTATGGACCAGATTTATGAAGCGTTTTACATGCCTTATCGGCCCAAGTTTTTCTATATGGAGAGTGTTGTTATTTGGGAGCGAGGATTAATTGTCTTGACATTCACTTTTTTGAACCATTACACAGACAGCTTGGCTGCAATTGCTTACCTTGCTATCTTCTCCCTCTCTGGTTTTGCTAGAGCATACATACAGCCATACAAAAAGCTGTTACAAGTTTATCTTAATCGTGAAATTGGAATAGCGTTTTTGGTTCTCTTGATTTTGAGACAGTATGCAAAATTTGAGCCAGAACCATTGAGCGTAACGCCTTATGTTGGGACAATGATAATCTTGCCTGTCATAAACCACGCAGTTCGTTGGATTCGACAAGGATATGTTGAGAGAAGTCAGGTGCTAGAACGTCTTTCAGAGCAGGGTATCAATCCTGGTTCTGAAATGTCTCATGTGCCAAGGCTTCAGAGCCACAATGTTTCAGTAGCTACAGCAAAACAATATTATTGAATGTATAATACAATCATACTTCTTGTCCCCTCTCTTCTCACTGTCCATCACAATGACTGTCAGAAAAATATAACAATGAGTGATCCGGAAATTTTGAACAGGCTCCGAAAAATCCAAACAACTGTGAATGACTCATTACTCAATAAATATAACTGTTTCCTTATTTTTCAATCGCTTCTCCCCATCTACTAGGATATAAAACGGCCGGCTCCAAGTTCCAGTGGTCTTCAGCCTGCCTGGTCCAACAAAGATCAGGCTGTATTTGCTGAACTTACCAATTGGATAGATAATGGTCTCTCTGTCAACGCTGCAGCCAAAGCAGCTAGTGCCAACTACAACTCAAGCAAGGAAATGATTTGTGGAGTATATTACCAAATGCTCAAACATCCAGACAGAACCCACGGCAACTTAGTCTTCTCAGATGAGTATGTGCCATCACTGCACTCATTGAAGCAAGATCGCTGTGCCGCCAGCCCTTCAACCGTTCAGCCCTAATCCAGTATGTCACCACGCTCCATCATGAGCTCTATGGCCCTTCTGAGTAAGTGTTTATTTTTCAAGTCAAGAAAGGAAGCAAGTTGTGTTAAGTTGGAAGCGTTAAGTAGTTTTGGATGGTGGCATAAATGACACTAATTTCCTCACCAGGAACATTGCAGAGCAATCATACTTCTTGTTTTAGGAATGATAACACTGTTGTTGTCTTGTATGTCTCTCTGCCTTGGTGGTCCTTAGTAAAATGCAAGTAATAAATGTCGTTTGTCACTGATTAAGATACTACACCTGCAAAGTCTCATGTACAAATAACGGTTGCCATTTTTTCCTATGTGTGTAGCTGGAGATATAATTTAGAAGGGCTTACAACTCCTGTGTTAGCCTCTAGACAATGAGTGGCGGAAATGAAAACAAAAAAATTAATAAAATCCTTGCTTCTCTTCTTTTAAAATAAAGCAGAGAAGAGTGTCCAATTTATGATTGTTATGGAGAAGCTGAGTAAAATGCCTCAAACAAAAGTAGAAGTGACTGTAGTCAAGAAAAGATTGGATTCTGCAACCTTCAAATTCCTCTCTCACTTGGACAAGAAGCTAATAGAGGATTGAGGCTCCCTCTTGCACGAGGGGCGCTGTTGATTCTGTTGCGTGTATGGCGTATCCTGGAAGGCTCAGAAACATCTCACAACTTTTTGGGGACGTAGCAGAACCGCTATTAGCTTTAGTTTTGCTCACAAAGGCCAGATGCGTTAAAGAAGGCAATGAGTAGAGTGCGCGTTACGGTTGAATGGGCATTCAGGCTCATTATTGCAAACTGGGCCTTTGTCGGCTTCCACAAGAATTTTCAAGTTGTGCAACCTGTTGGTGTTTATTACATAATGGTGCAGTGTTGCTTACAAATATACAAGTAATCAAGACATCATAAAACACATCTTCCTTTCCATCAACAAATAAACAAACAGAAATAATTAGTGACCAATAATCCTCATTCATCAACTTGTCTTGCTGTTCCTTATGCCAACTCCAACCGGGTTTCTTCAAATGCAAGCTTGCAAGTTCAATTCTCTCTCCTTTAACTTTCAAATCATAACTGCATCATTGATGTGTTTTGCATTTGACTCATGGAAAGCCTCACTCATTTCCTTGAGAGTGGAAGCAAGACGTGCTGCTGTCTTGGTAGCTGACGGAGCACGAGTTAAAGGGAATACGTTGCGAAGTTCATTGTGAGTCTTCTTTGGAGTCTTGTTCTTGTATGGCAGCTCCAATTATTTCACGGCGCTCCTGCTCCTTTATGTTCTTTGCCTTCTTTTTAACTTGCTGCTCTTCAGAATCATGATTCTAATAGTTTGGCTGATTTAGCATGGTAAGATGGACTGGATATAAAGCACAAACCAAATCTCAAAGATCCGACAACTACTGCTCTCGCTCCTCAAACTCCTTCTCCATTCCAAAGATTTCCATTTCATCAGCCTTGAACTTTTTTTGGAGCTCTTTGAAGCGTTTGAAGGCATTTAAATGTTCTTGTTGCCGAGGGTGGTACCTTTTTTTCCGGAGGCGGATACGAACCTTTTAGTGAGAGGTCTGGAGCTCAGATATATCTCCAAGTCGCTCTTAAAACTATCTCTTTCCGACATTTCCACATTCTAATCGTGCGTTCCGAGAAAAGAAGAAATACTGAAGAAATAACAAAAAAATCTATGATCCCTTTAATTCGTAGTTACGAGTTCTGGCTAGTACAAATACAAATACAAACAGAAAAATAACATTAAAGAAATGATGTTGACTTGACTATCAGGCTTGCAAGAAATAAATTGTATGCTATAAAAGCTGTTTTGATGATATACACTTCTGATCTGTGTTCCAAGCACTGAATCTGTCTCGAAAATGTTATTGCAAGGTCGGTGTGCCTTCTGAAGGCACTTCATGGTATAATTATTTAGACGGTTCAAGATGAGCATAGGCTGCTGAATATCACGTGTCAAGTGACAAGCTTTTTCTGTGGCCACTTATGCACTAAGCAGTAAATGAGGGTTTCTTGACTTCGGGAGCAGCACCCTCCTAAGCCTCACCAGTCTTACCATGTCCAACATTGAAGGGCTCAACACCTGTGACCTCTTCTAGAAGCAAGAAATAAAATCGGCATTTGATTGAAAAGCTGGTTTACAATTGCGGCTCCCTGGCTGCTCCTGGGCCCCCTGCTCATCTGTTGAGGCCACAGCTGGGCCACCACGGCCACGTTTATGTGCTGTTGAGGCAGTCATGCGTTGACAGATTTTCTTTCCTTGTGAGTGTTTTGGAAGACGAAAATTTTTCTTTGTGACCAGCCCACAAAGAAAAGTCTCCTCTCCTTAACAAAAATCCGAATAGCAAAAACCTCCTTTATATGAGGTACTTGATATCCGTTTCTTCAACTTTCTTTTGCACGATAGAAATAAGATGTAATCTACTCACAGTACTCTAAGCTAGACCATCAACAATCAGTGCAACTTAATTATTGCGTAATTTCCATGTTTGTACTTTATTTGAGAAATTAGTTCTCGATGGGTTCTGCAGTAAATGATGCCGCGAGAAGATTTTTGGGGTGGGCCAGGATTGCCGACTTTGCCGACTCACTCACGCAGTGTACGGATGCATTAGAAAAACCCTTGCAAAAAATAGAGACACATCCACCAAACTGCACCCTGGGCTGGTAATTCTTGCCAACGGAGGAGAAGTTTGGTATCTTCTTGACCCACAGGTTTGTTTGCATAATTTTGGCAAACATGAAATCTATCTAAGAACTTCATCCGCACTAGGTTTGCGCATGGGGTGAAACTGATCACGACTTTCAACGTTTGTTTGGATATGGAAACGCTGGAGAAAAGGCCCACCGTACCTTCCTGATGATGCACTGCAGTTGTGGTGTTTTCTGCCCAAAAGGCCCCGACAATCAGATGGCGCGGCCAAAGGACAAGATGACAATGGAAACGACACTCTATCGGAGAATTGGAGCTGCCCCTGCAGGTAATATATTTTGAGAACATTTCTTCAACCCAGTGTCTCTTACCACCAATAATGTAGTGTCCAAATCCTCCACTGCTCCCGCTGCTGCTCCCACTACTGCTCCTGTTGCTTCTGTCGCTGTTTCTTCTGTCGCTGTTTCTCCACTTGTTGTTCCTCTCGCATCTGCCTCGTCTACGTCTGTTCTCGCATCTGCCTCGTCTACGTCTGTTTGCATTGCTCCACTTGCAGTAAATGAAAACAAGGCAACGTCTTCATTGTCTTCAGTATCCATTGTTGCTCCTATTGATGCGACCCTAGCTTCTGCGGAAGCTGATATTGGTTCTATTCATGATGTTTTGCCAGATGCAGATGGGTTATCTGTCAATGCTGGGGTTTCAACTCCGGTTTCTCGGCTGACCAGGTATTCACCCAATCGAATGGAATATACTATTCCAGCGTTCTGGAAGCTTGCTGGAACATACCCGGGACCTAATGGGGCAATTTACGCTGCAATAATTCCCGCGTCTGATTCTCAAAATCCTGTTGCTCCTGATGGTTGGAGAGTTGACTGGCATGATGATGGAGCAAATTTCTATTTGCAACCATTGTGTCCCCCTGACTATCAAATGGGCTGGAGTACAAGTAACGAAGCTTGGTATTTTGTGAAAGGTGAAGAAACACGGTGGGATTTGCCTCCAATCGATGTCAACTGTAGCTCAGGATCGGGATCAGCTACCTTGGGTCCAGTTGTTCAAGTTCGCGACACTGTTGCTACTGTTACCAGTGAAAATCGTAAGCCTTTGGCGGGTACAAAGACTGTTATAAGAACAGTTCTAGTTAAAAAGAAGAAGAAGAACAAGGAGTCGACGATCGCACTTGCAGCGGAGGTGTTGGAATCTGGAAATCTCAGTAATCAGTTGGTCGATAAGTGAGATAAATGTCTTCTGTGTATACGCGTTTTGGGTCTTTTGTTTCGTCGTCGTTTATGTTGTGGTTGGCTGTTTTATGTTCGAATGAAATCCTTTTATTTCAATACAACTTTATTGGGCCATATTCACACAAAGTCAAATCCTAGCTTTACCCTCAAGTCGTCATCACGTGTTAATATTTGGAAGAGTCGACACATGTTCCCTTTAGTAATAGGAAAGCAACAAGCAGCAACAGCTGCTTCTGAAAACCCTGCTTGAAAAGGTGCCAAATCAAATGGATCACTTTCGTCCAGCATATCATATCCGATAAAGGGGATCTTGTCCGCGGCAGCCTCCAACGCAACTTCACGTAGGTTGCCAGGAACCGGATGACCAACGTCTGAGTAGTTCCCTTCAGAGTGTTTTGATTTCCTTTCAATGAACGTTCAATTACAGTTAAGCAAAGGTTTATCAAACGTACCGAATTCTATGTGAGTTCCATCGAAGACACCATTCTTCTAAATCTTGTTTGATGAATTCGCCAAATACATACTGTGCGACTTTGATGTGATAGAAATCGAGAGTATTGAAGCGATAATCGCCATCCAATTCCATGGCTTCAAACAGAGTCTTCCATCTCTTCATATGATCTTTGGAGAGGATACGCCAACCTCCTTCAATACGAGTGTTCCGCTTTGATGTTCCATAAATGTGCCTGTCGTGGCCAAATCCACTCATTCGACTATAATAACCTTGAATTGTGGCAACAATGACATTTTCTGAACCATAATCTGTCCGGGTTTGGTCAGGTCTCCGCCTTTCTTGTTCTACTGCTTTAACATAATGGCCAGCAACTCGTAGTGACAGACGATTGGTTGACCCAACATACCACCACACATATCTTCGAGAGAGCCCATCCGTACTGCAGTGAACTCCAAACCCAAACCTGGACAGTTTATCGTATCCATCAAAGTGCCAAACAGAATTAACTCCTCTGGAACCATAAACACGCCGAAACATGACATTTCCGAGTTGACTAGCAGATAGCTCAGGATTGGCCTGCCTCATAGCCATGTGTACCTTGCTTGCTCTGTGCGACTTTGATATGGTAGCGATTTCTGATTGCGTCGGTAATGCCTCTATACCCGATTCCTGGCTTATCCGTAGTCTCTGTGGCAACCAGTTGCTCAATGAGAGGAGTAGGAATCCATGTGTCTGAGAGGGCTATGTTGTGTGCCTATATGAAACATTCATCAGCATGAACACTATCTACAGCATAATCAACTCACCTTCAAGATCTGCCACAACTTGGTGCGTCCAACTGTTACTCCCCACTTCACACTAAGATGATACTGTAGTTTAGTTGCATTGTATCCACCATACACACGCTCTTTGATGTCTTCAATCCATTCATGAGACTGCTCCATCAAACTTGGCCCTACCCGTACCGTAGACAACTTGTGTTCAGCTTTATACAAATTAAGCCATCGCAAGCTGCGTTTAAATCCATGTCGCTCCTCCAAAGCCTTTACAACTTGTGGCCCTGTCAACTTTTTGGTCTTTCCAGTCCCGGGTTCTTCGAGCAGATTCACTATGACAGCATATAGTCCTGCAACATCATTTGGATCCAAAGCGCTGTAGTGGTTGTTGGTAGGGATCTCGCGCAGGACGGTGGAAGTCGCTTCGTCATCTGAATCCACATCTGTCCCGTCGGAGCTGTTGCCCGCCTCATCGCCGTGGTTACTCTCCGCAATTTCGCAATGATTGCATTCATTCTCGAGAACACCAGTAGAAGTACAGAACCAGTGGGGGTCATTGGTGCGGTCAAGTGTAGTGCTTAGGCAGTGTCGGCAGTCTCTTTTGTTCCTCCCAGTGACTTTGCAGTAGACTGGCAGCGAGATGGAAGAGATAGGAGGGGGTAGTTGTGGTTGTGAAGAGATAGGAGGGGGTAGTTGTGGTTGTACACATTCCAAGCAACATATAGTCAGAAGTCCATGGGCAGCGCAGAAGAGAGATAGTATAGCTTCCGAATGGGAAGATACGTCTTTGCAGTGTTCACAGTCGAAGAGCCGTCTCCCAGTTACGGTGCAGTAGCAAGGAGGAGGCATGGAACCTTGTTTGTCTTTTTGTTTGTTTGTTATTTATTTGTTTATTTGTTTTCTTACTTTGTTTCAGAAACAGAATTTTCTGAATTGCACTGGTGAACAAATCAGCGTCCGTACAAAGTACCGGCTCTCCAGTCTGCCTTTTTTTTCTCTTCTGCCCTCTGAAGTTTGTTGTTTGCTAAGATTGGACGACTCCTTGCCTTCAAGGTGATCCTCGGGGATCACAGCTTAACTTTATTAATTTCGTTGTTGAAGTTAAAGATATAGTTGGCAAAAAATGGTCTTCTCTTCTCTTTCTTCTTGAATGGAATCTGGATACAGTTTTGAAGCATTTGACTTCAAATATTGCATGTTTTGTGAAAATTGGGAGTGTTAAATAAATTTTTCGTGTGGTAGTAATTTATCGTGCATGGCAGATACATCTATCTGGTAGTGGGTGATTATTGCATTTGCTATCTAAAAGCATTGTTTGCTCTGTCGTTGTGAGGTGAGAGTATGCTGTGTCTAAAGGTAAAGTAGTTCCCCTTGCTGTCTGTGCGTGATACAACCAGAGTTGTCACCGCTAAAGGGGCCTTGCTCACAACTCTCGACAGTGGAGCACAACTCCCACCAACACCATTCTTTGCCATTTCAATCATGCGTTGCTATCACCCATCACTCACAACAACCCACTCTTAGATTAACCCCCAATCCTGGTGAATTCAAGGCGTCCACCTCCATGAGTACAGTCTCAATCACCTGATCCACCGGTCACGTTCTTCCAAAAAGCGGACTCATCTGGAAAGTTCCCCACTGGCGGACTTCGACAACCTCTAGAAGCAACGTGAATGCTCCAATGCAAACAGCTACATATAGCAGCCACATCCTTGAATCAGTCACCGAGGAACTCTACACTGGAGAATCGGCACACCAAACCTACAATATACTTATGGCCAAGCTCCACATCGTTCCTGGCTCCACGGAGAAGAATCTGCGTCAAGAGTTCAACACTCTCACCCAGACCAACCACGAGACATGTCATATTATCAGGATCGTTCCGAAAAACTTTTCAATGGCAACCTCCAGTGTAAATTGTTTGGAGGATACCCGTACCACTGTTTGAAAGGACTTTTTGTTGGCTTATTGCCGTAGCTTGAGTTTAGTAGTGCCCAACCCCACAGTCCGTCTGTGACTTCTGTAGCAGATATGACTGATTGAACCTTGTCAAATGCTGTATGGTTATTTCTTTCAACTTCATGTTGAAGTTGGTGTTCGCCTTGGCCTCCCAGTTTCTTTTGAAGACCCTGTTCCTCCAGTATTGCACTCAGTTCTCCACCTGTATGTCCCCCCCGGCTGGGTCAACTTTCCAGATTCTGTTAGTATGAGGTTTAGTTTGGTTTACCCACGCTGTGAAGAATTTGACTTGATCATACAATTCTGTTCAATTTTTGAACAGATCAACAAATCTCATTGATGTGGCTGCGCATATAATGATGATGGCTCCCACATTTCCAAATATATATCCTTTTTCTTTCTGTATACTGCATCCATAACAAATAATTTGGCTGGTTTGTATTTGTATGTTCCATTGTTTTCGTAGTATGGGTATCGTTTGAATTTTCCTTTGATGCAATCCTTGCACGTTGGTGTATGGCATCGACAGGATGAATCCGTGGGATAATGTTTTCAGGATGTGGTACCCGTTCTGCTTCATGGGCTGAGGTTTGGAATGCGTCGTATGGGCAATTGTATGAATTTGATATGTGATGTCTGTTCTACAGTGTTATCAAGACAACTCACATTATGTGAGTTGTAGAAGTCAGCCCCCTCGCTGTCTGTGCGTAATACAACTGGAGCTGTCACCGCTACAGGGGCCTTGCTCACAACTCTTGACGACAGAGCACAACTCTTTGGTAGGTCAGGTACTGGTAAATTTTGGTCTTCAGAAGTGCTGCTGTCTGATAGTAGTTCAGTGTCTGTTTTGCTTGGTGCCATTTTGGTTTTTGTGAGTGGCATGTGGTAGTTGGATGGCTGCAACTGTTTTGGTGGCAGTGGTGCCTTTACTGTTTATGTTGGTAATTCCGAATCATCCATATCTGAGTCTGTCTCAGATGGTGAGTTGGTGTGTGAAGGAAAGTAGTGGTAGATGGTAGATGGCTTATTAGTAGTAGACTCCTTTCTTGACTTCATTCCTATCAATTTCTCCTGGTACTTTGTAATTTTGAGTGGAGTGCAGGGGTAAAAGTGTCCAAAGCATGGTCCTTTAACTCCTTCCGCATCACCTGGACATGGTGGGCATTCCTTTCCAGCTTGAAGGAATCCACAAGAAGCTGCACCACATTTGTCACATGGGAACATTTTGTGGGGAGGTTTTGTGTTTTTTGTCCCCATCCCACTTAAGTTACGTTTGCAGTTTGACGTCCATTTACCACATTATTCCCATTCCCGTTGTTAACTTTTGGGTGAGTTCTTTCTGGCCATTTTTGGGTTTTTAGGTGGGCCTGAGTTGTTGGCCTGAGTTTGTTAGGCCTTGGCCTGAGTTGTTAGGACAGGTTCCTAGGAAACCTAGGCCGACTTTTCCTAACAGGTTAGGCCGGTCCTGATATGTCAGGCCAAAGTCAAGAAATAAACTCTTGCAGCGCCATATCAGTACGAGTTTCTTTACATTGAATAGCTGAGGACTTGTATTTGTCAAATATGGCGTTGAAATAGTGTTTGATGTCGTCAATGGTGGTATTGTTGATGTCTTTAGGCACAACCTTCATGATATGTTCCTGATTGTAGATGTCGAATCCGGTCACAACTATGTCATATACCTCCTTGTCAGTGGTGGGAATAGCCATTCCCATATTCAGATCTTCAGATGATATTGACAGCAACAAAGAAGGAATACGGGGAGACAAAGGACAATTCCTCGGCTATGGGGACTATGATGGCCACAAAGTTCTCCAAAGTGGGTGGGTAATCTGGAAGAAGGGTAGACCAATTTGCTCAAAACCAAAAATTACCCGCAACGCATTTTTCTTAGAAGACACTTATACCTTCAAGGATCTCATTTTCAATCATCTACTAAAGTTCTAAAGGAAAGTTAATAACTTGATTGAGGTGCTAGCAGTTGTAGCACCCAACAAATAAAATGAATTCTCTTCCAAATTGCAGACAAACTAAACACAACAGACATGGAGAAGAATTTGAACACTGCCTTGATTCTTTCAGAACTGTAACTGATATTACAGGCAGTATTTCAATAAATAAAGTTGACATATTTGACCCAAATCCATCAACCTGTAACATATTATTACTTAACTATGCCTGGGAATCTTGCAGTGGAGCTAATGTCACAGGTGAAAGGGCATCACAGTGTTGTAAGTAGTGCCAATCATGTAATTAAATATAGCACCGTATTTAAATGCTCAAGCTGTTAGTATGTTAGCAGAGTGTTTTTGAAGTGAAAAACAACAGGTTATAGTCTGTTTGAACACCATAAGAATCACTTTTGTTGAACAAGGTAGTACATTTACATCTAGATTTTCAATGTATCTTTTTTACATTAAAGAATGTGTTTAACCCTTGGAATGGCCTAGGAAGTGGCGCCTCAAAGTTAGCAGATGAGCTGCATTTGTTTGATGCAAGGTCCAGTGATGCAAGGATAAGCATGAATACTTTAAAATCCAGATACACCAACAATGGTGCAAAGGGGCTATACTTTTGCATATCAATACTTGAACTGCTTTAATTTGAGTCTACTTCAAAAAAGTTGTTGCATCCAATTAGATATCAGAATCCTAGAATGTCTCAACAGTAGGCAGTGAATAAAATAAATAGAGCATCCTTCTAAATGAACCTATTGTTACTATGAAACTTGACCAATTAATGTAGCTAGAGCTTTATCTGAATAAACTTCTTAAAACATTGAGCAAGAGTTGTTTGATTCAAACTTGAATTTTTTTAGCATTGCTTTTAAAAATGTTAGGCCAAGTCAATTGACACCTATCTTAGTGGTTAATAAATAAAAAGCTTATCATTTTCATCCATATGTTTGTTATACTGTTCATAAACATTTCTTGTGACAAAAGTGAGTGAGTCAACTAACACACACACACACACACACACACACACACACACACACACACACACACACACACATACTCTTTTTCTTCCTTCTTCTTCTCTTCCTAGAACTAAAGGCTGCTCCAGTTATTGTTGGAGTCTGTCGATCACGACCCCAGTATGCGAAGGCTTAATTGGGATTTTGGGAAACTTATTCTTATTGGAATACTAATCTTAATAGAACAATTTAAACGCCGGGAAAAAACACACCGAGACAATCACAAATATCCCCATCTCCACCTATCAGCCTCCGTTCGCTTATTCCTTGAACAAATGTGAGTGATATAGATGCTGATTGAAGGGTTGATTGAACTTGGATCTTGATTGAAGTCTTGTCCTAATAAAGATCACGCGTGTTTCCAATCTTTCTTGCATTTGGCTTGTAAACCCTAAAATTACTTATTCAACAGTTATGTAAAAAACGCATAACAGGCCCTAGGGCCGCCTTAAATTCCTAAATTTATTATGAATTAACACCAAATATTCATTCTTCCACTGGCATTTCCTGAAGCAATCAATGGTAAATATGGATGAAATACATTGACAGCAGGAATGGCAGTCAGGGAGATTTCTTGTAAGGACGCAGCTTGACTGCCATTGTTTCCTGAATAGATATCCACGGTTCTTTGCATATTTCCAATGACTAGTGATGAAGCTTGGCTGGTTGGTGTTCCAGAGCCAAAATAACAAGCATCTTGGCCCATCCACACAGCCTTGAACTTTTGGACCCATCTTCCAGTTTGGTTATTATGTCGGATTTTGATCAATCCTGATTCCCTCTTCTTCAAGACATTTTTCCAGAGCCCAAGAGTATCATCAAAGGAGGTAGAAATAATATCTAGGCCCTTTGGATCCCAATATGCTGCATTGACTGAGAGATTGTGAGGAAGTACCATCAATGGTTCAATGAGAGGTGCTTCATCTTGCATATCACCAGAGAGTTTCATGTTTCGAACATCAAAGAGCTTCACTGTACGATCTAGTCCTCCAATACAGAGATATTGCTGATTGACTGGATTCAAGTGGATGGTGTTGATTTTCTTAGCAGAGAGCTGGAAAATGGTTGTGGATGGGCTTCGCAAATCAGAACAAATAGCACTCCCTGATCCATCAGATATCCAGAGCACAGAGGAGTTTTGCTCAATATCAAAATGACTGATCATTTCATCTTGCTCTGGATGAATGAAGACATCCTCAAACTTTTGCTTCTCAATGTCCATAAGTCGCACAGAACCATCATAGGAAGAGAGCAGCAATTTGCCACAGCTGTTTTGTTGAAATAGAATCTTGCTGATTGGTTTCTGAAAGGGCTTGAAGTTGCAAACCATAGGCACAAGCTCATCAACTTCAACACCATTCCTTATTTTTTCCTGAATTTCTTGACCTTGCTCTATTGTGTCTGAAATATTCCAAAGAACAAGATCACCCAGTTTATCTCCAACAAATGCTAAGATCTTTTCCTGACAGGGTTGTGAGATCAAATTCAAATAAGATATATCAGAAACATACCTTGGAAGGATGAAATGCAATGGAAAAGATCATCTCCTTTGTCACCTTTACTGAACCTTCAATTGGGCTTCGAAGACGATTCAATTCGGACACGGAATTGTTCTGTCCTTCGTTTGACGGGTGTTCCAGAATGAGTTTCTTTAGAGAATCGAATACATGCCCATCTTGAAAGGAAAATGGTATATCGCCTTGAACTCGGGACTGTTTGAAGCTGTCAAGTGCCAGTTGTGGTGACTTTGCAGCAGAGTCCTCCGCAGATACATCCGCTTTCAGACCTCGAGCGCGAAGAGAGAAGCGGGTTGCGACTTTTTGCTCCTGCTCAACAGGAGCTTCCTCGGCGACTCGTCGCCGCTTCCTGGTCGGTGCGGGTTTGACAATGGGCACAACCAAGGGAGCCGGACTAACGCCAAGACCAATCCCCAGCTCCCTCAGCATCTGATTCTGCTCGCGAATACGCTCCTCTCTTTGGCGTTCGTACTCAGACATTTCTTCTCGGCCAAGCATTTTTGTGAATTTCAAATCTTTATCAATAGCAAGACAAAACAGGAATTAATCTTCCTTCTTCTTTCCTGCTCCAGCACCTTGGGCATTCGATTCCTCAGATCCGACGCTTGCGAGTAATCCAACAACGAAACTGGATTTAAAAAATTTAGAGTTAGCGATTGGAAAGAAACCACTCACATCATGACAACAGTGAGACCCACAGTTGTCCAGAGCAACAAGTGAAAATCGGCAGAGATATCCTGTAATTATAAATAAGATAAAATAGTGTTTTTGAGGCCAATATACCTGTTTGGCACATTGAGGTCCAGCCCACAGAACCTTTCTGTGCGATCCGCCGATAATCAGTTCTCCATTGTCATCAGTGTTGTTCGTGTAACAGCTGCAGAAGAAACACGTCTGGTTAGAGTTTCGTGGGTTTCGCATTTGGGTACAGGTTCCATGGTTTGAGCAGTTTGAGTTTAAGCTAAGCATAAGAATGAGATACTTGTTTCAACCTCAGGAGAAATACTCAACGTCATACAGTCTTGGAAATACAGTGGACAGGCTGGATTTACAACGGCCAGACGCCTATCAAGATCAGGAATAGCAATATCTCTCTTGCTCACGGAGTTTGAAGAGGGCGCCAAAGCTATAATTTGGACTTGGCCTTCTGGATATAAATTGTGGAAGGTATCAATAACCTGCAAAAACAAGATGTATTAGACGTGATGTTGTCGATCAAGTAATTACCTTTGAGACAACTTCCTTGAGAACTTTAGCAGATGATTGAAATTGAGCGGATTCTTTCCCGTAGACTTCGTAAATGTTCTAAGACCGAGAATGAACAAGTTACAAAAACATTGAGCCAACTCACATTCAAGCGAGTCATGGATACAGAAAAGTAGTCCGACAAGAAGCCTTGAACATGTGGCTGAAGCATTTCTTTGGAGTCTTTTCCGAGAGCGTCAGACAAAGCGTCAACAAAATTCATTTCAACCATGAACATTTTGTCTACGTTTTCAGATTCCTTTAAAACGGTTTTACCGAATCTTTTCTCAAAGGTCTGTTTGACATTAACATAAGATGATTTACTGATCTCTTTGAGTTTCGATTTGAGGGAGGTTGTGGCGCTGTCAGGAATAGTTGCAACAGCAGCCTAAAGGAAACGGTGAGCATTGATGACACAAACTAAGGATCTTACTTCTTTCTTCAGGACCAAACGCGAAACTCCCGGAATCGAAAGAATGTTGTCATTGCAAACAGATGACACAGAAATCATGTTTGCGCGCCCAGTTCCATACTCCGAACTGATAAGCTCGATAAAATGATTCAAATAATCAGATGCGGCACTGAGTGGTGTGTGGGACGTGGAAGTGAAGGAAACCGGCAGCGGTACTTCGTCTGATGATAGAATTGTGATGAATACACTTTTGTAGTTTGAGTTTCATTCTCACTAGTCTCCAATCCAGCCACGAGCATAACGAGACTTCCCGATGATTGGTGAAATAGATCTGGTTTCAACGCGAGGACATGTTCGGAAGCCAAAATGTTTGAGAGGGAGTGCTGATCCTCGTCACCATCTTGGGCAGCATTGTCTGACCATCTAAACAGACGCGAGACACCGTTTGCATGAGCGAGAACCGAAGTTAGATCGGACCAGGAGGCTGTGGCTGGTTCGAGAGGGCCGTTGGTGATTGGGGCCGGGCTCAAGTGCAGCGACACTGTTAATCAGGTAGGTCAGAGTCAACAACCAACCCAACCCCAAAGGAAGAAGGCGACTCAAACAATTAAACAAAAGAAAAAAGACAAACCAGACGCGACGACGGACGAGGCGACAGAGGCGGCGACAACAACAAACGAGAAGCGCATCCTTCGTTTGACTTTGTTCTTTGCTTTGTTTCTTCGACAAAAATGAAGCGCGCAAGTGCAAATGACCAGGTTGTGGCCGTGGCAAAGCGGCCCCGCGACGACCTTCAAAGTGCTGCCCTGGTCAAATCAAGCTCAAGTGGTGCCGTTATTAAACAGGTGTGCATGTCTCGGTTTTGATGTAATCGCTCTAACTCACTCTCCAAACAAGGTCCAGCGCACTTCCTCCCTTACTGCTCCAATCATGCTCCTTACCGGCCATCAGTCGGAAGTCTTTTCTGCTAAATTCTCTCCTGATGGTTCTCACCTTGCGTCGGGCTCCTTTGACCGCCTTATTTGTTAGTCTCCCAACTGCGCATTGTTCCCAATCTCTAACGGGTCTTCTTCTTTCAGATTTATGGGATACTTACGGTGAATGTAAAAACTATAATGTCCTGAGGGGTCATAAGGGTGCGGTGCTGGAAGTTCAATGGAGTGCAGATGGAAAGCGTGTTTACTCAGCCTCCTCTGACCAAATGGTATACACAGTTTCCTCTCCTCGAAACCAAATTAAAATTTATCTAGGTTGCTGCTTGGGATGCGGAAACTGGAGACAGGCTCAAAAAATGCAAGGGGCACACTTCGTTTGTTAATTCAGTTGCAGTCTCTCGAAATGGACCAGAGTTAGCCGTCAGTGGAGGAGGTATCCTTCTTTCGCCTTTCGCTTCTTGCATTTGCATCCCTAATGTTTCCCAAAAGATGACAACCGAATTATACTGTGGGACATTCGACAAAAGAATCCTGTTCATGTATTCGAAGACAAATATCAAATCACATCAGTCGTTTTCTCCAAAGATGCTTCGACAGTCTTTAGCGGCGGCATTGATAATGAAATCAAAGCGTGGGACCTCAGGAAGCCTGGACATGCATCATACACTATGCAAGGGCATTCGGACACAATTACAGGCTTAAGAGTTAGCCCCGATGGTGGAAGTTTGTTGTCAAATGCTATGGACAATACTGTACGCATTTGGGACATCAAACCATTTGCTGCCGGCAATCGCATGTTGAAATTATTTGAAGGTGCTCCACATGGACTTGAAAAGCATTTATTGAAGCCCTGTTGGTCGTCGGATGGAGATTTTGTTGCAACCGGAAGTGCCGATCGAAGCGTGGTTGTTTGGGAGGTCCAGTCAAGAAGAATTGTATACAAACTGCCAGGCCATAAAGGCTGTGTAACCGAAGTCGACTGGCATCCAACCGAGCCTATTCTCTTGTCTTGCAGTAACGACAAAACTTTGTTCCTTGGAGAGGTGGATCCAAATGAAGTCAAAAACTAAATAAACCTTGAATGGAGTTAAACTTTATTTTAATAAGTTTGTTTTTTTCAACGGGCAGGAGGCAAAGATAAAAGCTTGCTACGGATTGCATTCAATTCATCCACTAACTGCATACTCTCAATTGCAACAGTCTTGTAATCACTTTCGGCAGTTTTAGAGACAATATCTACAAGCGTAGAACATTATTTAACTGAAGATCCACTACTCGTACTCACAGTCTTTCAGGTGGAAATTGTTGGACTCATCTGTGAAACACTAAGTTACCAACAAAACTCCAGTGACTAAAACTTACGGTGTCTCAAACGCTGTTCAAGTGCTCCCAACTGGGTGTATGTTTCATTTTCATGGATATGTGCTCGCTTTGCTTCCTGTCGACTGAGCAACGTTTTATTATAGCTTTTGAGAGTGTCCCTCTGAGTTTTCAGGAATTCTCTATCATTCATATTTTTCTACATGAAAAGTTAAGATAACTCCTCATTTGATCCATCAAAGTGTGATATTTTACCTTCTTCATGAACTCGGCTTCTTTTTTGACAGCTTCAACGTTCGACACCTTTCTCACATCGATCTCAAGCTTTTCAATTTTATCGTTTAAGAATTGAAGCTCTGCGTTTAATTTTGTTTCAAGTTGGTTAACTTTTTCCAAGTCTTGCAATCTTCTATCGCGTTCTGTTCTTTCAAATTAATACAAAGGCCTCCATCCAAAGATGCCTCACCAATCATTAGACCTTCTGAAGTATTTTCTGAGTTTTTCATTTCCTTTTCTTTGAACTTGAGGTCACTTTGGAGTTCCTGGTGGTCTTGCTGTGATGGAAGTTTACTGGGATCACTCTTTGCCAAATTTTTGATACGATGAAGCAACTGAACAATATCTCGTTCAATCTCGTGGTTTCTTCTTGCTGCTTCTTCCTTGCGGTCATCGAAGTTATCCAAGAATACTTGCATTTCTCGATCTTTTTTCACAAGTTCCTCATATTTTCCAGTTCGGTCTCCTTAAAGCAGTTTAAGTTTTACTTATTTCTGACGGTAAATTCATACCTTGACCAGCATCAGTATCCATATCAATTTGAGAAAGTGTTTCCTTCAACTTATGCGCCTGATCTTCCAATTCTGCAATTTTACGTTCCATAGCCGAAGTTTCCTGATTATCTTCCTTCACCTGTTCCAGCAATCGACTCTTTTCCTGGGGACCGGCTTCTTTATCAAGCGCTCTTAAAGCTTCCTCCATTTCTTCTTTTTTGTTTCTGAGATTCATCAGCTTTTCGTAATAAGCGAGAGCCTTTTGCTTTCCAGAATCATGGCGTATTTCCTGCATTTAATTGGTTAAAAGTGTTGAACATCTGAAACCAAGAGCCTCACAAGTTTCAAAGTAGATTCTTTTGTAACCAGGTCATCAAGCTCAATTTGTCGTCTATGAATCTCCTCAACATAATGAGCATTATGGTCTTTTGCTTCCAAGTACATTGCACGACGTTCAGGATCCTGTTATGATTCATAAACATTTATAACAATGAAAAACAACTTACTAGCTCGTTGATTTGAGCTTCAGAACGCTGTCGTTCTTCTTCAATGTTCTTTTCAATTTCGCGAACTAAAAGATCTTTCCTGTATAAAAGCGATACGTAAAAATAAAGATTAAGAACGTTATTGCTTACTGTTGTCTTTGCATAAAAATCTCGTCGAGTATCTGGCTTTCACGTTGGTTCTTACTCTTCATTTGAGCACATTGCTTCTCAATGTCAGTCAAGTCAGAGTCCGTGTGCAGCTTGTCGATGAGCGTATTAAAGTCCCCCAGCTGCCCTTGAAGCTCACGAAGATCATTGGCAAGAATATCAGCACTGTGGGAAATTTAATAAACAAATATGCGGTGTCGTAAGCAAATCACCGTTTCTCAAACGCGGAATAATTGCTGTTCTCTTTGTTCATAGTCTCAGCCTCTGTGC
Organism: Rhizoclosmatium globosum; assembly: GCA_002104985.1. Lineage (NCBI taxonomy): Eukaryota > Fungi > Chytridiomycota > Chytridiomycetes > Chytridiales > Chytriomycetaceae > Rhizoclosmatium > Rhizoclosmatium globosum. The sequence goes on from MCGO01000022.1 coordinate 274,907, forward strand.
TCAGCTTATTGATTTCGTTCGTCAGCAATCCAATCTTCTGACGTAGTTCACTTTGCCAAAATGTTCGATCCTGAACCATCCTGCCATTTCCAGCTGATAAAGGGTTGTTAATATGGGGATTAAGAAATTTCCAAAAGCATCTACTTTGCATGTTTCCTTTGATTCCGCCAAGTCCTTGTTGAGTCATTGGCCGATCAGCCACTTGAAATCCTGTTTCAAATTTGTTATTTCTCATTCGGCATGTTTGATAAGCTTACCAAAACCGCCCCGCATTCCTCCAGTCATGGGTCTTGCTGTCCCCGGTCCCCGATTGTTACCCTGCAATTGAGCGTGTTAAGAAGTTTTGGTTTTGTCATTTTCTTACAGGAGGTGGTCCTAGTCACGAATTCAGTAAGCCACAAATAAAACACCACAATTTGAAAACAGTACCTGCTCGACTTCCAGGAACAGGTGCACCTCCTCCGCGCCCGGGTCCCCAGCCTATCGTTTTATTTAGTAAACAGTCCTCACTCAAGTGTGGAATTCTACTTGACGCGTTTCCTGACCGACTACTCGGACGGTTGGCCAATGACCCTGTTGGCGGACGTCCTGAAATGAAATCAATCTCATGCTGGGAATGCTAAAAAGGCTGTCACGCACCATACATGCTCATGTGAGTGCTAGTTGCTGTCAAAAAATTGTCAGCTTCAAAATGAAAAGAATACTATCTTTTATTGAGTTCAGACAATCAAATCCAATTCATATCTGGCATACTTATTCTGGCCCTCGTTTTCCATTCGTGGATAGAAAGCAACCAGAGTATCTTGGGATCCAATATACAGGTTATTATAAATCTTCCAATAGATTTCTCGTACACGGCGTGCAGGATGATACAGACCCTGCAAACAGTAGCTAAGAATCACAGAGGGTCCAAGAGACATTCGCATTCCTTCAATCGCATCCATTACAGCGTTAATCACATGTGGGGAAACCTCAAACACATTAGGCCAGACAAAGTTGAGCAAATGTAGCAATGCATCTTCACAACCCAAGCCGACAACACCTAGGGCAATATGTTTGACTGTTGTGCATGCAGTTTGACGATGCACCAAATCACGATCCATCAGAGCATCTTCCAGCAAAGGCGTCACAGCGTAAATGTAGTCTTTACCCATTTCACCAACGTACTCGAACAAAAAGGACATGGACTTCAGAACACCATTCTGCACATTCAACTCTGGAACACGGTATTCATTCATAAGCGCCGGTAAGACAGTGAAAGGTGCACAAGTCTCAGCAACAATTGCAATAGCGACAGTTGTACAAACACGGTTCTGACGTTCTTGGACTTTCAGATTATTCAACAGAGTGGCCAAAACATCTTGGGGACCAATTGCTTTCGCGATATAACCAAAGGTATTGACTGTTGCACGACGAATTCCTTTTTTGTGTGCCTTCAACATATCCAGTAACTCAAAACAGATTCTCATCCATTCACGAGCCGATACAAATTCCGCTCCACGATCAGCAATTCTTCCAACAAGATCAATACAATTTTCTTGCACTTTTTCGTGTCTGTTCTTCAAAATTGGTGTGAGTCGAGGCAGAAGGTCTTTGATTGGCGGTGTCATTGAACTCATTCCAATTACGTTGACGATGGACTTTAGTGCGCGCAAGATAGATCCGAGAACTTCAGGGTATTCTTCTCCCAAATACTCGTACAGCACAACTCCCAAGTGGCCCATCAGCTTTTCTTCCGCGCAAGTCTTCATTACAACAGCAATTCGGGAAATTAAATCAGCAGCCTGTTGACGAACTTTCGCAGACTTGTTGTTGAGTCTCCAGAGAATTGTTGAACAAATTTGAGGCAAGTATGGCTTAACACGCATAGATAACGAGTTAACGACAGTTCCAAATCCATTCAGCATAACCACATCTTCCACTGTTTGTTCTTGGAACGCATACAAGATGCCGTCAATCAAAATCTCTTCAAGCCTTTCGTCAATGTCTGCAGTTCCAAGTTCTGATACAACCTTATCGATGGTTTCCATAACCATTTTTCGATACGGCTCACTTTCGTCTTTCAAATCCTCCACAATACGGCCCACAATCTCGGTAACACCGACTTTCTGAGCCAACTCCACCGTTGTTTCAACAACTTGCTTGTAGTTTCGTCGATCCAAAGCCATTCTTCTTACCCAAAAGTGACGGAAAAACTCTGGAAGAATCTCTGCCTTGATGTAAGCCGGTTCAACACCTTCAGTTCCTGCACATTGCTTCACAACCTTCAAGACAATCTTTTTCATTTCTTCATCAGGAGACTGAAACTCGCGAATTAACGTGGACATGACTTCCTTAGTATAGTAGTTTGCGTATTCAACGTCCATCAGGGGAATGATGTATCCAATCGCCTTCAAGAAAGCAGCCAAACCCTTTCCTCTGTGTTTCTTGATTCCGACCCACAGCGGCTTCAGCACAGAATCAAAAGACTCAATACCATATGGTGCAGCGGCTTCAGCAAGCGCCGAGATAGCCAACGCAGTGATTGTTCGCACTTTTTGTTGCTCTTCATCTTCTAACCCGTGACCAATCGCCTCAACCAAGGATTTGAGATGAGGAAGCACAGCACATCCCATTAAAATAGCGATTTGTTGGACAATCTTGATTCCAGTGTGACGGGCCTGCCATGACTTCTTTGACCGACAGACTGCCTTAAGGAAAGGAAGCAATGCAGGAATTCCAAGAGCGGATGCAACAACAGAGAACGCACGAGCAGTTGTATTACGTACATATTCGTCCACATGATCGATATCGGGTCGCATAGTGGCAATCATTGTGGCCAGTCCAGCAGCCTTACTCAAGTTACTGATAATTTCACGTCCTTCAACACGAGCATAGTAATCTTCGTCAATAAGTAAAGGTTCAATGACAACCAGGATCTTGTGCACGAAAGGACGAACCAAATCATCCAGTTTATACAGAATACGATCAATGACTTTAACCTGTGAAATTTTGTCAATAAACAGAGTATTTGCAAAAAACAAACGTACCAGCAAGTGTCGCTCCTGATCTTCCAGTGATGGGGACATGAGCAGAGGCAAAATTTGGTTGAACAAAGGACCAGCCCCAAATTCTCTAGCCTTGTCTGTGATTTGTCTCAGAGATTGCTTTCTAATAGGAGGTGTTCCGTTCTTGATTTTCAGCAACAGACGCATGATTTTTCGTTCCTTGATTTCTTCAATATTGAGCTCCATATCGTCGCGCTCATCCAACAGCTTTCCAAAGTACTGCATATCTTCCTGTTTAAAGAATTGCAGATTTCCGATCCCAGCAATCTCAGGGGGCACTTCGAACGGCTTTTCTTGCATTTCGTCTTGCATGACGAATCCACCGCTTCCAGCCATGGGTGTTGGAGTGGCCATTAATTTACGTGCCGGAGTTCGAATAGGAACGTATGAAGAAGGAGGTTCGATGATTTTGTAACTAGAGGAAAAGTATTAGTAAGTGATGAACGTGAAAGGACAAAACTCACCCCTTATCTGGTAGAATGGAATCAAGCTCTTCGTCTGACATGGGTCTATTTCTAGCATCCAACTCCTTTTCCCATCTCAAAGCATTACTTGCTTCAGGAGTCATAGGAATTTGCATTCCAGGAACAGGGGTCATCATACCCATACCCATATTTCCGACAGGAGTGGCAGCAAACTGGGATGCATTGACGGGAGTTTCATCCCAACGCGACTTTTTACCAGGGGCGGCAGCCTTTGGAGTCGCATCCCAAGCAGTGGTAGCACCACCAGCAGAAGGATTAACTGGAGTTTCATCCCAACGATTCCTCTTTCGTGCAGCAACAGGCGCTGATGCTGGCTCTGCATCATCGTCCCACTTGCTCTTTTTTGGAGCATCATCATCCTGTTCCCAATCCGACTTCTTTTCTTCCTGAGAGGCAGCAGGTTGGTCCCATCGACGTTTGCGTGCAGGAGGAGCATCACTAGAAGGCTCTCCAGCAGTTGGTCGTTCTCCAGTGATGATACGATGAGCTTCCTGAGCTGCAGCTTCTCGCTCAGCCTGTTCGGCCTCCTTCTTCTTTTCTTCAATCTTGCGCTTGAGGCGGTCATGCTCCCTGTCGAGTTCGGCTTCGCGCATGACCTCTGCGTAAGAGCGGGCAGCTTCTGACGAGTTTTCAGCGTTGAACTGGTCCTTGCGCTCTGGAGACAGAGTTCTGTTGAGGCGGCGCTTGCGGTAGTCGTCTTCGCGGTCGGCAATGCGGCGCGAAGAACCAGCCATCATTGCACTACTGTCATCGGCTGAGGCGTCGGCAACATCGAGCAGCGCGTTCTTTGGTGCTGAAAAGGAGGCAAGGCCCCGTGCCTTTGCGCCGTAGTCAGCATCGGCATCAGCATCGTCCTGGCCAAAGTCGTAGTCGTCGAGGTCCACTTTGTTGTCAAAGAGCTCCTTGTCGAACGAGACTCCCGCGAGCCCAACCTTGTCTGGGTTCTCGTATGTCTGCCCCGCCAGCTTGACCGTGTTCCGTGCGAGCCGCCGCGCCTCTTGCGCACGTCGGATTTCGTCGTCGAGGTCGTCTGAGTTGGTTGTAGTTGTAAGTGTTTGCGTGTGTGTGAAGTGGGTGCGCAGTCTCTCACCTTCCATTTCGCAACTTTTTGTTTTGAAGAAGGGCCGACTCAAAACAGTCGTCGAATTGTCGAGTTCCTCGAACTTTGCCGGCTGCGTATTCTTTGATTCGCGGGTATTCTGTCATCTCCATAATTCTGATGCGTCAGACTCCTCTTTTTGTTTTGATCTTTCTGGGATCGCTGAACCAAGTTGCCGTTTTGGTCACATCCTCCAACATCACCATTACGAAGACTGTCACCGTATTTGCTCAACAGACATCATCTCTCTCAATATCAAAGCTATCAAAACGCGCTTCTTCATCCTGCTTCAACTGCGCAACACAGGTTTACATCTATTTAGTATTTGTCAACAGTTGCCTAATATATTAACAAACTAGAAATGTGGAAATTATGGAACCTGTGGAGGAAGCATATGTAATTGTCCGACTGGTTTCGGTGATGTGGATTGTAACACACCATGTAAGTGTGAAGTGATAAACGGGTCAAGGAAATAATGACGAATTTACAGTATGTGGATCATCGAACGATGATAATTCAAAGCGACCTCTACTTCAAGCTGGTTCAACATGTCAATGCACAACAGGCTTCACCGGGGTCAACTGCAATAGTTTTGTATTCCAAGAAAACCGTTCTCATGGCTAACAGTCAACTATATAGTTTGCCAACAAGCTAGTGCCTGCATTATTGCATCGTCCAGTGAAGTTCCCCTTTGCAATACTTCTCCAAAAGTATGCAAGTCAGGATCCATTCAATGCACAGTCAACGGTATTCTTCGACTGTTCGCACTCCCTTTACCAAACGGTTTCCTTAGAAAACATCTTGAAAGCCGTGTATCCCGATACGACTCTTGCCACCCTTGATAGAAATCCAAAGGATTCAACTTCACTAGCTGCTGGTAATGGAAATCATTCAAACTTACATTAATTGCTAAAGAATGTATAGTTTGGTACAAATCAGCCGAACAATTCAGCTGCCAAATGACAAGCTGTCAGCAATATTTGAACAACGGACTTTACTCCTGGAGCTGCAAAGCCTTGTCATGCTCATGCGTACCAAATTCAGCGTTTTGTGGTGGACCAGGAACCAGGTTTGACCTGACAGGCCCAATTACCGCTGCTAGTGGTACATTCCTTCTCACTTGTCTCGCACGAGAAGATGGATCTGCTACAGGCTCGTGCACAGCAACTTGTATGTCACGCCTGTTCAAATCACCAACTAAATTTACAAATCTCAAAATAGTCAGCTTCCTTAATTTTTTGTTTCCGAAAGGATTACCGCTATATACATGTACTTTCGGAGAATGTGCTGTTCCTTCATCTTGCCCCAACCTTGTCGATGTGGGCGTCAAAGGCCTTTCGTCTTCTGAGTTGGGAGGCGTCGTAACTGCAAGCTTAATTATTGCTGCTGCTATGGCTGGATATCTTTGGTCGTTCTGTGCCTACCTGGGAGCGAAAAAGAGGCCTGTTCCGCTTCCTCAAGAAGGTGTTACGGTGTCGTTTCAGAACGTTGGATATAGGCTAAAAAGACACAAAAAACCGATTATCGATGGTGTCTCCGGAATGATTAAGCCAGGGCACGTTTTGGCGATTATGGGTCCATCAGGTTTTTTGGTTGTATAATTATAGCAAACGTCAAAACTAATCACAGCTATAATTAAGGTGCTGGAAAATCTACGTTTCTTGACATTTTAGCTGGAAAGTCGAAATCCGGGATCGTCACTGGAAGTGTGTTGTTTGACAACATCCCAATGTCACCTCAACTGCAGCGAAATCTAATTGGATTTGTTGATCAAGAAGATACACTTATGCCGACGCTTACGGTTCGGGAAACGCTAATGTTTTCGGCACAGTTGCGACTGCCTGAATCAATATCAAAGGAAGATAAAATCAAAAAAGTGAATGAAGTTATGGCAACTCTAGGACTGAGTCATGTGGCAAATACTAGAGTTGGAGGACATGGAAAGCGCGGTATATCTGGTGGAGAAAAGAGAAGAGTCAGTATAGGAGTTGAGTTGGTTACAAGTCCCTCAGTCATCGTTCTCGATGAGCCCACAAGGTACGACACAATTTTAATGATAAAGCTCATATCGATCTTAGTGGTCTTGATTCATTTAATGCTATCCACGTTATCAAAACCTTGTCTGACCTCGCTCGAAAACTTCGAAAAACTGTGATATTCACAATTCACCAGCCACGATCTGACGCATATGCACTATTTGATCAAGTTCTTGTGCTTGCTAAAGGAAAGACCTTATACTTTGGTCCAGGAAGTTCTGCAGGAATGTTCTTCAAACAACGAGGCTCAGCTTGTCCTGAAGGTTACAACATGGCGGACCATCTTTTGGATATGGCGTCAGTGGATTCTCTTGCTGTTGACCGATTTTCAACGGACTCCCTTCCCGTCATTCCTCTTCGGCAGAGCGATTCCATTGTGGAAGATGACGGCACACAGATTGAGGAGTTTGAAAAAGATCATATGGAACGAAGAATATCCACTGTGTCTCTTATAATAGATTCTTTGGTCCCCGTCGAAAAGCCAAAGCGACGGCAAGTCGGATTTTACACTCAAGTCAAAATTCTCTCTGGACGAGCATTTAAGAATCTAATTCGGACTCCAAGCTTATTACTCGCCCATATTATAATAGCGGTAGCGTTGGGTGCATTTGTTGGAGGACTTTACTACCAATCTGGCACAACATTGGGAGGAATCCAAAATCGACTTGGTTCCATCATTTTTATTCTTGCGCTACTTGGATTTTCAGGGCTTAGCGCGATAGGCTCATTTGCTGTTGAGAAGCAGTTATTCCTGCGAGAACGCGGAAACGGGTTTTATGGCCCTATGGCATATTTCTTGACCAAAGTAAGAAATACACCAAAGTTAAAAGACCTCTTCTTAACCCTATTTCAGGTCATATTTGATATTGTTCCCCTCCGGCTCCTCCCAGCAGTTGCTATGGGAACGATTGCATATAAACTGATTGGTTTCACAGACGGAAGAGATCATTTCACAAAGTACATTTCTATGCTGATTTTCTTCTCGGCTGAAATAGGGTTGCTCTGTCTCACGTTTGCAATCACGATAAGTGATATTGGAACAGCCACTTTGCTAGGCTCCATTATTATTCTGTTCAAAATGCTGTTCGCAGGCTTTTTAATCAATCAAAGTAAGAAACTACGCTTTGTTGTCAGTTGATTATTGATCAATTGTTCAGGTTCCATACCTCCTGCATTGAGTTGGATTCAGTACCTCAGTTTCTTCCGTTACGCGTATGAGGCCATGATAGTCAATGATCTAACAGATGTTCAGATTCACGATAACGTCAGTGGCTCCAATATCACAGTGAGTGCTTCATAGGATATATTGCAAAAAAATTCTAAAATCTATTGAAGATACCTGTGTCTGTAGTTTTGGACAAGTTTGGTTTTGATGTTAATGCTTATTGGAGGGATTTCATTGTTTCAGTTGGTCTTTTGATTGGATTGTTAGTCCTTAATGCTGCATTTGTTCAGTTTCGACTCAAAGAAACACGATAAAATCCCTTTTCATACATCAATTGTTTTCACATAATAGTACGAAACAAGGCGTCGTATGGTTGAAGGGAACAGAAACGTAACATGTCCTGACAAAATATTTATTCGTAATAATTACAATGCAGTTCCACGCTCAAAGGCAGCCTTTGAAGATAAAGTTAGCTCAAACAAACACCAAATCTCAACAAACCTTAATTTCAGCCGTGTGCTTATCATACGCCCTCGAAATCTTCTTGTTGAAACGCATATTTCTTTCATTGATGTACGTAACGTCATCATCTGGATTATGAGCCTTTCTCTTGGAAAACGATTTTCTCTTCTCATTCTGTTTCTCAACTTCCTTGACGAGTTTGAGGACAGATTCCTGAGACGGCTTGTTCCCAATAGCCGCATAAGCTGAAGAATTTGCATCTGCCGTGACAACTTGCCCCGCAGAACCGACTACTGCAGTTCCCGCTGCTACACTTGCAATTTCGGAGATAAGTTTTTGTTCCTGGTACTTTTCCATATTTGGTTCCAGAGCTTTCGTCAGACTCTTGTACTTTTTCGCAGCAATTTGGGCATAATCTGTAAAGTCGATTTCCTTTCTCTTCTCTTTGGCTCGTTCCTTCTTCTCGTAACGTTCCACAGATTCCACTGAATACGTCATTGCCCGCACACGCTCGTAATCGACACCCTCCTCTTCAGCTTTCTAGTTGTACGCCATTTAGCCTGAGAATTATGCACAGAAGAGTCAACAAACAAGTTTCTCGGCCAATATCTCTGCTTCCCGTTTCACTTTCGCATTCCGGATTTCCTCTTTATGATTACGCTTTGATCGTTCAAACTCTTTCTTGACATCAGTTTTGTTGTCTTTGAGTGAGGACTCCTAGATTTGGATGTTAGATGCGCAGTTGGATCGAGATACACGCCAGCCTCTCATGGCTACAGCTAGTGTAGGTAGTAGAGACCATGAAGCTATACTAGACAAATAGTGGGCGGCGGCGACACTTACCCTCTGTTTCTTGAGTGCTTCCAGTTTCTTCAATCGTTCATCCATTTTCAGAAAAGATTAATGCAACAAAATGGAGTAAGAAGAAGAGAAAAGGAAACCATTTATTTTTATTTACTGTCTTCGTATCGAACACCCATAGACTGCTTTGGTTGAAAGCCTTGTTTCCTCATCTTATCGGCCATAATTCGTTCCTCCTGCACCCTTTTCAATTCCCTCAGCTCATCAGTTGACATTGTGACACTGGGAAGATTTTGCAACTTTGATGCACGTTGTTGCTGCTTCATCAATTGCTCGTCTCGGGCGAAATCGAATTCTTGTTGTGCAGAACTGTTTTGCTGGTATTGACTGAGTATTTGTTGGCGGTCCCATTTATCCATATTGTAATATCTTAAGAACAAGAGTTGTTAATATCGTAGATTAATTCGTTTCAGGAGGTCCGTACTTCTCGTGTGGAAGGATTCCCATGTTGTAGTCCTCCACGAACTCATCAAAATATTTCTTAGCATCGCGATCTTCGGGGGAGACATGTTTGACATCGATAAGCCAAGCCCTGAATTCCGAGTCTTTCGCGTAATAGTCAGTTGTTGAAATGATGCCGTGCGAGCCCCAGGCAGATTCCTTGTCTTTGCTCTTGTCTTTGTTCTTCTTTGTCTTCTTCTTCTTGCCTTCTTGTCCTTCTTCTTTTTCGCCTTGTCTTTCTTCTTCTTTTCTTTCTTGTCCTTCTTTTCCCTTCTCCGTTTCCGTCGGCGTCGTTCTTCTTCGTCCGAGTCTGTTTCTGAATCCGAGTCCGAGTCCGAGTCCGAGTCTGAAGCCGACGACGACGACGACGACGACGACGACACGGACCGCCGCCGCCGCCGCTTTTTCGATTTGAGATCGGCGACAGACGACGCCTCGCTTTTGTTGGCCGAGTTTTGTTGGGCGTTGTCGATGTCGGTGCCCATTTGGTGTTTGGTGTTCTTTGTTTCTTTCTTTGTCTCTTTCTTTGTTTCTTTGTGAAAATGGACATACTCTCGAACAAGGCGGAAGAACTGTGCCGTGCCTTTCTCGATTCAAAGGTGTGTTGAACTGCACACGGCCTTACTGAAAATGCATTTAGAATCTCGATGCATTTGCCGATGCTGCTCAGGTCGTCGCTTCACTCCACTGAACATGCATGGATTGACATCAATTATTCACAGACATTGGCATGGTCTTACTTCAGACTAAAAGATACTCGCCAATCATGCGAATTGGTACCATCTGTCAGAGACAGGATTCAAACAGCCGTTAGCAGGGTAAAACGGAAACGAGACGAAGGAATCGCGTCGACTGCAACCCCATCGTAAGCATCCAAATGCTCATACATAGTACGATGATAACTTATGTCCCCGCAAGCTCAAATAATGTCCAGATTAGTCTGACTGGTCCTCAGCTGGACGCTAGAATCAAGGATGGAATTCAGAAAAAACGTGCAATAGTAGATGAATCGAATAGAAATGAATTCGTGGCTCATAAAGGTGATACATCGATTTCTGAAGATTATGTTAGTGTTAATTCCGAATAGACCCCGAGTCCACCAGTGCAAGAGTAGATGCCGTTGAAATCAACCGCAAAGTACAAATGAAGATTGACCTTGTTGTAAACGAGGATCGTCCGCTAGATCGTTTGACAAGTAGAGATGGGCATGGATCCTCAGACAGCACTTCCCACCTTAGTACCAAGCTGATTTCTGTGTCTCACCTACAAGGGAGACTGGCTGACATTGAAAAACACTTGAGGATAAAGTTTGGTAGTTCATTTATTTATACCTGGTTATTATACCCTAAAACTTTAGTATTAGACCCAAACAGCTCATTTGGAATACACCAACGCGTTAAAATACTTGAAGAAGCTATCATTCAACTCGAAGAAAAATATCCATGTTGGTCCGCTGTACATTTTGATCACTCAACAAAGGAACACTCAATGGACCCTTTTGGTCCATCTGTATGGACAAATGTAGCACTGCAAGGCCCACAAGATACCGTCGTTCAAAACCGATACATGCAAAGTGGATCCACTACTCAACCAACTGTTGAGAGTAATAATACGAGGCATATGGATAAAAGCTACTCGGAGGTAAGTATATAGAACAAAAAAAAATAATTTTTACTTCCGAATTCTTAGTATTTCCACAGATTGATTCAGATTCTATCAACAAACGCATCGAAGAGCTCAAGCAAAAACTACTAAAGAAATAAAATGGCCATACAGACTTCAAATCATTTTTATTATGCTACGGCTCTTCTTCAAGCGTTGGAAGAGGAGGCAGAGAAGGAATCGGTGTGAGCGGTTTTTGTTTTTGGAAGTGTCGCAGAATATCACCGTAGTCTGATTTCATCTTCTCTGTGTATGGAATACCTATTTGATGACTTAGAATACAACCTACAGAAAGATGCAAAACAAACCATGATATGTCACAGTTTCATTCAATTCAAATTTAATCATCGCAATTATGTCTGCGATCTGTTCTTCCATTTTGTGCAGAACTTGTAAATGTCCATCACGAGTTTTCGCTTCTTGCATACGAGCTTCTGACGACCCGTCATAACCTTTTCTAAAATATCGATCTGGATCTGATGCTTCACATTCAAAAGCTTCAATGTCCCGCAAGATTTGTTCACGCGATAATATCAAATCAGACGCTTTCTTCCAATATTTTATCGCCTAAATTTCCTGTTTAGTCAATCACGATTGAAACAGAACAAATATACTAATTCTAATCTGCCTCCAAACTTTCGGGATCCGTATTTGATTGCCATATCCAGTTTCTGATCTAGAGGCATTTTCAATGCCACCCACAAGTTTTCTAGCTGCTGTTGCGCAGTGGTGATGTCAGTGTCTGACTTGACTCTTTGAAGCTTGAGCTTCTTTATCTCTTCTGCCTCGCGGTCTTCCTTTTGTTTGGTGGCTTTTTCGTTTGCAACTTCATCTACTGTTGATTGAGGCGCCTCCACAGTCAATGAAATAATGGGGGTTTTAACACGGTCCACATTTTCCAAATCGATATCATCGAACCATTCGCCTTCTTCCGGCCGTTCCACTTCACGCATGTAAGTAAGGGCTCCAACATTCCATTTCCCACGATGATACTCGGTTCTCCGTCTGCGTCTCTCCATCTTTTCTTCTTCCTCTTGTTGCAGTTTTTTACGAATCTCTTCCTCCAACTTGCGATTCGCTTCCTCTTCAAGTGCACGTTGATAGGCTCTCGCCTCCTCTTCTGAGTCAATCAACAAGTCAAGAATAAAATCACACGTCCTTGTTCGAATGTAATCGAGATAGTCTTCGTGTGTGAAAATAACTTCCACTTTCTTCTTTTTCGTTTCCTTGTAGGGGGTGTAACCTCCGTAGTTGTATTTGAAGGTGTTGTATCGAGAACTAACAATCTTTTTCATGGCACCGCACGGTCTAAAGCAAAGTCATCTACGTTAACATTGGATGGTACGTATTTTCGAGTTGTTAGGCGAATTTGAGGAGTAGCAAATGCTGCTGAATCTGAGTCCGAATCTGACTCTTCAATGACCTGCTCAACTTTTGGCTTTGTATACGTGAGAAGAATTCCTTTGAAGCGTTGGATAGTGGAATTTTGGGGTCATATGGAGCAGACGGCATCCAGTCATATCAATCAACCTAATATCAACCAATAGCGAAAAGGGTATCACAACGAAAAAGCAAACCGTCGTCAGTCTCAAGATGATTACTAGTAAGTGTCTTTGTTATTTCAGAATACAGCTCTTCAATCTCCTTGTATCTTGAAAGCTTCTCATCAAGAATGTCGATTTTCTTGGTGTCAACTTCATTTCCAAACTGACTAACAGCTGACGCTGGTTCTGCAGCTAAATTGATGAACCCTTTTGGAATACGCATAGAGACTCTAGATTCCATGGTGCGGGATATAGTCTCAGTATAGAGTCAGCGACATGTCATTTAACGGTTATAACTGCTTACAAGGTCAGGCATTTTTTGTTTCTGATATACACAGCTGTCTGCTTTGGATTCAAGTGTCTGTTGCAGATGTAAATATCACAATGCAATCAAAACGCGACTAACGGGATCATCAAGAATAGTGTATTCGAATCCTTTCAGATGAATCTCGCGTAACTTGTTTTCAGGTAAATATCTTTCATTTTCGTCGTCCTATATGTATGATTTCAATTTGCTTACCAAAATCGAAAAACATACAGGCGGAGAGGGGCCGATAGAAAACCCAAGCCTCTGACGTTTTACGAGTTTTGTTGAAGATGTGTGAGCTTGCAGGAGAGGGTCTTCAGGTTTGGTTTCAATGCTTGCATCTCCAATAGATCCCGTTTGAATCTGCAATGAATTTTTCGCAACGATAGCCTCCATATCATTAATCAAAAACATTTCTTCTCGATGTGTAACGCTGAGAGGTGTGTTTCGACTCTGCGTGTTCTTGTTGAACCGACCACTGAAGTTGAAGATTTCCTGTTTTCCTTGATTGGTGTTCTCCATCAAGAGCTTGTGTCGCACAGACGTTTGCTGTCCTTTGAGTGATATTTTCGGTAATTCCAACTTTGGAACGGGATGGATAACGCTGTCCAGTGCATCTTTAAACTTTGCAAAAAACTTAGTTACTTCTAATCCATACTTTCATGGACAAACCTCTTGAACTTGTTGATTAAACATATCTTGATTCTCAGTTATAACTGCTTCGACTACGGGATCTTTTCCTTCCAGCTCAGACAGTATTTTGTGAACCATTTCTGATGTGTTGATTCTGAAGCAAGCTTAACGATCAACATCCAAAAGTGTACACTTACCGTCTGCTTAATTCTGTCCGAAACCAAGAAATAACTCGCTTGGAAGAATAAGATTGGTTCAACGATCTGAAATGCCAAACTCACAGAGCTATTTGCGTCATTTGCGAATATCCCAAGTGCATCCATACTGGCTTTCTTGACTCGACACTTTTCCAAGATTCCATTCTTCACATTTCCTATTTTTTCAAATAGTTTGACGATGATGCGGCGGTTTTGAGATGCTGTGAATTTGGAACTGATCAAGTCACTCGTGTGATTAAATCGATGGGCCAAATCTGATATAAACGCGTTTATCTGTGCAAATGTAAATTTGCGTGTTATTAAGCTGAAAATTACAAGGCGTTCGCGTTCTTCGGCGTTCAGCCACGGCACAACTTCTATTTCCCCCACAATTCTTTTCAGAACAGCAGGTATACTCTGGGGTTTCGGTCTATTATTGTTTTGTGCCAGAGAATCCGGAAGATTGGATCCCATATTGATTCTGCGGTCCCCAATCTATGTTGCATGTTGATGATTGTCATTCCACCACATCTACGACTTACATCCACTCTTCCTAGTGGTTTTATTTGGAGTCGTTCATATCCTATGAGTCCCAAACGTTTGTATACCGTCCGAACTTTGAGTTTTGGTTGATCGGATCACTTTTGGTTCCTTTCCAAATCTGCTGTCGAATAGAGTGTGTCTTCTCCGCGCTTGCTATTGCCATTGACAAAGCCTTCTCTTCTAATTCCCACACTTCAAAAACGCCATTTCTAATAGTAAGCTTGGGGTTTGCTGGCGGGCTGCAGGGAAAGTCTTTTCGTCCATGTTAATACCAAAGTTAATAAATTCCACTGCATTTATTTTCCTTTCACGAAGATGGACTTAAAATACTTTTCCAAAGCCAAACCTGAGTTGTGCCCCAAACTTTCCTTTTCGTTGTACGTGAAGCAATTTGCGAACATCAACTTGATGTCCTTTTCGAATGCATCCAATGTCTGATATTCTCCACGTTGCAATTTTTCTCCCATCGTTCTGAGATCGATGGGATTTCTGATTCGGGTGTAGTAATCGGGCAGAATGGTAGGATCTACAGGTTCCAAGAAGATAAAACCGTTGGGGTGCGATCTAAGCTTTTCCAAGGTTTTTTCAATCGTGGGGCCAACTGGACGAGCCTGTCCAGGAATCGGAATTATATCCCAATCGATATCCTTCCATTCCTTGTGAAAGACACCTTCAAGACCTTTTCCCTGATTGTAAACCCAGTCCCCTTTGCACAATGAGAAAGAAGTATGACACGTAAGGAAATGCCTCAAATACCTGGTACGTTGAAGGTGAAGCAATTATTCAACACCAGCTCAACATCAGCCTTGAACGCCAAATGATCTCGGTACTGCCCCTTTTCCAGTCGCTTTTGAATTGTTCCCAAATCCACTGTAATAGAATATAAGTGACATTATAAATTCCATATTACATACTTGGCCTCTTGATGACATTGAAGTATTCCGGTATTTTGAGAGCAACAGGATCGACAGGGGCCAAAAAGATAGCACCAAAATTGCTGGCCTGCAAAGGTGTAAATACAAATCCAGGGCCATCAAAAACTAAGAAACCTGAAGCTTTTTGAGGACTTTTTGGCACTTTTTCCCTGCGACTGAAGAAATAAGCATTCGTTCAGAACCAGATGATGAAAAAGAAGGTTGGGAATGTGTTGGAGCCGCAGCAATTGGAACCACTGGAGAAGGAACCGCTTTTGGTGGGAATGAAGCCGGTTGCCCGACTTCAGGTCCCTTGTCATGCTTCAACTTCAACTTTTTTATGACGGGTTCTTGCGTTTGAACGCTCGCCTTAAATGCATCGATAGGTGCAGGAGCTACTGGCTGTGGTCGAGAAGAAACAGTTGCGCCGACAGCTTTGGTGTCGCTTCCACCTGAGAAGTAGGTTTTCATCTCTGTTCTGAACATTTCCAGCAGGAACAACGCATCTTGGTAGACTTGAGTGTTCGGTGGGTTGAAGTTCATGGCATTTTTGAAAATTAAGCCACACTTATGCCTGAACTCCTTCACAGTAACGACTTTTCCTTCCGCTAACAGTGTTTTCAAAGTAGCCAAGTCCATAGGTTCCTTGATGACCTCAAAATATGTCGGAATACCCAGAGCAATTGGATCAACCTAAAAAATAATCAGACTGATAAGGAACGCAAGTTCCTAAAACGTACCGGAGCATGGAACCAGAAAGACTTTTCATTCTCAAATAAGTGTCGCAATATTTTTTTGCACTTCTTGTAATCTTCGCTTTCTAAACGTGCAACAGGCATAGACGGTACGTTTGGAGATACAACAGTTCCTCCACCAACAGAGAGTTTTCTTTTTGGTGCGGTTGTCTCCGATTCCTCAGGCTTCAGTTTTAATACAGGTTTTGGAAGTGGAGGAGGGACAGTGGGAGGCAACAGAGCAGGTTTTGGGATAGGGGGCTGAGCTACTTTAGGTGCTGAAGGTTTAGGAATAGGCGGTTGAGC
The DNA here is from genome assembly GCA_002104985.1 of Rhizoclosmatium globosum. NCBI lineage: Eukaryota > Fungi > Chytridiomycota > Chytridiomycetes > Chytridiales > Chytriomycetaceae > Rhizoclosmatium > Rhizoclosmatium globosum. Next base: position 291,343 of record MCGO01000022.1, read on the forward strand.
TGGTGTGGAGGATTTGGGTACAGGTGGTTGAGTAAATACATTAGGTTTGGGAATAGGGGGCTGAGAAGAAGGTTTAGGAACAGGTGGTTGAGCCAAGACGGCAGGTTTTGGAACAGGTGGTTGGGCCACCGCTTTTGGAATTGGAGGTTGGACAGTAGGGGGCTTTAGAGGAGGCGAAGCGACGTTTGATGATTGTGGATGTCTCACTTCAGAGGGAATTGCACTAGTCGCAGTAGTTGTAACAGGATTTTGAGGTGTGGCAGTTGGAGCAACGGGTTTTGGTGGTAAGAGCGTAAGCTTAGGTGGCGTGTCTTTTGGCTTATCAACCGGTGCACGTTTGTAAGTCAACTTGATTGCCGGTTTAGGTGCTGGAACTTTTGGTTCTACTGGTACAGGTACAGAAACAGGTACAGAAACGGGCTGAGGAACAGGTACAGGAATGGCTGGGGAAGCGATCACATCCTCCATCATATCAGTTGGAGTAATTGAATGGCTTTCTTCCTCAACATCAATTGCATTACTCAATATGTTAAGCTCGTGAACCAAAGCACGTGGCATTATCTGTGTATTGAAGTAGATCTCCAGCCTTTGTGCTTGTTTGGTGACTGGCGAGTCATCAGTATTGTACTTGTAGCAGTTACTGAAAATAAGTTGAATATCTGCAAAGAGAAAAGTCAAGTTATTTCGATAAGCCCAGATTCAAGCTTTTTAGCGGCGGTCGAGATATCCATTGGCTTTTTGATGAGAGAGAAATACATGGGAGCAAATGATTCGTCAACAGGCAACATGAACGCTGCAGCACTTGGATGGTTTGTGAGGTTATGAATTACTTTTCGTCCAGTCTCCAAGAATTTTGGGTCAACAGGTGGTAGGGGTTCTGTAAATACAGGAGCTTTTGGAGGTGGCTTTGGAGCTGGTGGCGGTTTTGCAGCTGGTTGCTTTGGTAATGGTTTTGAGGGAATTTCTGATGCCTTCGCAGAACGTTAAATGTCATCTCAATGATCTTCTCCTTACCTCATTCATGGTCAAAGAAGGCATTTTGATAACAAGCTTCCGCGGTGTCACAGCTGCTTGGAATGCAACAGGCGTGTAAACTTTTTCACAAAACCGCAATAGATATGATCGAATTCGGAAATCTAATGTACTCTTTCTGTAACAAATTCAGCAAATCGTCTCCAAGCAATCACCAAACCTTAATAAAGACCAAATGAGGTCTCCAACAACGTTGTTTTTGACGATTTTTGCTTGAACTGTGACCCAACTATGGCTAGACACTACAGTGTTAGCTTTTTTCCTCTTTGGATCTTCCGCAGACACATTTTTGATCAAAACGGCTACGTTATATAGCTCTTTTGCGATATGATATTGTACGCGAGGATCTGGGTCGTGTTCTACTAGTTGAACTAGGTAGTTCACAAGCTCATCTGTAGAAAAGCCATCCAGCAAAAGCAACGCATCAATAGCAGCCATGCGAACCAGAAAGAAGTTTCCGTATCCGGCATAGTTAAGAAAGAATGACAAATCAACAGGAATCAATCCAGCAACATCCACTTCAACTTGGCCTGCAATTGCATGTCAGAGATTCCAACATTTAAGAAAAGCATACCTCAATGCAGGTTCTGGTGACAATATTATGGTGAGAAGCGTTTAATCGATCCAGCGCCAAATACCGATCCACTTCTGAAATAGTGGCAGATAACAATGCTCGATCTTCCTCAGTACCTAAATCCATTTCTTCGTCTGGATCATCGGCAGCACTTGCCATAAACTCAATCTCTTCGAAGACACCTTCTGTCGGATTATTGGCGTCTTTTGGTTTGGCTTGATTTTCTCGGAACTTTTGTGGAATTGTTGCATGACAGATTGCATTGATCAGAGCAGAAATATAGTACGCGTCGGAATACTATTAAAAGGATCATTGGAAAACAAACTTCAACTATTACAGCTTACCTTATTCTTGCTGTTATCATTAAATCTCAAAAGGTCCAATACAATACGCTTGTTTTGCAAAGGAATTTTAAACTCGGCGTCTCGATATGCGACTAATGCAGTGCAAATAGCCTACAGCGCTATGAGATTACTTTGCGAACAAAGAATGTCAAACCTTTTTCACAAAGTACTCTTGGAAATTTGTGAAATCGTTTGGAATTGGGATTGTCATTACAGAATTTACGGCACGTTCATAACAGTACTTTTCCAAAAAGTCTTTAACAAGTTTCGGAAATGGAGATCCGTGATTTGGGTCAAGACCAAGCTATCACAGGCGTTAAACGTAAACCTCAGAATGTCATACAAACCTTCGCCAGCGAGAAAGCTGCCTCCATTCTTAAACGATAGAAATGCCTTTCGTCAGTCAATACTCTCATTAAAGCCATTGTCGTCAAATTATCAGGCATTGTGGCAAGACGCACAACCGCTTCGTGATGTGCTACGACATCCAAGTCTCTTGCCAACTGCTCGATCCACATACTTCGAAGCTGATCATACACTTTCAAGCATAACCAGTCCCCATCAGGGTCCCATCTGATCCATTCGAGTGATCGTCGATCGAGTTGATCCAAGTCAGGTTTACTTTTGTCTTTGGGAGCTGGTTCTGAGCCAACAGGTGCAGCAGACGAAAACTCCTGTTGAAATTCGTCTTCCTCTTCCGCCTGTTCTGTCTCAGGTCCAGTAACTATTCCCAATTTCTGGAGCTTTTTCAACTTTTGTCCAGCACGCTTATACTTCGTGTGATACGGAAGTTCAACAACTTTTTCCATCTCATCAATGAAGATTTGGTGTGAATACGCGATTCCTTTTGGTTCATGAACTCGGACAGTGAAGGGTCCCTAACAGATACCGAATTAATATCGCAACAGAAAAGAAGAAAAGTGCATACCGTGAACTTTTTAGTCGCCGTTGGATGATTTCTGTTTGTGTTTTCTTGAAGCATCGTGACTTCAACCACCAACTTCTTCCGATTGAATTTGAAGGCTAGTCTGAAAATCGGACATCCTATTCCACACAAAGTCAGTGATTTATGCATATTCTTGGAAAACATACCACTTCCAAAGATCCACTGATCCGCAAAACTTTTCAACTCAGCACTTGCACTAATCTTTCGACAAACTTTGAAGAAATGATTGGTGCTTAAACCGTTCTCAAGTTCTCCACTCATTGTAGAAATCATAATTTTGTTGATGACTTTCAACAGGTTTCCTTTCCCAAGACGCTGATCGAGCATTCCAATGACCAATGGAGATTTTAAAGACAGAAACTCAGTTCTCAACGAATCGGGCTCATCAGATGGAGAGAAATATTTAGCGATGAGGGGATCTTCGGTGTTACCACCAGTATCTTCCGTTAATAAGAAGGCTGGACATAAGGGCAATTGCCCAACATCCATCGCGGCAACACGCTTCATATCTTCGCTCAGCCGATACCGATATTCATTGTTTCCCAAAAGTTTTTTGATGAAAAGACTCGCCATATAGTTTGCGAGGCCCAGTGTAAGCCAATTATCAGTCCTGATTCCAAACTTTAATACTTGCTGCAACAACAACAACAAAAGTACATACCAGTTACGGTGAGTGACATACTGACCGAACCACTGTGATGCTAGCATCACTGCAAAGCGAAATCGAGAATCAAAAACATTCTCAATATCATCTTCATCAAGAAGCAGGTGTGTGCTGATGAGAATCTATGGTTTAGCTCGAAATTGATTGTGGCGCAGAAATACCTGACAATCACAACACCAGCACCGATGATCACGGAGTTCACAGCGTCGTGCACAAACACAAGTTTATACGAAGGGAATGGAAATGATAGGCCTGTAAATTGCTCATAGAATTCCATCGCCTGGCAAAACCGGTAAGAATGTTACACAAAAACACTTCAATCGGGAATAATTACCTGCGATAAGAACTCAACAGTTTCTCGTACTTCTTCCTTGAGTCCATTTGGAAAAAATGCTTCACATTTAACTCCACGGATGGTGGTACCATTAATTGTGCTTGAAGTTACGGCGGCCATATTCTTTACGAGGCCTCCGTCCTTGTCTTTTTCCTCTTTCTTCTCGTCGTCTTCATCATCAGACTTGTCTTCATCCTCTTTTTCATCTTCGTCAGGAACTTCTACTGTTGGAGCACGGCTGCTGAAGGTTGCCCGTCAGCAGCAATAGCCGAATCTGTAATCACAGTCTGCCCAAACGAGAAATATCCAAATGCGCCGACGGCCAATAAGATGCTACTCGCACAAACAGAGACAGATTCAAATGTGTATCGTGTGACTTTCCATCCTTCTTCCGCCGGGTCCAAAAAACAATCCACAAGAGTTCCGTTTGATTGGGCAATAACTTCATGTGCAGCCATCGCTGCGAGCCGCTTACTCGTCTTTTTGATGGATGCAAAATCAGCTGGACTGGCAAATGAAGCAGGTGTCAAAAATTCGATCGTCCAAGGGGCTTTTTGTTGGTGGTTGTCAAAACAAGGTGTCCAATAGCGGGCACTTTTCCCTTCATTGCTGGTATATAGATATGGAGTTTTCTTTTATGGGAGTAAGTAAATGAATCTAATTGTTTTAAAATGGACTCAACTGCCGAAGAAATGCCTTGATCGGGGAATACAAAGTGAATTCCAAGTTTGGGATCAACAAGTTCGTACTCGATTTGGATTGTAACTGAAATGAATCCGGGAGAATTTGAGGACGAATCCGGATTCAACGAAGTTTCAGTGGATTCTTGCTTTATCGTTGGTTGATTCCTGTACTCTATTTAGCAAGAGTGTAGCCCTCATTACGTCGAACCTCAATGATTTTGGAATATTAATAATAAGTTCTCCTTCCTCGTCGCTTTGCTCCAGGCTTTTGATGTAGAGAGCTCGAAACTCGGGGTGGTTGCTCGCAGAGGTCTGTTTCTGAGCTAGTTTTGAGGCAATTGCAGCTACGGGATCGATATGATTGAAGGTGGATTCGATGCCGTTCACCTTGACGCTCTGGATAGCTGGCCAGGTGGATTAGCAGGTACAGTGGGGCAGCCAACCAACTCTACTCACAGGCCTGACGACACTGCAGCTTCACGACTTCGGGAACCGCTGAAATAGACGAGGCAGCGAGCGACAATGTGGCAATACCCTGATTGATTTAAAACACGTCAGCCAAGCGAGCTGCGATTGAGTCCAAGTTACATCGATGCGACGTTCAGCAAAGTCGACGCGCAGACTGAGAGCGTGGTGGGAGAGGGCAAAGGGCTTCTCCTTGTCCTTGTCCTTGTCCTTGTCCTTGTCTTCTCTTTGTCCTTCTCTTTGTCCTTGTCCTTTGAAGCGGAGGTGGCCTCGGAGACAAGAGGCAAGTCCATCTGCTTTTCGAGTCTTTTCCGAGCGACTTCTTTTCCAATGATGGCCAACGACGGTTCGCCTGCCCGAAACAAACCCGCCCCATCCACTCTAACACATCTCTCTCTGATCAACAGAAGACTTTTCCGTGCTTCAAACGCACAAGTCGCGCATCTTGAAGGAGTCCGCCACCACTCAGGTACCCGCTCTTCCCTTTTCATTCGCTGCATCAACCTGCTTCCCCAATGGCCGATCTGCGCTGACATCCCCCCAAAACACAGGTCAGCTCCTTCGTCGTCATTGGTCAGACCCTTCACAAGCTCTACTACGGTAAACTCGCTCAGAAAGCCAAGCATCGCTTGCTAACACAATCCCTCTTCCTCATTCTATCGCATCTCAACCATTGCAGAAGACAAGCTCATGAAAACACAGAAAGAGTTTCTTGAATGGACTAAAGCAAACTTGGGTTCGTCTACACGTGTTTCTCAATATAACCATGTCTTACACCATCTTCACTCAGGCTTCTCAAAGAGCACAACATACGAATATATCATCTCCTACCGTGTCTATATGGAAATTGCAAACAAAATCCCTGAAGGCTTTCATCCACCATTGTACCAGTCACACTGTCAGTTATTGTCAAAAGTTCCCCAAAAGAAGCTACTGGATACTTGGTTGGATGTGTGTCGGCAAGCGCCATCCGGCGTCATTACTACAGCGTTCCTTGGTAAATCAACTATATTCTCTCTTGCATTCGCTCTAACTATATGGCTTTAGAATCATATTTGGACAAAAACAACCTTAAAAGCAAGACAGGTCGCGTAACTGCACAATCGTCAGAAACTGTGGAAGATGAACCCATCAATGAGGAAGATCACAACGGTGCGGGCGGTTCATCTTCGGGATCCCATCGCGATTCTGGTGGAAATGGAACTTTCCTTTCAGCATCCCAACAAAGCAACAGTTCTTCATCTTCCGCTAATGTCACCGCCTCTTTCAACAACACTTTGCCATTCAACGAACACTTGATTTACGAGCTTTCAAAACAAGTTGTGCTTGGGAACCAGTTTGATCAAGTTCTTCAAAGTGTGGAAGATTATCAAGCGGCAGAAAACAGAATGTGGGCGGGAAGGATTTGGGCAAATCTGGCGAGCGTAAGGCCTTTAACAACTAAAGAAATTTATTCTGTGCCTCCGGCGGTTGGAGATGCAGCAGTGTTTGAAGGTGGATTAGAGCATTTATTGCGTATTATTTTTACAAAGTTTGCGGCCAAAGAGTTTGCCGAGGTGAGAACACTGTTTTTTTTCTTTCACAAGGTTTGCAATGTTTCTTACTTGCTTTTGAATGCAAGGGTCTATTTCTACTACGTGCCGAATTCGGTGCTGACTGGTTCTCCCCCATTCTTCAACATCCATACTGCATTCTTCGCCATACAAATCCTCCAGCTCCAATCGAAATTCCAATCAACCCGAACCCTGTTCCCAATAACGACACAGCTTCCTCTGCAGCCGCCGGAAAACGTACCAAGCGTGGTTCTACAGTTCCATCTATAGCCGATGAAGCAAAATCCACACCAATGACTGCATGTGTTCAGCCTCCCTTTGAATCTTTCGTCATGTTCTACCTCGGTCCGAACGTGAAAGATTTTTGCAATGTCTTTCGCAGCGTTGCATTAGTGCCTGGAGTAAACAGTTGGAGTGCGGTTGTCGGAGCGCCTGCAGTTGCCTTGTCAGTTGGAAATGCCGCACAGTAACATCAAAAAGAATAGTATACGAGCTAATTTATACACGAAAGCTTTATTTGTTGGTATGCTTCATGATTGCTTCGAATAAAGACTGTGCTTTTTGCTTCAATGTTTCGTCGTCCTGCCCTTGATACCCATCATGACTTCGATTCTCAAATAACAGTGGCTGTGTAGCAACAGTCGCTCCAAACAGCGAGAGAGAAATTGGAGTATCGTTCAACGCATTCTTTCCAATGTCCTTCACGGAGGATTCCCCTTCAGGTCCATCTGTCGAACCATTTCCTGATGTTCCCAGAGAATAAGACCGAGACTCTACCCATCGTAGTGGATCACAATGACGAGACGATGGATTCCAAATCATATTCATGTCTCGTGACATCGAGGCTGGGAAGTGAGTCAAGTCCATAGTTGAGACCAAGTTTTTCATGTAGACACTATCAAACTGGAACGGCATAATACGAATAAGTCTTTTGAGGAGCGATCGGCGGAACACAAGTTTCGGTTGTAATTCCTACAAATATACTTCATTTAAACGAGACTTTGAATTGAGCAGTAGCAACAAACCTGTGATAGCTTTATGCCCTTCATGTCAGGGTGTTTCAAAGCCTCAGGAGATTCTAATACAAATACCGCGTAGTCCAATACTATATCACCGAGAGCAATATCAGAATTTTCGGCCAAATCAGATACCGAAAGAAGAATAAGTGACTCAACGAGTCGCAATGGATTGCAAATTTCCAGACGATTTATAATAAATGGCATGAGGGTCCCTAGAACTCGTAGTCTCAGAAGAAGACTTTGCCGAAGGCTTGTAAGAAAGAATATATCCTTGGTAGAATCCGTTTGAAGCAGTAGAATGAACTCCAGGGCATTAGAGCCACGACCTAGAGCCTCAACTTGAAGAATGTCCTTTAAAATGAATCTAATTTAGGAGACCGTCGAATTGAAAACAAACAAAAACATCCACTACAAACCTCTTTCCGGTGCAAAAACCATTCCAACTGCGACAGAATAGAATTATAGAGTCCCAAGCAAGCATCAACGATATCCGAGCGTGCGTCTTTGCCTCTCAGTAAGGTTTCATCAACCAGCACCTTTGTGGCGAAACAGCAGATTTCAACCAAATTCTCCATTTTTTTCACTTCTTCAGGAATTAGGCTTGAACATGATATACTGTTCAAAGAAGCCTCAATCCTCTCTTGTCCAAACTTGACAATTCGTCCAAGTACAGCCATAGGTAACTCAGGAATCATTTGATACACCCAAAAGTTTAAAGGAACACCAGTACCGGCATTAACGCTTTTCAGAAACTGTTCGGCAACGATTGAAATCAAAACGTATTCATATCCTTCGGACAACCGAGTCTCTGTCTTCAACGCAGACAAAATGCGTACCTCCTCAAACATGAGAAACAAGCGCATTTTGCGGAGTTGATGGTTTGCTTGAGTGACACCAGATAATGTGCTTTCAATAAGATTCGACAGAGCGATTCGGTCCATCGACAAATCAAATAAAGGCTCGTCTGGTTTGGTAAACGTTTTTCGCAAAAACTCAAGCCCCCTACTCGTTTTGCGAGATATCGCCGCAGGTGTGGAACTCTTTTTAGGATTTCGCGTTGGGGCCAGAGACTGCTTCGCCATCTCGGTTTGCCCTTGTAACCAAGGGATGACGCATTTTTCTCGCAACAAGAGCACATTAGATTCGGTTAAGAGTTTAAACCAGGTATCAGATGTAGAGAAATCAATGATTTCCTTGATTAACATCTGGGCTTTAGCAATTAAAGGCACATCTTGAAGATTTACGCTCCCGTCATCACTTTTGGTTTTAAACCGAGAATGCACTGTGCAAAGTTTGAATATCATCTCAAAAATAGTTGGGAATATTTGAACTGTTTGGAGATTTAAGTTTCGAATGGCATTCAGAGATTGCATATCCTTTAGAATTCAATGTTAGCAAACAAAGATTGATATTGAAGCGCTTACCAGATTTGACAATGACAGATCACCCAACTCTGATGAAGATTTGACGTCTCCAAAAAGAAGCAAGTAATACATCATATTGACTGCATTTAAAAACCGCGGAAGTTGGTCAGGTTTCTACATGGACTAAGTCAGAAAACGAAACCAAAAATAACGGGACATACCGAACTCCCAAACTGGTGTGTAATACAAGGAAGGAGGAACTTAAAGACAAGTGTGTCAATTGAGCAACAATGTGCCAATGTCAAGTGCATCAAAAAGGGAAACATCCAAGTTTCAGCAAGTGCTGAAGTTGGAGCCGTTTGCATTCCACCAGTTCCAAACCCGCGATCCAAATAATCAGCTATATGTTCGTCTAAAAATCTGCCCTGATGATTGATGCCACTCAAAACTTTAACAATAGTTTCAACTCTTCTTTGTGTTGATTCAGGGCTGCAAAAGATATCAGAACCTTTTAAACTGAGACCTAAGACATCTTACGAGTTTTCAGAGGCAAATTTCATGAGAACATTGATGGAAAAGTTGAAGATATTCTTCACCACATCCTTATTTCCACCATAGCGAAATGTTACAGTCAAGTTTGAGACAGCTGTTGCGATTGAATCCTCATTGTCCTTGAGTTTTCGAATATCGTTAAATTCTGTTGCACTATCTTTTCCTGAAGGCTTCATGGAGTTGCATTCCTTCAAAAAGGCCTCCTGGTGCTCAACAGATAAATTTGACGAGTAGAACGATAGAACTCGAATGAATCGGTTGTCAAGGGCATTGACTGAGGAAATCATAAATAAGGATTTCTAGTTATGTGTTAACGTTTTCTATTTCCCACGTAATAATACTTACGTTTGACCACAGAGTTGATGTAATTTTCTTGAGCTCTCCCATATATCCAAAGCTTACAGAATATTTACTGATCGTGTCAAGGATGGCTGATGTCAGCTTTTTGTCGCATTTACTCTCCAAAAGCCACATATTCAGCTGTGTGTATTGTTATGAAATGGGATGATACTATGACAAACTCGAACCTCCAAAATACTGCGCATATCATTGAGCTGCTCCAATATGTCGACGAGTGTTAAATACTGCGGTAAGGCAAGTAAAGAAGCTCCAGGCGCCAGAGACGTAACCTGATCCCTCCAATTCTTATAGTTGTCGGCATTAATTCTGCAGAAGAGGAGAGTCAGCATTTTTCAGATCATCGAGGCATGTTTGTTACTTTGCGACAGATTTTACAACAAACCCTTCATAACCTTCTTTGATCCATTTTGACAGTTCAAACTTCACAAAGAGGTTCATCGAAGTCAGAAGACTAGCAAATCGCGATAATGTTGATGGCAATACAGCTTCTGACGCGATTTCCAAGGGTATTTGGGTATGAGTAAAGACATCGGGCAGTAACTGCTTGATCAAGTGCTTTCCGAGAATTAACGTATTTGCCTCAGAAATCTGTCCGATTATAGTTTAGAAAGGGTATTGATGACAATGCACAATTACATTGACATCATCTTGTTCGTTTTCAATTCGAAGAGCTGTTCTGGCATTTGTAATATGATTCCCTGAAACAGGGAATCCGAGAAAAAGTCGGCAATATTGATCCTTGAGCTTAAGAAAGATATCATGAGCTTCTACAAAACTAGACTTTGTCTTACCTCTGGATGCTCAAAGTTTCCAACAGCTATCATTCTCTGCAGGAAATTTGGCAACGAAAACACTCCCAACCGAATGAAATCTCCAAAGAGCCAAAGGACACGCTCATACTCTGTACAGACAAATCTTGAGAAAACATTCCAGAACCTTGTTGTTGCAAACCTGTATCAGTGTCCTCAGACATTTTCGTGCTCCAAGAAACAACGAAGTCGTTCAACAAATCCATCAACAGTGTCTGAATTTGGCCTCGAGTTGAAGATGTTTCATCAATTCGAATAAATTCTAGCAATACTGCAGATGCAAGGAAAACTCGTCGCTCAAATTCCGATTTTCCCGCTTGTTCCAATATAACCCACTGTATTAGATCAATGACATGAGTGGACGAAGGAGCTAGACCGGGGCTTGAATCTGAAGGGGTTTCTTGGAACCAGCGTTTTGTGAGTTCTGCAACGTTGAGTGATGCTGTTGTCTCCAAGTTCATGACCTATGGCAAATATTAAACAATCTCCACGCCAGAGTAAAAAATTACACTCAAGAAAACTGGAGAATCGGGACCTTTCTGTATCTGGTACTTCATTTGATTCAACCGACGATCAATATCTTTCTCTCGCAAAGCCAAGTCCCGTAAAACAGATGAGCGCATTCCTTCAGACTAATAGAGTATATGAGCACAATAAGAACTAACAGTCGAAGTGCTCACCATGGATTTAAACGACTTTGAATTATGGAAGATGTCATCACGAAGAGGTTCACATGCAGCCCACAATGGACAAAGAAACGCGTCAGGAGAGGCAATCGATATGTACTGAATCATAAATATCAAGTGTCGGTATTGGCTTGCAATCAGCTCAGAGCTGGAACAAAGCTCTTTGATCTGGTGATAACTTCAGAACTGAAGATGAAAAACGAATGAGCACGTACCATTTTAGCACGAGGTATGATAGCTTCCAGTACCGATCGAGTAAGTCCCCGCGACTTCACGACCTCACTTATCAGGTCCCAGAGAATCGGAATCATCAAGTTCATCTGAACCGCAAGTTAGAATAAAACAAACCCCAAAAAGAACGAACTTGAGCAAAATTAGACTTTTTGATTGTAATTCGGTCCAAAAGAAACATGAATATGCGCTTGTGATCCACTAATCCTTCGAAGAAGCAATAGGATAAGAATTCCACACTGTGAGAAGTGTAAGCCTCAAATAATCTCTTAAATCTAAATTATTCAATTATTTTACCTGTAAAGCCACGTTGAAACAAACGCTGATCGAGCTTCAGGTGTTTTGAATGAATCCGCAATTGGGTCACTTCTACCCTTGAGATTGGGAGGAGCATTCGCAGGACCAGAAACAGCACCAGATTTTGCAACCATATCTAACTGATTCCCGAAATGCTTGATAAGAGCTTCTGATAGAAATGTGTGCGGAGTCTTTCCAAAGATTTGCTATTAGAACGTCTATTTAGGGTCGTCATTCAAAAAGTCAGCTTTTTTTACATTGTTGTTTAGCATGGCTTTGATGAACCACGCGGCTCGCAGGAGAGGGGGTTGGTATTTGAAGATTTCAGCCAAAACGTCTGTCAAAGACCTATATATGTATGAGAAGAGTAGAATGCTTTATGTCAAGCTTACTGTGAAATATTCGGTATAGACGCCACAAGTTTATCCAGTGGTTCCTTTGATGCAATCAATGCTATCCAATCTTGTCGAGCATTTTGATTTGTAGAGGGCACACTGTATGTACTACGGCTAAATATGTTCTATCAGCTTATGGTATAGACACGCTTTTTCCCGCACAAACCTGTTCACGACTTGGCTAACGTTGGTTTCGTAGCTCGTTGCAATCCTTCGAAGAGCCCCAATCACATCTTGATTGAGCTTATCCTTGTAAACGTCAAAAGCTGACATTGAATCAATTGCCTGCCGCAGAGTGTTACTAATGATATCAGCTGCGTGAGTCTCTCTCAAACCTGGAGAGGGTGAGCATTTATGATCCCGTGCCGTATAGTGTTCTCTGTCAGTTGGCTCTCATCTTCTCCAACAGCTCGAGAAAACACGTCGGCATAGATGCCATCTAGTTTAGAAGGAGGCTGTCCAGTTGATAAGAAACGCCTTTTTGGGTCAGGGGTAAGGGTGTATGGCTGAAGAGGGATTTGTTGCTGCTGCTGTTGCTGCAACTGTTGTTGTTGCTGTTGCTGCTGTTGCTGCTGCTGCTGCTGCAACTGGTGTGCCAAGTGCTGTTGAGGTAGGTGCGGATGCGGGGCGTTCCGCTTCCTATTCATTTTTCAGACAAATAATAGAGAGAAGGGAAAGAAGGGAAAAGAAGGAGGAATTATCAACTTTAATTATATGTAATTTACCACCATCCAATCATCTTCCACCAAACTACGCCAACGGTGGCAAATACAATGAAATATAGTACAGCGGCATAGAGTCCAAAGAGATGCCATTCTTTTTTACTGAAGGCATTTTCGCTAAAATACATGACGGTAATTCCCGAAGAATAAGACGTCAAACACGCCGAAACTCCTGAAAAATAGGCAATGAGTCCAGTAATGAGCATGGGTGGACAACCCGCTCCCTTCCCGGCAATCAACAGAGGCGTAGAAAGCGCGACAAGATGGCTCGTGATTGATGAAAAGAGATACATAGACATAAAGTAGAAAAGACCCAACACAAATGCAGCGTTCATCGGAGTCATACCATCCACCAGCACTTCTTTGCACCAGTCACCCACGGCACGGGATAGGCCCATTTTGTTCATTTGCTCGACGATAAGAACCATACCGGCAAGCCAAAAGAATGCATCCCATGCCTTTCCGTTGTCGCGTATGTCATCCCATTTGATTACACCAACAATCATCATAGCGTTCAAGCCAATAAGCGCGGTTAAACCATCAGGTAAGAGATCAAATACCCAGCAAATCAAGCACGCACATAAAATAGTTGTCGCAGCTTTTTCGGCAGCACTGAAGGGACCCATTTGTTTCAATTCGAGTTCAGCTGTGCGAATAATAGAGGCCGAGTCATAGTTTTGGTCATCTACTCCTGCAAGACGGTAGCACATGATAGGGAGAAGAAAGAACAAGACAATGACGGGAATAGAGGCACCAGCTCTGTTATCTTGATGTCAGGTAATGACAATATGGAGAGAATACACACTCACGCCCATTCCAAGAAGCCAAATTCAATGTCAAATACTTCTTCCGCACTTTCTGCCACCACTGGATTGCCCACCGTGCCATAAAAGAAAGCTGAGGAGCTTAGAAGATTCGCATGGAAGCCACAGAGAACAAGGTAGCGTTCCATTGGGCGAGAACCAATCGTTTTCGAGATTGAAACGACGAGCGGGAAGATCAGAGCGCCGCCTCTTGCCGTGTTTGAAGGAATCAGCAAGGCAGTGACAAGTTCAATCAGAAGCAGACCCGGGCCCAGCGAGAATGGGTTCTTTGCAAATGTTTTCAGAATGATCAGAGACAGCCGCTTTCCAAGGCCGCTGAGCTCGACCGCCAAACCAAGATTGAACGCGGCCCAAACGAGCCACGAAAGCGGAAGCGCAAACCCGCCGAGCGCCACCGCAAACGCCTCTTTCAACGACGAACAGTCGCGCGGCGCCTCGGCCGGGCCACACTGCCACGCGTTTGCGGTTGTCAGTGCGAGCAGCGCAGTGAGCACCTTTGCACTGCCTTATTAGTTTCTACTCTTAAGCAGAAGAGCCTGGCTTACCAACACCGCTACAGGAACCGCCGTCAGAAGAAGTCCCGCCACTGTCAGAAAGAACACGGAAAACACGAGTGTTGCATGCGGAAGCCCCAATGCATGTCCCGCTAGCAGCAGCAGTACAAGCGTGCCGAAAAGTGCTTTAAGCCCGAAATACGAAGACAGTCCTCGTTGTGCTATCGCTGCTTCGTGGGTCGGCAGAAGAGGTGTTGTTTCGCCTTCTTCTGGGGCTGCCTGGGATTCCATTTGACGTCAAACAAATTGAAAGCCCTTCCCATCTCTGCAGAGAGTTAATCTTCCAATCACGAGAACAATATGATGATTGATATTGAAGCCCTCAACGTTCCCTTTGTTCGGCCAAACAAAGCTGTTTCCAAATCATGAGCACCCTGGCGTGGGTTTTACTACAATTAACAGGATTTGTACTGGGTCAAAGCTTCACAAATCCTATCATCGGTTTCTATCCCGGAACATCAACAATCCCGAGCAAACAACGTTACAATGTCACAATAGCTCTCATTCTGCCGTACAAATCGTTTTGGAACTTTACTAGTAGCGCGGAATATAAAAACTGTGGCGGTTTCTGCTCTTGGATGCGGCAGATGGATAGTGGTGCTGAGATGGCAATTACTGAAATCAATAACTGCCCAACTATATTACCTGAAATAACAGTTAATATTTTACGCGTTCAGGGTTGGGACCAGAAGATCAGCCCAGGCAATGGAATAGGCGGGGCGGCACCAGTTGCGATTGAGCTTTCAGAACGTAGAGGTATTGCGTAAAGAATTCCATCATTTTAACTGAAAAATATTTTGAGACGTCATTGGAGTTGTAGGGGATGTTACTGATCAGAGCAGTATGTTAGTATTAATTCTTGCGTTCAATTGCTTTTTTGATAACCATACATTCATAGGATCACAGCGGGAATATTATCGCAGTATCACATGCCAATTTGTGGCGGTTCTCCAAATTTGCCGGATTTGTCCAACAAGGCAAATTATCCATTCTATTTTCGTGTTGCATACTCAAACAAGTGGGGAAGTGATATTGCATCGCTGTTGCAAGAATGGAATGTCAAGCGCGTTGCATTAGTATACGATGCGGACGATAGTGAAAGTGTAGGAGGTGAGTTCGGTTTGTTTCCTTTCATTTTTGACATGGTTTTATAGCTTGCTTCGACATAACACAGTCCCTCTTTCGAAGCGACGTGATCGTGCTCTCTAAACGCAGCTATCATGGTCTCTCAAATCGATATGACTACGATAGCATAATCGAAGAGTTTCTTCTTGTAGACACAAGGTTGGAATTTTTCCTTGAAATGATAGTTAATTTCTCGTTGCAGATACATTATACTTTGCGCACAAGCATGGTCTAATTCTTACCACTTCATTCAAAAGGCCGCTGAAATGGGACTTATAACTCCACAACATCAATGGATTGTCACACAACCTCCGTATCCTCCTGACTATACTGGTACAGGTATCGATCCTCGCTTAAAGTTAATGGAAGGAATGATCTATGTTGCATCCAAAAACTTGCCAGCTTTAGACCCAAATTTTAAGGCAATCCAGTCTCGATGGGAAAACTGTATAAGGCTGATCCATTGAAGTATCAAATTGATTATCTTACTTGGACAAACAAGGAACTTTCGACTGTGTTGGAACGTTGTTGTATGGATTTGACAAAGTATCTTATTAGTCTTTCCTTCATGTACTTTCTAACAAGCCATAGGTACTTAAAAGTAATTCAAGTCTCTTTTCTCAATCGCTGGTAAACCGGCAGCTGCAACCATTTTTAACTTCTGATAAGTTCCAAGATACTGGATTTAACGGAACGTTGCTGAATCCTGTGAGATTGGATTCATTCGGAGACATTGCAGCGTAAGCAAAATAGACCTGAGTCTTTCATCAAATAACTTTCTGCTTATAATAGCAATACTATTTTTATTGCATTGAACTCGTCGTTTTGGGTGGATAACCTTCAACTTCCGTTTGGTGAAGTTGACAAATTTACCGGTCAACTAAAGTTTCACGGCCTGCCTATACTTTCCGGAGGTACCGTTTTAAATATTAGAAGGAATCTTTCTAATCCTCCACTTCAGGTAACTCCCATCCTCCAAAAGATGGGCCTCCCATCGTTCTCCCCACCATATTTGAAGCCTCTCTTCAAAATGCACCAGGCCAAATTCTCTTTTCGCTAATTTTAATTGGAAACTTAATCATCGCGGTATATACATACGCTTTATATAGATTTTGGGACACTCCGGAAATCAGGCCTTTACAGGCAACTCAGACTCTTATTTCAACCATTGGATCAGGCTTGCTCGTAAATTCGCTTTCATCGGATCTAAACCAAACAACTCACGGTAAATGTATTGCTCGTCAATGGCTCTTAATGCTAGGACTGTCATTTCTAATCTGTCCATTGCTAATGAAAGCAATTCTGGTATATATTGTTTATACGGCAAAAACAAAACAAAGAAAGAAAATTCGTTGGTACAGTTCAATGTTATTAGCCGGAACTGGCTTCCTTATTGCAGTGAACGCGTCAATTCTTGGGTGGTGGCAGTCAACTCAAAGTTATGAGCCAATTCACTATGTAGTGAAAGGTTATGAATATATTGAATGCAATAGTTTTATTACTGTCAGTGCGAAAACTGCAGGAGCAGTTGTGTCATTTGTCCTTGCATTCACACTTTTTGCTCTCTTGGTTATCGTCTTGTTAGTTAGTCATGTACATCCGGTGCATAATGAAACTAACGTTGTGGTCATTTTCTGCTCGCTTATTGTCATTCTTGCTGTACCTATTAAGTTCCTACCATTTGACGAAAATTATGCCATTAGAGAAGCTATTGTCATTTGGATGATTGGTATATATGTGCCAGTGACACGGATTACCCCAAAACTCTATGAAATCTTTGCCAGAATCAATCACAAAACCCTTCAACCCCAGTTCACATCAAATGCGTCTCAAAATTCGCAACTTTTCACTTCTATACGAGATAGGAGACTAATATCAGACACAACTCAGACAAGCATTCGTGAAAACCATTCACCTAAAGCCAAAATCAAGTCATTGATTGGACTTACGTCGTTTCGTGTTAGGAGCAGATGGCGACTTCATAGTTCTTGGATCGCCGTGTCTCAGTCCACCATGTGTTTTGTGAATACAAAATTGTGGATTGAGCTTGTTTCTAACGATGGAATTTACACGTTTCCAATTCTTCAAGATACGCACCTTGAAGAAAAGCAATCAAAAGTTCAAGTAATCACAAAGGCTGGTGCTCGAAAATCTCCAACGGGAAATGATACATTCTTCAGTGGATATGACCTTGAGGTTGGGTTTGAAAACTGCAACGAGAAAAAGTCTTTGATTTCAGACATTCACAAAGCACAGTTGTGTGTGCACAACGAGTTGAAAACTTGATTTTAAGTCTCAGATATAAAGCCTATTAGAAGATGAAATAAAAGGGCTTTATCCTGACCTTGTGAATCAAAATAGAAATAATAGAGCGCAATAAGCTTAACGTATATTTAGCTCGACTGAACATATCGGTCCCAAATCTGTCGTTTTTCGACATCAGAGCTGCACAACTCTTTCACGAGACCACTTCCTAACTTCTTGACGACTTCTGCAACTTTTCTTGAAAAACCTGAGCTCCAATCTTTCTTGCCAAACAAGAAGGCTCCCACTTGCAGCACTGCAACGTCTCTGAAAAATCCAGGAGCTAGCCCTTTAACCAGAGCCTCCAGATACATGTCGATAACAACCTCACTCGTTTCAGATACACTCACATAAGCATCCACACCAAACGGTGCATCTTTGCATTGCAGCGTCAGCGCCCGAGCCATACCCCCAGAAGAATTCAATTCGCTCCAAAAGAGCACGCGGAAATCATAAGGATATGCCATCGCCAACGGAATAGCGACAACTTTCGTGAACGTTGCGTCATTGAACGAAGTTGACAAAAACTGAGCAACAAGCTCCTGATACATTTTGTAAAACACTGTGTTGCCACCTAGTGCAGATTCCAAATCTGGAATCACTGCACGTAGAGACGTGTACATGGTGAGCAGTGAGTCAATGCAACTTGATACGTCTCCAAGTGTGTAAATCTCCTGCCCGTCCACCGCAGGAAGGAGGTACACTCTCATCAAAGAGACCAGTTTTAGCGCGTCAAAGTCCTTGGGCTCTCGTGCGATACGCTCTACTTTCAAAATGAATTGAAGCGTTGTGGAAACCAGGGCCAACGCGTCTGCTTCATCTTCTACATTGTAGGTCAGTGGCAAAAACATCCAATCAGGTTTAGCAGGCAATGTATCAGACGTGAATGAGAGGGTCAGACTTTCTTTGCTGATGCGATTTCCAAGACTAAGCTCTTGCTCAAGTATCTGAAGTGCTGGGGGAATGGAGGCTCCAAATCCAGGATAGAACTGAAGCGTCTCGAAAATAGGAGAGAAGATGTCCGCATCAGAGGGTAAACACGTTCTTATAAATTCCATTATGCTTTTGATGAGAATGGTGTCTTGGTCAGAGATGCTCGCGATGCGAGATTGGATTGGAGTGCAGAGCTTAAGCAGAATTGTTGCACGGAGATCAGTTTCTCCTCGAGCGTACAATAACGACCAGTCATTTCGGATTTGCGGCGTAGATAGCAACAAAGCCAGGATTTCAAAGCAGGAGTCATTCACAGTTTTGATGGAGCGCTTTGAGTCGAAAACGAGCGCAGATTCAATGATATTGGTATAAATAGTGCATCGGATTGCATTTGTGAGATTCGCGATATTTGCTAACGGTGTACCGAAGAGAAACCTTGATTGGCCGCCTTCAGAGGAAGCGGTTGTTGAGAGCGTAGTTAATGCACGTTGAACAGTACGAAGAGAAAGCGCTGGTCCAGAAAGATTGAGCTTCGTGAAGAAGGCAGCGGAAGCTGGGCTGTTTTCAACCAACAGACCGACATATTCGCTGAAAATATCCATCAAAGAAGCCAACAGCACCACTTTACTATTATCAGTACTGCTTTGGTCCTGTTTAAATATCAACAAACTGCAAGTAACTTCAATTGTAAAATTTGAAATACCTGTAGTATCCAGTTATAGAACTCAATACCAATAAACACTAATGGAGAAATGGTCTCGGAAGTGACACCATCTACACCATTTCTTGCCAGCTTTGTCGCACTTCCAATCATTTTCCAAAATGACAAGCAAGCCACCGACACAGTTTGAGATCGTCGTAACTCCAGTGCAATTCGTACAAATTCATTTCTCATGTCGAAAAACAAATGAGTAGAAGATCCATACTCGAACAGTAAACCAAGGAGACGGAAAGACTCTGCTTGGAGCGTTTCATACAAAGCTAGAGTCTTGGCTTCATCAGACCCTGTCGGGACGGAAGGTTTCATGGACAAAAACCTCATCACCATACTTGCGGCCTCCAAAATTTGTGCAATAGCTGCATTTCTGAGGTTTGCTTGCAAGATTGTCTGCATGAGTCGCAACGCCAAACCTGCAAACAATAAGCGTGCGTGATTCACATTAGGCCAAGACGAGATGGATAAATAATTAGCCCGAATAGATGAAAGTAAGCCAGGGGTAGAGGCGATGGCGAGTGCGACTTTCGTTGAATGTTGTGCCATTTTCCCAAGAATTCGTAATACAAGCTCTGCATCCGTCCAATTCAGTTTCTTGGTGACAATCAAGTGATGGATTCGTTCAAACAAGTGCGTTTCCGATAGACTTGGTACAACATCTGAAATAACCAATCCTGAGACTTCTTCATTTGTCATTCCCTCAACGTATTGTCCACTTCCACTTAATTTCCGAGAGACACCAGTCCATTTACTGACTATTTGAGTCAAATTCTTTTGGTTCATTTCAAAGGCGACGTGACCATGTTTGGTAAATCGATACAGTGTTTCGACTAGATCATCTTTTTCGCCTCCGACCTTGACACCTAGTGCAGTGGCGATTCCATGATTCCCATGCTTGCAATAGTAACACTGGCATCATCAATCGCAGCACGAATGTGAATCAAGACCATATAGGCGCGAATGGATTCACTGACAACATGAGCATCTGCTGGAGTGTAAAGACCTTGTATGAAGCGATTCAAATAGAAGTCAGAGTTTGAATGCAAATGGAACGTTGGGAAGAACTGTTGATCGTGCAAGATAGACAAGCTCCTTGATAGTGTATC
This sequence comes from Rhizoclosmatium globosum, assembly GCA_002104985.1. NCBI lineage: Eukaryota > Fungi > Chytridiomycota > Chytridiomycetes > Chytridiales > Chytriomycetaceae > Rhizoclosmatium > Rhizoclosmatium globosum. The sequence continues at coordinate 311,934 of MCGO01000022.1, forward strand.
TACAACAAATGTGTCAATTTGAGAATGAAGACTCATGACTTACCCTGCCCTGGATGGCTCATCGCCGTGGTGATGAAGACCAAGGTGAACTGGAAGGTCTTCATCCACAGGAATAATTTCGCCTGTAAGAGAGAACCGAAGCTCAATGGATTCAGAAGTAGAAGCAGAATTAGAAGGAAGCGGCGTCATCCATTCGAGTTTTGAAGACTCTGATGCTGGAGGGGTGAAAGGTTTTCTGCTGCTCATTGTAGAAGGACTCAAACGCAGATGAGATCGCCGCACGTTGATCCATTTCATCGTCCATGAATGGTTCATCTTCTTCCTCTTTCTTGAAGGAAACCTTCTTCTCTGACTGATATTCCGACATCCAAGCTTTCCACGCAGATGGCACAGTTTGCACCGCGGCCTTTTCCGCCTTCTTTGCCCGCAGCGCTTTAAACTTTTCGATTGTGTCCGACGAGAACGTTGCAAGAATCTGGGACTGGGCCTCGCGGATTTGGTCGTCATCATCGAAGCAATGCGCTCATCGTTCTCCCGCCCAATGTCCGTTTTGAGGTGCCAGTGTTGCATTTGATTGAATTGGAGGCGAATGCTCGACGGATGTTGGGATGGGCGCGACAGAGGGAAAGCCCTTCTCGTGGATTTGGTGCGAACTTGAAGGAGGAGCCATCACAGACGGATTGCGCTCAATCACTTCTCCAGAACTGAAGAAACTGCCTCATTCGCGGTTGAGGAAGACGCGGTGGCTTCTTTCCGCTGGGCAAGCGAGATGCGAACAAGGACGGCTTTTTGGTTGACATGGATTTGAAAAGAAGAAATAACAGTAACATTATGAATCGTTTTGCTGAGGAATGCATACCTCTGGATCATTCAGAAGTATAAGGAGGCCGCGCAATTAAATAGGAAATATGATTTCTTCGGTATTGATGAATGAACTGCTCCTGCAATTTGAACCGGCGATGAGGCAACGCTGATCATTTCAGAAGCTCGTTATGTTAAAACTTTTGCATATAACAAGGAGATAAGGTATTTCGTTTCGGGAGGGATTCCATGGTTAAAATCATTAAAAGCTCTGTAAATCACTGAATACTGCAAATCCTGATGACCAGGATACATTTCTTTCTTCACATTCTACTGTTATGGTCAAGATACGGAACGTGTCAAAGCTTCATCAACCCTATCATTGGATTCTTTCCCGGAACCTCAACAATCCCGAGCAAACATCGATACAACATAACAATCGCCTTCATTTTCCCGTACAAAAGCTTTTGGAATTTCACAACCATGGAAGAATACAAAGCTTGCGGAGGGTTTTGTTCGTGGATGCGACAAATGGATAGTGGGGCCGAGATGGCCGTTTCCGAAATCAACAACAACCCTCATATATTACCTGAAATAACAGTTAATATTTTACGCGTTCAAGGTTGGGATCAGAAGCTTGCGCCTGGGAATGGGATTGGCGGGGTTGCCCCAGTTGCATTGGAGCTTTCTGAGTTGAAAAGTACGTATTTTTCGCCAAAATTTCGACATAATCAGATGTTTAAAACTGTAGGTGTTATTGGAGCGGTTGGAGATGTTGCTGATCAGAGTAGTATGTGAGTTTGAATCCATCTTCCCATCACAATTTGCTGATTGAATTCAAAAAGGATCACAGCTGGAATTCTATCTCAATATAAAATACCACTTTGCGGAGGAACACCAAACCTACCTGCATTATCAAACAAAGCGAACTATCCCTACTACTTTCGAGTGACATTCTCAAACAAGTGGGGAAACGATATTGCAACGTTGTTGCGCAAATGGAATGTCAAACGTCTGGCTATGGTGTATGATGCAGATGATAGTGAAAGCGTTGGAGGTAAATTGGTGCAGTTTAATGTCATTCTGTTGACTCCATTTCCAGCATGTCTGGACATCAAGCAGTCACTATTCAGCAACAACATATTGATTCTAGCCAGAAGAAGCTATCATGGTCTCTCTTATCATAATGATTACGAAGATATTATCAAAGATTTCTCTTGGTAGACGCAAGGTAAGACTTTCACTAGAAAAATACGAATCTAAGATCTTTTTCCCAGATACATTATACTTTGCGCACAAGCTTGGTCAAATTCATATTATCTCATAGAAACTGCTTTCAGTATGGGTATGATCAGTCCCAACAACCAATGGATTGTCACACAACCGCCGTATCCTCCGGATTACTCAGGATCCGGCGCGGATCCTCGTCTTGATAAAATAACCGGAATGATTTGGGTAACTCCAAAAAATGAATCACCCACAAACCCCAATTTTGTGGCGATTCAATCTCGATGGGAAAACTTGTATAGAACCGACCCATTGAAATATCAGATTGACCATTTCACGTGGACCAACGAAGGAACTTATGATTGCGTGGGAACTATGCTTTATGGCCTTGACGCCGTAAGTTTACATTTCGGGTTATGAGTGTTCTCAAACAACTCAGCTTCTCAAACAAAATCCAAACGCGACTTCTGAAATGCTTGCTAATTTTGAGCTTCAGTCGTTACTGACGTTTGACAAGTTTCGAAATTCTGGTTTCAATGGAACGTTGCTGAATCCGATGCAATTGGATACTTCGGGAGATATTGCGGCGTAAGCTCTCTTGTATTCAGTATATTGCATAACCAATAATCCGTTTTCAACTAGTAATACCATATTTTTGGCGTTGAATTCGTCGTTTTGGGTGAATGGTACTCTCGGTTGCTTTGGAGAAGTTGATAAGTTCACCGGAGAGTTTATTAATCATGGAATCCCCCAACTTTATGGAGGTATTTTAGCATATTTATGTGTTTTAGATGCCTAAAGTCTAATTTGATTAGGAGGGAGTGTTCCGCCTCTTGATGGATCTCAAGACGATCTCGCCATTCTATCGGAAATAACAATTAATACTGCTCAAGGACAGCTTCTTGCCGTTTTAATTATTTCCGGATATTTGATATTCTTTGGATACATGTATGCTCTGTTAAAATTTCGGACATGCGCCATCATCAAGCAACTACAAATCCGACAAACAATTTTATCAACAATTGGGTCCGGAATATCGATATCAAGTCTTGTGTTATATTTCAATGTTCCGACACTCTCTATATGCTTTGCGAGACAGTGGTTGTCTTTTATTGGAGAAACACTCATTATCACCCCATTGATTATGAAGACGATCCTAATTCATTCTGTTTACGCTGCACGAAGCAATAAGCGATCACAAATGAAGCAACAGAATTTGTTTTTGCTCGGATTGACTGGTGTACTTGTTTTAGTGAATATCGCACTACTTGGTTGGTGGCAGTCATATCATGACTATGCTCCGGTGCATTATATTGTGCATGGATATGAATTTCATGAGTGTACAAGTTCGTTCAAGTCAGGAAGCGGCAATGCTCTTGTGACTTTGTACATCTTTCACGCGTTGATACTTCTTGCACTTCTTCTCGTAGCGGTTATGACGCATCAAGTGAATGCAATATACAATGAAACCAGTTTCCTGATACTGCTACTTTTTTGCTTGGAATCCTCGCGACAATTCTTCGAACTGCCCCATTTGATCAACTCATGCAATCAAACAAGCAGTTGTATTTTTATCGTGGCGTCTGTGTCCCCATTGTTCGCATTACGCCAAAATTGATTGAAATCAAGTTTTCAAGATACAATTTACGACAATTGTTGTCAAGGACCAACAGCACTGTGCGGACATCGGAATGGAGTTCACGAGATTTCAGAAAAAGCCTGCATCGACAGCAACAAATCGAAGCACCGTCATCAAGTCGGTTGAAATAAACCGAGCTGAATCCGAGCTACCTCGATTGCGATTATACACAAAAAGTCTGGATGAACAGCAAGGAAAGTGGTCTTTTCGTGTGGCAAAGGGACGTGTATTTCCACGTTGGTCAAACTGGTTCTCAGTATCGGCAGTGACAATGATGTTGTTGCACAAGAGACTGTGGATTGAATTGGCGTCAGAGGAACAGACTTTCGCGTTTCCAATGTTTGAAGATATTCAGGTTGAGATATGTGGAACGAGAGTGCTCTGGCACTCAAATCTGGAATTCGAAAGAATGCTAAGAGCTTGGATGTTTTCTTTCAAGGCTATAGATTCGAGGGAGAGTTTGGGCTCGAAGAAGAAGCCAGGGGATTTGTTGCTGCATTCCAAGAGATACAAGCATCGCCTCTTGGAATGCCAGAATAAAAGATGTCAGAAGTTTTGGCAACACGGCTCTGCGCTGCAGTCCCATCAGAGGATATTGAACAATTACGAAACCACCAATACGCAACTGTTGAGCGGTTGTATGCAACAGGTAAGACTTGCGTGGCCCAGAGCTTCAAGAGACTAATGCTACTAGGCCAACAGACGCCGCCCTCAAGTCATTCAACACTTTCTCAGCATCGCGATTCGAGGCAGCAAGTGGTCGAATAGAGGCACATGTGACGATGCTCAAGACAATGAAGGCAGACTTGGATGTGGTGTTTAAACGGTGCGGTGCGTACTTTCTCACTTCAATGAAGCGCTCCATCATCTTTCTGATAACGATACATGCTCTCTGATACAGGGCTATAAAGGCGAAACTGGCAAGAAGTATCCAGAAGTGTACGCTGAAGCTGTCTCAAGATATCAGCGTCCCGGGAAGAGGAAGAAGACGATGATTAGAATGTTCAATAATAAAACGCCAGTAGTGAAACCATTCGCGTTTATCTTGTTTGAATTCGTCTACAAAAAGCAATGGAGGCAACCCTCGCACCGTACTTTTCGTCCTCGGCAACGCCCGCGCAGCAGACCGCCGTCATCGAATCGTTCTTGGACATCTTTCGTCGAGTTCGAGTGGCGGCATCGTTGACGTTGTGGCGTCGCTCGGGCCGATTGCGACGTCGTCCGATCCATTTGAACGCGCAAAGGCCGTCGCCTGCTTTCGGCACTGGTTCAACGCGGCGCGGCGAACGACGGGAAAACTGGTTTGTTTGTGTTCGTGTTTATTTAATAGTAGCTGTTAAAAGAGGCTGTCTAGTAAGGGTGCTGCTCGACTTCTTTCTTGCCAGGCTGCAGGACCAGACCTCCGTGCCAGGTGCGTGTCTCTACATCTTTCTTGTCGTCTGATGATCTGATGATCACTTCAAAAAGAATTGCTGGTTGGCATTCAAGCAATGCTCAAGTCTGGCTTTGTGGGTCGCCCTGGAGCTCTTGACATCGCCCGCGCTCTGTTTAAGGAAATCAACGTTCAGAACTATGCTCAAACTGTTCGGTTCTCTGTCTATTGCATCTTTGAAGCTCTGCTCAAATCTCATCTGGATGGTTCGTGAAGATCAATGCTTATCTGCTCCTTACTAATCTGGCATCGCAACATTCTCTCCATCAACTCTATCTCTATCATAGCAATGAAATATCTTGGAGACGCATTTATATCTGGTTTCTTGGTTGCTATGGATGGCGAAAAGGACCCTCGAAACATCCTCATTTCATTTTCAATCATCCAATCCATCATTGTCAATTTCGATATTACTCGCAAGCATGACGATGTCTTTGAGTCCATTTACTGCTACTTTCCTATCACTTTCAGACCCCCACCGAATGATCCCTATGGAATCACCTCTGCTGATCTGAAATTGAAATTGAGGTGTGTAATTGTGGAATGTACAGCATCAGAAGGCTTGGAAGCTTGAAGCAGGCGTATGAATGAAACGAGTTTCCACCTCTGAGCTCTTAATTTGAAGCGTAAACTAATTCTTCAATACTAGAAACTGTTTTTCAGCTTCTCCTCTTTTGGGAAGCTTGCATGGCCGATTTTGATTGAGAAGCTTGCATCCACATCCGACAATGCAAAACTTGACGCAATGGAAACAATCGCTGCATGTGCTCCTGTTTACGGAGGGTCATCTATCGGAAAGAATCTCGAAGAACTTTGGGAACAGTTGCGGGAAGAAAGCCTGGATGTCAAACCTTCTCCCAACGTGAAGCTGCACTTTCTGCCATCACTGCAGTTACATATGCTCTCTCAACGGATGCAAGTGCTTCTTCGACATCCCGCGATGCATTGACAAAGTTTTTGGGCAACGTCGAGAAATATGTATTGGGAGAGCTCATTGACACGCACACTCCAAAAGAGTCTGCTAGACGAGTCTTAAAAGCTGCAGCAAAATCGACTGAACCCGCGTTCTTTTACTTGGTCTCTCACATTATGAAACCATTTCTCGATGGTTTGAAAGCAGGTCCGAGTCAATGGAAAGCCGAGCTGAAAAATATGGGTGTTTTGCGACTTTTTGGAAATTGCGCAAGAATTTTATGGTAACGAAACGAGTATGGATGAAGGTAATTATATCATGATATTGAGAATGAAGACGAACTCATCCTTGTATACGTTTAGATTCCCTCCCATCCAACCCACTGCTGCCTTCAAAGACGATCTATATGCATACTTTTCATCCGCTCTTTCGTCCAAAAACAACCGTGTCGTGATTGCAGGTCTCCATGGACTGTCCCAGCTCTCGATCCAACGTGGCCACGGATTCATGACTGAACGAGAACTCGAGTGGTACTTTGAAACATTGTTGGGTCTTGTCATCAACGAAAACAATACAATCCGTCAGGCTGTGATTGAGTTGTTGATTGTGGAATCGAATCGACGTGTTGAGAAGGTGTTGTTCCATATTGTCCCACAGTTGGTGGAAGCGTCGAGTATTGGAAAAGAAGACCTGTGTTGAACTCGTTGGAGTGTCTCGTTGCACTATGCGGTGCATCTGGGGCTGTGCTCTGTGCTGTTGTCCCCAAGCTGACATTGCTGACTCAAGGTATAAACTATTGTCTGAAGGTTTGCTTCTTATTCACATTATTTCTAGAATTGAAGAGTATTGCTCTGATTCGTCAGCTTGTAACCGCGTTGGAAGTCATCTTCGCGGAACAAACTCAAATTGTTTCTTCCTTGAATTATCACAACAGTCTTTTTGGCCCGTTCTAAGTACTCTTATTGGTCGGCAAGTAGATGGACGATGGTTATACTCGGATTTGTTTTTGGTTGAATCTGCAGCAAGGACATTTTCCAGCGTTGTTCGACTTATGGACAGATCGTGCGTGTTTGTTTTCTTTGTCCTTCATATTCTCCACTGACTAAGTTAATTAGAGATCAAGAGGAAGCTGCCAGCTTGTAGTCAAATCACTGTACTTGGTGACTTGACTGGTTTGGGGATTTCTGGAACAGTTTCTGTCAATGCGAACTCCGAATCTCGGTTGTTGTCAATTGTTCTAGCTGCAGTAATTTGTAACCTGCGAACGGATGTATGTTCCAAAGTAGCTTTCTTGTGAAGTCCTCAAAGAATTTTCTGTAGGCTTCCGTTCCAAACGTTGACATTGGAAGCATGATCAATAATTTGACTCAAGAGGCTGTTTTTAAGGCATCTGAGATATCCCAGATGTATATTCCAATAGTTTGTTTGAAATCATCGCCTCAGTTTTGAACAAAGGAGATGGTGGGCATTGGTATTTCTGGGATTGGTCTGATATCTAATACCCTTTTTGTAGCTGAGTTGATTTCCGGATTTTTAAAGTCAAATGCAGCATTGTACAAGGTGGTTCAAAGCGAAGAATCTTGCCCTGTGAAAACTCGGAATGCTGCTGTTACATTGGTGCTTTGGGTAGGATATTCACAAGGTTTGGTTATCACTCACCCAACTTCAGGTCACTCGAGCTTCTGTCATGAAGAAACCTTCAACTGATGAGCTGACTCGAGTCAGTGGCCTGATTCAACTTCTTAAGAGCTCAAAGGGAGATATCGTTGCGTCGAATTTCAATCTTTTGTCTGCAGATGATCCATCGTTTGGAAAGCAGTGCTTACAAAAGAGTCTTTTGCCAAATCATCGTTGTGTGGAAGCAAAAGCTCTTTAAACATTGCTTGCCGATTTTAGTTGATGGTTTCAGCAACTCTACCGAAGGTTGATGTCTATCTTTTGTGCAACTCAATAATTAATTCTAATTAACAGATTTGAAAAGCAATTACCTCCTTGCTTTGTCACATTTGATGAAGTATGTGTCCAAGTCAGTTATCTTGTATGAAATTCAAAATGTGAGTGTGTACTTTACACGAATCAGAGTGAATAATTCCCGTATTTTTCCCAGTTGATTCCACTGCTCCTTGCTGGACTGTCATCCAAGAACAACCAACTGAATCTGACCATTCTTGAGATTGTCCAAACTCTATTAACAGATGCTCCAACTGCTCTTCAAGCACATCTTCAGTCGTTTGTTACGGCACTCCTCCGTCTCGTTGGCGGAACTGACTTTGTAAGCCGTGAAGTTGCTAAACAGAATATGAGTACTTCGCCTGAAGTTCGAGTATTGGCCTCAAGTGTTTGGGAAAATCCCAAAAACTGATCTGCCGTTTAATGAGCTATTTGTGATGAAGCCAAGGGTAATTCGTGGGTTGCAGGTTGCCTTGGATGACGAGAAGAAAAACGTGCGAAAGGAGGCTGGTAATGCCAGAGCCAAGTGGTATTTGTTGTTAGGTGGAAAGTAAGAATGAATAAAAGAATATTAATGCACACTGAATTGAGGCGTTGACTTGGATTTGAAGTTTGGAAAAATCGAAAACCCAAATGCTGGCACGAACATCAACCCGGGTTCTCCGTCGCTGCAACCAGCGACTCAACTCGACAACAACCGCAAAGCCATTCTCAGCCAAATTAAAGGAAGGACCCTCATTCGATGATTTCCTTAAAGCTGGAGGAGACAAGGACGCAATCGCCGACTTGCCGTGAGCATCTCTTTGACACTTGTCGGAAACACCTAATCAAACTCGCACCAGCAAACGAACCAAACTTCCAGAGTGGCTCAAGACTGAGATTCCTGCTGGAGGAAGCTTTGCAAAGATCAAGAAGGACTTGCGAGGATTGAAACTGAACACTGTGAGTGATCACGACCCTACCTAAAACGTCTAGTTTCTGATCACTAGTTTTCCAATTCTCTAGGTGTGTGAGGAGGCTCGTTGCCCAAATATTGGAGACTGTTGGGGTGGTGGTGAAGACAAGACTGCAACTGCAACTATCAGTATGTTTTAGAACCCTTGCAGTTATTTCGTTGGCTGACCATTTTCTGTAGTGTTGATGGGTGATGAATGTACTCGAGGGTGCCGTTTCTGTTCCGTGAAGACAAACAGAAAGCCAGGACCATTGGATGTGAACGAGCCGGAAAACACTGCGGAAGCTATTTCTCGATGGGGTCTGGATTACGTGGTACTCACGTCCGTAGACAGAGACGGTACGTTGTTCGCGATTGACGTGGAAGGGATAGCTGATTTGAATTCCATTCAGACATTGCTGACGGTGGTGCTAACCACTTTGCCACCACCGTTGAACTCATCAAGCAAAAGGCTCCTCAGATTTTGGTCGAATGTTTGACTGGAGACTTTAGAGGGGACCTCTCTCCGTTGACCGAGTCGCCCTGTCTGGATTGGACGTTTACGCTCACAACATTGAAACTGTTGAGAACTTGCAACACATTGTGCGAGACAGACGTGCTGGATTCAAGCAATCTTTGAGTGTTTTGGAGAGAGCAAAGGCAACAAAGCCAACGCTCATCACCAAGACCTCCATGATGTTGGGATTGGGAGAGACGGATGAAGAAGTATTGCATGCTTTGAAAGGTGAGTGGCTGTAATTTCCTCCCGAGTAATGCGGATCTTGACTATTTCACGGTGTGAATAGCACTTCGTGCCGTTGATGTTGATGTCGTTACATTTGGGCAATACATGAGGCCCACAAAGAAACACATGAAGGTCGAGGAATACATCCACCCATCCAAATTTGATCACTGGGCTGAGGTTGCAAAGGGACTTGGCTTTAGATATGTTGCGTCTGGACCCCTTGTTAGATCATCTTACAAGGCTGGAGAGTTTTTCATCAAGAATGTTTTGTTGAAGAAGGGTGTAAGGAGGAAGCTGAGGTGAAGATTTAGGCAAAAGTATTAGTAAAGCAATCATAAAAGGGGAAATTTTCCTGTTCTAATCTATCTAATTATTCTGCTACTTAATTTATTTTGTTTTGATGAGAAATGGTCGGAAGGGGTCTTGTTCTTGCATTTTCCATATCAGGCCACCATCGAAAAAACAAAAGAATGGTTACTCGTGCCATCCTTGCACCATTGGTGCGTCTTTCGACAGCGCATCCTATCGAAGTAATTTCAGTATGCCTGTTAATCGCGTGTTACTGCTACGTGAGTTTGTGCACGGTTTTACAGCATCGCCAGCATCCGAACCGGCTTTGCTTGATGCCTTGAGTGACCTGCCCTTCAGCGCTTTTATTGAAGGAGACCGAATCGTGAAGCTCCAAGACGCCTCTTGGACTCCACTTCTATCCTCTTTCAGTCTGACCTTAAGTTGTTTGTCAAGCGGGTTGTTGTGGACCAACCACCTTCAGCCCCCAAGTCAGTGACTCATCAGATTGTGCAGTCTGCAAAACAGTTGGAGCAAGATATTCTGAACCTTAAGATCAATGTACCCTCAACTGGAAGATCTGTTGGCTTCAAGGATCTCTGTTTTAAAGCCCCTTCATCAACTGATTGTCTGTAGTGTCTCCTCTAGACACTCCATCAACTCCCAAAAAGAAGCAATTGACCTATTTTGGACTCTTGGGTCCGCAATGTGACTGGAGTGTCTTTGGACGTGTTCAACCAAACTGAGAGTGGTGCCAGTCCATTGTCTTCTTGTTTGTCCTTGACCAGTCTAACGCCACAAATATTGAAATTACCAACCTCTGGAGCTCGCAAGTTGACCTTTTGAAGACTCCCAACCTCTCATCTACTCGCCCTGTTGCTGCATCATCCAATGCTGATGAAGCGGGGGACGTCATCACCTACTGGAAGCACAGAATTCTCAACAGTGCCAAAGATTTCTACGAAGTAATAATATCGTTTTACAGTCATATGTGATACTAACCTTTGTTTGCATTGCAGGGAACCTCTAGTGCCGAGATTGCCGTTGTTTTACTAAGCTTAACATTCATGTACGCTACGTTCGTGTCTCTCTTCTACAACATGCGCAAAATTGGTTCCCACTTTCATTGGGCTTTGCACTTTTACTGAATGGATTACTTTCATTGCTGGTTTCACTGTACTGTGCCCGGTCATTCAACGTGTCTCTGACTCTGATTCACTCTTTGAAGCGCTCCCGTTGTTGGTAGTTACTATTGGCTTTGAGAGACACTTTGCCTTGACCCGTGCCATTATGGAGGCTCAAGGCAGCACCCATGAGCAAATTATTTCTGCTGTTGCAGACGTTTGTCCTTCAATTGTTCGTAACTGCTTTATTGAAGTTGGAATTATGGTTTTGGGTAGCTTGTCGGGGCTTCACGAGAGTTTGAAGGACTTTGCTTATTGGCGGCATTCATTTTGATGTTTGATTGCTTGGGACTCTTCACGTTCTATGTTGCTATTTTGGCATTGAAGTTGGAGCTGAGAAAAATGAGGAAGGAGGTTCCTTGGGGCCGCAAGGAGGAATCTGCTACTGGACAACAAGAAACACTCTTTGATCAAGTTGGGAACTTCCTCTCCTCAAAGTCCAAACTCCCAATTGTAAGTATCTTTCAGTGATTTGAATGATTTCATTCTAATATTTTTGTTGAAGATTCTTGGTTTCATTGTTGCACAAGCACCTTCCATGTCTCTGTTCAAGCACCATCAAATGACTTACTTTCCCCAATCTTTGAGCTTGTCAAAACTAGTAATGCTGTCGACACTGCTCTCATCAACGTGGCTGCTAGTCATGTCCTTTACCCAAGCAGACAAAGCCCAACACTTGACAAGAACCACATCATTGAAAATTGTTGTCCATGTTTGATGACACCAAGAACGATGTTGCGATGGCCATGATTATTACAGTAGCTTGTGCATTGGTACTCGCCAAGTACGTCCGTTGGTCAAAATTAGCTGATGAGCCTACTGCCCCAACTCCAAAACCATCCTCTCCTGTGAAAGCCAAAAAGCCCATCGAAGCCGTTCCTGAACAACCAAAAGTCGTCAAGTCTGTCATTCCAACAACTGAGGCTGACATCCTTCTAGCCAAGTGAAAGAAAACCCAAAAGACGTTACAGACGAGCAAGTTGTCAAGCTGTTGAAGGCGGGAAACTCGCGTTCCATGCCTTGGAAAAGTTCTCAAGGATAATACTCGTGCTGTGGAAGTTCGCCGTGCTTGTTTGTCAAACGAAATCAACCTTGATATCTCAAACAGTCTTTTGCCGGTTGCTCACTATGACTATGATAAAGTGTATGGAGTCTGTTGTGAAAATGTTATTGGGTATATGCCGCTTCCAGTGGGTGTTGCTGGTCCACTTGTCGTCAATGGAAAGCCTTTGTACATTCCTATGGCTACTACTGAAGGCTGCTTAGTCGCAAGTACATCTCGTGGTTGTAAAGCTATCAATGCTGGAGGAGGTGCACGCACTGTCCTTACAAACGATGGAATGACTCGTGGACCTGTGGTTCAATTCAACTCTGCCACCGAAGCAAATGATTGCAAAAACTGGATCGAGAGTGTGGAAGGACGTGCTATTATTGAGAGCGAATTCAGTAGTACATCCCGATTCGCTAAAATCAAAAGTATCAAAGCTAGAATCGCTGGTCGGTTGATGTTCATTCGGTTTGCTGTGTTTACGGGAGATGCGATGGGCATGAACATGATTTCTAAAGGTGTGGAAAAGGCTTTGGAAGCTATCAAGGCCCAGTTCCCTGAGATGAACGTCATTGCCATTAGTGGTAACTACTGTACTGACAAGAAACCAGCAGCTATTAACTGGATTGATGGGCGTGGAAAGTCTGTTGTTGTGGATGCTATCATCCCTGGCAAGATTGTTCGTGATGTTCTGAAGACTAATGTTGCCGCAATGGTTGAGTTGAACATCTCCAAAAACCTTATTGGATCTGCGATGGCTGGATCTATTGGTGGTTTCAATGCTCATGCCGCGAATATCCTTACTGCCGTTTACCTTGCCACTGGCCAAGATCCAGCTCAGAATGTGGAATCTAGTAATTGTATGACTTTGATGGAAGCTGTGAATGGGGGCGAAGACTTGTACATCAGTTGTACGATGCCTTCTGTGGAGGTTGGTACTGTAGGTGGTGGAACAGGTCTTGGACCACAAGCTGCTTGTTTGAAATTACTTGGAGTTCAAGGACCAAGCAAGGATGTTCCAGGCGCTAACGCTCAGATGCTGGCTCAGATCATCGCAGCAGCTGTAATGGCTGGTGAACTGTCGCTTTGTTCTGCCCTGGCAGCTGGACATTTGGTCAAATCGCATATGGCTCATAATAGAGCTCCTGCGGCCAAGCCAGCGAGCCAATTGTTGGATCTTGTATCAAATCATAATTGGACATTTCCCTATTGCTCGTTTTCATCTCTCGCTCTAATGAATAAAATGTTGTACAAAGTTTATTCGCGATACGCTCGAGAAGCTATTTTACGCGCCAAGCTCACATCACTTTTGCAGCAGATGTTTTGAAAAGAGTTCCAACATTCACAGACCACTTGTCAGAGACGCGTAGAAGTCGGCATCCATAGACCTAACCGGAGTCAGTAAAGATGAGGCAATTTAATACTCACTTTGAAAACAGTTCCAATCGGCCATGAATTTGATCGATTTTCCCGTTGATCTTGCTATCCAAAATCAGTCCAACAAGTAAGTCTTCCACCTCTTGAGCTGGAACATTGAGTTGTTTAGAAATAAAGGGGATTTCGATGCGTGTGTATGGCTTGATGAGTTTGATCAAAACTTGAGTTCGGATATTTTTGAGAACGCCATCAATGTAAGTACGAATGAAGGAATCATCCATAATTGTGGAGCGATTTCTAAATGTGTATTATTGAGTATTACGAGAGAATGAAGTTCACACAGAATACCTCTCAAAATCTTCTCAAATCAAAGATATCCTTTCGTTGGTATGCATTCACGAGATTAGTCATTGCAACAATTCTCCATCATTTTTGTATCTGAATAGGATTTTAGTTTCGGGTAACTTAAAATACAAACAACGTACGGTTGGTCTCTTGTGAGTCAAAAGGATTAATCTGAGACTCCATCAACATATTCGCCAACACGAGATACTTTAAGCAGGTAATACGCTGCCCACTACCCGCTTCATCATAGTTTTTGAAGCCTCAAAGAAATCTGTTTGAGCTTCCTCCCACGCTGCTCGCTCATGTGCATCTTTCCACCACACTCACGAATCACACCCATAATTCTTGGATGTGGAATCGCCGACTTTACAGAAAGACATTGCTGGTACAACGCTTTAAGCTTCTTGTTATTTTTGGTTTCCGTATGCATTTGAATTTCGAGGGCATAGATTTCGAGGAGGAGTGTTCCCTTCTTTTGGTCATCGGCACCGTCGTCGGTTTGGCAGGATGTGCGGAGTTCGCGAGAATCTTTGTCAGACGAGCGAATTCTTTACGGTCCAGCCAGAGTTTGGCGAGTTTTAAGTTTGTCTTTACCCACAAACGCTTAAATTTGGAAGAGAGGCTCTGTTAATGGCATCGAAGTGGAGGAGATAGGGAAACTATTTACATCGTTCTTGTTTTCGTTCAAGCAATCAAGGGTGAGGCGGTAAAACTCTTCCAAGAATGTCATATCGGTCGCAGTCGACATAAAGTCGAGGATGTTATTGATACTCTTTTCTGAATAGTTTTTCGACACGGCATTTTTGATGTAGGTAGTAGCACGGGGTAATGTTTAAGAACCTTGATATAGTTAGAAAGGAGAGGCGGAAATATCGTAGTACCAAATCATATGACTGAGCTTGAATGAGACTTTACACATTTGTTTCAAGGCCTTGAATCCCCTGAATTCAGCGTTTAGGACACTTCATGAATGAATACTATGAGTGAAGCACGGCTGTCGTCAATTTGCTTGATGCACACTTAGTTAGTTTGAGTTTCCAGTCCACCCATCATACAAGGACTTATCCACGACATGCAACAATAACTCAAAACCGCGATTATATTCGCTCGATCATTCGACACTATGATAACTCAAATGCCGCCCGCTGGCTATGGTCTGACATATAATACTACTTACCAATCACCCTTCTCCTCTTCAGCATCCACAACGCCCTGAAACTCCTTCAAAGCATCCATAGGATGATCTTCCTTCAATCCTAAAGTAGAGACACGATTCAGTAACGTTGGATGGTATTGAATTGTGGAGCTTGGCCAACAAAGATACCTTTTGCCGAGTAATACTTGTTCTCGAGGTCCACGTCGGGCTCTTCGTTGTCTTCGTCCTCGTACTCAAAGTCGAACTCCTCGTCCTCGTCTTCCATCTGTTTTGTTGAGGCGGTGAGGGGGAGGGAGGGAAAGAGTGTTAGATGGGGCAAGGGATCCGGGCACCCGCAGGGCATCAGCATCCCAGGCATCAGCAAACAGGCCAATTCAATGCACAGCCACGAAGCAAGGGACTAGCATGACGCGTTTCGGGTGATTATGTATGGACTCAAGGAAAGAGGGTGGGCAGGTAACGAGCCAATGGATACTCGCCATAAAGTCATCGTCGTCGTCGCTCTGAATTCGAGTTAAAAGTTAGACGGGTCAGGCGGCTTTTGAGGCGGCGGAGGCGGGGCGATCCGTTACCATTTTTCAACTCTTCTTCGAAATCATTACACAACCAACGACCAACAACAACGCAACAAAAGATGGAGGCGCCTCCCCCATACTCACAGCAACAACAACAACAACAGTCGCAGCAACAGGCCCAGTCCCAGGCGGCATCAACAGCCGCGGCGATTGGTCTGAGCGGAATCTACTCTCAGGTACGCCTTCTTGTTTACATCATCGTCTGACTTGGCCTTCAGTCCGGCTTTGACCTGCTCGGAATAATGTCTCGTGTTTACCATCGCCCAAATCCAAAGATTGCTCTCGGGAACGTGATCTGTCGTGTGCTTTCACAATCTCAAATCCAAGACTGCCCGACGACCCTATTGTCTATGCTTCAGAGTCTTTACAAAGTAATCTTTTGCTTGCGTCATATGGAAGAGAAACTGACCTTGTTCAGGCTCACTGGCTTTTCGTACAACGAAGTCCTTGGTTTCAACTGTCGTTTCCTGCAGGCACCATCAGGTCCTGGATCGGTACCAAAAGGATCAGACCGCTCGTTTACTGATGGAAAAGTAGTCTATCAAATGCGCGAACATGTCAACCGTCACATGGAATGTCAATTCTCACTAATCAAGTAAATTGAGGCTTTTGTTTCCAAACAACGTTGTCCTAACCTATATCCTCTCTAGTTATCGCAAATCAGGTGAACCATTCATCAATCTCATCACAATCGTACCTCTCTTTGCTCCCGGCACATCAACAGTCGAATTCTTTGTCGGATTCCAAATCGATCTTGTTGAACAACCACGGGCCATTCTTG
This sequence comes from Rhizoclosmatium globosum, assembly GCA_002104985.1. Lineage (NCBI taxonomy): Eukaryota > Fungi > Chytridiomycota > Chytridiomycetes > Chytridiales > Chytriomycetaceae > Rhizoclosmatium > Rhizoclosmatium globosum. The sequence continues at coordinate 328,329 of MCGO01000022.1, forward strand.
CTCGTTGCAAAGAAGGAAACTATATTGCCGGTTACAAAAACCCGGATGACACGCTCCTCGTGAACTGGATCCGCGAGGCGTGATATTTGATGAGCTGCAGAATCAGGCAGCTGCCTCACAGCATCGAAATATTTTGACTCTGATGGATGATTTATGTGAACCTGTCGCTGATGCATCAGATTTTGTATTTATCCTGTCTCTGCGAGCACGGTTCCTCTATGTTTCACCCAGAAGTTGTAGAGATTTGCTAGAGTATGATAATCCTGCAGACTTGAATGGAAAGAAACTGCAAGAGTTTGTACATCCGGCAGATTTGTTGGCGGTGATTCGAGAATTAAGGTCCACGAAGACTGGTGTTGCCATTCATTTCCTGTGTCGATTCCGTAAACGGAATACAGGTTATGTCTATTTGGACGTGGCTGGACATGTAAGCATGAGTTTCTTTCCTTGCACCTAACTCAACCCACTCTCTTTTCCCCCAGATATATGAAGGAAACAGTAGCAACAAAAAATGCTTCATTCTAAGCGGCCGGCCTGTTCCGATAACAGCAACCCCTCCGATCCCTTGTGCACCCACCTCCCTAGACCTCTGGGCAAAGCTAAGCCCACAAGGTCTGATACTCTACTCCAGCAGCGCAAACTACCCATACTTTGGTCTCAAACCAAACAACGAAAACATTCTCATTGGCACGCAAATCCACGACATTATCATTCTCGAAGACCGAACAACATTCCATCAATGTTTATTCCTCGCCGTTGAAACAAAGAGCGTGATGGAGTGTCTGGTGCGTGTGGGAGAATCACACAAAAAGACTGTCATTTATCTTATTCCGGAGACGGGTGACGACGCACGACATATTTTCATTCGTATGAGTCCTGTTGCGGGACCTGGGGAACAAGTTGTGGCGAGTGGAGCGGCGGGCCTGCAGTTGCTGGGTTACTTGAGTTGAATCATCAGACTCATGCGACCAGTTTGCATTATGAGATTAATGCACTCAAAGTACAGAACAAAAAATTGAAGGAGGAGTTGGAGGGAATGACTGGGACTGGGATTGTTGACGATGGGGCAAGTGTGAATGGAAGGATGGACTAAGTTCACTTCCCTGCGAAGCTATTTCTTTTTTGCACAAAAACTGCTTGTATAATTTCAATATTAATTGTTATTCTGGGCGTCTTTTCATTAATTTCAGAATATCTGATTGAAGGGCAATAGCCTTCCGTTGCCAGGGTGATCCCACCTCACAATTCAGCAAAACAGAAAATAGAAACAACCCTGCGCTCCAGACATCCTGCCTTTGCCTTCCACCAGCAAGTCGTTCCAAGATCCCTTTCACTTTCTCCAGAAACTCGTCAACTGCACTACCCCCTCGACATAACACTGACACCTGATCTTCAACCACCATTCGATTCGCAAGAACTCCCTTCATCATTCCAGCCATACAACACAACGTGTCAAACGCGACTTCCTGTGTTCGAGGTCTTTGATTTCAAGGTACACTAAAAGTCGAGGCCAAATACGCACTGCAAGGAGTGAAGAAAGTGTTTGTGGCGTTGAAGACATTTGCGTGAGGAAGTAGAGGAATTCTCGACGGATATCATGGGACTTTGATGTGCTTGCGTACGATGTGAAAGGATGAACGACCCCGAGGATAGAAAGACGTGTTTTGGTTGCGACATCGTCAGTTATAAGCTGTTAAGTGTGAAAGAACGTCTTTAGATCAACTTTTCCACAAGTATTTCAAGCTCAACCTTATTCAAAAGCGTCATCAATGCCAAGACTTCCTTCTCCAGTTTGGTATGCTCCAACAAATCCACTAGTGTTGTCAAAGTTTCCGATGATATACCGTCTCCCTCAGTTTTGGTGAAATATCAAGAATGGCAATCAGTTCGAAACAAGAATCTACAACGTCTTTCCGCTGTTTTAGGCATTTCAGAATTGTAAGGGTTGATTGTTTTGTGTATAGATCCAAAGATGAGGATGTTTGTTTTTGGAAGATGCAGGAGGTTTCTGGTGTTGAATCTCCGAAATCGAAGTCATCGGTGTAGTCATTTTCTGTATGTTCTGATTTTGTGGGATATACTGGTGTATTTTGGGGGTTGTGCAAGAAACTGTAAGTTTTGTTGGTTGTGGTTTGAGTTTGAGGGAGGGATTGGATTCAGTGATAATTCCTGGTCCAAGTCAAAATCTTCATCCCAGTTTTCGGCTGCTGGTGGTATAACTGGTGTGGGTATTCGAGCCATTTGTCTTCTGGTGTTGCAGTTTGCAGTTTGATTCTGTATCTGCTTCTTAGGGCTGCAAGGCATTGCTTCTAGAATGAGGCCATCATCGTCATCATCAAAGAGAAAGTCACTGTCCCATTCGGATTGGCCTTGGAGTTCGGGAAGACTGAATTGTTATGCAACTCTACAAATCTCTGATTAACACAAAGATGCAACAGAAAATTTAACAAACCCGTGTTTCGAGGAGTTGATACATTTTTCGGAGATGGTTTCGGTCTCGCTGTCACTTTCTGTTAAATCACCAGTATCAGCAAAACTCTTCTTTATATAAGGAGATATTACCTTGTGTTGACTTTTCTGAATCCAAACATTCTTCAAAAGGTATGCTGCTGAGGGTCTTTTCCTGCAATCCCGTGTCCACAGGCAACCAAGAAGTCATGTAATTCCTGTATTGTTAAAACGCAATCTTATGAGCCAAGAGAGACCAAAAAAGTCTTCATACCTTTGATATCTGGGTGGTTGGGAATGGAGGATGCTCATCCTGAACGATATTGAAGAGGACGGACATGGGATCAAGTGAATAGTAAGGTGGTTTTCCCTCCAACAATTCGAAACTGTACACCCCACACTCCAAATATCTGAGGATTTCATTGCGCCTTCTAGTTGAATGATTTCTGGTGGCATCCTGTACTTTAGTCAAACCAGGTTCGTTTGATTTTGGATGATTCCTAACCAAAAGGGAGATCCCATAATGCTGTCTGTTTCACTGAGACCAGTGGCGAGCTTTGAAGATATACCAAAATCGGCTAGTTTCACTGTGCCAGCCTTTGTTGTAAGAATGTTCTGTACGAATCGCTGTTAGGCCAGAAATTCAATCATAAGACTCAACAGCTGCTTTTATGTCTCGATGAATGACATCTGTTCATGTAGATATTCCAGGCCTTCCAGCACTTGAGCGATATACAGTGAAATCAAGTTTTCTGGAAACACTCCAAACTTTTGAAGAATGCTGTGCAAAGATCCGTTTTCACAGTACTCCATTATGATATTGAGGTGATCGGACGTCTTTAGGGAAGTGTAAGGTTTTGTCAGAGTTGAGTGAGGATGATCCACAAAACCTGTGAGAACCTTGATAGGAAACAATGTTTTCGTGATATAAGTTCTTGAGCAGGTCTATTTCAGACTAATATGGAGGGATGTCAGCACCGCGTTGGAGAAGTACCAATCTTGTTGACAAACCATAATATCTCGGAGCTCTATCGGATTCATTAGATTTGTTTTGATTTGCTTAACAGCGTACACTTGTCCTGTGTTGATAAAAGCATGAGACCTGGCATTCGATTCTGTTATTCTCAACCTGTGTCGAGGTGCAGAGCTCTGAACACTGTACCAAACGCCCCTGGTGATAAGAACCCAGTTAAGGTATGCATGAGCCGCTTCTAGATCGTACCTTTTCCGATAGCCTCACCCAGTTTGAGTTTCTTCATCGTGTCTGTTGTTGAGGGGTGAGAGACACTGGAGGACTGATTTGTTCTTCACCAAAATCAATTTGACACACTAGTCATGCCTTTGGTGAGTCCGCCCTCTGCGTCGCCTTAAAACATTAATTTATCGTTTCTTAGGAACACGCCCTTCAATTCAGAGGTCGATTCGCGGACCCCGGCCCATTCAAGCTTCCAAAGAGCTTTGTGACAGCCAGATTGTCCCAGCCACTTGGGATTGGAGAGCTCCCCGCCCAAAAGTGAGACGATCCAGAAGAAGACCGTACATCTTTAACGTCATGGTTGTTGGGTGAGTGCTCTGCTCTTGGTGAAGAAGGGGTAGTTTTTGACAGGGGGTGACACTATCACAATTAGGGACTCGGGACTCGGAAAGACTACTTTCATCAACACTCTTTTCAATGCGCCGTTGAACGATCATTCGAACCCAAAGTTTTTGACCTCTGCCAAGACTGTGGACGTGAAGCCGGTTACCTATGGTGATATTGGGCTACCCCATTTCTCTCTACTCGAGTAGATGCTGACACACACACTCTCAGAACTCTTGGAGGAGAACGTTACACTTCATTTGACTGTCATTGATACACCTGGATTCGGGGACACGTTGAACAGAGAACAGAACTTTGAGCCCATCACAAAGTACATTGAGACACATTACGAAAAGTACCTCCAGGCTGAGCGTAGTGACGAAAAGAGAGGAAAGATTCATGATAGTCGAGTTCACGCTGTTTTGTACTTCCTTCCTCCATACGGTGAAGGGTGAGTCTGGCTAATATTGTGTGTGTCTAACTGAGTGACTGATCTTTCCTTCCACAGACTGCGTGACATTGATATTGAGTTCATGCAACGTTTCTGCACAAAAGTCAACATTATCCCAGTTATTGGAAAGAGTGACGCTTTGATGCCCGAGGAAGCACTTGCCTACAAGAAGGCGATTCTCAAGGATCTGGCTCGTCACGATATTCGTGTGTACCCTTCGCACCACGCTGAAGACCGCGACAATGTTCCTGTGTATGAAAGATACATGCCATTCTCAATTATTGGAAGTGATGACTATATTGAAAAGAATGGACAAAAGGTCAGAGCTCGTACTTACAGATGGGGAGCCGTTGAGGTAGAGAATGAGAACCACTGTGACTTTGTCAAGTTGAGGGAGATGCTCATTCGGTGAGTATTCCATGTGATATGCATTCCTTGCCCCATTTCTCATACGACTCCGCAGAACAAATATGCAAGATTTGATCGACACCACGCACAGCGTTCACTATTCTGTTTACCGTGGAGCTCAAATGGGTGGACAGGATGTCATCAACGACGACATTTACGACGGCCAGATTCAAAGAGAGCGAATTGCCTTTGCCGAAGAAATGAAGTTGAAGGAAGACGACATGAGAGCAGCGTTTGTTGCTCGTGTGCGTGAGAAGGAGGCTGAGTTGAGGTAGACTTCTGTCTTATACTTTTTTCTTTTCTTATTAATGAGTTATTGAATCAGGGCACGAGAGGAAGCTCTTAACCAAAAGCGCAAGGTGATGATGGACGAGATTGAAGTCATGCGCCGTCAGCTGGAAGCGTAGAAATGTAGTGGGCAGTAAGAATGGAAGCTGGTCTTTTTTTTAGTCGTACTCTTTTGTTTTAACATTCGTTATTTTGAAACTCTTTTGTTTTATTTTTGTGTCCGAAACTGTGTGGATTGAAGAGACAGAAAGTACGGACACACCAAACCGAAAAACTCTCTTTAAACCAACCAACGAAGACAAATGCTCGCCACAACCGAAGAAATCCAAGCGTTGAAGCAATCCAGTCAAGACAATGAGCACCAAGGACCTCGTTGGCGCCGACTTGCCCGTGAGTTTTGCGTTTCTGATTTCGTCGAAAGGGCTATTGACCCGCGCCATCGAACAGGACGAGGACCACGACGACCACGACTACCAAGAAATGGACCACGAAATGGACGACGACGACGAGGACGGACGCCGAAGACATTGACGAGGACGACGAGGACGACGAGCCACTTGCCGGCGAAACGGACATTGAAGTGGACGAGGTGCGTTTGGTTTTCGTTGCTTGGAGAAGATGTTCGGACATGCTTGGCTACTCCTCTTTTGCTTTCTCTCTCTCAGTCACTCACCCACTACTGCTCCTCGCAGGTCAATGACTTGCAGAGAGAACTTGCCAGCATGCAGAATGCCAAGGTCTTGCGCTCGGGTCTCAAGGCTGCAGGAAACTACCGCAACGTGACCATCCACGACATTGCCGGCGATGATGAAGATGACGAGGAGTACGAAGATGCTGAAGAAGATGACGAGGAAGAGGAGGACGACGAGGTATGCTTACTGTTTTACTTGCAATCAAGTTACTCACAACAATTTCAAAGGACGACGAGGAGGATGAAGATGCTGAAGAGGACGATGAAGATGTTGACGAGGAAGAGGTTTGTAGAATACACATTCTTGGTGGAAATGAAGTAACAGTCTTTTCAGGTGAAGGACAACATTATTAACGCTGGAAACCTTCCAACCAAGGCCGCTACAATTCTGCGTGATGGCAAGGAACTCCCAACTGCATCTGAGACTGAGATTGACCTCGTGGCAAGAATGCAGCAGCTCATGCAGCAATAATTCCTCAGCATCACTGTTTTTATATAGTTTGTATATTTGAGAATAAAGAAGGATATTTCTGAAAAGAACTGCCACCATCTTCATGATGCATAGTAGCTAGTACTGGGCGTTACCCATGCTCTCCCTCTGAATTTGGCGTCGCTGTGCTCGAAGTAACAAATCATTTGCAAGATTCCATGTTGACGGTGGCTCCGCATTGTAGGTAAGAACTCTTGAGCCTAGATGCATAGTTCCTACAGGCCGCTCTCGACGTTCGTAGGTTGCCAAGTCCTCGTCATAATCGACTTGGACACTTTCAGGAGGATCTACAATAGGCAATTGAATATCGTGTTTGCTATAGTATTCTTGGTCGTTCCGTTTGTGAAACGGTCCTTTCCCACTGACCAATTTGGCGTTACCATTCCGTTTTGTCAACACTGTGCTCGCAACGTCAGCATATTCTTCGTTACTGTCGTATTCTTCTTGTCGTGTGACTCGAATTTCATTCAAATTTGTGTGTAAAGGTGGCTGTGGGGATAAGGCTGTTGGTTTTGTGGACAAGTGGTTCACTGGTTTCCCATTGAAAATAAGTTTTTGGTCATATGCATGATACTCTCGTTGGTATTCGGTCCTAAAGAGGATGATGCCTTGTATGCGGCACTGTTTGCCTCCATCAACCGTTGGAATGGAGACTTTCTCGGTTTAGCTGCTGCCTTTTGTTGAATGGGTTGTTGCTGTGGCTCTGTAATACGGAGTCGAGACGCTTCGTATTCTCGAATCCTTGAGGTCCTATCTCCTACATGGGGTAGGTCTATTGAATATGCTTTCAATTGAAATCATGAAACCGAAGATGTCAAAGGCGCTTACTTCGGAATGACTGACTTTGGCATTAAAAGTCTTCATAAAGTGTTCATCAGTAGCGGGGTTTGTGTTCCCACTTCCGTAATTTGCCATTGGAGGCTGGGTCCTTCCATTCTGTTTGGATTTATGCATGGAAGATGTTGTTGGACGCGTTTCTTCGGTTCCACGGTAACGCTACGATCGAAAGAGCCTTTCTTTTGGGGACTCTTGGCTGGCTCTGATCCAAAGACAGCTTCGTGGCTGCTGAAACTCACATGGCTAGGTCCTTCTGAAAACGTGCTTTTGGTTGGAGAAACTTGCTGAGGTGTTGGACTAGCATCATTATTGGCGTCGTCGTCGTCTTGGTCAAAGTATCCAGGTGGATATTCGTCTTCGTAGTATTCTTCGTCGGGATAGAGTGAAGGTGTTGGTGGAACAGGAATGACTGATTCCTTGGACTTTCCTGTCAAATGATTCACGGGCGTTTGATGAGTGGGGGCTCGTGGGTTGATGATGTCTTCCTTGACGGCATAGTTTCGATTGAAACCGCCTTGAGTCATGCGTTGATTCTGAAGCTTCTCCCTCCAGATATATTCACGCTGATACTCTGATTGCCAACCAATAAAAGCGATTGATGCTTTGCGATTAGAAGCCATGATAGGTTGATTTTTAGAAACGAGAAAAGCAGGACAGCTGCAAATCCTCGACAATTCGAAGAGAAAATCTATTTTAATATTCATCTCTTGATCCTCTTCTACTTGATTTTTTACTAGATAGATGCTGCTTAGATTTCATGGTCCTTTCCTTGTCGAATGCTCGCCTAGATGTTTTCCGTTTTCTCATTAGTCTGTTCATACCACTAAATAACCTGAACTCACAACTCTTCAATACGTTCCACTTTTTCTTCATCTATTTCAGGAGGAATCTTGGATTCAACAGCCTTGATAATAGCCTCATGAAGTTTTGTATGCAATCGTCGAAGTTTGCCATTTGAGTCCTGAATCGGTCACTCGCAATGATAAACTCTCCCTTCTTGTTCATTCTGTTCTCGTTCAATTCTTCCAGTGTTGATCGCACCGTGTATGGGATCCATGAAGCTTGGGAAACGTTGAATCGGACTTCCGCTTTTGTATTCACCTTGTTCACATTCTGACCACCAGGACCTGAGTTTGTTTCAGTTAATACTGTAGAAGTGAATCGAGGGGCTATGCGTTTGCTGCTTTAACACAGAGTCAGACGAACCTGAACTGCGATTGTACTGGACAGTCAGCTTATCCGTTGGAATAGAAGCTGGAGTAAATCGTGTCAGAAAGTTCTTAAGCTCTGCGACATCCTTTGAGGATGCGGTCGAAAAGCGACGAAAGATGAGAAGACAGTTCATTTTTGGAACAATCAGCGCATAATACAAACAAATTAATATTTATTCAAAACTTAAAAGCTCGCGAAGGGCAGCTCTGGCTTGTACACATCTCAGGGATTCATCGAGTCGAGCTTGATTATTGGACTTAAAATACGTTAGAACCAACAACAGTTTCATAATCACACTTACATCTGTAGGCAGCATAAAGTCATCATATACACCTTCCAACGCTAAAATGATTCCATGAAGAGACATTAAACTTACTGCGAGTGAAATGACACACTTCAAGGACTTAAAGTCTGAAACAATGCTTGAAAAATCAGAACCTATTTGCCTTCTTGAACTCAAATACGAAGAAATCTGGGAATTTATAGATTGGACATGCTGTTCACGTTTAGTCAAGAAGACCGACAGTTTAGATGCTTCCAACTGTTTTAAGTTCCGTAAGCCAACATCGATTCTACTGATAACAACAAACCTGCATTAATTTATGCCCCGCTTCATATAAAGCTTCCTTGTTCGTAACTACGGCGACAACTCCGTCCTGTTCCGCAAGCTGCAGCAAAGCTGGGCAATAGCCTCTTGAGTTGTGCCTCACACTCAGCACGGACTCCATCAGTTTAGAAAACACAAATCTCAATCTTTCGTCATTATTTGCAGAAGCCACATTCATATCGTCAATTAAGGCGATAAGATCGGCATGCAGTTGGATAACAAGTTCAAATGCGGCCGGGAAGATGCGTAATGTTTCCACACCCTTGTCGTGAGTCTTTTCGAGCTCATAATTGTTCGAAACAACAAATGACGCTTCAGAAATGTCGGTATTGTGGCAGAGGGTGCTGCATTTTGCAAGATGGAATTTTGACGATGTGGAAGGGTACACCTAAGACCTTCTGGTTCATACAGAATAGCCATTCCTTTAAAATCTGCAACCTTTGTAATTAGGGCTTGGCGCTTCAAAGTAATGGTACTTACTTATAACTATAGTGGGCTCAAATGCAGGATCAATTTTTGACGAGACAGCTCCTTCCCATAACAGTTTACGTTCCGGTAAATCTTCATTTTGTAGAATTAAGGCTCGCAAATCTTCCGCTTGAGCTGCTGCGACTTTTCCATTTCCTAACAAGCCTCCTCCAGACAAATCAACAGTAACGATAGTTCCAACGATAGAAGGATCATTTGCTCCCGCATTTACAATTCTGTTGATTAAGACAGTCCCTTCTTCTGCGACCAAGCTTCTTGTCAAATCTTCTACCAGCCGTTTGGAAAAAGTCTCATTTGATGTGAAAAGTTCGAAAGGTTCCAAAACTTTGAATACAATTTGGATCCCCACATTTGACTGACATAGAATATGCTTGAAAGCAGTATGATCGTTATCGGGTTGTTGGCCACCAAGTAGGTGGTCGTCAGAAGAGCTTACGGTAACTTTCACAGGAGGATCAATATTTGAATCCAAACTTAAGACCGCAGGCACTTCAGGCTCGTTGTCCTTGAATATGTCGTCCAAAATTTCCAAAGATTTCAGTAATTTGGCCTTATTTTCATCTGACAACAGAACTTTCGCTGTTGGTTTCGGAGGAATACGATAAGAAATCACAGAGCCACGAGTGTCCTCCTTCCAGTCTGGTCGAATGGAGCTAAATTCTTTCAAACACGATAGTTGCGTCGATATTGTATTGATTCCACAAGTGGCAACGACGGAAGCGACATTATATCTGGTGACTTTTGCTGCTCTTGTAACGTCTCCAGAAATCTTCCAACCAGTTTTACTTTCTGATGTCTTCGCATCTCCAGTTTCCATTAACGTAATAACACGATCAAATGATTCTTGTGAGATTTTGCCATAGTTTCGCCGCAAGAATCGCTCGTTTACATTAGAACCAGAATTCTGCAACAGTTCTTGCAAGACAGCAGCAGCTATCTCTCTGGATTCGGATTTCAAAGCCTCAACACAAGGTAGAACTAAATCCATATCAGTGTCAATTAAAGTGAATGCTTGAAAAGTTCCGTTTGCGTCTGGATGAAGGCAGGGAATTATCATTTTCATCAGCTGGAGAGACCATTTTCGGTAAAATAATAGCTTGTTGGACAACAGAGTTGTCAAAATAAGGACAACACAAGCATCTTGAGTAGGTAGGAATATGTCTCGCACAGCATATCCAAACTGTTGCAGAAAATCTTCCATGCTTCTGAATCTTTGCTTCGAAAAACTGTACATTAGTCGGGACAGGGACGGTTGATTGTGTAATTCAGCAAGTTTCGACAGATTTTCTGCAGCTGAGATTGATTCCGCAAGTTTGTATTGAATTGAAGCACCTTCACTAGAAGCGGTGTCAGACTCAAATCCATACATAAACCGAGGAAAGTTGGCTAAAACGGAAGTAGCTAGCCTAAATGGAGTAGTGTCGATCAAGGTTGGATCCGATATCGATAAGAAATTATTGATCAATGCCAAAACAATTCGTTCCGATTTCTTTGACTGAAGTCCTTTTACTAATAACGGCTGAATTCCAACAAAATTCCCCTTCCACTTTGAAGGTTTAGCGGCTTGTATTGCAGATTGAGTTTCTTTCGAACTGAAATTAGTCTTGGTAATGACCGACAGCAATATTTCTGCCCCTTTCATAAATTCAGCTTCTAGTGGAGACGTGAGAATGGAAACTCCTGCCCAAAAGAGCTGTGGGATTTCCATTATTTGAGCTGAGGGTATATCATTGATGATGGAGTTCACAGTTATCAAAATTTCCAGCGAATATGACTGAATATCAACGAGTCTATCGGCTGCAGTCGTGGAATACCTCAAAAACATTTCGCCAAAGACTTTTGTACTAAAATTCCCTTTTAAGGCTCGTAGGATTTGAAGTGATCTACAAGCCGCATGACGTACAGGGCAGTTAACGCCAAAGAAAAGGGCTGTCGCTGTCCATTGGTCAACGAGCTCAGGATAAACTTTGGAGAAAACAGAGAGTACATCCGTGACTAAACGACTGATATGTATTGTTGACTCAATTTCCTGTCGCTCGGGACTGATATCCTCGTAAGGCCATAATCTGCGATCTTCTTTTTCGGCGACTTTTGTCACAATACTATTGACAGCTGATCTATCAACCAATTCATTTGGCAGATTCTGTAGTAGACGAATCAAAAGGGTCTTCATTTGTTCGCAAATCAGCGATATGAAGTGATCCAATTGTATGAAGATGATATGAATCATATAAGGAATAATTCTGTGCGTCGTTTCGGGTTTTGCTTGCAGAATCAGCTCAACCAAAAAGGTACTCACAAGTCCTCCAAATGTAAGGGGAGGCCGTGATACCGTTTCAGGCAAAATAGTATTGATATCGATACAGTACGGAACACTAGCTTGTGATTCCCCAATTTTCACAGGTACGTTGTCCATTGGTGTAAAGTTGATGGGATTCAACCGCAACATCAAAGACCGTATCAATAAATCGCAACCAACGACACGCCTCAGATATGAAATCACTTTCTTCGAATGATAAATAAATACTGGATTCCTGCGAGAAACTCCCAACGCAAGAACGAAGTCGAGAACCGTTTCCAAATGTGTTGTAACAATTTCCTCCGGCCAAACTGAGTTCAAATACAAATCATTCACTGCTTTGACGTTGGTGCGGCGCAATAAATGAATCCAAATAGCTTCAACTTCGATAGAAAAATCATCTCCGAAGCATACGGTAATGTAGAATAAATTGGTTAGAAAGTTTTCAGTTCGTCGCAACGGTGAATCTGCATCAGCATCGAGAAATGGATTTTCCACCTTACTTGTAGTTCTTGGTTGGTGTGTTGCGGCCAGCTGAAGGTTGCGAATCCAAGGAATCATAAAGGCAAGAATATCTCGAATACCTTCTCGCGATGAAACTTGTTCTATCCGCAAACAAAGCTCAGAGACAATCTTCAGTCCTATTAGAACGAGTCTTTTAAGGGATTAAAACTTACAAAGGTTGTTATGGTTGGTCGTTCAGTTGCCAAGATTGTAGAGGTGAGAACCTGAGCCCTCTTGTACACAGAAGAAGGCGAACTTATTGAAGAAAAATAGGCATCCTTCAAAAACCTTTCCTCAGGCGTGCGAGCAGTTCCTGATATATTTAAAAGAGTTGATTGAGAATCAGGCCACACCCTCACTTCAACAGCTCGAAGGAGACGCAAAGCTCAGATCTTATATCTGGATCTGGATCCCCTGCTTTAAATAAAGAAAGAGCGATCAATCTAGGAGCAGCGCAAGGATAATCCGGATGTGCTCCTCGAATTATGTTTAAGTTCGCAATATCATCGACAACTCCAGCATAAACCTGCACTATCGCTTTGAAGTATCCAATCGATCCGCCAATATTCGTATCAGAAGAGATATAACACTCTCGCAATACAATGTTCATCAAGTCTTCCGAGTATCCGTTGTAAACCAGCAGTCCTTGAGTTGCAACTGAAGCTATACGATGAAAATCTTCATTTTGTGTGTTGTACAAGTCATTGATCCAGTGATGCAGGTCAGATATAGAAAAGTCGGACCGTGAACTTGGTTCTGACATTGGACCATGAACTAGTGCAGCCATTGCCTTCAATGCCGCAAGTTGAAGAGTCACTCTTTGTTTGTTCATAGTTTCGGCTACTTTGCTTGGATCCCTATGATGATCTCTGGCAACAATCGCCTCCAGACTTTTTATCATAGACTTAGACTGCAATTCTAGATGACTGCTAGACTGTCGCCCAAAACCACACCAAGTCTCCAAGAGGATAAATGCTTTTCGACGGAGTTCGAATGGAAAAAGTTTTGATACCATCGACATATCCATATCAGGTGCAAATTCACCAACATCAGAATAAACTCGACAAACAGTTGAAAGGATGTGAGAATAGAATTTCTCCACTAAAGTACAGAAATGGTATCGTAGCATATGGTAGTCCCAATCAGATTGAACATCGGAGTCGGCCAGAAACTTTGTGGTTTCAAAGATGTAAGTATAAACCGGTTTAAAGATAGCCTCATTGTTGCGGTAGATGTCATATTCCAAGAAATCAGTAAGTAGTGAGAGTACATGTGTCAATTCAACTCGGAAACGTTCACTTCGCTTAGAGCTCACTGCCGAACCTCCTTGACCACTTGACAGATTTGTTAACTTTTTTGGGCCAGTCGCATTCTTCATATAGCTATTCAAGACTTCGAATATAGTCTTATAACTTCTCCAATTAGCCCCACCTATGGATACAACGGCAGATTTTCTGATCGGAGGTCGTTCCATAAAAAATAAGCGACAACCATTCTGAACAAGACCACGGGTTTCAAGGATGACGTTCCTCCGGCAACACTTTCTTCATCGACAATTTCTATGCATGCACAAGCAAGTTTCAAATAAACTCTCCATTGAGTCAAAACATTGTCACTGACAGGAGATATATGAGCTCCACTGTTAACTAACGTGGCAACAGTTGGAATTACTTGGGCTTCAGCTGTTTGAACTTCAACTGCTGCACTGATTCCAAACACTTTTGAAAGATTGGCAACGTGATGTGGTTCCATCGATATTGCTGTTGATGATTGGAGAGGTTGCGAAGGCATGACAGATCCTGGCTGGCTCACAGTAAAGTCTGAAGCAATTATAGAGGAATTGAGGAAGTGTAATCTGTTTGTTACCGTGCTCACGAGACGTAGAAGAACGTGTGGGTGTGCATACGTGAAGAAGTATTGACATAGGTCAGGGAAGCATCGATCCCAAAGAAATCCCTCTTCTTGAATATCTGAAACTGCCAATAGTAGCAGAGAATCTTTTCGACTGACAAGATAGTTCAATCGCTGTCGCTCCTTTTGTCGGGAACGCTCGCTATTATCAACGACAACTGATTCCATAAAATATGCATTCATCAAAGGACCATTTGCCGCTTCGATAATGGAAAGAATTCGGGTGTTGCGCTCGTTGAGTGGTAGATTGTCAAACACTTTCGTAAACTTTTTCTTTCGTTTAGAATCTTTTGGAACGTAACCTAATGATTGGATTATTTAAAAGAGTGCTGAACAGAACTGCGCCAGTTCTTACTGAAATCAAGCCGGAATTTTTCTGTCAATAACGCTTCTGTACTTCTCCCAATTTCTAATATTTTAACACCCAATCGTCTTACAGCTGGATTTGTGGAACAAAGATATAATAGACCTCTGTTCTCAGTATCACACATGAAATTTTCCACGTCGGCCACTTCAACGTCAGTAGTCTTAGAGTTCATAAACTCTTTGAAACAAATATCGGTCAGTTTCCAAACAAGCCAAACCGCTGTCTGCTCCATCATCGAATCGTCGAAATCCACATAATAAAGAGCATCCGTGGCTCGTTCAAGCAACAGGCTCTGCATAGTATCACAAACAACGCGAACTGTTGCTTCAGCTAAAGTTCGTCCTCTTTTAACTTTCCTTTCAGGCCCCAGTAGGCATTATTCCCAGCCATACCATCAGAAAACCTTGAACAATCTTGGAAATCCTCAGAATTGCTTGAATGGATGATGTTCGTACATGCTCATCGACATGAAATGTGTATAGGGTAAGCATTTCAACGACTCTATTTGCTGAGATGTTGATTGGGCTGAGTTTTGGTATACAATCAATGCAGTTTCTCAACAGCTCATACTGAGCCCACTTGTTCATGCCCAAAATGGATGTTGCATTCGAATCAGCCATAGTTGTGCCAGACATATTGGGGATTGCGTTTCCACCAGATCCTCCCACACCAGCTCCAAGTCCGCTAGGATCTCCAGAGTTCCTACGACTATTATCACTCATATTTGCGGCAGAGCCCCCAAGTGAGATATAACCAGTATCTCGTTGTGAGCTCCAAAAGTGATTTCCACACACCTAAAGGATTATCAGAGTTACTCACTGTACTAAGCAAAGAATACCTTGTCCAAAGCCATGATCATAGACCCGAAAATAATGTTTACACGTTCCAAGTATACTCGAACGTTGCTACTCATTCTTTGTAACGTTGCATTTGAAATGGCGCTACCTAAATTAGCAGCTTTCACGGCAATTTGCGCCTCAGATTGCAAGACTGGAGAACTGCTTCCAGACAACCAAGAAGCCTCAATCCTGTGATCTGCAGCCAGAGAGTTATCGACAGACGCAGCAGACCGATCTTGAATGGACGCCAAAGCGCCATATCTCCTCTCTCCGATAGATTCAAGGACGGAAACGGAGGCGGTAGAAGCTTAATTTTTCCTTGAACAAGAACACTTCGAGCCGTTGAACTGCCAGCGGTCAAGCTGCTTCCTCCAAATCCGTTACTCCATGGACTACCATTCTGTCCACCCGAAGAACTTGACATTTCCAAAGCCTCTTCAATGTCGGTCAATAACATTAGAAAAGCTCTCATGCCAATTATTTGGCGCTTTGGTCCTGCACCCGAACTTGCAGCAGCTACAAGAACCTCGTCCTGAGAAACACCACTGCTCCAGGCAGTAAAAATGCTGTCGGGGACGCCACTCGAGGCAGAAAAGTCCGATCTTTTGGTTGCTCCGCTAGTACCACTGTTGTAATTATGCCTATCCGATCCAAGAGACCCAGTGATTGTTGCACCTCCAGCAATACTTCCGCTTCCAGCGTTCACGGTAATATCAATGCCAAGCATAAGTATTGAAAACAGCTCCATCATAGTTTCCATGTATTTGACCATTGCAATGTAGACCATACGAGTTAACAAATCCAGAGCAACATCGGGAGGATTGATTAAGGTGCTGCGGGGAGGGAAAATGTGTTTCAACAAGGATTCCACACGTTTAGCGGTTATGGCACTTGACGCATCGCTGTTTCTATGAGCACAGACCCAAAGAAGCCGAGTGAGGGAAACGAGAGCTTGAGATTTGAGCTGTTTATCACGAAGGCGTTGCACGCAGATATCAATGACAGCAGGGATATTTTGGTTAAAGAATTCTTTGCGAGACAGGCACAGCGAAGTCGTAACAAGAGGCAAAGAATGCTTTGATGACTATTAGGAGATTTAAACCCATAATATCGTTGTTTACCTGCATATGGCCCTTTTTTTGAATCATACGCATAGCTTTTCCAAATATTAACTCGATTCCTTCCTTCCACGTCGGAAGGTTGACCTCAGCGGTAGCAACCTAGAATGATTTGAGAATGTAACCACACAGAAAATCAGTCAATTACGGCAACGACAGGCTCCAACAGTTCCACAAATAAATCACAGTATGCATGCTTTATCTTTGGATTGTGAGTGTTGACAAAGAAGCCTGCAAAAATCATAAGAAACTCGGCCGTTTCTTCCAAGCAATCCATTGGATATATCTAAGAATTTGATACAGTGAGAATTAATTGACTTAAATAAGACTTAGGAGTACTTTAAGTTTGAGAAATCGCATTGCTCGAATGCAAATATCAAGTTTCAAAGCCTGTTGGTTTGGATCCTTTATTGTCGCAGGCTTGGAAAGCTCGGAAATCTCTTTTACAAAGCCATCACTGACTTTCGCAAACCTGTAGCCTGAATGAGACCAAATTAGGAAGTGCAGAACAGTATACCTTATGTTGGACAGTTTTCCTAAAAATTCTGCATTTAAATCGATGTGTGCTTTACATGTAGGATTTGTGGCAACTAGTTCTCTGTAAAGACGCGTTAATTGAGGCTATGTAAACAGCATGACGCTCACGGATTCTCATAACGCAATTGATTGAAAGCCACATATTCCATTTTGGAAGCCAACGAATCCTGTAGCATATCTTTCGTCATATTCTGAACAATCTCGATCCATGCGCGCAGGAGGATAAAGTTTGAGACCATCTACCATCCTTGAAGTTAGTTGGTAGGCACGACACCAAACCAACGTACCATTTGACGGTTATAGACAATCTTTTCCATTTCTTTCAATAGATATAATGGGGCGCTTGAATCCCAGTTAGTGCTGAGTTTGTAACATGAGAGTTGAGAGCACATACACCCAAGTCGGCACCCGATTCTTTTGCGCATTAGATTTATCAGTCCGCCATGCCATGAGACCCTCAATTAGATCCTTTTGGCAGTGTGTTGCAACGGCTCCCAATCCCCTCAAAACTCCATCAAACTCAGCATCAACTCCTGGTCTCAAAGCCAAACTCAGATCGATAGTCATATCTCCACCGTGCGAATAAACAAGCTGAAGTAGTTTTGCTTCGGCCAGTTCGACGAATCGCGTGAATAGCTGGCGGAGAGTGGCTTCAGCGGGTGTTTCAGGCTGCGACAGTGCCAGAGGAATAGCCGCCGCCTGGATTGGATGCAAAAGCGAGTTCTTTTGAGTGATTTGGATGTGGTGGTGCTAGTTGTCCCGTTGAGCAATGCACTACGTACGCGATACAAACACGCACCATCGCACTTGAATCGGCGACATCCGACGCGCTCTTGCTCTCTTTCGGCAAAACAACAGTTGGCGTTGTCGTTGGCAATTCGAAGGACGTGCTCTCGGACCGTCCGTGGCGACCCAGCGATTTCTGGGGCGCGGCCAAGTTGTTGGTTGAGTGGAACATCGCTTGTCACAGAAAAGACTGGCTCTGTATTCATCCATTCCATCCCTCCTCGGAACTGTCCTTCACGCTCAGCTGACGTAATACTATTTCCACCCTCTCTCCAAGTCACACGTCGTGAGATTGATTGCACTTCCACCCCCTTTGATGAAATTAAAGGGAATCACTCCAGAAACCTCCGACAACCACAAAGTGATTACAAAAAAACATATTCGCAATGACCTTCACAGCCGCCGAAGAAAAGCTACTCTCTCAGCGAGACTTTGTGGAACGCCAGATTGCCAAGTTCCACGCCACTGCCAACTTCAAGGTCTCGGACGTTTCCCCAGAGGATGAAACCGGGAACGGGGACGACGATCGAGACGTTGTGGTTTGTGTTAGGTAACTATCCTGTGCTATACACTTCTTTATCGCTGTGATCTCACAGTCATTCAGAGTGAGACCTCTCCTTGAAGGTGAAACACAAAGAGGCTTGTTTCCTGCTGTCACCACCACTCCCGCCAACACTACTGAAGACAAGATCTTTGTGCATTCCGTAGAGAAAAAGGTTACTGGGCTACCTCGCCTCGCTACGAAGGACTTTGGAGTTGATCATGCCTTTGGCCAAACATCTTTGAACGAAGAAGTCTACCAGAAGGCTGCCAGAAGTCTCATTCCAATCGCTCTCGGCGGAGGTAAGAATCTTACAGGATGATATATGATAACTGACAAAACTGGTTTACTTCAGGTGTTGGTTCACTCTTTGCAAGTGGGCAAACCGGATCCGGCAAGACTCACACTATGACTGCCATAGAGAATATGATTGCCAGAGATTTGTTTCAGTTTGCTCGTGAATACAGGTGCCAACAAGATGGCCTCAAGCTCGAAGACGTTTCTGATTCGGCCGATTTTGAATATCGCGCATCATTCTTTGAACTACTTGGAAACAAGGCCAGAGGTACGATTGTTCAGAACATAAATTGAAGTATTTTTGACACATTACTATAGATTTGCTGAACTATCCAACGGAAGTCAGTATTTTGGAGGATGTTTTGGGTCAAGTTCAAGTAGTGGGTGTTACGGAAGAACAAGTCAAGACCCCTGACGAGCTGACCTCCATTATTTCACGCGGTTCTTCTTTCAGAAAGACTATTGGCACGGCCAAGAATGATACTTCGTAAGTGGTCTTACTGTTCGTCAATGTCGTTCTGAGGTTTAACTGTTGACATTAGTTCACGATCGCACGCCATCTGTCGCATCAAGATCAAAAATTTGAGACGCCTTGAAGCCGAAGAAGGCGTCTTATACTTACTGGATCTTGCGGGCTCGGAATCTGCTTCTGATAGCCGAAACCATGACAAGGAGCGCATGCAAGAAAGTGTAGAAATTAACAAGAGCTTGACTACTTTGAAAGATTGCATTCGTAACCGCGCCTTGGCCGTGGTTAGCACGAAGCACATTCAGTGAGTCCATAATAATAACCGGCCAAATGAATTGACCCATTCTGTATTCGTAGTATTCCATACAGAAACTCCAAGCTTACAGTCTTGCTTAAGTCTGCGTTCGAACTATCAAGTGTCCGTGCCTGTAAAACTGTCGTGATTGCAACAATCAACCCAAACATCCTCGACACAAACCACTCTCTCAACACTCTTCGTTACGTTTCTCCACTCAAAGTTGAAGTTCCCCCTATCACCGAGGCTGCATCTCCCAACGACCCCGTCTCTTGGTCCAACACCAAGTTGCAGGAATGGGTCAAGCAAAATTCAACGCAAATCGATCCTGCCGTTCTCTGCCCTACTGAGACGGGAAAACAACTCTTAAAGCTCCCTGAGGCCACTTTTATCGATCGCTGCTGTGAATGCCCAGGCGTAAGCCCCGTGGCCGCCAAGAAGTTTTGTAAGTGGTTTGTGATCCTTTTTATGTCAACTCTTACGCATTTATCAGACACCAAATTCTGGCGTCTTGTTGTCCTCGCCCGTACCAAGATTCGCCAAGACCGTGAAGATGCCCTCCAGAGTGTCGTTGACAGCCGCAAGAAGGCCAACGACGCCGAATACTTGGAGTTTCTTGAACGCTTAAAGTCAGACCCACAAGCTTTGGCGCGATGGATGGAATCCAGACGTCGCTATGAAGAATACGAAAAACGCGTTGAAGAAGACTTGAAAGACAACCCAGTCTTGTTGGCACACTTTAAAGAGGAGCGAAAGCAGGCGCGAGAATGGAGAGAGGAGAATTTAGAGAAGGCCGATTTAATTATTGATCAGATCTTGGAAAAGGGTTCTGGAAGAGAGGCCGTCGTAGCAATGGCAGAAGTCTTGAAGAAAGTGAAAGAGGGGGCTGACTTTCTCTCTGAATGATTCATTTCTTTATTCTTATAAGTAAAAATAAAATTGATATATCACCACAACAAGCACTTGTTTGTTGGGTTCATTGGGGAATTAGCAGGACACTTGAATGCTTTGGCAAACTCAACAGAGTTCTTGAGGGGACCATTCACTCTGTATCGTGCAGGACTGTGTGGATCAGACAAGAGCATCACATCAACAGAGGGATCTTGGTTAGTACACCAAAGTTGACCATACGACAAGAAATATAGTTGTTCGTGAGTGTAATTGCCAAGTCCTGGAAGCATCATGTTCTTGCCTTCATCCAAATTTGAAGCAGTTTTCCAAGACTTTAGTGCAATAGAAAGTCCTCCATTATCAGCAATGTTTTCACCGTTTGAAAGTTGGCTAAAGTAAAATGTCAACTCTCGATAGACCGAATGTGGAGGCTTACCCGTCAATAAAGTACTTTGTTCCATCAACATCAGTCACCGAATAATTGCTATACTGCTTGACAATGCACTGAGCCTTCGTATTAAAAGCATCCTCACTCTGTTTACTCCACCAATCATTCAACTTCCCCGTCGCATCGTACAATCGCCCCTGATTATCAAAAGCATGAACAATTTCGTGTCCAATAATCATTCCAATCACTCCGTAATTGATATACTCTGGTCGATTTGCGTTATACATTGGATCCAACAAAACCCCCGCCGGGAACACAATCTCATTCCAAACAGGGTTATAATACGCATTGACAGTAGCAGGAGTCATGAACCACTCTGTTCGATCGACAACAGGACTTGCAAGCTTATTCAAGTTGAGGCGAATGAGGTTCCGTTCTCCCTTCATGACGTTTTCAAAGAATTCTCCACGGCTCATTGTAAAGGGATACTTTTCCGCCACGAGACGTGGGTTCATGATGGAATCATCGTATCCGATTTTTGCGACGATTGAAGCCACCTTATTGAGTGCGAGAGTGCGTGTAGGTGCATCGAGCCACGAAAGTGTTTGAATCTTGTCAGAAAAGGCGGCTTTGATATTGGTCACCAAGTCTTGAGCCGCCTTCTTGCTCGTTTCAGGGAACGTTTTCTTGACAAAGGCTTTGGAGAGAATGTCGCCCAGAATGGCGTCAACTCCATACATGCACATTTGGGAAAGGTAGTTGTCGAAGGGCTTAAGTTGAAACTTCGGAACTACTTTCTTGAGGGTTGCCGTTTTTTCGCCGTTTGGATGTGGATTCATGATATGGTTCGTTTCAATAAACTGCATATACATTCGAATTTGTTGCCATAAGAGGTATGCTTCTAAAACGGAAGGTGTTGTTGTGGAAATAACTTTGTCAATACTGTTGAAGTAATTGATGGTTGTGAGATCGGCAATAGTATTCTTGTCCAGCTTGTTATAGAACTTGATGCGCAATTGAAAATACTTTTGCATGTCCACAGTCGTGAGGGAAACGGACTTCAATGGCTTTGGATTGTAAGTAATTTCAGGGTTCTCTTCGAACAATACATCACTACGGAAAATCGTAAATATTATTCATGAATGTTCAAATCAAACTTACTCAGGGTAGAAATTCGCTGCCAACTGCTTCTCCAACTTTACCAACCCTTTCAAAGTAGAATTTGTCAATGGGTTGCCAAGAACTTGTGTGAAAGCTTGTTGAATTTCCCAGGCAAGGAACCTTAGACTCATTGTATCATTATACTCCTCAGACGGGAACGAGATGCCGCTTTGGATAATTCCCAAAACATACTTGTCAGGGTTCTTCAAATCAACATCCACATAGCTCGCGAACAGAGGAAACACTCCAACGTCATGTGCAGCCGCTAACGCAGTTGCCAACTTGACAGAATCCGTTTTGTTCGGATTTGTAGAAGAAGTCAACGGAAAGTACGTCTTGGAGAACAACGTCACATAATCAGTCAAAGGCTGCACACCACGCGCTTGAATCTGCGTTCTGTTCATACAACTCCAATAAACCTCTTGCATATTCCCAAAAGAAGCTTTGTCCAACGCAACATCATCATCACTAGACAAGCTTGCGTCGACTTGATACGGTGCCTCAACAATCGTCTTGAGCAACTTGGTGTTTTTCGTAATCATCTTGCTAAAAACCGAAACTCCAAGGCTAAAATCTGGAATCGGGTTATTTTGAATCCAATTGGAACACGCAAACGCGTAGAAATCTGTGCATGGGTTTACTGTCTCGTCCATGCCTGTGAACAAAGATGTGGCGGAAGAAACGCAGTCGCGTGTTGTGCAGAGCTGGGTCCAAGTTTGTTGAACGTTATTCTTTGCTGTGGATCCAGATATGAGGATTGCAAGAATCACGACACAGAAGCCCATATAGCGAGTAAAATGTTTCGAGTGGAGCAGCAGGTCGGCTCTTGGTGGGCGGTCACTGGTGAAGAGGGGTCGTTGTTGGATTCAAGGTCAATAATTTTTGGACGAGCAGTTGAGATTGTGACAGACTTTTTGACGCGTCGACTGCTATTGCTGTCGAGGGAAGAAGTGCTGGCTTTACGGAGGAGCCTCACATTTTCTGTATTGGAGGAGATAAGACGGTCCGTATCAGTATGCACTTGGTCAAATGCTTCATTATCTTGATGAAATGCGTTTGATGCTACGTTGTTTGCAGTTGGTGTGTCTCGATGAAACTCAATTGGCGGTGGTGGTGACTGAACGTCCGATTCTTGCACTGGAAGTGAAATAGGAGTGGCTTGTGACAACGTTGGCTTTGGTTGGTTGGCGATATCCTCGTCATCACCAATCTCAAACGGGTTACTCATGACTAGCGCTTGCTGTTCGGAGACGTGTATTATATGCAGATTCGCAAATCCCTTTCTATACGCGGTAATCTTTCACAAAGAACTATAAAAGACCGATGAAAATCCCAGATTATCGTCGAAGTACAATGTATTCACAATCAATGAAAGAACAGTAGTAGAATCATAGCTTCAGTGAAACTCCCTTATTTTGCCAGAATAAACTTGACGATTTGCTGAGCAAACCATAAACTGTCGTCTGGAAGATTCTTGTCAAGAATAGCATTTAATTCATCAGCATAATCAGGCTGAAAAATCCCATTTTCGCGTCTCAATTTTACAATTTCACGCACGATTTCAGGATTAAATTCTGGGTGTGCTTGAATCGTCAGTATCGCCTGATTATGAATCATTGACTAAAATATGCTAAGTGAGTACATCTAAATCAATCAGATTCAGATTCACAACTTGCCTGGATAGGACATACGTCTGTTTCCATCAATATAGAGAATCCAGGGGGCATACGGTTACAACATCCTTGTGCATAGAGTAAAACGCCTGATTCATAGTGGATTAAATACGCAAGAAGAAGTCTGCAGCAGCACTCACAGCCGAATCCTTGTTATTGTCACCAAAGAAGCGCTTTCCTTCGTCAGTAACACGCATGACAGTGTGGCCAGCCTCCCACCCATTTGGGTTCCTCTCTGGCTTGTATGCTAACGGGTTCATGTTCCTTTCGACACGACCACCAAACGCCTTAGCGACCAGCTGATGTCCAAAGCAGATCCTTTAGGGTTAGGGATAAGATACTTGTGCCCGTACAGGCACCCACGCACCAACAATCCTCACGCCCGCCTCCTTCGCCGCCCGCACAAAGTCCTCGGCCTGTCCAATCCACTTCTCGTCGTCGTTCACGCCAAACTTTGAACCTGAAATCAAAACAGCGTCAAAGTCTGTCACCGACGCCAAAGACGGAACATCGCCTCGAAACGCCTCAAACGCGCGAAGTCGAGGGCCGCGTGTTCTCTGCCGCGCGTCGAAGCAGCGCCGAGAACATGGCCGCGTAGTCGCCGCCTGACACCGTCTGGACACTCGGCGCGGGCGTGTCGCAGAGAAGGAGGCACACTCGAACCATCTCTCTTTTGTTTCCTTTTATTAATAATACCAAAAGATACATTTAAAAAAAAGGGAAGGGAGAATGAACGGATTCCACGGATTCTTTCCTGGTGGCACGGTCTGTTCCTTTTGTGTTGAAGATTAGGTTCTAGCGTCACATTCTGGACTCCTGGAAGGCTCGGCTAACTTCAAAAGACACGTCAGGAGTTGGACAATAGCCGCAAGAGGGACAGAAGTCACGAGCAATTTGCCATGGGTTTGAGCAGAGTTGAGATGATTCGTTCTTTCACGCAAATAATGATGAGATTGGCAAAAGAGATTTCCTTCATCATTATTCTGCAAGTCTGCATGATGTTGTGGGAACGAAAAAATGCGCCAACGTGAAAACTTCATCAAAACGGACCAAGATTGCACCTTTTTAACCTTTCTGGCGCACCGCTTTCCAAAGTTGACTTGGCTTTTGATTTGAGTGGTGAGATTGGTTGGTGTAACAGTTTGAAACTGAACAGAAGTAGATTAATCATGTTAGAACGCGAAACCGACCCCGTAGCCACTGCGTCCGTCCAGTCAAAAGACCTTACGTCTCCGTCATCGCCATTTGCTGCGGGGGAGGCGCCTAGTCCATCTCAACCACCAATGACTGTTGACAGCTCTCACCAAACGCGTCCGGACGAACCACCCCTCACAACGATCCTCCAACAATCTCACCAACGAAATCCGACATATACGATTTGATTGACGCAAATGAATCAGACGAGGATTTATCTGGAGCCCCTGAACCTGTCCCGCCAACTCACCTCCAGGCTATCACAGAGGAACCTATTATAGCTTCTCCTATCAACACAAACAGCATAATGAACTTTGAGACGTTAGATAATCAGTTTCAACAGTCAACACAACATATCTTTCATCCTCCTCCTCCTCAACTTCAACCCCTTCAGCTCCAACAAAGCATTTTGAGCCACCTCCGATGGACGAAATTTCAGAGGCCATTATTGCATCAGCCTCGAATACTCCACTTATTCCGACACCAGCAGTTCAGTTAACTCCAAGAATGGGGAATATTCTGCCTCCTATAGCAGCACCTTTCATCCAAACTCAGTTTTCATCGTATCTTGGTCAAGAGAGCATCACGTATTTAAGCGATGATGCATCGCCACCTTTGAACCCAGTTACACAACCGGTTTCATTGCTCTCTGAGCAGGACCAGAAAAATTGCACCAATCTCATCAAAATCGTTAAAAAGCACCCATCTGCATGGCCATTTCTTGTTCCAGTAGACCCCGTGAAAGCAGGTGCCCCAACTTACTTTGACGTTGTCAAGAACCCATGGATTTTGGAACCATTGAAAAGCGCCTTTCCTTAGTATATTATACCTCCGTGGAGATGGTACTTGCAGACGTCCAACTCGTTCTCGACAACTGCTACCTCTTCAACCCTCCCACAAACTCTGTAATACTCTCGCGACTCACATTGACAAGCTCTTGGAAACCCGCATCCCCAAAATTTGGCCAGCACTCAGATGGCGTAGTGGGGCCCAGGAAGACGAGTTTCAGGAGAACCCGTTCACAGAGTCACAATGGAAAGACGCAAAGTTCCTCATCAAACACTCAAATTACACAACTCTGCTTATCCCTTTTTGAAACCTGTGGATTATGTGGCTCTCAATATACCTTTATACCCTACAATTGTCAAAACACCGATGGACTTTGGAACAATGGGCAACGTGTTGATGCGCGGAGCTATACGAGCGTAAAAGCGTTCATGTCGGACCTTCAACTTGTCTTTGATAACTGCTATTTGTTTAATTCACCTGATCACGCCGTCAGTCTCGCGGCTCGGCAAGTGGAAAAGTACTTGGAAAACCAACTGTTCAAATTATGGCCCATGGTGAAATGGAGAGGTGGATCTGTGGTTGGGTTGGGTAGTGGAAGTGGAAGAGCTGCAGCGGCAGCGGCAACGGTGGCATTTAAGGCGGAGGCAAGCTTTGTGGCTCCCGTTGAAGAACCGCTCAAGCAAAAAGGAGAAGAAATTCGAGTGGAGCCGGCGCGGGAAGTAGCAGTGGACGACGAACATCTGTGGACCCTGAATCAGCAGATTACGTACCTCGTGGTACATTCAAGAAAATAACTCTGAAGAGTTCCGCCTTTAAAAGCGCTGGAACAAAAAACTACACGGATCCACCATTTGCCCACAAGAGCCTGAAAGAAAGAGATCGTCGTCATCATCGTCATCATCTGCAAAAGCGAATGACCTATCATCTTCATTGGCTCTTCTTCAACAACAAATGGCGATGTTGAAGGAAGGGAAGCGAAAGAAGCAAAAGAAGGAAGAATCTACCATGCGAACTACCCAACTGCTTGCTTCAGGCATTGCTAGCACGATCGCAGGCTTAGTCGCAAACGTGAAACGAAAGCATTCCGATGACGAGAGTTCCAGCAGTGATTCCGACAGTAGTTCCAGCAGCGACAGTGACAGTGACAGCGAAAGTGAATCGGAAGTCATCAAAATGAAACAGTTGTTGGCTTCGTTCCATTCTATCCAATCCCAAACTCAAGCTGGTGGAAGTATTCAAAACGCTGCTCCAGCCCAGCCAAAACGAATATCATATGCACCACCTCCAAAATCATGCGAGTTTTGTGAAGTTACTTCTACTTCCACCTGGCGCCGCGGGCCCTCGGGAGTTGGAACTCTGTGTAACAAGTGTGGTGTTCGATGGGCTAAAAACAATCGCCACTACTTCCCAAATAGTACCGTAGGTTCTTCTTCTTCGGTGCCGAAGAAGAAGAAACAAAAGGCGTCAACTGAAGTTGGCGTTGTTCCTGTCACATATGAACAGAAAGTGCGATTGTCTTCCATGATTGAATCGCTTTCGGAGCAACATCAAGCATCGGTATTTGAAATGATACGATCGGCTATTCCTGTGAGCAATGAAGGGGAAGAAATCGAGCTGGATATTGAAGCGATTGATGATGATTCATTGAGAAAGCTGTATGACCATGTCGAGAAATGTGTGGCAGAAGACCAAAAAGTGGAAGCTGAAAGGCAAAAAGCTGCACAGAGAGTCATTGAGGAGCTGCAAAGGAATCGCGGAGAATAGCGTATTGTGTGCATACAGTTTCAGCTTCATATTAGATAAAGATTTGGTTTTTATTTACTATGCCAACGCATGAACGACTCGCCCCACAATCAATGTAGCATGTGCTTTTAACCCCAGTTCTTTGACGGCATCAACAGCTTCACTCAGTATACCTGTCCAAACTCTTTCCCCATTATCACTGCCCCATCCAGCCTTTTCCACAATAGCAACAGGGGTGTCAGAGGATATCCGGCAGTCTCAGTCATACCCGAAACAACTCGCCGAATCCGACCCATAGCCATCAGAACCACTGTTGTCCTATTTGGAGCATACAATGGCCATTCGACTTCCTTATCTTCCTCTTCCAACCGTCCAGTCGCAATCAAAACTTGATCTGCAACTCCACGATGAGTGGGAGGAATGCCTGCCATCAACGGTCCCACCAAAGATGATGACAGTCCTGGAACAACAGAAACTTTACACATTCCAGGTGCAATTCCGTTCTTTTCGTCTCCTTCCAACACAACTACTTTCTTGGCACTGATAAGTTCTTCCCCACCTCGTCCATACACGAACGGGTCGCCCCCCTTTAACCGAACAATAGAATGACCAAGTTTCAACGCTGCAGCAGTCCAATCTTCAATTTCTTGTTGTGCCAAAGGAGCGTTCCCAAGAACCTTGCGAGTATGCAGAATGTACGGCAGACTGCGAGATCCCAAATCCCAGTCCTTCAAAGACAAATTTGGACTTGTTGTGATAACGGAGTTATTTGGACAGTCAAGGCGTACTTGATTAAATCAGCAGGAACTAGACGGTCGACAATCAGTAGTGTACAGCTTTGAATGGCGGTAATTGCAGCGACAGTCAGTAATGACGGAGTGCCTGGTCCGGCGCCAACAATAGTGAGAGTACCGGGAGTAGTAGTTGGAATAGATGGAGGAGGAATAAAAGATGTCTCGGAGAATCCAGCATTCTTGGGGGGGACAACAAAGTAAGGGTCGAGATTCACTTCAATGGGACTCAAGGAAGGCTGAAGCGACTCATTCATTGGAGAAAGCGAGGGAGAAGGAGATGGAGAAGAATTTAAAGCTGTGAGAGAGTTTGAATCTAAGGAATCCAGGTCTGCCTCATCGATTCCATATCGATTGTTTGAGACGTAGTCAAAGGTTGTGAAATGCTAAAGTCGGACAGGGCAGGGTGTCCAGGTACATAAAGAGGAGTTCGAGAAGCTTGACATGCTGCCACAAATGACGTCAGTTTCTTGATGGAAGATCCAGATGCAACACCCATCGCAAAGTCTGTACGTGTCGTATCGACAGACTCTTCGTTCTCGACAATAACAAGCGATTGGTGTTCAATTGGCAGTGAATTCAGAATGTGGGACGATTCAGGAGCGAGTGAGATGGTAACGTTGCTTCCAGATGATCGAAACGACTCAATCGCCGAGACCCACACGGAAGGTTCTTCTAGTGGCAGCGATACGATTCTCACGAGAAGATTCCTTGTCCGCGAAGGCGCGAATTCAAGCTGTAGCGGGGTGCACGAGTCCATGTTATCTTTCGCTGATGTTTTTGAAAATTTTTGGTTGACGCCATTTGTTTGACGCAATTCTATCATCTCCACATTGTCAAATGCATTGAATAATGAACAGGGAAAAGTTCTTTTACTTCTTTGGGGGTCGTTGCTTTTGCTCGCCTTTACCATTTTCTCTATTGCCATTCTTTGGTTGTTTCTGTTTCTGGGGTGCTTTGGTTGCGATTGCGTTGTTGTTGGCTTGGACCTTTGCCTTTTCGTTTTCTAGCTGAACTGCCTCCATTACTGGCATGAGAACTCCCGGTTCCTTCCTCTGTCGAAACAAATTCCCACTCGTTGTTGCGAAACACCATATTCACGCCAAATTGTTCAATCAACTCCTTCCGCTGCAGTTCTTCCTTTTGCCTCTCGAGCTCTTCCTTTTGAATTTCGGCAAATGAAGTCTTTTTGATGGTTTCGCGCATTTCTGCTTCGACTTTGCGTCGATTCATTTCTTCTTGCTGAATTTCGCTAAGTGAAGGACGGACTGATGAGCTTCCAGCGCCAAAGCTATTGCCGAAAGATCCGATACTAGGTTTCGAGTTTACTGCGGTTGCAGCCGTAGAAAGGACTCCCCACTTTCCTGGACTGGGAGTGGGAGAAACAGATGCAGCTCCCCAAATATCCGTGCTGTCTTGCCAACTCTCAGATGAGTCAATGCGAGCATTCGCTTTTGAGGTATGTTCCATGCTACTTTTTCAGTTGCAGTCGAGACAGACGACGTTGGAGTAGTAGTCTCTCGCTTCCTCTCACGTTGAGACTTTTTGGGTGGAGCAATTTTGATAGGAATGCTATTTGCAGCTAAAGTCGGAGAAGGATAGAATGGTGCAGCAATGACTGGAGGTTGTGTCGCGGTTGAGTTTGGTTTCAACAGTGACGTTTGCGAAGATGTTCCAGCTGGAACTGAAAATATGTTAGCTGGAGAAGAATCTTTTGCTGGGACAGAAAAAGGCTTGACTGGGAGACCAAGTTTGACGAGAGGTACAGTTGGCGACGACGACACAACCTTGGTAGGAGTACGATTCACATTAGATGGAGAGCCTCGCTTTGATTCAAGCTCCATGATTTCTTGGAGGCTCAACTTGGGAACCGCTTGTTCGGGAGTACTTGAGACTACTGCTCCACCCCAAGGCTTCGATGGTGTTGAAGTCGGCTGGGTTGCATTAACCACAGGAGTTGCATTTGTTGGTAACTCGCATTTTGGTGGCTTCTCAGCGGTGTCAAATTTAGTCCAAGCTGACTTTTTTCCCTTCACCGAACGCGGAGTCTGCTCTTTCTGGCTCGATCCATCAGCTTTACCTTCTCCAAGACTTAATTGATCCAAGTCAAATTGAAGAGAATCATTTGTGTCAAAGTCGGCTTCCTAGGTTTAGATGCTGATTCCTCCTTCTTGCGTGCATTCCTTTCCTTCGCCCTCAACTCTCCCAAGTAAGCCCTCGATTCAACCATAATAGCTTCATTTCGACTTGTTCTTCTTTGGCCATCACACTCGTCATATAAAGCTTTCGTTCCAAGGCTTCAACCGAAACTATCGACTGAACACGTGCGTATTCTCCATTTGGCCCTCGTAAGAAAGGGAACTTCTCAATTTGAAGCTCTTTTAAATACAATTCAATATCTGTGATAAAATATTCCGGAACAGCATCAAGAAGCCTAGACTCAATTGCAGTGGAGAGGTTCCAGCACACTATAAGATAATTTAAAATTACACAAACAATTTGGTACTTACAAAACTTGAGACAAGCTTCTTTGAGTTGTGCTGCATCATAAATATCTGCAACTTCCAGGATTTCCAACACATTCGTCAAATCAAGAAGTCCTGCCAACAAAGCGCAGATGTTGTCCTTCAATCCATCCAATAGTAATTCGTTGGCTGCACTTAAAATGTCTATCAACAGCGACATGTATTCAGTCAGGGTCCGCCGATGTGAATCCTTCAGCAAATGCGCAGCATTCAGATCCGTGTAAATCCAGTGAACAACAATTCGCATAACTTCAACCGTAATATGCTTCATATTGACAACAACAACAGGTCGATTATGGGTGCCAACAATCCATTCAGAGCTTCGATTCAAGTTCCATTGCGAACCAGGACCCAACATGGCGTCAAAGAACGGACTTCGTGCAGCCAAAAACAGTTGATGGCAAAGAATGCTTCCATTTTCAAGAACTAGTACAATGTCAGACAGAGATTGCAGGAAAGGATCCATATCTCGGCGAGCGAGGCAAGGCTCAAACGAGAGTTGGTAACGTTCGATACTTGTAGATCCAGAAATGCGGCTGTTTGGTCAAGCTCCAACAGCCGAACAAGCGCATAAAAGTCCGATTGGATTTTGACATAAAGGTTTTGATAAGTTGTAGTTCCAGCTTTTTGCTTCCCTTTTTTCTTGCTGCCAATGTCCATAGTTGAAACTACAGGAGACTCCACTTTCTCATCCTCATCCCAAGAACTTCTGATGAATCCGCCGGTATAAATAAGTTCTAACGCTGAAATGAACGCTTTGGCGAGAATTCCTTCAAAAACGATACACGAATCAAGGCAGGAGCGTCACTGGTCCCTTCAAATTCAACAGACGCTTGATAGTACTCTGTTTCGATCGCTCCTTTCTTCCCAACTTCATCAAATACCCGAAGAAATAGCTGACTTCGCGCCGATAATATAATTTGATGCGCGCTGAATAAATATTCCTGACCATTATGTCTTATCACAAGACGTACATCTACAAATGGACTTCCAGGTAAGGCAGTGCGTGCCAGACTGGAGTCATCAGGCTCTGAAAAGGGAATCATAATTTTCTTCAAATCATCGCGTAGGGTTATGGGAGCAAGAACTGTAGGAGGGGGTAGTTCATCATATCGGATAGCAGCAAAAGCACCAGACGGACTGGCATAGATAAAGCGAATATTGCGCAGGTACGGCACTTGAGCAAACTTGAAATAAACAACATCCTTATATCCCTTCGCTTCTTTTGTCTTGACTTCTTTCCTCCTACAACATTATTAACAAATTTTAATGGGAAGGAAAACTTACCTCGTTCCAGAATACACATGCCCACTCTCCGTCACAACCAAAATACACGAATCAATTCCAATCGCCACATCTTTCGCAGCCATTGCCAACTTTCTTGCCGTCCATATTCGTTTCGGTTTTGATTGAGGGAAGGTAACTTGCTGCCAAGAATTTTTGTATGCCTCTCCTTCCGCTCCAACTGGAGGGGACCACAAAAATACATCGCCTTCCTTGCTGAGGGCCGCAAATTGATGATTCCCCGAAACAATTTTGATGATTGAAGCTGTCAGGGATGATTTGGAGCTTTGGAGCAGTGGCGGTGGCGGGACTGTCAATGAAATGCGCTTTGTTTCGTGGTTACAAATGACGTAGACGTCTCCTTTTTCATACAGAATTGCAGTTGCATTATTCGTTGCTGCCACTTGAAGAATATTATCTGATTGGACCAGGGAAGTGATCTTTCGCGGTGTTGACTGAAGAGGTGACACTGCAGTCAAGTTAGATCCTGTCGAGCCTTGATGTTGTTGCTGCTGTTGGTATCCAAGTTGACCAATATTCCAGCCCCACGTAAAGATCAGTCCATTATTCGAGAACACAACCGTGTGATACTTTGTGGCAGCCGCTCCAACAATCTTGACTTTCTTCAGAGACGAATGAGTTACTTCTGTTGGAACCAAAACAGAGGCAGCCTCGATATTTGATCCGAACGTTTCGTATCCTTTTAATCAGTTTAAAATGATGAGAACCCGTTTTCAAGGCATCATACCTAGTTGGCCCCACTTATTAGATCCCCACGTAAACACCTCCCCGCTTCCAGTCACTGCCACAGTATGGTCAGGACCCGTCGCGACAAACGATACAAAGTAATCCGATAATGCATGAACAACGCTCGGCGACAGCGTCGTCTCCTCATGATTCAGCCCCAACCTACCCCCAACTCCAAACCCAAACGTATACAAATGCGTGTCGGTGAGTATCGTGGAGTGATACTTTGACAGACTCATCATGAGAATGTTTGGTTTGTGTTCGGAGAGGGTATCGTATGAGACTGGGGGTTTTAGGTGTAGATGAGGTGTTAGTTCTACACGTTCAGGGTATTGTCGGTCGTTTGAATTCGTGGCGTGGCCAAGTTGCTGTACGATAGAAAGATTTTGCGTTAGGTAGGGCTCTTTCCACATTATGTTGAGCACAGTATTACCAAGTTAGAGTTTGAGCCCCACGTCCATACTGATGAAGTGTATCTGATTTGATGAGGTTTCTGTTTCTTTGCAGTTGAGTCGTCGTCGTCCTCATCAGAGTCTTCGTCGTCTCGTGGTTTCTTGGATCCATCAGTTATCGCAGAAGTTTGATTGATTGAAAGCTGATGTATGTATCAGTGACCCGTGTATATCTGTTGGTTGAAGACTCACGTCAAGCAAATCCAAACACGTGTTTCCGTCCTTGTCTCTGACTGTCAAATCCGCATCTGGACGGCGTTGCAATACGTTCAAAGCTAGCTGTAATGAGCCATCATAGAGAGTCTGGTTGCCAGTACGAATGAGATGATGTTTTGATTTCAAACACAAGTAAACGATGTTACTCTATGCAGTACAGTCCCGCCAGATTCATCCAGAGCATTCACATCAACATCTTTCGACGAATTGGTAAGAAATGCATCCATGACAGCGGTGTCTTGAATCAGTAGCAGACATGGTGTTCCAGATGCGTCTTTTTCATTGAGAAGGGACTTCTTGGCCTCATTACTGTTGGCAGATTCAAGTAGCTTGGTAACTAGTGAGGCATCATGTGAGCGGATGGCACTCAGTAATGTGGTGTTCCGCATAAACTCAGGGTTTGCTGTCAAGTTAATGATTTGGCAGAAATTATTTCTGTGCACCTTATAATAATCGATTTATTTATTCAGAAGATACGAGGTAGAGAGATTGTATATGAGGTCCAACAGAGAGGGGAAGAGATTGAAAGACGTAGTAAGATCATTGGATCCGTTTGTCAAGAGGCACGATTTTAAGCTGCAACTTGTTGTATTGGTTTTGCAGGAATTCAGGCAAGCCAACGAAGTTTTCAATATCGCGCTGGGTAACCGTCATCAAGTCCCTGTATAACAACAAGGCTTCGTTGATTGTAAAGATACGGAATTCGGTTTCTTTTTGTTTGAGATCAATTGGAATATCTGTTGGTTCCCAAGGATGGTTGGAATCGTACACCTCGTTAGCGTGCTTGATGACCTTTTCGACGTCACGAAGCGCAAACATATAGAACAGGGCAAGTCCAGGGTAGAGGACAAGGTGTTGGTAAACAGGCATAGCGTAGAGAGCTGGGGGCAATGCCTTAAAGTTGAAAGCAACTGCAGCAGTGGTAGCCAGACCAAGAGCAGTTCCTCCCGTCACAACATAATTGTCACTCTTTGTTGTACCGCCAATCAAAGCCATGCTAGACAAGAGACCAAATCCTGCAAGGCCAGCCCGCACAAGGAGAGGTGGACTGACGACCAAGAGGGAAGAGAGGAATACACCCTTAGAGACAGTAAATCCGGAGAAGAGAGCCATCTTGATCTCTTTGGCGTACTCCATATCCTTTGGAACTGCCAGCGCAACATTAGAGAGACCACCAGAGGCCAGGAGCGAAAAGAAGATCAATGCAGCAGGATTCCTTGTAGCTATATTAGCAAATCGAGGGATTCTGACCATGGCATAGGCACCTGTTAAGGTCAAGTCAATGATGGGGATCTTTGAGGATGATGTAAGATGGAGATTGGGCAACACTTACTTCCAAATGCGAGCAATGCACCACCAGCAAAGATACCGTAAGTGTTACGCAGGTAACGCAGGGCAAAGTCGTTACTCTTGATCAAAGCGGGACCCGGATTCGCAGTAGTTTGGTTGAAGTCGAGGCTGCCGTCCAAGATCTCCGTCTCTGCATTGAGGGTCTTATCGATGACGAAGGCGGCGCCAGTGAGGCCAACGACACTTGAAACGAAGCGGGCGGTCAGACGAGCGCGGTCCTTTGTTGGTTTTGTCCACTCGGCCACGGTTTCTTTGAACGCAGTTTGAGTGTTGCCCACGAACGACGACGTTGGCGTTGACGTTGACGTTGACTGCCGCACCGAAAGTGACGAATGCAGCATTCGCAGTGAAGATGTGCGTGTCCCTTGGTGCGGCGTGGAAAGGCGGCTCGCAGGTCCGGTGGCGATCGCGAGGCGGCGGAACATGCGGCGTGTTCTTCCTTTGGTGCTGAAAATTAAAAGGAGGAGGAAGGAGCCACGAGCCTATCAGCCACACAGAGCACCGAGAGTAGTGGGAGACTTCTAACAGACTTCACGAAAGATGTAAAGAGAAAGAGGGAACGAGAGTGTAGTTGTCAAGTTGTATTCTTTTTTGTTGAAAACAGTCAATCACCATGGCTGAAGCTGCAACTCTCGAAGCCCTGCTTGCAAATCTGCCCACCCCTGCTGCCCTGCTACAGCCAGTTACCCCAACTGTCGATGCTCAAAAGAGCGAAATGCATAGAAACGCTGGAAATGTCCTCTTCAAGCGGAGGGACTGGAAAGAAGCAGCCCAAAAGTACTCTAGTGCTATACGCTGCGCGACGTTGGCTGCAGAACAACCTGAACAATCTCAACTCCGTGCCCTTGCTTTTGCGAATCGCTCGGCCGCGTTGTTTGAGCTTGGAATGTTTCGCGAGAGTCTTGTTGATGTGCACTTTGCTATGGACAATGGATATCCAGATGATTTGATGCCAAAACTGTTGAGGCGTAGAGCTTCTTGTCTCTTGGCTATTTGGAAAGATGCTTCAAGGTCTTCTTTGGTTCAATTGGAGTCTTGTTCGGCGCTGGTTGATCTGGATGATAGAAACCAAAATGGAAAAGACATTGTGGAGACTGCGTTGAAGGACGCCCTTGAGTCTGTAAAAGGAACAGAGATCGAAAAACTCGTGCAGAGGGATGTCAAGGAATGGGAGAAAGTTGCGAAATTACCATTGAAGTCTACGACAAAGTCCAAATCTGAGAAAGAAGTATGGGTGATTGGTCAAAACGACAAGACCAATGACCGAAGACTTTTGGCATCTTCTAACGTTTCTAATGGAACCGTCGTAATTCAAGAAGCTCCTACTGCGTCAGTTCTCGACCCGAAATTCTACAACTCCAGATGTTTCGAATGCTCTTCTGCATTAGGATTAGCCCCTCAGTGTTGTGATTCCTGTGTGAATGTTTGGTTTTGTTCAGCAAAGTGTAAATCGGCCCCTTTCCATACTTCAGTTTGCTTCTTCCTCCCACACATTACCCAACAACAGGACCTCCTCTCCCTTAAACTCTACTTCCTGCTACGCGATGTTCCATCTCTCACGGAGTCTATCATCTCCCTCAAGTCACACATTAACGACCGCCCCACCTCAACAATCGAAACAAGTCTCAGCCATTTTAAGACTCTCACCCTCTCCCTTAACCTCCCTGAAAATACGCCAATCCTACTCACACAGCTCTTTTACCGCATTGAATGCAACAGCTTCACGATCAAATCGACATCAACATCTGGAACAAACAGCAGCTCCACAGTCGAAACAAAGAACCAGACTCCAATCGGAACAGCAATATATGCGCGCGCAAGCTTGTTTAACCACAACTGCATTCCAAATTGTATCGCTTTCTTTGACCCGAACGGTTCCATCCGCGTTCAGACCTGTCGCGACGTCGCACAGGGCGAGGAACTGAATATTAGTTACGGACCCATGGCTGGACGTATGAATCGAGATGAGCGAAAGCAAGCTTTGAAAGAAAAGTGGTTTTTCGAGTGTCGATGTGTGGGTTGTTTGGGACAACAGGACGGTGGTGCAGTTGAGCAGAGTCGGTTTTTGAAGGCGTTTCGGTGTCCTTCTATTGGATGTGATTTCCCCGTTGATGTACGGGACAAGGTGTGTGGTGGATGTGGGGTTCCAGTCGAAGACAGTTTGCAGAAAGCTGTAAGTGGCGACCTTTCTCCGCTGATAAGTTAATAACCTACTTAACAATCTCTTAGAAACAAACAATGATGAAAGCCATGAAAGTGGTGGATTACGTACAGGCCAACACTGTCGATGAGTCTGTAGCAGTTGAGCAACTCCAAACTGCCCTCGAAGCAGCATCGGCCGTTTCTCATCCTCTAAGCCACCAGCTTTGTACATTCAAAGATGTTCTAGCTCAAATGTATGCAGATACGGGAGACTTTAACAACGCAGGAAAGTTGATTGCAAGCACCCTTCCTACAATCAGCTTGATATTTGGGGAGAAAAGTGTTGAACATGCTCAGGAAATGTTCAAACTTTGTACGTTGTGGTATTCTGCAAAAAACTTTGTGGAGTTGAAGGAAGTTGGACCAAAGTGTTTGGACTTGTATGTGAAGTTGAAGTTAGATGAGGAAGAACAGAACGAACTGGAGTTTATGCTAATGTCCTTGTAATAAATTCTTACCACGATCACCTGCAATTGCCATTCTTACACTGTTGACAGAAGGATCAATCCAATTCAAACCATCAGTATTCAGAGATTTTATTCAGAACATAAGTTCTCCAACGTACAACACGTAATTTATTCGTCCAACTTAACATCCGAAATTATTGTCTTGATCCAACTAATCCTCTTTTTAGAGGTTTCTGGTTTCTGCGGATGTTCCAGCATTTCATCTGACTCTTGACTGGGGTGAACTTTAGCATTCACGTCCGCCACAGATTGAATATTTGTTTCTTGTTTTAAAATCCCTTTCAACTGCTTAGTTCCCGAAGTTGCAAATGAAGGCATGGAGGCACGTCTATGACTGGGGGTGCGTGTCATGATAGATGGTTGTCCAATCCCTGGTTTCGTTTCGGAAGACTTGGTCAGGTCAGACAGAATTTGTGTTGCTCGGTCACGCATTCGGGAAACTAGACTGGGGGATCTCTGAACTGTTTGCGTCAAAGAAACTGGAACTAGCGTTTGGGTTACACCGTCAGAGGGTAAATCAGTTTGAAGCTGTGCGCTCTCAGCAGAAGTATCATTCACTGAATTATTCGTATTTTTGGCTGATACAACGCTGTTTGGCGGGGATGAGTTCGACAGCAGAGGTTGTTGATGCAATGAAACCTTTGAACTTCCAAAAACAGACCTCGCTGGAACAAGAGCCGCGCCAAAATTATTCAGTGGTAAGTCAAAATCAGAGGTTGTCTCCAACACTGGTGTAGCTGCATTAGGGCTTATTGACGTTGTGGCTAGTGTCAAGAAATGACATACAGCCTGTTCTTGAGGGGACATCGAGACCAGAATTGAAGGAGATCCACTCTTTGAAACAGGCACTGAGCTATCATCGACTGGAATATGATTCACGGCCAGAGAAAGTGCTTGTTTCAATATTAGAACATCTTGATTCAGTTTTTCTATTTCTCCCTTCAAGAGAGAAACTTCGTCGCGTTCAGATCTCTGCATATTCATCTCTTGCGAGATTTTTGTTTTGATGGGTTCGGAGAGTGGAGTACGCTGAAATTTGAAATATTGTGGGTCCGCCGGTTGATAGGGTGAATCCATTGGAGATGTATCGCATGATTCGGATTTGTTGATGTCCGAGGCTCGCATCCGAGTTCGTCTGGATCCATCTGTAATGGACGATCGGTTAGAATTTAATAGTCCTCCATGGTTCGTTGAATCGGTGGAATCACTACGCTGCTTGCTCACATTTAGTATCTTTTTGGGTGCACAAGGAAATAATTCTTTCACATACATCAAACGAGACTGGGAATTCGTGCCTGGCCAACACCAATTTTGGAGATTCTACAACAAATTGAAGCATGTCCTTTGCATATTTTGGTCCAAGATTTGAGTTGTTGGAATCTTTGATTTCAAAATCTGAAGTCAGTGTATGTTCATATTTTGGAATCGTTTCTACGTTCCCCGAAGTAACCGAATCACGCGGAGAACTTTGCCGAAGGATGTCTACAGCTTTGAGTCTGGAATTTAAAGCCAACGAACCAAGATCTGTGTCTAAAGACGGTGAAGTTGATTCAACAGATGGCAATGAGGAGGATGAATCCATAGACTTTTGGTTTTGCATCTTATCCTGAGTTATTTGCCTTGCTGTGACACCATAGGAGCATTTGTTTGAAGAACTGCCTGACATAGATCCCCCAACATCAGCGTCGCTAAGCCTTAAACTTTCTGCTGTGTTTTCATTGTTGGTACCAGTGAAGCTCATTGTTGCAATAGCATAAAATCTCAGGTGGGTTTCTTTTTTGAATTGAGAACAATCACCTATTGCGGTGAAGAGAAAGATCCAGAAACAGAAGAAATTTTTCAAGTATCATCCATTCATTGCAATTAATTTCTTGTAAGACTTATTTGGACTATGCAAATGACCAAAGGAATGTGTGCCAGGATTATTGAAGCACAAGAGTCATTTCTTTGTTCAGATTTTTCCAGCAAGTACTTCATTCAGAAATAAAAGGTGGCTCCTTTTAGGACAAATGACAGAAGGAAGGGAAAAATTTATTGCAAATATATGGTTGTTGAAGTGGTGCATTTAGACCATTTTAGACGTATTCTGAATGAGTTGGGTGTGCTTGACCAATACGTTCACGTTTTGCTGTTTGGTAGTTTTACGTTTCTCTCTGCAACTGCTCCGCACTCATATACTGCTAAACTGGGGTGCACAACATGATCAATGAGACTATATCAGATGATTCAGAGGGTTAATTGTAGTTTTGGACACTACTTTTTCACAAATCCCACGTCTAGTCAGTAAATCATCACCAATACAACCTATCAAGCCAAAGCAGTTGTTGAAGTGGTGCATTTAGACCAATTTAGATGTATTCTGAATGAGTTGGGTGTGCTTGACCAATACATTCACTTTTTGCTGTTTGGTAGTTTTACGTTTCTCTCTGCAACTGCTCCACACTCATATACTGCTAAACTGGGGTGCACAACATGATCAATGAGACTATATCAGATGATTCAGAGGGTTAATTGTAGTTTTGGACACTACTTTTTCACAAATCCCACGTCTACTCAGTAAATCATCACCAATACAACCTATCAAGCCAAAGCAGTTTTTGAAGTGGTGCATTTAGACCATTTTAGATGTATTCTGAATGAGTTGCGTGTGCTTGACCAATACATTCAAGTTTTGTGATTTAGAGAGATGTCTGGATCAGAGACCATCTGGTAAAAAACCCACGTCCACTCAGTGAAACTCCACCAATGCCTTCAAACCCACAAAAGTAGAGGAACAAGTCCAGCAAGGAAACTAGAACACATGTTTTGTGCAGCACTTGGGTGTACCTGACCCATGCATTCCTGTTGTGCTGTTTGTTGGTTTTACGTCTCTCTACACAGTTGCTACATTCACCATTCCAAGACATCCAAACATCTGCAAATGATATTTGAGACTATATTAGAAGATTTAGAGAGATATCTGGATCAGAGACCATCTTTCTGGAAATAAACCCACGTCCACTCAGTGAAACTCCACCAATGCCTTCAAACCTACAAAAGTAGAGGAACAAGTCCAGCAAGGAAACTAGAACACATGTTTTGTGCAGCACTTGGGTGTACCTGACCCATGCATTCCTGTTGTGCTGTTTGTTGGTTTTACGTCTCTCTACACAGTTGCTACATTCACCATTCCAAGACATCCAAGCATCTGCAAATGATATTTGAGACTATATTAGAAGATTTAGAGAGATATCTGGATCAGAGACCATCTTTCTGGAAAAAAACCCACGTCCACTCAGTGAAACTCCACCAATGCCTTCAAACCTACAAAAGTAGAGGAACAAGTCCAGCAAGGAAACTAGAACACATGTTTTGTGCAGCACTTGGATGTACCTGACCCATGCATTCCTGTTGTGCTGTTTCTTGGTTTTACGTCTCTCTACACAGTTGCTACATTCACCATTCCAAGACATCCAAGCATCTGCAAATGATATTTGAGACTATATTAGAAGATTTAGAGAGATATCTGGATCAGAGACCATCTTTCTGGAAAAAAACCCACGTCCACTCAGTGAAACTCCACCAATGCCTTCAAACCCACAAAAGTAGAGGAACAAGTCCAGCAAGGAAACTAGAACACATGTTTTGTGCAGCACTTGGGTGTACCTGACCCATGCATTCCTGTTGTGCTGTTTGTTGGTTTTACGTCTCTCTACACAGTTGCTACATTCACCATTCCAAGACATCCAACATCTGCAAATGATATTTGAGACTATATTAGAAGATTTAGAGAGATATCTGGATCAGAGACCATCTTTCTGGAAAAAAACCCACGTCCACTCAGTGAAACTCCACCAATGCCTTCAAACCCACAAAAGTAGAGGAACAAGTCCAGCAAGGAAACTAGAACACATGTTTTGTGCAGCACTTGGGTGTACCTGACCCATGCATTCCTGTTGTGCTGTTTGTTGGTTTTACGTCTCTCTACACAGTTGCTACATTCACCATTCCAAGACATCCAAGCATCTGCAAATATATTTGAGACTATATTAGAAGATTTAGAGAGATATCTGGATCAGAGACCATCTTTCTGGAAAAAAACCCACGTCCACTCAGTGAAACTCCACCAATGCCTTCAAACCTACAAAAGTAGAGGAACAAGTCCAGCAAGGAAACTAGAACACATGTTTTGTGCAGCACTTGGGTGTACCTGACCCATGCATTCCTGTTGTGCTGTTTGTTGGTTTTACGTCTCTCTACACAGTTGCTACATTCACCATTCCAAGACATCCAAGCATCTGCAAATGATATTTGAGACTATATTAGAAGATTTAGAGAGATATCTGGATCAGAGACCATCTTTCTGGAAAAAAACCCACGTCCACTCAGTGAAACTCCACCAATGCCTTCAAACCCACAAAAGTAGAGGAACAAGTCCAGCAAGGAAACTAGAACACATGTTTTGTGCAGCACTTGGGTGTACCTGACCCATGCATTCCTGTTGTGCTGTTTGTTGGTTTTACGTCTCTCTACACAGTTGCTACATTCACCATTCCAAGACATCCAACATCTGCAAATATCATTTGAGACTATATTAGAAGATTTAGAGAGATATCTGGATCAGAGACCATCTTTCTGGAAAAAAACCCACGTCCACTCAGTGAAACTCCACCAATGCCTTCAAACCTACAAAAGTAGAGGAACAAGTCCAGCAAGGAAACTAGAACACATGTTTTGTGCAGCACTTGGGTGTACCTGACCCATGCATTCCTGTTGTGCTGTTTGTTGGTTTTACGTCTCTCTACACAGTTGCTACATTCACCATTCCAAGACATCCAAGCATCTGCAAATGATATTTGAGACTATATTAGAAGATTTAGAGAGATATCTGGATCAGAGACCATCTTTCTGGAAAAAAACCCACGTCCACTCAGTGAAACTCCACCAATGCCTTCAAACCCACAAAAGTAGAGGAACAAGTCCAGCAAGGAAACTAGAACACATGTTTTGTGCAGCACTTGGGTGTACCTGACCCATGCATTCCTGTTGTGCTGTTTGTTGGTTTTACGTCTCTCTACACAGTTGCTACATTCACCATTCCAAGACATCCAAGCATCTGCAAATATCATTTGAGACTATATTAGAAGATTTAGAGAGATATCTGGATCAGAGACCATCTTTCTGGAAAAAAACCCACGTCCACTCAGTGAAACTCCACCAATGCCTTCAAACCTACAAAAGTAGAGGAACAAGTCCAGCAAGGAAACTAGAACACATGTTTTGTGCAGCACTTGGGTGTACCTGACCCATGCATTCCTGTTGTGCTGTTTGTTGGTTTTACGTCTCTCTACACAGTTGCTACATTCACCATTCCAAGACATCCAAGCATCTGCAAATATATTTGAGACTATATTAGAAGATTTAGAGAGATATCTGGATCAGAGACCATCTTTCTGGAAAAAAACCCACGTCCACTCAGTGAAACTCCACCAATGCCTTCAAACCCACAAAAGTAGAGGAACAAGTCCAGCAAGGAAACTAGAACACATGTTTTGTGCAGCACTTGGGTGTACCTGACCCATGCATTCCTGTTGTGCTGTTTGTTGGTTTTACGTCTCTCTACACAGTTGCTACATTCACCATTCCAAGACATCCAAGCATCTGCAAATGA
Source organism: Rhizoclosmatium globosum (assembly GCA_002104985.1). Taxonomy (NCBI): domain Eukaryota; kingdom Fungi; phylum Chytridiomycota; class Chytridiomycetes; order Chytridiales; family Chytriomycetaceae; genus Rhizoclosmatium; species Rhizoclosmatium globosum. The sequence continues at coordinate 371,315 of MCGO01000022.1, forward strand.
TATTTGAGACTATATTAGAAGATTTAGAGAGATATCTGGATCAGAGACCATCTTTCTGGAAAAAAACCCACGTCCACTCAGTGAAACTCCACCAATGCCTTCAAACCACAAAAGTAGAGGAACAAGTCCAGCAAGGAAACTAGAACACATGTTTTGTGCAGCACTTGGGTGTACCTGACCCATGCATTCCTGTTGTGCTGTTTGTTGGTTTTACGTCTCTCTACACAGTTGCTACATTCACCATTCCAAGACATCCAAATCTGCAAATGATATTTGAGACTATATTAGAAGATTTAGAGAGATATCTGGATCAGAGACCATCTTTCTGGAAAAAAACCCACGTCCACTCAGTGAAACTCCACCAATGCCTTCAAACCCACAAAAGTAGAGGAACAAGTCCAGCAAGGAAACTAGAACACATGTTTTGTGCAGCACTTGGGTGTACCTGACCCATGCATTCCTGTTGTGCTGTTTGTTGGTTTTACGTCTCTCTACACAGTTGCTACATTCACCATTCCAAGACATCCAAGCATCTGCAAATGATATTTGAGACTATATTAGAAGATTTAGAGAGATATCTGGATCAGAGACCATCTTTCTGGAAAAAAACCCACGTCCACTCAGTGAAACTCCACCAATGCCTTCAAACCACAAAAGTAGAGGAACAAGTCCAGCAAGGAAACTAGAACACATGTTTTGTGCAGCACTTGGGTGTACCTGACCCATGCATTCCTGTTGTGCTGTTTGTTGGTTTTACGTCTCTCTACACAGTTGCTACATTCACCATTCCAAGACATCCAAGCATCTGCAAATGATATTTGAGACTATATTAGAAGATTTAGAGAGATATCTGGATCAGAGACCATCTTTCTGGAAAAAAACCCACGTCCACTCAGTGAAACTCCACCAATGCCTTCAAACCTACAAAAGTAGAGGAACAAGTCCAGCAAGGAAACTAGAACACATGTTTTGTGCAGCACTTGGGTGTACCTGACCCATGCATTCCTGTTGTGCTGTTTGTTGGTTTTACGTCTCTCTACACAGTTGCTACATTCACCATTCCAAGACATCCAAGCATCTGCAAATGATATTTGAGACTATATTAGAAGATTTAGAGAGATATCTGGATCAGAGACCATCTTTCTGGAAAAAAACCCACGTCCACTCAGTGAAACTCCACCAATGCCTTCAAACCCACAAAAGTAGAGGAACAAGTCCAGCAAGGAAACTAGAACACATGTTTTGTGCAGCACTTGGGTGTACCTGACCCATGCATTCCTGTTGTGCTGTTTGTTGGTTTTACGTCTCTCTACACAGTTGCTACATTCACCATTCCAAGACATCCAAGCATCTGCAAATGATATTTGAGACTATATTAGAAGATTTAGAGAGATATCTGGATCAGAGACCATCTTTCTGGAAAAAAACCCACGTCCACTCAGTGAAACTCCACCAATGCCTTCAAACCTACAAAAGTAGAGGAACAAGTCCAGCAAGGAAACTAGAACACATGTTTTGTGCAGCACTTGGGTGTACCTGACCCATGCATTCCTGTTGTGCTGTTTGTTGGTTTTACGTCTCTCTACACAGTTGCTACATTCACCATTCCAAGACATCCAAGCATCTGCAAATGATATTTGAGACTATATTAGAAGATTTAGAGAGATATCTGGATCAGAGACCATCTTTCTGGAAAAAAACCCACGTCCACTCAGTGAAACTCCACCAATGCCTTCAAACCCACAAAAGTAGAGGAACAAGTCCAGCAAGGAAACTAGAACACATGTTTTGTGCAGCACTTGGGTGTACCTGACCATGCATTCCTGTTTGCTGTTTGTTGGTTTTACGTTCTCTCTCAATGCTCCACATTCATACTCCTAAACTTGCACAAATGATATGAGACTATATTCAGATTTAGAGGTATTGTAGTTTTGGACACACTTTTTAAAACCCACGTCACTCAGTAAACCCACCAATCAACCTATCAAGCCAAAGCAGTTGTTGAAGTAGTGCATTTAGACACTTACACGTATTTGATGAGTTGGGTGTGCTTGACCAATGCGTTCACGTTTTGCTGTTTGGTGGTTTTAGTTTCTCTCTGCAGCTGCTCCACATCATATACTCTAAACTGGGGTGCACAACATGATCAGTGAGACTATATCAGATGATTCAGAGGGTTAATTGTAGTTTTGGACACTACTTTTTCACAAATCCCACGTCTACTCAGTAAACCATCACCAATACAACCTATCAAGCCAAAGCAGTTGTTGAAGTAGTGCATTTAGACCACTTTACACGTATTCTGAATGAGTTGGGTGTGCTTGACCAATGCGTTCACGTTTTGCTGTTTGGTGGTTTTACGTTTCTCTCTGCACTGCTCCAGATCATATACTACTAAACTGGGGTGCACAACATGATCAGTGAGACTATATCAGATGATTCAGAGGGTTAATTGTAGTTTTGGACACTACTTTTTCACAAATCCCACGTCTACTCAGTAAACCATCACCAATACAACCTATCAAGCCAAAGCAGTTGTTGAAGTAGTGCATTTAGACCACTTTACACGTATTCTGAATGAGTTGGGTGTGCTTGACCAATGCGTTCACGTTTTGCTGTTTGGTGGTTTTACGTTTCTCTCTGCAGCTGCTCCAGAGTCATATACTACTAAACTGGGGTGCACAACATGATCAGTGAGACTATATCAGATGATTCAGAGGGTTAATTGTAGTTTTGGACACTACTTTTTCACAAATCCCACGTCTACTCAGCAAACCATCACCAATACAACCTATCAAGCCAAAGCAGTTGTTGAAGTAGTGCATTTAGACCACTTTACACGTATTCTGAATGAGTTGGGTGTGCTTGACCAATGCGTTCACGTTTTGCTGTTTGGTGGTTTTACGTTTCTCTCTGCAGCTGCTCCAGAGTCATATACTACTAAACTGGGGTGCACAACATGATCAGTGAGACTATATCAGATGATTCAGAGGGTTAATTGTAGTTTTGGACACTACTTTTTCACAAATCCCACGTCTACTCAGTAAACCATCACCAATACAACCTATCAAGCCAAAGCAGTTGTTGAAGTAGTGCATTTAGACCACTTTACACGTATTCTGAATGAGTTGGGTGTGCTTGACCAATGCGTTCACGTTTTGCTGTTTGGTGGTTTTGAGTTTCTCTCTGCAGCTGCTCCAGAGTCATATACTACTAAACTGGGGTGCACAACATGATCAGTGAGACTATATCAGATGATTCAGAGGGTTAATTGTAGTTTTGGACACTACTTTTTCACAAATCCCACGTCTACTCAGTAAACCATCACCAATACAACCTATCAAGCCAAAGCAGTTGTTGAAGTAGTGCATTTAGACCACTTTACACGTATTCTGAATGAGTTGGGTGTGCTTGACCAATGCGTTCACGTTTTGCTGTTTGGTGGTTTTAGTTTCTCTCTGCAGCTGCTCCAGAGTCATATACTACTAAACTGGGGTGCACAACATGATCAGTGAGACTATATCAGATGATTCAGAGGGTTAATTGTAGTTTTGGACACTACTTTTTCACAAATCCCACGTCTACTCAGCAAACCATCACCAATACAACCTATCAAGCCAAAGCAGTTGTTGAAGTAGTGCATTTAGACCACTTTACACGTATTCTGAATGAGTTGGGTGTGCTTGACCAATGCGTTCACGTTTTGCTGTTTGGTGGTTTTGAGTTTCTCTCTGCAGCTGCTCCAGAGTCATATACTACTAAACTGGGGTGCACAACATGATCAGTGAGACTATATCAGATGATTCAGAGGGTTAATTGTAGTTTTGGACACTACTTTTTCACAAATCCCACGTCTACTCAGTAAACCATCACCAATACAACCTATCAAGCCAAAGCAGTTGTTGAAGTAGTGCATTTAGACCACTTTACACGTATTCTGAATGAGTTGGGTGTGCTTGACCAATGCGTTCACGTTTTGCTGTTTGGTGGTTTTAGTTTCTCTCTGCAGCTGCTCCAGAGTCATATACTACTAAACTGGGGTGCACAACATGATCAGTGAGACTATATCAGATGATTCAGAGGGTTAATTGTAGTTTTGGACACTACTTTTTCACAAATCCCACGTCTACTCAGTAAACCATCACCAATACAACCTATCAAGCCAAAGCAGTTGTTGAAGTAGTGCATTTAGACCACTTTACACGTATTCTGAATGAGTTGGGTGTGCTTGACCAATGCGTTCACGTTTTGCTGTTTGGTGGTTTTACGTTTCTCTCTGCAGCTGCTCCAGATCATATACTACTAAACTGGGGTGCACAACATGATCAGTGAGACTATATCAGATGATTCAGAGGGTTAATTGTAGTTTTGGACACTACTTTTTCACAAATCCCACGTCTACTCAGTAAACCATCACCAATACAACCTATCAAGCCAAAGCAGTTGTTGAAGTAGTGCATTTAGACCACTTTACACGTATTCTGAATGAGTTGGGTGTGCTTGACCAATGCGTTCACGTTTTGCTGTTTGGTGGTTTTGAGTTTCTCTCTGCAGCTGCTCCAGAGTCATATACTACTAAACTGGGGTGCACAACATGATCAGTGAGACTATATCAGATGATTCAGAGGGTTAATTGTAGTTTTGGACACTACTTTTTCACAAATCCCACGTCTACTCAGTAAACCATCACCAATACAACCTATCAAGCCAAAGCAGTTGTTGAAGTAGTGCATTTAGACCACTTTACACGTATTCTGAATGAGTTGGGTGTGCTTGACCAATGCGTTCACGTTTTGCTGTTTGGTGGTTTTGAGTTTCTCTCTGCAGCTGCTCCAGAGTCATATACTACTAAACTGGGGTGCACAACATGATCAGTGAGACTATATCAGATGATTCAGAGGGTTAATTGTAGTTTTGGACACTACTTTTTCACAAATCCCACGTCTACTCAGTAAACCATCACCAATACAACCTATCAAGCCAAAGCAGTTGTTGAAGTAGTGCATTTAGACCACTTTACACGTATTCTGAATGAGTTGGGTGTGCTTGACCAATGCGTTCACGTTTTGCTGTTTGGTGGTTTTACGTTTCTCTCTGCAACTGCTCCACATCATATACTGCTAAACTGGGTGCACAACATGATCAGTGAGACTATATCAGATGATTCAGAGGGTTAATTGTAGTTTTGGACACTACTTTTTCACAAATCCCACGTCTACTCAGTAAACCATCACCAATACAACCTATCAAGCCAAAGCAGTTGTTGAAGTAGTGCATTTAGACCACTTTACACGTATTCTGAATGAGTTGGGTGTGCTTGACCAATGCGTTCACGTTTTGCTGTTTGGTGGTTTTACGTTTCTCTCTGCAACTGCTCCACACTCATATACTGCTAAACTGGGGTGCACAACATGATCAGTGAGACTATATCAGATGATTCAGAGGGTTAATTGTAGTTTTGGACACTACTTTTTCACAAATCCCACGTCTACTCAGTAAACCATCACCAATACAACCTATCAAGCCAAAGCAGTTGTTGAAGTAGTGCATTTAACCACTTTACACGTATTCTGAATGAGTTGGGTGTGCTTGACCAATGCGTTCACGTTTTGCTGTTTGGTGGTTTTACGTTTCTCTCTGCACTGCTCCAGATCATATACTACTAAACTGGGTGCACAACATGATCAGTGAGACTATATCAGATGATTCAGAGGGTTAATTGTAGTTTTGGACACTACTTTTTCACAAATCCCACGTCTACTCAGTAAACCATCACCAATACAACCTATCAAGCCAAAGCAGTTGTTGAAGTAGTGCATTTAACCACTTTACACGTATTCTGAATGAGTTGGGTGTGCTTGACCAATGCGTTCACGTTTTGCTGTTTGGTGGTTTTACGTTTCTCTCTGCAACTGCTCCACACTCATATACTGCTAAACTGGGGTGCACAACATGATCAGTGAGACTATATCAGATGATTCAGAGGGTTAATTGTAGTTTTGGACACTACTTTTTCACAAATCCCACGTCTACTCAGTAAACCATCACCAATACAACCTATCAAGCCAAAGCAGTTGTTGAAGTAGTGCATTTAGACCACTTTACACGTATTCTGAATGAGTTGGGTGTGCTTGACCAATGCGTTCACGTTTTGCTGTTTGGTGGTTTTACGTTTCTCTCTGCAACTGCTCCACACTCATATACTGCTAAACTGGGTGCACAACATGATCAGTGAGACTATATCAGATGATTCAGAGGGTTAATTGTAGTTTTGGACACTACTTTTTCACAAATCCCACGTCTACTCAGTAAACCATCACCAATACAACCTATCAAGCCAAAGCAGTTGTTGAAGTAGTGCATTTAAACCACTTTACACGTATTCTGAATGAGTTGGGTGTGCTTGACCAATGCGTTCACGTTTTGCTGTTTGGTGGTTTTAGTTTCTCTCTGCACTGCTCCAGATCATATACTGCTAAACTGGGGTGCACAACATGATCAGTGAGACTATATCAGATGATTCAGAGGGTTAATTGTAGTTTTGGACACTACTTTTTCACAAATCCCACGTCTACTCAGTAAACCATCACCAATACAACCTATCAAGCCAAAGCAGTTGTTGAAGTAGTGCATTTAAACCACTTTACACGTATTCTGAATGAGTTGGGTGTGCTTGACCAATGCGTTCACGTTTTGCTGTTTGGTGGTTTTACGTTTCTCTCTGCACTGCTCCACACTCATATACTGCTAAACTGGGGTGCACAACATGATCAGTGAGACTATATCAGATGATTCAGAGGGTTAATTGTAGTTTTGGACACTACTTTTTCACAAATCCCACGTCTACTCAGTAAACCATCACCAATACAACCTATCAAGCCAAAGCAGTTGTTGAAGTAGTGCATTTAAACCACTTTACACGTATTCTGAATGAGTTGGGTGTGCTTGACCAATGCGTTCACGTTTTGCTGTTTGGTGGTTTTACGTTTCTCTCTGCAACTGCTCCACACTCATATACTGCTAAACTTGGGTGCACAACATGATCAGTGAGACTATATCAGATGATTCAGAGGGTTAATTGTAGTTTTGGACACTACTTTTTCACAAATCCCACGTCTACTCAGTAAACCATCACCAATACAACCTATCAAGCCAAAGCAGTTGTTGAAGTAGTGCATTTAGACCACTTTACACGTATTCTGAATGAGTTGGGTGTGCTTGACCAATGCGTTCACGTTTTGCTGTTTGGTGGTTTTGAGTTTCTCTCTGCAGCTGCTCCAGATCATATACTGCTAAACTGGGGTGCACAACATGATCAGTGAGACTATATCAGATGATTCAGAGGGTTAATTGTAGTTTTGGACACTACTTTTTCACAAATCCCACGTCTACTCAGTAAACCATCACCAATACAACCTATCAAGCCAAAGCAGTTGTTGAAGTAGTGCATTTAAACCACTTTACACGTATTCTGAATGAGTTGGGTGTGCTTGACCAATGCGTTCACGTTTTGCTGTTTGGTGGTTTTACGTTTCTCTCTGCACTGCTCCACATCATATACTGCTAAACTGGGGTGCACAACATGATCAGTGAGACTATATCAGATGATTCAGAGGGTTAATTGTAGTTTTGGACACTACTTTTTCACAAATCCCACGTCTACTCAGTAAACCATCACCAATACAACCTATCAAGCCAAAGCAGTTGTTGAAGTAGTGCATTTAAACCACTTTACACGTATTCTGAATGAGTTGGGTGTGCTTGACCAATGCGTTCACGTTTTGCTGTTTGGTGGTTTTACGTTTCTCTCTGCAACTGCTCCACACTCATATACTGCTAAACTTGGGTGCACAACATGATCAGTGAGACTATATCAGATGATTCAGAGGGTTAATTGTAGTTTTGGACACTACTTTTTCACAAATCCCACGTCTACTCAGTAAACCATCACCAATACAACCTATCAAGCCAAAGCAGTTGTTGAAGTAGTGCATTTAAACCACTTTACACGTATTCTGAATGAGTTGGGTGTGCTTGACCAATGCGTTCACGTTTTGCTGTTTGGTGGTTTTAGTTTCTCTCTGCAACTGCTCCACACTCATATACTGCTAAACTGGGGTGCACAACATGATCAGTGAGACTATATCAGATGATTCAGAGGGTTAATTGTAGTTTTGGACACTACTTTTTCACAAATCCCACGTCTACTCAGTAAACCATCACCAATACAACCTATCAAGCCAAAGCAGTTGTTGAAGTAGTGCATTTAGACCACTTTACACGTATTCTGAATGAGTTGGGTGTGCTTGACCAATGCGTTCACGTTTTGCTGTTTGGTGGTTTTAGTTTCTCTCTGCAGCTGCTCCAGATCATATACTGCTAAACTGGGGTGCACAACATGATCAGTGAGACTATATCAGATGATTCAGAGGGTTAATTGTAGTTTTGGACACTACTTTTTCACAAATCCCACGTCTACTCAGTAAACCATCACCAATACAACCTATCAAGCCAAAGCAGTTGTTGAAGTAGTGCATTTAAACCACTTTACACGTATTCTGAATGAGTTGGGTGTGCTTGACCAATGCGTTCACGTTTTGCTGTTTGGTGGTTTTACGTTTCTCTCTGCAACTGCTCCACACTCATATACTGCTAAACTGGGGTGCACAACATGATCAGTGAGACTATATCAGATGATTCAGAGGGTTAATTGTAGTTTTGGACACTACTTTTTCACAAATCCCACGTCTACTCAGTAAACCATCACCAATACAACCTATCAAGCCAAAGCAGTTGTTGAAGTAGTGCATTTAAACCACTTTACACGTATTCTGAATGAGTTGGGTGTGCTTGACCAATGCGTTCACGTTTTGCTGTTTGGTGGTTTTAGTTTCTCTCTGCACTGCTCCAATCATATACTGCTAAACTGGGGTGCACAACATGATCAGTGAGACTATATCAGATGATTCAGAGGGTTAATTGTAGTTTTGGACACTACTTTTTCACAAATCCCACGTCTACTCAGCAAACCATCACCAATACAACCTATCAAGCCAAAGCAGTTGTTGAAGTAGTGCATTTAAACCACTTTACACGTATTCTGAATGAGTTGGGTGTGCTTGACCAATGCGTTCACGTTTTGCTGTTTGGTGGTTTTACGTTTCTCTCTGCAACTGCTCCACACTCATATACTGCTAAACTGGGGTGCACAACATGATCAGTGAGACTATATCAGATGATTCAGAGGGTTAATTGTAGTTTTGGACACTACTTTTTCACAAATCCCACGTCTACTCAGCAAACCATCACCAATACAACCTATCAAGCCAAAGCAGTTGTTGAAGTAGTGCATTTAGACCACTTTACACGTATTCTGAATGAGTTGGGTGTGCTTGACCAATGCGTTCACGTTTTGCTGTTTGGTGGTTTTAGTTTCTCTCTGCAACTGCTCCACACTCATATACTGCTAAACTGGGGTGCACAACATGATCAGTGAGACTATATCAGATGATTCAGAGGGTTAATTGTAGTTTTGGACACTACTTTTTCACAAATCCCACGTCTACTCAGTAAACCATCACCAATACAACCTATCAAGCCAAAGCAGTTGTTGAAGTAGTGCATTTAACCACTTTACACGTATTCTGAATGAGTTGGGTGTGCTTGACCAATGCGTTCACGTTTTGCTGTTTGGTGGTTTTAGTTTCTCTCTGCAACTGCTCCACACTCATATACTGCTAAACTGGGGTGCACAACATGATCAGTGAGACTATATCAGATGATTCAGAGGGTTAATTGTAGTTTTGGACACTACTTTTTCACAAATCCCACGTCTACTCAGTAAACCATCACCAATACAACCTATCAAGCCAAAGCAGTTGTTGAAGTAGTGCATTTAAACCACTTTACACGTATTCTGAATGAGTTGGGTGTGCTTGACCAATGCGTTCACGTTTTGCTGTTTGGTGGTTTTACGTTTCTCTCTGCAACTGCTCCACACTCATATACTGCTAAACTGGGGTGCACAACATGATCAGTGAGACTATATCAGATGATTCAGAGGGTTAATTGTAGTTTTGGACACTACTTTTTCACAAATCCCACGTCTACTCAGTAAACCATCACCAATACAACCTATCAAGCCAAAGCAGTTGTTGAAGTAGTGCATTTAAACCACTTTACACGTATTCTGAATGAGTTGGGTGTGCTTGACCAATGCGTTCACGTTTTGCTGTTTGGTGGTTTTACGTTTCTCTCTGCAACTGCTCCACACTCATATACTGCTAAACTGGGTGCACAACATGATCAGTGAGACTATATCAGATGATTCAGAGGGTTAATTGTAGTTTTGGACACTACTTTTTCACAAATCCCACGTCTACTCAGTAAACCATCACCAATACAACCTATCAAGCCAAAGCAGTTGTTGAAGTAGTGCATTTAAACCACTTTACACGTATTCTGAATGAGTTGGGTGTGCTTGACCAATGCGTTCACGTTTTGCTGTTTGGTGGTTTTACGTTTCTCTCTGCAACTGCTCCACACTCATATACTGCTAAACTGGGGTGCACAACATGATCAGTGAGACTATATCAGATGATTCAGAGGGTTAATTGTAGTTTTGGACACTACTTTTTCACAAATCCCACGTCTACTCAGAAACCATCACCAATACAACCTATCAAGCCAAAGCAGTTGTTGAAGTAGTGCATTTAGACCACTTTACACGTATTCTGAATGAGTTGGGTGTGCTTGACCAATGCGTTCACGTTTTGCTGTTTGGTGGTTTTACGTTTCTCTCTGCAACTGCTCCACACTCATATACTGCTAAACTGGGGTGCACAACATGATCAGTGAGACTATATCAGATGATTCAGAGGTTAATTGTAGTTTTGGACACTACTTTTTCACAAATCCCACGTCTACTCAGTAAACCATCACCAATACAACCTATCAAGCCAAAGCAGTTGTTGAAGTAGTGCATTTACCACTTTAACGTATTCTGAATGAGTTTGTTTGTTTTTTTGTTTTTGTTTTGTTTTCTTGACTGTCCATTTTTGTAATCAGTGAGACTTATCAGATGATTCAGGGTTAATTGTAGTTTTGGACACTACTTTTTCACAAATCCCACGTCTACTCAGTAAACCATCACCAATACAACCTATCAAGCCAAAGCAGTTGTTGAAGTAGTGCATTTAGACCACTTTACACGTATTCTGAATGAGTTGGGTGTGCTTGACCAATGCGTTCACGTTTTGCTGTTTGGTGGTTTTACGTTTCTCTCTGCAACTGCTCCACACTCATATACTGCTAAACTGGGGTGCACAACATGATCAGTGAGACTATATCAGATGATTCAGAGGGTTAATTGTAGTTTTGGACACTACTTTTTCACAAATCCCACGTCTACTCAGTAAACCATCACCAATACAACCTATCAAGCCAAAGCAGTTGTTGAAGTAGTGCATTTAGACCACTTTACACGTATTCTGAATGAGTTGGGTGTGCTTGACCAATGCGTTCACGTTTTGCTGTTTGGTGGTTTTACGTTTCTCTCTGCAACTGCTCCACACTCATATACTGCTAAACTGGGGTGCACAACATGATCAGTGAGACTATATCAGATGATTCAGAGGGTTAATTGTAGTTTTGGACACTACTTTTTCACAAATCCCACGTCTACTCAGTAAACCATCACCAATACAACCTATCAAGCCAAAGCAGTTGTTGAAGTAGTGCATTTAGACCACTTTACACGTATTCTGAATGAGTTGGGTGTGCTTGACCAATGCGTTCACGTTTTGCTGTTTGGTGGTTTTACGTTTCTCTCTGCAACTGCTCCACACTCATATACTGCTAAACTGGGTGCACAACATGATCAGTGAGACTATATCAGATGATTCAGAGGGTTAATTGTAGTTTTGGACACTACTTTTTCACAAATCCCACGTCTACTCAGTAAACCATCACCAATACAACCTATCAAGCCAAAGCAGTTGTTGAAGTAGTGCATTTAAACCACTTTACACGTATTCTGAATGAGTTGGGTGTGCTTGACCAATGCGTTCACGTTTTGCTGTTTGGTGGTTTTACGTTTCTCTCTGCAACTGCTCCACACTCATATACTGCTAAACTGGGGTGCACAACATGATCAGTGAGACTATATCAGATGATTCAGAGGGTTAATTGTAGTTTTGGACACTACTTTTTCACAAATCCCACGTCTACTCAGTAAACCATCACCAATACAACCTATCAAGCCAAAGCAGTTGTTGAAGTAGTGCATTTAGACCACTTTACACGTATTCTGAATGAGTTGGGTGTGCTTGACCAATGCGTTCACGTTTTGCTGTTTGGTGGTTTTACGTTTCTCTCTGCAACTGCTCCACACTCATATACTGCTAAACTGGGGTGCACAACATGATCAGTGAGACTATATCAGATGATTCAGAGGGTTAATTGTAGTTTTGGACACTACTTTTTCACAAATCCCACGTCTACTCAGTAAACCATCACCAATACAACCTATCAAGCCAAAGCAGTTGTTGAAGTAGTGCATTTAAACCACTTTACACGTATTCTGAATGAGTTGGGTGTGCTTGACCAATGCGTTCACGTTTTGCTGTTTGGTGGTTTTACGTTTCTCTCTGCAACTGCTCCACACTCATATACTGCTAAACTGGGTGCACAACATGATCAGTGAGACTATATCAGATGATTCAGAGGGTTAATTGTAGTTTTGGACACTACTTTTTCACAAATCCCACGTCTACTCAGTAAACCATCACCAATACAACCTATCAAGCCAAAGCAGTTGTTGAAGTAGTGCATTTAAACCACTTTACACGTATTCTGAATGAGTTGGGTGTGCTTGACCAATGCGTTCACGTTTTGCTGTTTGGTGGTTTTACGTTTCTCTCTGCAACTGCTCCACACTCATATACTGCTAAACTGGGGTGCACAACATGATCAGTGAGACTATATCAGATGATTCAGAGGGTTAATTGTAGTTTTGGACACTACTTTTTCACAAATCCCACGTCTACTCAGTAAACCATCACCAATACAACCTATCAAGCCAAAGCAGTTGTTGAAGTAGTGCATTTAAACCACTTTACACGTATTCTGAATGAGTTGGGTGTGCTTGACCAATGCGTTCACGTTTTGCTGTTTGGTGGTTTTACGTTTCTCTCTGCAACTGCTCCACACTCATATACTGCTAAACTGGGTGCACAACATGATCAGTGAGACTATATCAGATGATTCAGAGGGTTAATTGTAGTTTTGGACACTACTTTTTCACAAATCCCACGTCTACTCAGCAAACCATCACCAATACAACCTATCAAGCCAAAGCAGTTGTTGAAGTAGTGCATTTAAACCACTTTACACGTATTCTGAATGAGTTGGGTGTGCTTGACCAATGCGTTCACGTTTTGCTGTTTGGTGGTTTTACGTTTCTCTCTGCAACTGCTCCACACTCATATACTGCTAAACTGGGGTGCACAACATGATCAGTGAGACTATATCAGATGATTCAGAGGGTTAATTGTAGTTTTGGACACTACTTTTTCACAAATCCCACGTCTACTCAGTAAACCATCACCAATACAACCTATCAAGCCAAAGCAGTTGTTGAAGTAGTGCATTTAACCACTTTACACGTATTCTGAATGAGTTGGGTGTGCTTGACCAATGCGTTCACGTTTTGCTGTTTGGTGGTTTTACGTTTCTCTCTGCAACTGCTCCACACTCATATACTGCTAAACTGGGTGCACAACATGATCAGTGAGACTATATCAGATGATTCAGAGGGTTAATTGTAGTTTTGGACACTACTTTTTCACAAATCCCACGTCTACTCAGTAAACCATCACCAATACAACCTATCAAGCCAAAGCAGTTGTTGAAGTAGTGCATTTAAACCACTTTACACGTATTCTGAATGAGTTGGGTGTGCTTGACCAATGCGTTCACGTTTTGCTGTTTGGTGGTTTTACGTTTCTCTCTGCAACTGCTCCACACTCATATACTGCTAAACTGGGTGCACAACATGATCAGTGAGACTATATCAGATGATTCAGAGGGTTAATTGTAGTTTTGGACACTACTTTTTCACAAATCCCACGTCTACTCAGAAACCATCACCAATACAACCTATCAAGCCAAAGCAGTTGTTGAAGTAGTGCATTTAAACCACTTTACACGTATTCTGAATGAGTTGGGTGTGCTTGACCAATGCGTTCACGTTTTGCTGTTTGGTGGTTTTACGTTTCTCTCTGCAACTGCTCCACACTCATATACTGCTAAACTTGGGTGCACAACATGATCAGTGAGACTATATCAGATGATTCAGAGGGTTAATTGTAGTTTTGGACACTACTTTTTCACAAATCCCACGTCTACTCAGCAAACCATCACCAATACAACCTATCAAGCCAAAGCAGTTGTTGAAGTAGTGCATTTAAACCACTTTACACGTATTCTGAATGAGTTGGGTGTGCTTGACCAATGCGTTCACGTTTTGCTGTTTGGTGGTTTTACGTTTCTCTCTGCAACTGCTCCACACTCATATACTGCTAAACTGGGGTGCACAACATGATCAGTGAGACTATATCAGATGATTCAGAGGGTTAATTGTAGTTTTGGACACTACTTTTTCACAAATCCCACGTCTACTCAGTAAACCATCACCAATACAACCTATCAAGCCAAAGCAGTTGTTGAAGTAGTGCATTTAAACCACTTTACACGTATTCTGAATGAGTTGGGTGTGCTTGACCAATGCGTTCACGTTTTGCTGTTTGGTGGTTTTACGTTTCTCTCTGCAACTGCTCCACACTCATATACTGCTAAACTTGGGTGCACAACATGATCAGTGAGACTATATCAGATGATTCAGAGGGTTAATTGTAGTTTTGGACACTACTTTTTCACAAATCCCACGTCTACTCAGCAAACCATCACCAATACAACCTATCAAGCCAAAGCAGTTGTTGAAGTAGTGCATTTAAACCACTTTACACGTATTCTGAATGAGTTGGGTGTGCTTGACCAATGCGTTCACGTTTTGCTGTTTGGTGGTTTTACGTTTCTCTCTGCAACTGCTCCACACTCATATACTGCTAAACTGGGTGCACAACATGATCAGTGAGACTATATCAGATGATTCAGAGGGTTAATTGTAGTTTTGGACACTACTTTTTCACAAATCCCACGTCTACTCAGTAAACCATCACCAATACAACCTATCAAGCCAAAGCAGTTGTTGAAGTAGTGCATTTAACCACTTTACACGTATTCTGAATGAGTTGGGTGTGCTTGACCAATGCGTTCACGTTTTGCTGTTTGGTGGTTTTACGTTTCTCTCTGCAACTGCTCCACACTCATATACTGCTAAACTGGGGTGCACAACATGATCAGTGAGACTATATCAGATGATTCAGAGGGTTAATTGTAGTTTTGGACACTACTTTTTCACAAATCCCACGTCTACTCAGTAAACCATCACCAATACAACCTATCAAGCCAAAGCAGTTGTTGAAGTAGTGCATTTAAACCACTTTACACGTATTCTGAATGAGTTGGGTGTGCTTGACCAATGCGTTCACGTTTTGCTGTTTGGTGGTTTTACGTTTCTCTCTGCAACTGCTCCACACTCATATACTGCTAAACTGGGTGCACAACATGATCAGTGAGACTATATCAGATGATTCAGAGGGTTAATTGTAGTTTTGGACACTACTTTTTCACAAATCCCACGTCTACTCAGTAAACCATCACCAATACAACCTATCAAGCCAAAGCAGTTGTTGAAGTAGTGCATTTAAACCACTTTACACGTATTCTGAATGAGTTGGGTGTGCTTGACCAATGCGTTCACGTTTTGCTGTTTGGTGGTTTTACGTTTCTCTCTGCAACTGCTCCACACTCATATACTGCTAAACTGGGTGCACAACATGATCAGTGAGACTATATCAGATGATTCAGAGGGTTAATTGTAGTTTTGGACACTACTTTTTCACAAATCCCACGTCTACTCAGCAAACCATCACCAATACAACCTATCAAGCCAAAGCAGTTGTTGAAGTAGTGCATTTAAACCACTTTACACGTATTCTGAATGAGTTGGGTGTGCTTGACCAATGCGTTCACGTTTTGCTGTTTGGTGGTTTTACGTTTCTCTCTGCAACTGCTCCACACTCATATACTGCTAAACTGGGGTGCACAACATGATCAGTGAGACTATATCAGATGATTCAGAGGGTTAATTGTAGTTTTGGACACTACTTTTTCACAAATCCCACGTCTACTCAGAAACCATCACCAATACAACCTATCAAGCCAAAGCAGTTGTTGAAGTAGTGCATTTAAACCACTTTACACGTATTCTGAATGAGTTGGGTGTGCTTGACCAATGCGTTCACGTTTTGCTGTTTGGTGGTTTTACGTTTCTCTCTGCAACTGCTCCACACTCATATACTGCTAAACTGGGTGCACAACATGATCAGTGAGACTATATCAGATGATTCAGAGGGTTAATTGTAGTTTTGGACACTACTTTTTCACAAATCCCACGTCTACTCAGCAAACCATCACCAATACAACCTATCAAGCCAAAGCAGTTGTTGAAGTAGTGCATTTAAACCACTTTACACGTATTCTGAATGAGTTGGGTGTGCTTGACCAATGCGTTCACGTTTTGCTGTTTGGTGGTTTTACGTTTCTCTCTGCAACTGCTCCACACTCATATACTGCTAAACTTGGGGTGCACAACATGATCAGTGAGACTATATCAGATGATTCAGAGGGTTAATTGTAGTTTTGGACACTACTTTTTCACAAATCCCACGTCTACTCAGAAACCATCACCAATACAACCTATCAAGCCAAAGCAGTTGTTGAAGTAGTGCATTTAACCACTTTACACGTATTCTGAATGAGTTGGGTGTGCTTGACCAATGCGTTCACGTTTTGCTGTTTGGTGGTTTTACGTTTCTCTCTGCAACTGCTCCACACTCATATACTGCTAAACTGGGGTGCACAACATGATCAGTGAGACTATATCAGATGATTCAGAGGGTTAATTGTAGTTTTGGACACTACTTTTTCACAAATCCCACGTCTACTCAGCAAACCATCACCAATACAACCTATCAAGCCAAAGCAGTTGTTGAAGTAGTGCATTTAAACCACTTTACACGTATTCTGAATGAGTTGGGTGTGCTTGACCAATGCGTTCACGTTTTGCTGTTTGGTGGTTTTACGTTTCTCTCTGCAACTGCTCCACACTCATATACTGCTAAACTGGGGTGCACAACATGATCAGTGAGACTATATCAGATGATTCAGAGGGTTAATTGTAGTTTTGGACACTACTTTTTCACAAATCCCACGTCTACTCAGTAAACCATCACCAATACAACCTATCAAGCCAAAGCAGTTGTTGAAGTAGTGCATTTAAACCACTTTACACGTATTCTGAATGAGTTGGGTGTGCTTGACCAATGCGTTCACGTTTTGCTGTTTGGTGGTTTTACGTTTCTCTCTGCAACTGCTCCACACTCATATACTGCTAAACTGGGGTGCAAACATGATCAGTGAGACTATATCAGATGATTCAGAGGGTTAATTGTAGTTTTGGACACTACTTTTTCACAAATCCCACGTCTACTCAGTAAACCATCACCAATACAACCTATCAAGCCAAAGCAGTTGTTGAAGTAGTGCATTTAGACCACTTTACACGTATTCTGAATGAGTTGGGTGTGCTTGACCAATGCGTTCACGTTTTGCTGTTTGGTGGTTTTACGTTTCTCTCTGCAACTGCTCCACACTCATATACTGCTAAACTGGGGTGCATAACATGATCAGTGAGACTATATCAGATGATTCAGAGGGTTAATTGTAGTTTTGGACACTACTTTTTCACAAATCCCACGTCTACTCAGTAAACCATCACCAATACAACCTATCAAGCCAAAGCAGTTGTTGAAGTAGTGCATTTAAACCACTTTACACGTATTCTGAATGAGTTGGGTGTGCTTGACCAATGCGTTCACGTTTTGCTGTTTGGTGGTTTTACGTTTCTCTCTGCAACTGCTCCACACTCATATACTGCTAAACTTGGGTGCACAACATGATCAGTGAGACTATATCAGATGATTCAGAGGGTTAATTGTAGTTTTGGACACTACTTTTTCACAAATCCCACGTCTACTCAGCAAACCATCACCAATACAACCTATCAAGCCAAAGCAGTTGTTGAAGTAGTGCATTTAAACCACTTTACACGTATTCTGAATGAGTTGGGTGTGCTTGACCAATGCGTTCACGTTTTGCTGTTTGGTGGTTTTACGTTTCTCTCTGCAACTGCTCCACACTCATATACTGCTAAACTGGGGTGCACAACATGATCAGTGAGACTATATCAGATGATTCAGAGGGTTAATTGTAGTTTTGGACACTACTTTTTCACAAATCCCACGTCTACTCAGTAAACCATCACCAATACAACCTATCAAGCCAAAGCAGTTGTTGAAGTAGTGCATTTAACCACTTTACACGTATTCTGAATGAGTTGGGTGTGCTTGACCAATGCGTTCACGTTTTGCTGTTTGGTGGTTTTACGTTTCTCTCTGCAACTGCTCCACACTCATATACTGCTAAACTTGGGTGCAAACATGATCAGTGAGACTATATCAGATGATTCAGAGGGTTAATTGTAGTTTTGGACACTACTTTTTCACAAATCCCACGTCTACTCAGCAAACCATCACCAATACAACCTATCAAGCCAAAGCAGTTGTTGAAGTAGTGCATTTAGACCACTTTACACGTATTCTGAATGAGTTGGGTGTGCTTGACCAATGCGTTCACGTTTTGCTGTTTGGTGGTTTTACGTTTCTCTCTGCAACTGCTCACACTCATATACTGCTAAACTGGGTGCATAACATGATCAGTGAGACTATATCAGATGATTCAGAGGGTTAATTGTAGTTTTGGACACTACTTTTTCACAAATCCCACGTCTACTCAGTAAACCATCACCAATACAACCTATCAAGCCAAAGCAGTTGTTGAAGTAGTGCATTTAAACCACTTTACACGTATTCTGAATGAGTTGGGTGTGCTTGACCAATGCGTTCACGTTTTGCTGTTTGGTGGTTTTACGTTTCTCTCTGCAACTGCTCCACACTCATATACTGCTAAACTGGGGTGCACAACATGATCAGTGAGACTATATCAGATGATTCAGAGGGTTAATTGTAGTTTTGGACACTACTTTTTCACAAATCCCACGTCTACTCAGCAAACCATCACCAATACAACCTATCAAGCCAAAGCAGTTGTTGAAGTAGTGCATTTAAACCATTTTAGACGTATTCTGAATGAGTTGGGTGTGCTTGACCAATGCGTTCACGTTTTGCTGTTTGGTGGTTTTACGTTTCTCTCTGCAACTGCTCCACACTCATATACTGCTAAACTTGGGTGCACAACATGATCAGTGAGACTATATCAGATGATTCAGAGGGTTAATTGTAGTTTTGGACACTACTTTTTCACAAATCCCACGTCTACTCAGCAAACCATCACCAATACAACCTATCAAGCCAAAGCAGTTGTTGAAGTAGTGCATTTAGACCACTTTACACGTATTCTGAATGAGTTGGGTGTGCTTGACCAATGCGTTCACGTTTTGCTGTTTGGTGGTTTTACGTTTCTCTCTGCAACTGCTCCACACTCATATACTGCTAAACTGGGGTGCATAACATGATCAGTGAGACTATATCAGATGATTCAGAGGGTTAATTGTAGTTTTGGACACTACTTTTTCACAAATCCCACGTCTACTCAGTAAACCATCACCAATACAACCTATCAAGCCAAAGCAGTTGTTGAAGTAGTGCATTTAAACCACTTTACACGTATTCTGAATGAGTTGGGTGTGCTTGACCAATGCGTTCACGTTTTGCTGTTTGGTGGTTTTACGTTTCTCTCTGCAACTGCTCCACACTCATATACTGCTAAACTGGGGTGCACAACATGATCAGTGAGACTATATCAGATGATTCAGAGGGTTAATTGTAGTTTTGGACACTACTTTTTCACAAATCCCACGTCTACTCAGCAAACCATCACCAATACAACCTATCAAGCCAAAGCAGTTGTTGAAGTAGTGCATTTAAACCATTTTAGACGTATTCTGAATGAGTTGGGTGTGCTTGACCAATGCGTTCACGTTTTGCTGTTTGGTGGTTTTACGTTTCTCTCTGCAACTGCTCCACACTCATATACTGCTAAACTTGGGTGCACAACATGATCAGTGAGACTATATCAGATGATTCAGAGGGTTAATTGTAGTTTTGGACACTACTTTTTCACAAATCCCACGTCTACTCAGCAAACCATCACCAATACAACCTATCAAGCCAAAGCAGTTGTTGAAGTAGTGCATTTAGACCACTTTACACGTATTCTGAATGAGTTGGGTGTGCTTGACCAATGCGTTCACGTTTTGCTGTTTGGTGGTTTTACGTTTCTCTCTGCAACTGCTCCACACTCATATACTGCTAAACTGGGGTGCATAACATGATCAGTGAGACTATATCAGATGATTCAGAGGGTTAATTGTAGTTTTGGACACTACTTTTTCACAAATCCCACGTCTACTCAGTAAACCATCACCAATACAACCTATCAAGCCAAAGCAGTTGTTGAAGTAGTGCATTTAAACCACTTTACACGTATTCTGAATGAGTTGGGTGTGCTTGACCAATGCGTTCACGTTTTGCTGTTTGGTGGTTTTACGTTTCTCTCTGCAACTGCTCCACACTCATATACTGCTAAACTGGGTGCACAACATGATCAGTGAGACTATATCAGATGATTCAGAGGGTTAATTGTAGTTTTGGACACTACTTTTTCACAAATCCCACGTCTACTCAGCAAACCATCACCAATACAACCTATCAAGCCAAAGCAGTTGTTGAAGTAGTGCATTTAAACCATTTTAGACGTATTCTGAATGAGTTGGGTGTGCTTGACCAATGCGTTCACGTTTTGCTGTTTGGTGGTTTTACGTTTCTCTCTGCAACTGCTCCACACTCATATACTGCTAAACTTGGGTGCACAACATGATCAGTGAGACTATATCAGATGATTCAGAGGGTTAATTGTAGTTTTGGACACTACTTTTTCACAAATCCCACGTCTACTCAGCAAACCATCACCAATACAACCTATCAAGCCAAAGCAGTTGTTGAAGTAGTGCATTTAAACCATTTTAGACGTATTCTGAATGAGTTGGGTGTGCTTGACCAATTTGTTCATGTTTTGCGGTTTGGTGGTTTTATGTTTCTCTCTGCAGCTGCTCCAGAGTCATATACTACTAAACTGGGGTGCACAACATGATCAGTGAGACTATATCAGATGATTCAGAAGGAAGTCCAGCAAGGTTAATTGTAGTACCTCTCAAGCCAAAGCAGTTGTTGAAGTGGTGCATTTAGAAAGTGCATGATTGATTTTCAAGGAATGGAGCGTCAGGACCTGTAAATAATAAAGATTGGGTTTATTTTTGTCTTATGGATTGATGCAGGTTAGAGGCTGGAATGGGGAACAAAGAACCATCATCTTTTCCAGATTGATTTTGCAGGTTTTTTCAGGATTTGGTTGTTCCTGGATTTCACAGGAACTTGATGGAACTTTGACAAAATGTCTGGGAAGAAAACAAAAATCCACTTTATTTTGAAATGCCAGTTGATTTCACATCCAGGGCTTCCAGCCTGGGTACATCTGGCTCAAATTCTCTGGACTTGTTGCTGACAATACAAGCTCATGAATTTGACCTTTGATACTAAGTGCATTGCTTAATTTCATTTGCACTCCCATTAAAGCCCTCTCAGCTTCAATGTTCTTTCCCGATTTTGCGCCATCTCCTCCACGAGACTGTGTTCCTTTCCAATTGTACAATGGATCATATCGGAAAACTAGGTAGTAAAAGTTAGAGACCAATATACAACTCAAATGACATACCATCAAGAATGGTATAAATAATAGTGGCCTCCTTCCTTGCAACCTTCAGCGTTTCTTCGCAACAGCGACGAAATGATCCTTCCACACCAGTCGACCCCATAGCGTCAACTACGTCACGAGTTAGTCGAAAGGGAACTAATTCGGGAGTTGACAACAGTTTCCCTTGATCAAACGCGATTCCCAAATCTGAATATTTGTCTATCAATTCTTGATTACTCCAAATACTAAAAGATACAAACCAATTTGAATAATTGATCCTGTTGTTCGATTGATAAGTGTGTTCTGAGGATGTCGGTCCCCTGAAAAATTGAATTAGGTTTGATTCCAACATCCAAAATGAGCCACGCACCCAAGCCAACAATCCAGCCCACAATTGAAGTGACTGCAGTGCTGCACGTATACGCAGTGCGTCCCTTAAACCTGCAATTAATTTAAATTAGCGACGAAGGTGATCATAGAATTCAAACCATTCGGCTGGCCCACGGAGAGACTCAAAGAAGAAATGCCGAAATACAGGCTTAAAGTTTTCCTCAATTTCCCGATAGACCTGGAGTTTTGTTTCCGGTGTTGACTGTTTCCGTTGGTGCTCTTCCAACAACTTACAACCAGCATCCAAGCTTGTCATATCTGTCTTATTATGCCTGACAATAACGTTAACAAAGATCAGCCGACTGTACCGTGTGCGTATTACCTTTCGTGGGCAGTACTCAAATATTCGCCAGTCGGAGTTGTATTATCCACCCATTCTATCACACCCGCCCTTTGTCCAAGAGGAACGACGTTATAAGTCTCAATTAAAAGCCCGCGTTGTCGCGTCTCAAAGTTCTTTTGAAGAAGAACATTCATGATGTTAAACACATTGCTCAGTACCGCATCCTGACGCAAATCATCTGAACCTCCTTTTACAAGTTGCTTATACACTTTTCCGTTTGATCCAATGCAATTCAAGACTTTGGGTGCGTTAATTCCGCCGACAAGAGTGTACTCGTGTTGGAAACTTTGGATTGTTGGGAGAGATGAGTAATCGCAACTGATTGACACAGAATGATTGACTGTGACAACAGGAAGGCAAACATTAACGACCCTTAAAAGCTTCGCATTACGGTCAATTGGGATTGGAGAGGCGGATTGGGCAGGTGATGTTTGGAGTGCCAGTTCAATATACGCATCGCACAGGTTATCCGCAGACTGAATGATAGTTCTGATCCAAATATCTCCATTTTTCAGGCGATTTAGAATGTCAAGAGCTGCTTGGTTCAGGGCATTCGACTTGGAGGCCGTTGATTCCGTTCCGTTTTTAAGCGCAATCATTTGATAAACAGTGTGGAAAGGGTGACTCTCAATCATTCCCATCAGAAGCGTTTTCAGAGCTGCTTGAAATGCAGTATCCTCCATAGTCATTCGCGCGCTAATAATATCTCATTATGCAGTTTTTTTCAAATCATTACGGACTTACCAAAGCTGATAAATGAGAGGCAAAAACTTTCTGTTACTTCCCGTTAGTAAATCAAGATACTTTGCCACAAGCTCATTCACTTTCGGGATTGTATCGTTCTCAAACCATAGTGCACATATTCTAAATTAAAGACGTCAGTTTCACCTTGTGTCAACCACATCGCCTCACCTAAACACACAAATATTGAACTTTTCTCCCATTTGGAGGCAAAGGAAGTAGTTTTCAATACTTTGCAGCAGAAACTGTTCAACCTCCTTTGAAAACCGGTGAATTTCTGATCCATCAAAACGAATCTGATTTTTAAGTCTTCTTGCAGATTGTTTTGTGATAGAATCGTCTGGTTTTTCTTTGAGTTTCGCGTTCAGAGCATCAAGTTCAATTTGCCGTTCCTCAACTAAAGATTTCATGGCTCCGTGACTTTCATCTGCAACCATTTGTGTGTAGGTCTTATCTGCGAAGGCTGCAAAATGATAAAATGACGATGTGAGGTTTGAAGTTGGGCATTGCGTCGTTGAGTTTACAGCAGCTTTGGAAAGCTCTACTGATTGATCAAAATATCGCAAAATCGTTTGTGGATTCTCAGAACTTTGTAAATAGCTCCATTGCGCCAGTTTGCCGAAAAGCTTCGCTGCGTGAAATGGATTCAGTTTCGTCATATATTCAGTCGAGGATGTAGATTCTTTCAGTTTCCGAAGAGCGAGAGTTGCATTTCCTTGGTGATACAATACTTTCAAGTCTTCCAGATCAGCAACAGAATCTGTAGCTCGAGAGAGTCTCGAATTCAGTGCCTTTAGAAGTGTCATCGCATTTGTGGACAACTGGAGGTTGGATGACTTTCTCACGTTTTTGGAGTAAGAAATGATGGTTCTCTGAAGATACTGATGGATAGTAGTGAAGCCGGCGGATAGAGGTGATGAAATGGACTTGAGCAAAGAGAAAAGACAACTTATTCTGCTGGCAATCATTGACTCAAGGTCTTCAAATTTGATCTTCAACAATAGTCTCTGCAGTCGAACGTCCCATTCTTCAAAGACGTGCTCGGCCTTTTCAGTATCAAATGACAAACTCGACTTGAATAGGGATGCCGCTGTTTGCAGCTCGTGCAGTTTAATGGCAGGAATCAGTCGAGATTGAATGTTCAAAGCGTTGGTCATATCCATTAAGTCTATTGAGGACGCGAGATGACGAAAGCCGTCTTGTAAATGACTTGTAGCGTGCTGGACGTCAGACGAGTTGAACGCACGAGCCGCATTGAAGATGAAGTAGTTCAATCCAGAATCTTTGTCTTTTTGATCTGGCTCCATATCCCATTGACCACAACGCCACAGTGCTTCATATCTGCGAACTTTGGGTTTTCATACACAACTTTCAATGCACCCACAAAGCATCCCATCTGAGCCAAAGAATGAGACAGTCCGTCAGTAGCAGTTTCATGGGTGGTGGACGATTTGTTTGGAAACGATTTCAACAACGATGAAGTCATGAGCTAAAAAATCTTAAACATGGTGCAGACGAATAAGCGTACCATACCTGAGCATTGTAAGCACACATCGACTTTGTGAATTCTTTTTGGTGATTGTATGTTTCTAAAATCGTTTCATCTCGCAAGGTCATTGTACTCATGACACCATCGATACCATCTGGATCCAACAACTGGAAAACATTCAAGAGAATCGCATCATCTTCGTCGCTTTTGTGATAAATTGAACTGCATCTCCAAAGCTCATTAAACAGCAAAGCCAATGTGCGATTACGGACTTTCAATGCGGCCTTGGCTGCCTGGAAATAATCCACCTCCAACCAGTAATCCGCATCAAATGAGTGCGGCTTTTTGGGAACTGTCTCAGTCCGCAAGTACGATAGCGTGCCCACAACTGATAATATACCGGAAAAGGATTGACTTTCCAAACTTGCAAAAAACTTGGCAAAGCACTGAGAAAGAAGACTCTTTGCTGTGTTTGATTGTTTTGCAAGCTTTTCGATCCACAAGACATTATGGACAAGAAGAGAAAACACTGCTTCTGATAGTTTTGGAACGATTTTAAACAGACTTCGAAGTGCCGTAAACATTTCATCGGTCTCAAACGACAGGACCAAGTTTTCACACACCGCACAAACGTCAAACTGAATCCATAGGTCTTGATTTAGATGCCGATTGGACTTTGCGGGATTGTAAACAGACTCACGCACTGCATTAGTCTGAAAGAACTCGAACACTTTCCAGCAAGACGTATTCTCTTTCACATTAGCAGCCCAAAATACTTCGCCATTGATTTGAAGAATCTGACTGATTGCCTGAGTCGCTTCCGCCAAGACTCTTGGATTTAAATCTTCTAAACATGAAGTCAAAAGAGCCATAACGGTTTCGCGAGGATTCAGATGAGATTCAAGATCCAGAGAGTCCGGAATTTTGCCTGAAAGCATTGCAAGACACTGCATTGCCAAGACCTTGATATTATTCGAAGTCCCAAGAGATTTGGAGACAACCACACCGTTAAGAAAAGATATAATCTTCGACAAAACTACAAGCGGCTTCCCTGACTCCAAGCACATGTAAATAAACTTGACTATAGCCTCTTCCGCGCCAAGAATAGAATACTCAATCGCCTCTTCAACTAGCTCTGAGAAGTCGCTCGGTGTTTCAAGCAAGTGACCGTACTTTTCGAATATTGGGGCGAATGAGTTATTTGAGGCATCAATAAATATGAGTGACAGAGTCTGTATCTGGTGAAATTGTCGAAGCGACTTGATGAGGACTTCCAAACACCGCAAAAGGCTTTTGAATTCGTTGCTTCGACCTCCTGCATCACGTTGATGTAGAGCCACCCTCCCCGCCAGCAACGCAACTGTATAAATGACTTTCATGACCGCGATTGCTTGAAACTTTTCTACCACTCGTGTCCCTGCAATAATACCCAAAATCACTTTGGACATAAACTTGATATCTGATTCAAGAAACTTCAAAACTAGGGACAGTAGAAGCTGGAGCAGCAGCGGTGACTCCAAAGTGTCCGACGCAAGAACAACCAGAAGCCCAATACCATTTCGGGCAACTTGGTCACGTTCCGCCACAATATGGATTCCTTCGAGCCTTTCATTGACAAGTTGCATAAGACAGAACACATCCCATTTCCCGAAAAATAAAGCAATATTCTCTTTCTCAAATAACAATGCAGTGGTTTTGAGGATTTTCCAAACAGAAGCAATAGATATCCGATTTTTTGGAAATGAGTCCCTTAATTCGTCAGACATAGGGTCAACAGAAACAGATTGTGGTACATTTGCTTCATAGAGGGGTCATTGGCAAATAGCTCTGCTGTAAGAAATACAGTGGCTTGAGTTTTAGAATCAAAGTTGAGAATAATTTCAGAAAGGATTTCGTTAAAGTGAACTACAAGTGATTGTACAAAAGCAGCATTTCCACCTAATCGCGCAGATATCCAACCTACTGCAGTTGCATCTTCTTGCATAGAAGAGAAGAGCTTAACCTAAAACAAGCAGCTTCAGTAAGTAAGAGAATACATTTTAAGCCCTACCATAATCAGAGAAAATCCAATTTCAATCAATTTTGCATGTTTCACTTCCAAACACGAACATAATGCATCGATTGAATCCAAGTCACCTTGCAACAGAAACTTGATTGTAAAGTATCCACTGTAGAGCCTGAAAAAATCTGCAACACTCATTCCACAAACATCCAGAGGTAAACAGGAGATCATTTCGACAGCAGTTTCAAAGTTGTTCGCGTTTATCGCAAGCTACTACGTTTAGAACACACACGACACCATCAATTCACTTACCAACGACCCGGCAAGCATACCCATGCTACATTTAACAAACTCCGCCACGTCAGTACGCTTCACGCAGCTGCTCCGCAACATTAAATCTAAAGCAGAGCGGGAACAACGCGTCAAACAAAGATACAAAAGCTCTCGATTTTCAAACGCATTGTCGACGGCGAATACCAAGAGTACAAAAGTAAACGAAACTTCATTCGGAATATCAGCTGCATTGGCAGATAGCGTTGTAATGAGTTGGTTTCTGAACTCGGAATTTCGTTGTAGAAGCGGTTTAACGAATATTGCGACTGAGCTTCGTACTTGAAAGAGTGGATGTATTCCAAGGCTACATAGGTAAGGGATCGGAAGCATTCCGACACCTTTGGGGTAGTGAAAAAGTCGGTCGTTGATGAAGAAACCAGAAAGTTGTGCTGAGGGTCATGTAAAATTATTTCTTGAAGAAGTGCTCTGTTATACTGTTAAACAATTTGAACAGAACTTGACCCTCAAACTTACGCGAACTTGACATATAATTGCCAAATGAGCTGCCCTTTCTGCATTTCTTTCGCAAAGAATCCAACAGTCTTGGTAAAGAATCCGATCTGCTTTGGGTCCTTCACACTTAAGATAGACTGAACAAGGCTTTGCAGGAGGTCCAACACTTCCATCCATATCCAATGATTCTTTTTGCGGATTAAACAATCTTCAACCGTGTCCAGAATTTTCTGTAAGAGATCTATGATGGTAGTGTAAGTTAATTTCCGTGAACAGAAGTCAAAAAATGTCACTCACCACGAGAGCAGTTAATACTTGCACCACCAAATCCGAGAAACCCATGCCCAAGCTCTTCCTTTACAATTTCAACAACCTTTTCGCCCGTAAGAATTCTGGCAATACGCGCTCTCAACAATTTCACAAGCCATTGGCCTCTTCCAGCATTACTACTGCTTGAGTTGCAACCACCATAGTACACCAGGCTTCCCGAAACTCCATTTGACATGACACTTCCTACTGAATTGCTGTCGTTAATTTCAGTATGGACATGCACATTTCCGCCAAATACAAGTTTCGACAAATCTTCAAGTAAATCAGTTTCGGTCTCAACGGTTACCAATGAGTCAAGGACTTCCACAAGTAACCTCAAAGTTCCTTCGGAAATGTGCTGTTTCTTGTCGTGGATACATACACGTCGTAGAGCGTCAATAATCACCGTAGATCTTTGACCTCCGAGTTTAAAATACATACACAGCACCCAAGTCGTTTTTTCCGAGTCCATTTCGATATCTAACAATTTTTCAAGCTGATTTAAAACCCATGATACGTCTAACGTTGTTGTTGGAGACGAACACAAAGTGGGAGGAATCATGATTTCGTATTTCTCAAGCATCAATAAGGTTATACTTGATTTTAAGCACCCAAACCGAAATTCTTGAAGGATTATATCTGTTCGTGGGGTATAGTTGAGTTTGGATGATGGCTTAGGGTCTAAAGGAGCATCGCCAAGCAAAGTATATATCGAAGCAAGTGTCAAATCAAAGGGTATCATAGGAGTTGGCAACGCCAAAATGGAGGCGACCATATTTCTGCGTTCCTTTTCTGGTTTTCCACAGAATTCGTTCAAGCTGCGTAAGAGACTCGGCGTGACAGTAAATTGGGCAGGTATTGGAGCGCCAAGGCTTTTCAACAAGGCAAACGATGGTTCACAAGGCGAAGCTTCGTGCTTTCGAGTACAAAGTTCCAACACACGTGGCCAGAAATCTGACTCGACTTTTGGAAGAATAGAGAGTAGAATGTAGACCCAAGGATTTTGAACGTCACTTGAGAGCAAGGATGTGAGAGGCTGAAGTAACTGTGTCGCAAAAAGTGTCATAGTCACGGTGTTTGTGTGGTGCAATGTCAAACACGATACAAAGATTGCAAGTGATTGAAGAGCCAAATTGCGTTGATTTGTGTTGGACGATTGAAGGAGAGTAACCAAGTCTTCCAAGACAGTTGTCACGGGGGACGACCGAGTCAATGACTGAGATAACGATCTGACTATTCGGCGTTTCCTTGATGCCTCCTGGGATACGTCAAGCTCGTCCATTGTGTCGCCAGGTGATTCGACTTCTATCGGCATTTCAATTCCTTCGTTTGGAAATAAAGTGTGGTACAAAATCTCAGCAAACAATTCCAAGAAGGTATAGGTTGAAACGGACGTATCATTCATGTCTTCTGCATCTGAAAAGGCATAGTTCGTTGCATGATCAAGAGAAAGATAGGGGCAAAGCTGAGAATATGACGAGTGTAATGCTGTGAGGAGAAGAGAAGGGTTTGAAAGTTGTGTGACTGAACCTACTTTCTTGGACCGAAATCCACGAAGTGCTATTTGATACATTAAAGAAACAGTATCTGCAGAAGGTGAGATCACAATAGACGTAGACTTAATAACATCAGAATGGCTTTCGATTCTATTTGAGAATGTAATGAGCGAGAAAAGTTGGTTGAGGTAAAAACAAGACATACCTTTTTAATCGAGCAAGAAATAGATATAGCCTGTTAATGAGAATAATCGATCCACGGACAGGTCGATAATATGCTTCTCTTCCTTGTATTTTATCCCAGATTGGCAATATTGATACGACGAGGGAATCAATTATGTCCGAAAGCTCTGCAAAGTCCCGCCAATTAACGAAATTTTCAAGAAGCAAATGACATGCGAGGGTCAATAATGCAGGATGGGCACCAATTTCTTGAGGTTTCGTCTGCAAGAACCCAATGATTTCTCGAAGAAGAGGCAATGACTGAGGTAGCATTGACTTTTGATGCGTAATTGATAAATAGAAAAGAGTCTCTGCAAGCTCTTTGCGATCTGAAGACGTGAGCGTAGTTGGATCAGAGTCAGCGGTGGGAAATAGATGAATATGCGAGAATTCCATGAGAGCCTTCCATTTTGTTCGAGGAATCGAGTCTCTATAGTGGTTCATTTCAAGGTATTTGCGGATAATCTGCGGAAGAGTTTAATATTCTGCTTGTTCGGACAGGCAAATTGAGACATACTTTGAGATATGCCACAAGTGGTTTATATATAGCGCCATTTTGTGAGATTACGGAGTGGACTGCATGGTCGAAGAGCTGTGAAAGAGTTTAGTCTATTGCCCAGTAGAAGTTACGTGAACGAAGGTACAAACCACGTCGCCTGCCCCTTCGTCCAGCTGCCCTGCTTTATCCAGCTTGTCCCATATTAATACGACAATGGCAGCAGCATGAGATACTTTCGCTTCTGCGGTTGCTATGTCCTTCACGCGTTTTGCAGCTTTTGAGTTAGCGGAGGTCCGTTCGGCATCCACGAATCGCGCAAGACCAGTTGCCATACGCTTTGTTGTCCACGCGTCGGAGTAGTCACTGTCTTGAGAGCTGATTTGGATTGCTCTGGAACTTGACGTTGAGCTTGAGTTTGAAGTAGGAGACTGTGCCGAGAAGACCAGCTGCTCCGCCAGCTGCTGCAGCTGACCAACCAATTGGGTCTTTTCAAAGGCTTTGATATCGAACCGCGTAAGATTGTCGAGGCAACGTCCGATGTTGTCCATTCCTTTTCAACACTGCTTTGAAAGGAATGAGCGAAAAAAATTCCACCCGTTTCCCGCCACGACAGGGAAAAACTGACGACATACAAACACTTACCGTATGCATGGTTGAGTCATGTTCTGATATGCGGTCATCAGTTTTATTGTTTGCTTATAAACAGGGCTCTCACTGTTTGTCGGGACGCCGCTGTTGACGTTTATGCAGCCATTTATTGTCTTATGTTTTGTGTGTTTATTTGTAAAATGTGCTCAGGTCATTTTAGTATAAAGAAGAGATGAAAATAAAGAGATTAAACGGTGATTGGACTCATTGAAGGCACGCGTGGAAAAGCACGCATGGTTATATTTATACACCGCTAAACCACTGCCACTGAAAATCTGTAGGTTTTCAATCGGTGAGAACGTAAATTGGATGAGTCATATCCAATAAAGTCAACAGCCGCGGCTGGAGGCAAGGCAGCATTGATGATGTAGTGGCGAGAACTAACCATATCACATAGCCGCAAGCAGATACATGAATCATGATTGAGGAGAAATGGGGCTGCGAATGGAGGTACTGTAATCGACTGGACTCATAGCACGGCTCTCTCGAAGTCACGGTTTTCTATCGTTTACGAATTTATCTCTCCCAGTCCAAGTCAGGAAGAGGAGGTGAAGGCTAGGACAGTGGGTCTGGAGCATTTCCGTCAAGAAGTAAGCGCAGTACGTATAGAGTCTGAGCTGGAGGTTATTGAGATGGAAAGCTGCAGATTATTTGGTTTTAGAATCAGATATGGGCATAGATGCTACGTTGTAAGTTGCTTCTCGTTAGCAGGAGAAACATGGAGGTGGCGGAGGAAGCAGAAGACTTTGCAGACTGAAGACTTGCTGAAAATCGAAAAGATTCTCTCAAACGTGACTGTTAATCTGGCGTCGGCGTTTGGTCTTCATAATATGATTATGCTGGAAGAAACAGAGCGAGAAGGAATGTGTGTCAGGTGTGTGTCAAATGTGTGCTACTCAGGGGGCGTCGGACTGTTCGCATCACTTAGACAGTCAGTCTTCAGATAGACACATCTTTTCACCTTTTAGTAGTGTAAACGAACTTTGACAATAAAGACGATGTATATTTTTATTCTCACGTCCTCCCGTTGCGCCACTCGTCGCTTATTTTAAGATTTGGAAGAGTTTGCGACACGCGCAAGACGACGGCATTCGTAGCATTTGATTGGTGCTCAATTGGGAAGTGCTTTTTTGCTTATTTAGCTGCTTGTTTCCTCCTTTCTTTCTTCATATAAATGTCTATGTATTAAATAACTGAACTTGAATAGGAATTCAAAACATGCAGAACAGTGCGCACACACAGAAAACACTAAGGTATAACCGAAGGAACGACGGATTCACTATTACCATGAGGTGCTAATTGCAACGTTACCAAGATTCGCCATCCTTAGAAAGGAAATATCTTATTTTCTCTTCTTCCTTTCCCACAAGATAAATCTAAAGGGGATAGAAAGGGGGCTGAAATCTAATCCCCACTTACTTCTAAACCTTCATTCACAACCAACTGCATAGGCAAAGCTTTTCCAAACTACCGCTTATACCCTGAGATTGAGGTACGAATGAAAGCGGTCTCCTTTTTCTCATTCCTTCTCTTGTGTGAAGGTATTCGCCACTTCGCCAACCCCTTTTGAGAGCCTCGTTCATTCTGAGAGCCACAAACACGATAATCATTAACGATTACGAGAATATTAAAACTGATTGAGTACGTTACGAGCATGAGTGACCGAATCGAGGTGATGCCCCTCCATTTTCCAATCCACTTCTCACGCATTGCCTCAACAGAAACTCCAAACCGACAACGCAACTCTAAGAAAAGAGCTTGACGACGCAAACGCCAAATTTGTCAAAAAGAACGCTCAGTTCGCAGCATTGCACTCAGAAAATAAGGTTTGAACGAAACATGACACTTCTATCTCAGATCTCATGAAGCTTATTTTAGGAGCTCAAAAAGAGCTTAACGAAACATGTATCTGTTGGTATGTCAAAAGAACAGATGGTAATCAAGCTGGAGAGAAAAGTTTATGACTTGGGACAGAGAGAAACACGCGAGAGACAACGCGCCGACTTCGAGGCAAGACAGGCACTTCAACTTGCTCGACAGTATGCAGAATGTTTGGGCTGCAAAGTTGCGAACCTCTACACTCGTTGGCAGAATTCAATGCTCGAATCGGAACCGCCACAAACTTCTTCACCAAATCTCAACATCAACCCTTACACATTGACTTCTTCAGCTACGTCTTCAATTCAATCCAGAGGGCCAGCAGTAGCCGCACTTCAAGTTGACGAGCCTCCACGACCCCCTGCTCCAAGATCCACAACTCCAGTTCTACCTGGCACAAAGCCGCGTCTCCGGCGTGTCCACAAAGAGACAACTCCAGTTCAGCAAGGGATAGTTGAGGCTGTTCCGAGATCCACGACACCTATTCTACCTCGCACTCCAGCGCCAAAAAGTAAACAAACTGCTCATCCCAAGAAGAAGATCATCTTGGCTCTTTCATCTTCTTCGGATCTAAACCCAATTCGATCTCCCTTGCTTGGTAAACATGAAATTGGCGGTCTGGAACAGGAACAGGTTGCTGACCGGGACGAGCAAGAGGATGTTACTACCGAAGGAGACGATGACGAAGAGGAGGATGGAACTGAGGACGGAAAAGAAACAAAGGCACAGGGAGATCGCCGCAAGTCTTTTGTTGCAGAACGCACTCGTCTGCAAGTTCAACGCAAGCAGATGGAAGTTGAGAGTGATGATGGGGAGGAGGGGTGGAAGGTGGTGTTGTCAAAGGAGGAAAAGGAACTTGTACGAAAGGTGACCCACTTCAAACTCTCTACACTCGTTTGTATTAAAAATCATTAGCTTCGGGGATATCGGCGTTATCCTCATGACACGTACAAGATGCTATTGACGCCCTCAGGACAAAGGGTGATGCTGCTACGAGATGTTAAAGTTATCATGGGCATCGCTTCAAACATTACCCTCAAAGGAGTTCTACGTGTTGCTACGGACCCAACATTTCGTGCAGCGTACGAGCATTACTTTGGAAAAGGCAATCTACGTTCCTTCGACCAAGCCATCAATATAACCCCACAGACTGTGACAAGTTTGGAGTCACTTGTTGAAGTTGGAAATCAGACTGCAGTTTGTATGGCATTTTTTAGATTTTTGCGTCATTTGAAGGATTGATTGGTGGGTAAAAATGGGCGGTAAAAGCGTACTGATTTCGAGAAATGCATTGTTTTTATTATTTTTGGTGATGCTCACAGCCTCGTATTATTAAGAGAACAAAGAATGAGAGGAATGGTCTGATACTCAGGGAAGTCTTTCCGTTCTGTGTTATGGCACTTGCTGTGTTCCCAATGAAGTGTGCCAGCTGTAACGTGGACACCTTTTTGTTTCTAAACTGTAGCGATAAAGGAAAACTGCAGCATTGTTGGATGTATCATTCGGGTGTCGTTTGGTCTTTCGTACATCTTTGTGGTTATTATCGCGGCACTTTCAGGGCTATCTTCGCTTGTTGTCGCTATTCTTGTGAGAAACATCCAATTCGATTACAATGAGTAATTTAAAAAATAAATAAAGTAAGGGAGGAGAAAAATTTTCTGGCCACTCTCCTTCGTCCACACCAACCAATGCGCAGCCCGCATCCGTACGCGCTGCAGGAGTACCTTCGAGTTACGATTCAGCGAGGAGAGCAGGGGCAAGTGTCGAGCCACATTGGGATCCAGGGCAGCTCTGCCGTGATAGCATCATCAAGCGGCACGCGACAGGCAGCCTGGTTTGGAGTTCGGAGTGGAATCGGCGGCCCGACATCGAATGTAGTGCGAGAAGACCTTGCGCTTGATGCGGCGCTTGTGCGAGCGCTTCCCTCGGGGCTCTCTGATGTTTGTCTTTCTGCGCTGAAGCTGCTCGTGCACGCGGCCCTTGGTCCGCTGTCCCGCGTGGCCCTTCTTCTCGAAGCGGAAGGACTCGTGTCTGCCCTCGAGGCCGTGGCTGTGGCGAACCAAACGTACGATGATTGGATTCTTGTTGTTGGTCTTGACTCACTAAAAACACCTCTTTCAGTCCTCAGAACCCAGGAAGGAAACGGGTCAGCTCAGAGATGCTCGATCCTCTCCATCAGCAGCAACAGCTCCCTCACCATCCTCTGCTGCGCTCAATGTCGGAAGTCTCTGTTATGTCGTCCGACTCAACACACTCGGCCCACTCTGCCCTCGTCCAAAACACTGCACCCTCCTCAATCCACCCGCTTACAAATATTAATGCTCTGCAAACATCTCCGTTGTTGTTTAGTCCTCACGAACTCGCTGAATTGACCGGCACTTCTCTTGAAAGCCTCAACTCTCCCCACCTGCTCGCCTTTCACACCTCTCTCCTGCCCTATCTCCAAGCATTCGTGAAAAATGTTCTCATTCCTCATCTGCCGCCAACTCTTCCTCCTCAAGACGGCCGAATGCCTGTTGGGAAAATTGACCTAACTTTGATTACAAACTTTGCCGCTTTTCGGACTTGCCTCGATCATGTCCTTCGACACGCTGTGCGTTTTGTTCCACCTGCAACGCAATCATCAGGGGCATCCGTTGCTTTGCCTTGGAATGCCCTCGGAAGTATCGTTGGAAACTGGAACTCTGTTTGTAGCAGTGGTTGGAAACGGAGGCTAGGACCTGTTGGATTCGAATTGTGTGGACCGAGAGGAGGAGGATGTGCACCTCTTGGGTTGGAAGAAGTCTTGGGCCGCGTTGCATTCCCATTGTACCAGCCTACTCCATCACCCCCTCCTACTTCGACTTGCAGTACTGTCCCACAAGCACCTTCTAGTAACACTCCAGCAATACCCACTTCATCACATCCTGTATTGAATTCATCCTCTGCTTCTTCCACTAATTTGCATTCTAATACCGCTCCATCTCCTTCAAGCACTATGATTGTTGACTCGGAATCAAATACCCCACGAAGCACAAATCAACAAGACGTAAAACAGCACTCACCTTCATCCACATCACCAACCTCCTCCACATCGTCTTCAACATCATGTATTCCAACACCTTCAACTTCCCTCGAATTGATGGAAGATGCGCTGGACACATACATCCAAACGAGGCACGCATGGACAAAACGAACCCCTCCTCCTCCCGCATCTGGATTCATTTATATCCTTCCTCTTGCAGACAGTTTTGACCGAAAAACTCGTGCGTATGAACTTGAGGTCGAAGACCATATGCGTGCCAACCGATTCACCCACCAACAACGCCTGGACTATATTCCTTTTCGCACAGATATGCGCGTTGAGTTTCATCCTGCTGCCACGTTTTTAAAACCAGTAGATGGAGTTGGTGGGGAGGGAATGATTCGGCTTGAAAATGAGGAAGAGGTTACGGAAGCTCCGCCGGGATATACCGTGGTTCCATATGCACCGTATATTCTTCTGATGCATCAACACAATTATGTCATGCCGCGACAGAGAATGACTCTTTTGACAGGTTTGTTTGTTGTATACTAATCATTGATTAACATCCCTTTAAATTGTAGGAAATGTGTCAAATCACCACCTTTTTCTCAGTTATGGAACTATTGAAGAGCGGAATTTATTCGATATCCTCGATTTTCCAGCGGACTTGATTGAAGATGCTGTTACTACCTATTTGGAACACTTTGGGCCAACAACTCGAGTACTTCCATCCGTCAGCTTACATTCTAGTTCTTCTCCTTTCAATCTTGACACGGATCTTAAAACACGATATCGGACTGCAATGGAAAGGAAGGAGGCAAAAATTGGGAAGGGGAAGCAAAAGGCTCGTTATGACGTTGCAACATACGAACGGGCTCTGCTCCTATTGAAAGGACTCGGATTGTTTCCTAGGGATGGAGGCGGAGTTATTCGATGCAAGAGTGAATATTTCTGGCAGGAGGAAGCGTTTTCAACGTAAGTATCCCGTTAATTTTGCACTCAGAAACGTTGTATTAATACGACTTGTGTCAGTGTGATTCAAGTGTTGTTGATGTCTTCAGACCAACTAACCGAGTATGCCAAAGAGCCTTGCATCCTTGATTATACATGCATGGTTCCGGTGCCGAACACTCCAACAGATTCTCCAAAACTTACCACTGCTGTACCACCAACTACTAATGGTGACGCAAAGCAGGACGTTCCACCACCTCGTCTCAATATGATTCCCACGAACAAATCGCGAAATCGGGGGCCGCTTCCGTTCCGTGACGGTGCACAGGATGCGTTTTTGGCAGTTTCTTGTGGTATTTTGCGGCGCCGGCTGCAAATGTACCCGACAACGTACAATGAAGATTCAGCGCTTCTTGTGAAAATGACTGATGCGTACTGCAAAGCCAAGGAGGAGGCTCACCTTGAAGCGAGCGAGAGAGCGAGAGCTGCAAGTATTGCTGCTGCGAGTGTTTCTTTAACAACAGTTCCTGTTCCTGAAGACGAAGAGCATGAAGAAAAAAGGCGACGGAAAGAGAGAGTCGTGGCAAAAGATACTGACAAGCAGAGTGATGGAGCAATTCCAGAGGAAGAGGAGGAAACAATGAAGGTAGCTCGAAGCGATGATACGCTTGTTTCTGTTTCGGCGGTTACGGCCATGAGTGTGGATGGGGCTTCTGACACTTTGTCTCCCCCACTGCAGCAACGGAATACGGAAGGAGATCAGCAAACGAAACCGCAACAGTCACAAAAACAGCCAACAGTACCAAGCCAACAGCCTTCCCTTACCCATAAATACACGGCAACAATCCCACTTCCGACTCCAGCCCCAAAACCCACTTCTTTCAGCTTCACTGTCCCTCATCCCCACACTTCTGGTGCTCAACAGCAACAGCAACAGCCACAACAGCCTAGCCTTGAATGGTTTACGTTCAACCGAATGAATGCCATCAAGTTCCGTATGTCGGAAAAGAAAAACCTCATCAACGCTCTTCATTTCCTTGAAGCACTAGTCAAAGAAAAACATGCGCTTCTATTCAACAATAATAGTAGCGGCGGTAGTCACAACCAGACTCAAAAACGTGAAGTTTCTAGCGAGGCAGTGGATGTTAAGCAACAGGGCTCTGTACCTGAAGTCGTGGGACAAGGGAGGGAAGTGCTTGTGGGTGATGACTTTGACTATGATGCGTATGATTTTGATTCGGAATTTGGATCGGAGTTGTATGATGAATTGTCGGATGTAGAGAGTGGATATTCAGGTGGATAAATGGTATGGTTTTGTGGTATGTTGATGAAGTGGGAATGCTTTTTTGGTTTGAGAAAGTGGGGTTGATATGTGGAGTTATGTTTGCTATTTTCTTACGTTTTATAGTGCACGAATTATATATATTTCTTTTGTTTCTTAGAGTCTCTTGAGCGTTCGTTTCTTGTCCGACACTTTTGTTGTTCCACTTGCTCCCCCTCCTGAAGAAACTCCTCCAATCATTCCAGCTGGTGCTCCAAAAACAGGCACGGCTTTCCTTTCTCCGCCAGATTCCAGAATCCGTTTCTTTGTAGGACTCAAAACCATTGATTCTTCGCCGCTAGATCCGCTTTGATATACCTGCCCAATAGAACCACCCATTGAAGACGATGACGAAAAAACAAGACCTCCAGCAGCCACCGCAATCAAAGGCTTCTCCTCATCAACAGCCATAGCCGATGATGATGACGACGACCCACAATTCACCGCCACAGCCAGCGCGTTCAAAACAGCTTGTGTAATAAGATCTGGAAACGGTGATGGGTGCGGCGGTTTCGCGTGCATAGCCGTGAACAGTCGCGCATGTTTTGCAAATGCGTCGTATTCCTCAAGAAGGAGTTTTCCTGCATCGTCGTTGAGTGCTGATTCGGCGTTAGGAGCGATAAGGAGGCATCGAATTGTCTGTATGGAAGTTAGAATTGCGAGATAACGTGTGGGGACATGGGGGAGCCAACTGAGGTACGTACCAAGAGAACGTGTGCAATTCCGAGGTCGGGTTTCCAGTCCTTCTTGAGCGTGTTGACACAGATTTCGCCGGATTTCGAGACGTTTGGATGGAAGATTTTGGTTTCAAAGTAGCCTATTCGTTATTGATTTGGGGTTGGTTAGGTATAGCTACAGGTCCGGACTCTTTGCTGTTTGTTTTTGGTGTCACACACACACACGCACCTTTCGGAGGGGATTCGGGAAAGTCTGGACCTGGCACGAGACGAACTTTGAAACATCCGCCGTGGTACGGTGTTCCTTCTGTGGAAGGGAGAGAAGGGTGTGATGAGTTTGAGGATGATGGGTTGTGGGTGAAACCAGCTTCCCCTCACCTGGTCCAACTATCCAGGCCTGAATGTCAAGTAAATCTGTATCTGATGTATCAATAAGCTTGACGCCTTCGGCGGGTGGGTTTCCGTTGAGGTGCATCAGCTCTAACGGTAAAGGGGCGATGTTAGAAACGTTCCACGAATGGCCAAATAACGCTCATTGCGCTCTCGAACATATGCAGCGAAGGTCGATGGTGGAATAATCTAACCTCGCATGACAGCCTTTATGGCTTTCGAGTTGCTGGACATGATGTTTGGATGATATTTTTTTTCAAACAATCCGCAGTCAATATATGCCACAAAGTTCTTTAATTTGGAATGTTTAAACGAATGAAAGAGGTCTGACTCATATTAGGACCATGAAGATGAAGAGTAGGAGTCCGGCCGTGAATGATATTTTGGAGCTTCCTGATGTTTTTGTAACCATAGCTGTCGCCGTTGTTGTTTGATTGAACAAATATGCATGTTGGGCGATTGTAATAGCCAATGGATCCGATAGTGTAGATGCTGACAAACTGAGCATCTTGTCCAACGAAATGGCGAATTGCTTGTAGAAAGATGCTTGATCATTTGCGTATCCTTGAATGATGGCACGAAGTTTTGGGTCCTTTGCAAAAGCACAATCAATGGGTACAACGCATTTGCCATCAAGAACTCGTTTGAAAATGTCATTATCCAGGATTCCTGGAGTGTTATCGAATGGCGTGAACGTTTCATTGGTAAGAAGAGGACTGATTGCAGCATGTGCACCTCTGCAAAAAAGAGTCAGTGATGGTATTTGGTGGGAAAATGTATTACTCACCCTAAAGAATGCGATCCTGTTGTCAAAGTGACCATATCGACATCTGTCAAACCCATACGTTGAAATGCAGCCAGTGCGTTGCTCACGGTACCGAAAGCGTCGCTGGGCAGCTTTGTGATGTTGTTTGCAACGGTTGTTGACTTGCGACCCGTTCTGAAGGGCACTTGGGGACCACCACACACAGCCACAGTAACGATACCGCCCAAAGCAATCATGTCAGCCTTTGTGATGTTGTTTCCAGCTGGAATAAAGCGGGTTGCAAGGGACGGGCCAATGCCGCCGTTGACCTCTGCATCTGCAAGTTCGGCATCCGTTGCAAGCGAGGCATCGAGGCCGCCGGAGCCGTCTGTTGCGTCGAAGGTGCCCGCGTCGTGGAAGATTGCCCTGAGCCACAGCGCGGCCATGTCCTTTGACGGGGCGCCGGGCTGCAGGTCCGTCGTTTGGAACAGGCACTCGCCCGGCGCCGCAATCAGCGACCGCAGCGAATTGGCCGCGATCTGCGCTTCGCCGGTGCTCAGTGGCTGTTGCTGGGCAGTAACAGTGGCTGCTGCGAGGACAACGGTCAAAAGAAGGTGCATTTGCATTTGTGAGAGAGTATTTAATTTCGGGAGTAATTTGATTGGATTCCCGCCGCAAAGGTCCAAAATCACTGACTGCTATATCACTAACTGGTTGACAGTGACTCAAAGAGCATCACACCGTAATCAAAGAAAGAAAAGGTACATTTATGGAGAAAACAAGAAAGCTGAACACACTGAATCCTTTTACAACACGGATCCAAACACCTTGTTGTAACGAGCAATCGATGGCCCATATTCTTCGTACTGTGCCTTTGTGTGGCAGTAGCTGTAGAACTCGGCCTATGAATTGTCGTTAATCAAAGGAACTTTTACAGAAACACGAAACTTACAGTGTCTGCCAACAAACTTCCACCGAACCAGACGGCATATCTTTGTCTCTTGTGTTGGACAACATTCACCTCAATCTCTTTCTGAGTAACGTTCTGTCCCAAAGAAGTGTGGGCAGACAGGGCAGACATTTCCAAACGAGCAGAAGTGAGTTTTTGAATGTCACGCTCCAGACGACGGTTGAAATCCTTGAACATGGTTGATCCACCAGACAGAACAATATTCTAAGACAGTGCTGATGAGATTCAAGATGCCCAACAACAAAAGTCAAACCTTGTACAGGCCTCTTCTGGTATCAATGGGACAACTTTGAATGACTTGGTCAACAACCTCTGGCAAAGGAGTCAAGAAATCAGAGCTGGCAATTTCAGGGTTGAAGAAGATTTCAGGACCCAGGAAACGCTCGAAACCAACGTCAACGGTATATGGCTGTGTGGTGAGAGTAAGAAATGGACGAGAAAAGACTTTTACTTGCCTTCTTGGTAACAGAGTGCAAAAACTCGCACTTTTTGAACCACTTCAAAGGCTCAGCATCGTACTTTGCAAACTCTTTGTCGATTCTGGGACAGACATAGGAGTACATTTCCTTGATTCTCTTGGCAACTTCCATCGACTCCTCAGGAGGAATACTGTTTTCACGCTCACGCAACAACTGTTGAACAAAGTAGGTGATATCACGACCAGCAATTGGAATGTGTTTGATGGAGGAACCAATAACGTAACCTTCAGCCTGTGTGTAATACGGGTCAGTGGAAAACACACCCAAAATCCATCAAGGAAATACGTACGACAGGGATAACGTGAGTCACACCATCTCCAGAATCGATAACGGTTCCAGTGAGAGTCTGCTCTCTCTTGCTGGTCCATGAAGCAGCAAGAGCAAGAACGGCCTGTACTCCAATGTACAATCCCTTGATACCAAACGATTCGAAAAAGATTTCTGCGGTGTATTCACGGTTCTCTGGTGCGTTGAGAGGTGGCTCGGTCTACATGGATACCACACATCAGTTGGTATGAACGAAAAACGGGATGACCCCGCGCGGTCACCAGCACCACCACTACCATCCACGAAACTCACCAACAAAAAGTAGTGATCCTCCGGCTCACATCTCAGGTACTGATAGATACAGGCCTGGTGGAACTTTTCCATGTGGTCCCAATTTTCAACCTGACCGTGTCTCACGGGGTAGTTTACACCGTAGGTCAGCGAGTTTGCCATGGCCTCGTCGCCAATGTAAAAGTCCATGTCCTCGATTCCGCGCTTTGAGGCAATGTTTGAGGAGGCCTGCTTGGACTGGCCGCCAGCGCCTGAGGTCTGGGTGCCGCCTGGTCCGTCGCGGGTGGCAATGACTGTTGGGATGATGAATTGGGGGTCGTTGTTGCCGGCGTATCCCATCTTGGTGTACCTGGGACACGGGCGGGTTAGGTCAGGGACTCAGGCATTGGGGCAGGGATAGGGTGGATTCAGATCATTAAATGCGAGGTTGGACATGGACTCACCCTGTTCCGTTGTCGATGACAACCGTTTTCGTATTCATTTTGATGGCTGACTGTTCAATGCGATGTGGCGGATGGAGGGCGGCAGAGGGGGCGTGGATGGGTCTCTTTGCAACAAATTCGTGAACATCGACGCGCGCACACATTAACACAACTAATGCAAAAAGGTATTTATTTTCAAGTGATAAATAATTCAGCCATCATCGTAATATTCTTCGTCTTCTTCTTCCTCATCTGACGAAAAGTCGCTGTCCTCCTCTGGCAAAGGCCCAACTGCAGATCGATACCTAAATAAATTGCGTCAAAACGATTCCCACTCAAGCGAAATGAATGCATACTTTGATTTGTCAAAAGTAGTTTCCATTTTCTTGACGGGTACAGTTCCAGCAGTAGACGCTAAAGTCGCTTGTAGAATACGTTCGTCCTCTGCATGCTTGTTACCAAGGAAAACAGTCTCCTCGAATGATAGTGTTTTGACCTTTACAACCTTCTCAAGAGGATTCTGTGGCAAGTTTGTGATTTGTAAGTTTAAAGTGCTCCCACATCCAGTAAATAGTCATCTTACTAGCTCAGTAGGGACACTTTTGATTCCTCCAGCCGTCTTGTCGTTTTGACCGGATGATTGAACATCTTCCATTCCACTCGATGCTTTGTTCAACTGTATACCTTCAACAAGCTCATGTAATTCATCCATATCTGCGTCGATATCTCCTTCAAATAGCTGTTGACGATTGGACTGCAGAGTAACATGTTTCTTTGGTGAGGGCGGAGCAGCTTCCCCACTCTCCAACTCCTCGACTCTCTTTCTAATCTTTGCATTCATATCTTGCAGCTTAGCGCCCTTGTCTGGAAGTGAAGCAATGAAGGACCTGCGGGTTTTGTGTTGTTTGCAACTGTTCAACAACCAGTACACATCTCACGTTTTGAGGAGCATCCCTTCGTTTCGATGCAGCAACTGCTTCAATGCTCCAACGTCTCTTGATGTTTCAACGTCCAGGACATTTGGGTGCTTTTGGGTGATGAGTATGCTTTGCTTGTTTGGCCGCGGTGACGTTGTTGCGAATGACTTTGGAGCGTTTGCGAATGCATTTGGATTCGGTCGAAGATTGGATGGGATGCGTGGTGCGTACGTTGGTTTGCAGGAGTCGCTGGACATCATCTTTCGTTGTTCAAAGAAGAGTTTCTTCAGATTCCTCTTGCCCTCCCTCAATCGAGTAAAGTCAGGTTAAGTTACTGACCATTTACTGTCGTATTTAAAGCTTGCCTAACCACGCCATCCATTCCCTCGATCAGTCGTCACTATGCACGAAGGAATTTTTGATCATCAAATGGGAGTGCCTTTCCACCAACTACCAGTTGAGCTTGTTGAGCAAATCTTCAGCTGGATCCATGTAAACACTGTCCTCAAGTTCCACCGTCTGTCACGCACCTTCAACATCGTGCTTCGTTCTCAAAGCTTCGCAGTGACCAATTTGAAAAGATCATACCCCGAGATCTACTTCTTCGGAGGTGAACACAGAGGCGAACCCTGGTTTTGGTTTGATTGGCCGATTACATATCAATTCGCTTTTGCGGCGATGCATTTGAAAGAGCTTGTTGACTTGCCTCCGAAATTACATATCCACACCATCACCCCGGAGATTCCACATGCAATTGGACAGCTAAAGGCTTTAACTAGCTTGACCCTTTCCCACATGCGCCTCGTTGGAACAATCCCCAACGAGATTTGTGATCTTCTGAGTCTGGAATCTCTTGATCTCGATTACAACCAGCTTGAGGGTGTCATTCCCGAAGACATTGGGAAACTTACAAACCTGAACCGTCTGTGTTTGTCAGATAATCAACTCGAAGGCCATATTCCAAGATCGATTGGGAATTTGGTTAACTTACATTACTTCAATGCTTCACGAAACAAACTTTCGGGCTGTATTCCAGAAACAATTGCAAACTTGACACTTGTTGCTGAGATTGGACTCTCGGACAATCGATTGAGGAAACCAATCCCGGATGGTCTAAAGACGTTGCCACGTTTGAAATTTTTGTATCTCCGCGGGAACTTGGACGAAATGTACGTAGAAAAGAAGAAACGTTGAATAAAGTGTCTTGGAATTCGAAATGTCTTCCGTGTGTGAACTCGCCTTCCCATGCACGAACTTGAACGACAATCTTGAGTTTTTTACTTCGAAACTTGGGTTCAGGGTTGCTCAAATCAGTCCCGCTGATGATCCGACGATGGCCGTTGTACAGCGGTATGGCTGTTCACCTGTGGGTGAAGTTGGGCTAATCGTTGCGTTACCAGCTCCGGATGTGCAATTC
The DNA here is from genome assembly GCA_002104985.1 of Rhizoclosmatium globosum. NCBI lineage: Eukaryota > Fungi > Chytridiomycota > Chytridiomycetes > Chytridiales > Chytriomycetaceae > Rhizoclosmatium > Rhizoclosmatium globosum. The sequence continues at coordinate 415,983 of MCGO01000022.1, forward strand.
GTCTTGAACAAGGAAAATTCAACTTGGAGTCAGCTACCGCCGTGACTCTCAGAATTCGGTGCGAGGATGAGGAATTGGCATTGGGAGTAGAGGAGGTGGCGCCAAACGGTGATCTTTCATACACTACTCAATGGAACACACTGACTGTATTATCAAGGTTTAAGAGTCCTCCGAGTTCCAGTGAATCCACCCATGGTGTTGCCCAAGCCAATTCAATCGTTGATTGTCACCCGCGCTGCCCCTGTTGATGATGCAGTTGCAGGTCGTGCAGGAATGATGTATACTGATCTTATCCCAGGAAGAATGGGCGGTGCTTTTATTGCCTCCCATATTGCAATTCCTGATGGAGGACCTGTGAATGATTACGTTCACTTCCACAAGATTCGATTCCAACTTATTTACGTGAAGGCTGGATGGGTCAAGGTAGGTTTGGAACTTGTTTATATTCAGACGCTAAATCTTTGCGAAAAGGTTGTGTATGAGGATCAAGGCAATCCGTTCATTATGTACCCTGGGGATTGTGTAATGCAGCCTCCACAAATTCGTCATCGCGTATTAGAGTCTTCTCCTGGTCTGGAGGTGATTGAAATTGGAGCTCCAGCTGTGCATGACACGTTCGGTGCATTGGAGATGGAGTTGCCCAATGGAGTTGGAAAGGAAGGCAGACTGTGGGAACAACAAAAGTTTCATTTCCATTCCAAATCTAAAGCTGTTGTTGGTGAAGATGGTGTGCGCGACCTGGGAATGAAAGCAGCCTCAAATGGGGTATTCTCTTTGAAAGTACACACCTTTCAAAAGAAACACGAGTGGACTGTATCTCACAGCGAAGAATTAATGTTCTTTTATATTCTCGAAGGTAGTTTGTCGTTTGCAGAGCGCGATGAAGGAACTTGGACCAATTTGAAGGCCGGAGACAGCTGTGTCTTGCCAGCTACTGATTCCTTTCAAATTGTTGCTGAAACAGGTACAGAAGTTTTGGAATGTCAAGTTTTTGGTCACCGAGAGTAATAGTAATTAAAAAGGAATAAAGTTTCATGGACAATTCTTAGCTGCTGAATGTAGATTAAACAAATCCAAATTAACTTATGAACATGATTCTAATCCTTATGTTCAAAAGATAAAAGACGTTGTTACCAGGCAAAGAGACTTGGTGGTTGTTCTTTTGCTCATCCTTTTTTCCCAATCCAACCAAAATGAAGGCATGTCCCGAGCCACAACCCAGCCCCACCCTCACTGCCATCATCCAACCACGACGGACCTCTCATCATCAGCCTCAGTGCCATATTAGTTGGAATGGATGCTTTCAGGAAGCTGTTGAAGCCGTTTAGGATCAGGATGGACGGTTTTGGCGCAGGGCATCTTGCCAATATCAGACCTCAACCACTTCCTACGCACTGAATGCATTGAATCGCGAGAGAAACGGAGTATTGAGGGAGCTGTAGAGCCTGTCGAAAAAGATATAATGGACGAGCCTCTAGGGGGAAACCTCTGTCACTCTCTTGAGTCTACAACTGTGAATACTCTTACTAACTGGCTCTCTTCTGCAGTTGAACATCGCCAACCCAGCTTTGGGTACCCAGAAGATGATCGAGATTGATGACGAGCGTAAGACGTACGTATCTAATACTCCTGTTGTCCACCTGCAAAACAATCATTCGACGATGTAAATGGAAAGAAAGGCAGTGACTTGTATGGACTTGGAAGTTTTCCATCTGTATGTGGTGGATACTTGGTTGCCTTCGAAAGTGGATGTATTGTTGGGAACTTCAGTGATTGGTAGAGAATCTATCACTTTCTGGCAGCAACTCAATTCCTTCAACTTCCAATTACTGTAATCTAACTGCACAAAAAATACAGTCGTATCTTCTACGACAAGCGTATGTCTCAGGAGGTCAAGGCCGATGGACTCGGAGACGAGTTCAAGGGATACGTCTTCAAGATCACTGGAGGAAACGACAAGCAGGGTTTCCCAATGAAGCAGGGTGTCCTCCGTCCAGGCCGTGCCTCCCTCCTCCTCTCCAAGGGTCACTCTTGCTACCGTGCCCGCCGCACTGGTGAGCGTAAGAGAAAGACTGTCCGTGGATGCATCGTCGCCTCTGACATCTCTGCCCTTTCCCTCGTCCTCGTCAAGCAGGGAGACAACGAGATCCCAGGTCTCACTGACACCAACACCCCAAAGCGTTTGGGACCAAAGCGTGCCTCCAAGATCAGAAAGCTCTTCTCTCTCTCCAAGGAGGACGATGTCCGCAAGTACGTTATCCGTCGTGAGATCCAGCCAAAGAAGGAGGGCAAGAAGCCATTCTCCAAGGCTCCAAAGATCCAGCGTCTTGTGACCCCACTCACTCTCCAGCGTAGAAGAGCTCGCTTCGCCTTGAAGAGAAAGGCCCAGGAGACTGCTCGTGAGCAGGCTGCTGACTACGCCAAGCTCTTGGCTCAGAGAGTCAAGGACCGTAAGGAGAAGAGATCCGAGACTCGTAAGAGACTCTCCTCCATCCGCAAGTCTGCCACTGCCTAAATTCTGAATGACGAATTATAACTGAAAATTTGAAGTTTTGATGATGGGTTGGGTTGTGCGAGTGTGTTTCTGGACAAATGGTCCATTCGGGATACAGTGTTCAATAAATCTTTAAAAAACATTGCGACATTATTATATTCTGATTTTATCATAAATTATTGAATTGTGTTGGATGACCAACACAGCTCGGACTCGGGCAATCCCCCGACACGCACCACCCACCACGAAAGTGGCCACCACCCGAGCAGCGACACCGATCGCGTCTAAATCCGTCTCGCCGAAACGTGCAGCGCCAGTATCGCCGTCGCCGTCAGTGCGAATCCCAATGACATCTCTGTGGCACGCGACGCACGTGCCGCTGGTTGACCGGCTGATGGACGTTGCACTTTCGGACATTTCTGGTTCTGGTTCTGGTTCTGGTTCGGACGGCGCCGGCGACGACGTGCGCGTTGGAGTTGGAGCGTCGTCCTTCAATTCCTCATCAAACACCAACAACCACAACAACAGCCAAACAACCCAAATCAACAACAAAGACCGCCGAATTCTGACGACGCTGCTTCAGTTTCTCGTGGCTCAGTTTGGTGTGGACACAGCTCCGGCGCAGGCAGCCTCGACTTCCTGTCGCCTGCAAGCTGCGAGCGCGTTTCTGGCCGCACTCAATTACTCCGTGTTCCTTGACGCCGCTGCAGACAAAGACATTTCATTCACTGTGGAACGCGCAAGAGAACTGCGCCTTCTGACACTGATATCTCTCGCGGCCCTTTGTAAACAACTGGAACCGTACGTTCATGTATTCCTTTCACTTCACCTGCGGACATTGACTCACTCAAAATAATTCAGGGAAAAGCTCAGGAAACTATTTAAACTGAACGTTATTACTGATATCACTGACATGGATGATTCGGAGTTAGTCGTGGAAACATTTCAGGAATGTATTCTGTCATTGATCCAAATAGACCCATCACATCGATTACATGAACGTCCTGATCCAGTCATGTTTCAAATTGCATGGCGAACTCATCTAGCCTTTCAAAACATTGTTGAATCCATCAACGCGGCTGCTGAAAAAGGCGGCGTCAAGGGCTTGATACTATGTGAATTCTTTTTGAAGGGAATATTGAAGGGCCTGACTCGCATCGCGAAACAAAATCCAACTTGTTCGCAGGCTCAACTGAAGGTATAGCTTTGCCTGTACAACTTACAAACGCTATAGCTTCTAATATTTTGAAGGTCTTGGTCGCAATATTCGCAGACTGCACGCTTATGCTCAGTCGGTCAATTACTTCTCTACCAATCTTGGCATCTCCCGGACCTCACCATCATCAGCCTAATTCTATTAAACTCATGTCACATCCTCTGTTACTCCTCAAACATATTGTGAATCCAATAGTTCGTCTGGCAATTTGGAACATATCTCTTCAGCTATTTATTTCTAACACTCTCCAAGATTTATCCATGTGCATTAAATCAATATGCAAAGAAATCTCATCAAAGCAGCAATCATTGCGAAAAGGCGAGAAGAAAGTGTCATTTAAACATACTGGCTTTAAGTCTGCATACCAAACGTCTTCAGCTCTTCCGCCCGAGCGTGGAACGTTGCCATGGCTTGTCGCAGAAGCTTTGGCCTCTACAGCACACGTTGCAGGGTTTCTTGAAACTATTGGGAAATGGTGTTCCCTAGGAAACACTACAAACAGAGACAGTGAGGAAGAGAAATCAAGTTCGATTTGTTTACTAGATCACAAATCCGCTTTCGAAATTATTCAGTGGACATTATATACCCGCGTATACTCAACACGCCTTGTACAATTGTTTTTACTGCCGTTTTTAGAGCAGGTGGCTGCAATTGGAGGTTCTTCAAATTGGACCGAGTGCGAAGAAATCGTTGTCGGTGTTTATAACGGACGTATAGGGAAGGAGAAGATAGAGTTAGAAAAAGGAGCAACTGGTGAGAATTCTAACTATTTTAATTCGTTGTTTCTCAACTGGAATGTCAAGATACGTCACAACAGCCACAAAGTACAATACATTACCTTACGCGTTGGCTAATTACTACGGCATGTTCGCGAATCGATGAAAAGGGTCCTGTTTTCGAGGGGAAAGAGGACCACAAATCGGGGTTGACAGTTAAACAAGCTGTTGCAACAAACAAGCTTCCATCAGCAGAAGCCATGATTAACCTGAGGAGGTTTTCAATTCGCTTGTTGGGCATCTTGACGAACGGAAATCGAGAGGTTGAATCTACTTATACAACTCATCATTAACTATGTACAGATTTCTCTCTGTCTGTTATCTTTGTTTGACGACCAAAATCCGGAAATTCGTCTTGCTGCTGCAAAAGCTCTTGCAGTGCGATCCTTAAATAATGATCCATCCCATTTCCATATTCCCAATTCTACCGCTATCTCCGTCAATGCCGTGCATCACCGAGAAGATGGAACTTGTGTCTTTGATGATCCTCACGACGCGTATGGAATAGCACATTGGTTTAGGCAGAATGAGAATGATGGTGGAGGGTTGGTGACAGTTTCAAGGAGGGAAGATCGATGGGTAGGCTTACCAAGTGCATTAAAAGCACCCTTCAAGTACTTGGTTTGGTGCTTAGATGACTGTGTTGGGTACGAAGATGTGTGAGTGTTCCCCGTCGCAGCCCTGTTGTTAAGATTATTGAATCAAAATACAGCGATAATAGATGGCAAGGATCTGTAGAGGAACGTATCGCTTTTGGACAATGGGCGTATCATATCACAGAGCATATTTTCTCTTTGTGTCCTGGTGAGTGGAATATGCAATCCTGAACTCAACACTGACCAGGATGCAGTTGTCGCAAATTCAAAAATTTACCCTGCAGCTCCAAAAAGTAGCCAACTTCCTACCCTTTCGGATCCACGCCAAAAAGCAATCCTTAAGGTTGCTCATGATCTCTGTTCTCGAATTGAATCAAAATGCCCTGTAGCGCAAGGGCAGCCTCCAAAGGAACAAGCACCGCATCCGTATACTAAAGAGCAGCACTTTGCGTTACGCCACTGTATCGTTCATATTGCCACAGGCATTGTCGAAGGATCCAAGGCTAATGCCACAGATATTCCTCATTGTGACCACCGAGTTCTTCGCGCCTTTGGAATAACACTTCATCATTTGCGACATGACGAAACACCGCTTATCCGTACAATTGTCCTTGAGTCTCTTGCACGAGTGCTCGGCGTGGGAGTGCTAATTGAACGGGTACGCAGTATCCAATACCCAAGTGCAGAAATCGTACAAGACTTGCTTCCAAGTTTTTCACAACAAACAGCTTTATCGCCAGAGGCTTTGAGTAGCCTAGCCATTCTGTATCGACTTGTTCGTGGTGTCCACCCATTTGAAGGGGAAGATGAGGAAGTGAGGGTTCTTTGGGAGCCATATGTTGATACCGTCGAATCTCATCCCGGAGTGAAGGCTCTTCGTGAAGCCTTGTTGAATTTTGGGGAACTTGTGCACTTACATGCTGTATTTCGAGGGCGAGAATTTGAAGTCAAGAGATTTGGAAAGAGTCATGGCCTTGCGGGGTATGGAGAGGAGAGGCGGGATGCAGGATTTGGGGGAGTTGAAATTCCGTTAGGTTCCCGGTTTCAATGGACACCAGCACACCAACAGAAAGAGGAGACAGCAAAGAACGACGTAGTTCAGAAACAAAAAGAGACTTTGGAGGAAAGAGAGAAAGCTTATCGTGATGAAGTAAGGGCAAGTTTGCGACGAAGTTGTCAAGTTCAAGTTCAGGAAAAACAAGAGTTGAATTCAACCCCGAATGAACACGTGCCTTCAAGAGAGTCAGTAATACTGCCACGAAATGTTATTGACGAATCTACGATCCTGAGGAACATTGCTGAGGAGGAAGCGAAAGTATTGGAAGAGTTTCGGGAGAGAATCCAGAGCAACGAAATCGAAAACTTGATGTTATCTGCCACAAGCAACTTGGACCAACATTCTCCAGAAGCAGTATATGTACCGCCACCGAAACGTGAACACCCAAATCGGCGAGTATCACAATCTGAGGATGTGCTGTTTCAAAATGGACGACAATCGAATTTGATGCCCACTAGGCGTACGAGCTATTCACAGACTCAGGTTTCATCTTTACCAGATGAAGGGGCGAGTATATTATTCCGAAAGACTGAAAGGTACTTCCATGATGCGCTTGAAGCCATCAATCCCGGGACTCCTGCGTATTCTACGGGATGTTTAGACGAAGAACTTGAATCGATAATTAGCGAGCATGAAAATAGTTTGAAGCAATCAGCCGCTTCTATTCGTTCAAGCACAGCAGCTGATTTTCGTCGAGGAACTTCATCTCGACAATCAATGGACTCTATTCAAAATACTGCTCAACCCAAAGTTCTTACGGAAAAACAGCAAGAAGGTCCCTCCTTATTTACGCCGATCGATATCGGGGACACGAGCACAACGGCTGATAACGTCCCAATCGAAATCGGAAACCTTTCTTTCATGGACGAGAAAGTTCCCAACAGTGCACACACTCCTGTAGGGTCTCCACTTTCTCGGCGACTTTCTGGCACTGCCGCATCAATGAGCTCTCTTTCCAATTCCACAAGAAATGACAGAAAAAAGTTGGTTCATCAGTCTGAATTTACTTTGAGTGGCTCAAGGAGAACAACAATGATTCCTGAGGAGCCTATCTTTAGGCCTCAAATGACTTCACGAGAATCACCACTAGAAACTTTGGAAGCTGTCAGTAGAAAGTATATTATTCCCAGTCAACCGCAATCGGTATCATCTGCCATCGGCAATGAAAATAATGAATCTTCTCCATCAGCCCGACGTCGCACGGAGCCGGCCGTAATGAATTCGCCTCCTCGACAAGTGATCACCTCAAACCAAAGTTCCCCATCACCAAAGTCAGAAAGAAGATTCATGCCTTCTTCCTCACTCTCATCAATATCTCAACCTGCTGCGAGAAGCTCTCTCCATAAATTTGATAACAAAGCATCACCTACTGGACACTTGTTACCAAATCAAAGACCCGCTGTTTCAGTCGCCACTGCAACATCACTTCCGTCTTCACCCCGATTCTCCACGGTTAAGGCTTTTGGTTCTATGTCAGTGTCCACTGCAGCTCCATCCAAGCGTGATGCTGCCGTCGAAACAAGTTTGGTGTTTATTCAACATGAGAGTAACCAGAAGAAGCTTGTAGACGCAGGCGTTGGTAACAGCAGCAGTGTTTTATCTCCGAATTCTCGTCCGGTTCCAATGATTGGCGTTACTCCGGCTACTCCTTTGAGCCAAGCTCCTCCTCCAATCTCAAGTTCTGTTCCGGTAAAATTAAATTCCTCTTCAGTTGGTCAAATAACCTCAACAACATCCGCATCTGCTACAGCCATCCAAAATACGTGGCTGTTGAGACGTATGGACTATGCAAAGAGCCCCTCCCAAACACCAGCTCCAGTCAAGTCTCCGTCAATGAGAAGTAAGCTATCTCGCGCTGGCTCTACAAGTATTCAGGATACATCTCCGTCTTCCCCTAGATTGGCTATAACCTCGGGCAACATTAATAACGTTGAAAGGTATCCGGACTCTGTGTTACTTGGGGTAGCAGACGGAGGTCGAATGGATGTAGAAGAATTATCCAAGCCGGACCTTGAAAGTGACCTTAATCGAAGAGAACAAGAGCTTGATGCCAAGTTGGTTACTTTAGACGCATTCTTGGCTGGCAACGGGCTACACATTGTGGACGCAAACGAAGCTGGTGTAACGACTGATTTTGGAGGTATTGAAGATGCCAGTCAGCTTGCGTGCGATGAGAGCAACTTCTTTGCAGAAAATGAATTCATTCGAAGAAGTTACGTTGATACACCACAGCAAAACGAACATACTGATTCAAACAATCTGAATGATACAAATTCTAATTTTGGTCAAACATTCGGAAGTTCTGTGGACGACATGTTGAAGGGCTCAGAATCCCGATATGGGTTTTCTCGTCGAGGATCTGACCCATTCTTTGGGGGAGTTCAATATGATCATCAATCATCTCATCAAACACCGAATCAGACGGAAGCGCGTAAAGCTTCGGCTCCGTATACGGGAATGTCTGTTTTCCGAAATGATTCCATGAATGAGCCAAGTGGAATACCTGTAACTCCTGGAAGTCCCATCAGTTTTGAATGGACTCAAAGCCAGGTTGATGTGAGCGTCGCGAATAGGAATCAGAGTTTGTTGGTGGATCAACAAGAATTGGATGATTTTGAATTTGATGAACAAGATCAACGTAGAATGTCGATGGAACTTGCTCAAAGAAATGGTATTCCAGAAATGGTGTCTTCCTTCACTGACCCTTTTTAATTACAGAACACCTAAGTCCACAAAGGCCCCAGACAACCCATGCGCCCACGTTATCGTTCTTTAAAAACATCCCGTCCTTTTCTAACATTGCCGCAAATATGTCAACATCCATGGTTCGACCAAGAACTCGAGCTGCATTGGAATTAGTCTTGCGACATTTGGTGTTTGCTCGTTCTCCTCCTGCAAACCAAGCACCTCTAAAACTTGACCAAGACGATATGATTGATTACTATGAGCTGTATTCTGATGGGCTTGTGTATGGAAGCTTGGTGAATCTTGCGGCCTTTCCTGTTGCCGGAAGTGGATCTTTTCGTTCACAGTCCCTACAGAGTGAACGAGATGAGGCGCCTGTGAGCGAAGCCCTTCATCCACTACTCAAGAGCGTATTTCAACTGGATATGTCTCTGATGGTTGACTTATGTGGACCTATGACTATGGGAAGAGTTGCTTCGCAGTCAATTTCAGAATTAGAGAGAAACGGATCCAAGCGCCTGCATAAATGGTACCGTTCAGTATTTGAAGCCATTTGTGATTTTAATTTTCAAATAGGCTTGCTGGACTTACAGAGCTCCATCGCTTCTTACTCTCAACTTCAAGGGCTATTTTCCATCTAGAAAAGCAACTTAACTGCCAACTTACTCTAGCTCAGGCTATGGTAGTTGTGAAAGATCAAATTTCTGTTGCGAGAATGACTGGCGGAGTTGAAGGGACACATTTTGGAGGTGGCACTAAAGACTCGGCTACGTTCATGGAATGGGTATCTGTATGTTGTAATAACTTGTAAATAAAGCTATTCGATGCTTCTTTATTTTTCTGATGCTAGCATCTTTGTGACTTCAGGGAGAATGTGGTCACTCGAATCATCAATCCACAAATCCACCAACTCACGACCTCGAAACTCTCCCAAATTAACTGCAGCAATACGGTGCCCAAGAGAATGAGCATGTTTTAATAGCCTGAAGGAAGAGAACACTGCCAAACTTGAACCCACAATCAGCAAATGGCTAGCATCATCAATCATCTGGAATGACCTATCCCTGACATCTTGACGCATATTTTCTCCAAAGAACACAACATTCGGCTTATACACTCCTACATGACAGGATGAACAGGGCGGGTATTGAAACTTGTCATAGTCCCACTGAATTTCGACGTCACCGTCGGGTCTCTCTTCTCTCACACCAATTGTCATTTTCTCAGGCTTACTAAGCTTTTCGTGGAATGATGGATTGAGATTCCACAGATCCTGCTGAAAAGATTCACGAGGGACAGTGTGGCCACAGTTTAAACAACCAACTTCATGTAGAGTGCCATGCATTTCGAGGACGTTATCTTTGCCTAATAATCCATCCACATTCTGAGTAATTATCCCCGCCTTAACCCACCCCGCCTTCGCCAGCTTATCTAACGATTGATGTGAAATGTTCGTCTTCGCATCCTTAATAGATTGCCATCCAACGAAAGAGCGCGCCCAATAACGTTGTCTGAATTCATGTGAAGCTGTGAATTTTTGGAAAGTAATGGGTGTATAGTCCTTGTTGCGTTTGTAAACTCCGTTGGGACCACGATAGTCTGGAATTCCAGAGCCTGTTGATAGGCCGGCACCTATTTGTTTAAAAGTTGTGTTAGCTAGGAAGGTCTAATGCACAGACCTTACCAGTCAAGACCACCAATTTACCACGAGCTTCACGAATAAATGAAGCGATTTGCTGAACATGAGCGGTATGAGCTTTGTTCATTTGACAGTGAAGTCGGTTGATGCCGGGTTGATTGAAAAGAAAAGATTCAGAAAGAATGACCATCGACCTTTGTAAGGCCGTCGTTTCTTCGATTCAATCGCGCTAATCAACATTCAAATTCGCCAGCCAAACCACGATACGATCAAGGGACCTACATTGGCCGTTTGAGGCACTTTTCTGAAGTTACAGATCCAAGGTGCGACTATCATTCTCAAGCATGACCTCTGCTAATTAGGCTCTACGGACAGAAACTTGCTTGCAACGGATTCGCAGTTGCAAGCGGCAAAGGATCTTGTCAGCAACTATAAGGTGAGTGTTGGATTCATTGGCTCCAAAGACTAACATCATTCAACCATGGCAGCTCGGAAAAGCCGACCCAAATATTCCTGAAGAAACTTTGTGGAAGGCAAAGAAGCGTATGTTGTTTCCCTGTGATAAGCATTGAGTCTAAGGTTTCGTAGTTGTGGACTCCACGTTCCACTCCGACACTGGCGAAAAGATCTTGTTGCCTTTCCGAATGGCTTGTTTTGTTCCAACCAATGCTCTTATTGTTGCTGGAATGCTTGTTCCAAACCCATCTGTAAGTTTCTTCAATATCTGGAAAGCTTAGATAACACAACCACCAGATTGCGTCCATCATTTTCTGGCAATGGATCAATCAGTCTGTCAATGTTGCATTCAACTTTGCTAATGCTAACAAGACAACTGAGATGAATATGTCTGAAACTGTGTGTGAGTGACTTAACACATTTGAGAGAATCTATATGTTTACTGATGTTCATTAGTTGCATACAGTACTGCTGTGGCATCTTCATGCACGATTGCTGTTGGATTAAATCAATACGTTCAAAGAGCGAAGGGCTTCTCTCCTTCAACTCTGATGATGATGGGTCGAGCTGTTCCATTTGTGGCTGTAGCTGCCGCTGGTACCCTGAACGTATTTTTGATGAGAAGCAAAGAAATTCAAGAAGGAATTTCTGTTTTCAACAAGGACGGGGAGACTGTGGGCAAGAGTCAGAATGCAGCTTGGTCTGGAATTTCACAAGTGGCCGTCTCCCGTGTTGCTACAGCTTTCCCTGCTGTTTTCCTTCCAAGTGTGATCATGTCTCAACTTGAAAAAACCAAGTTCTTGAAGTCCAACCCCCGTTTGCATGCTCCTTTGAACTTGCTCACCATTTGTGGATCGTTGATGGCTGCTTTGCCTTGTGCTGTTGCTCTCTACCCACAAATTGCTGAAGTGCCAGTGGAAAAGCTTGAACCACAGTTTAGACAGTTGAGAGGAAATGATGGGGAAAGAATCAAGACTCTTTACTTCAACAGAGGACTCTAGTTCCCATCTACAGGTATCAGTGCGACCATTGTATAATACAAATAAAGCTCGTGGGATACAATCTTGCTTGGCTAATTAGTATTTTGATTTCGACCAACCAGGGGTTTAAGCATTTGGAACACGGCGGGATGGCCCTTGTCCGAGTTTTGTCACTCGAAAAAACAGCCACCCTTTGCCCACACATCGGTGCAGCATCAATCCACTCTACGCGATTCTTCAATCACTTTCTGGTCGAAAAGCTTCAATTTGATTGAATCACCTTGTCGACAATCATTTGAAACCTTACAGTACAAGAACTCATTTTGACAGCTTGGTGGGAGACCCTCTTCGGACGCCTTTCTTCCCAATCACCAGTTTCTGTATCCGAATGGCAGCAGCTAGTCTCGTTATGCTCTCGCAACAACATCAAAATCCGCTCGCATATAATTCAGAGGTGGAAGCTGGACCGAATATGTATTCTGATTCGGAACCACCCGCAAACATACAACAACCAACCGCGCGCAACTACTATGTGCCTGGAGACGAAATGATTAATGAAGCTGGTTTGGAAGCTATGGAAGCTGAAATTGACCTAAAGGTGTGTCTGACCCGCCATGGCGCAGCATTTTGACATTTCTCTTACATCCTCTTTTTAGATTCTGGTAACTAAAGCATGTGCACTTTGTACTCTTTTTCTGACGTTGCAAATAGAATCAGGTGTCTGGAGATGCTCTAGAAGTTAGGCAGGACAAGTGAGGCGTAAAGAAATAATGATAACGACCTTCTAAATTGCAACATAGATTTAAAAAGACTGTGACAGCAGTCCAAGCTATTGTAGCAAAAAAGCTCTACCGTGCCAAAAGTGTCAGTCTAGAACTCTACTTCAAAGAACACTGGAAGGTAATATAGTTATGCCTTTTCACTTCAACAGAATCTTACTTTCCTTAGATTTCACGGGCTCAAGTCTATCGATTTTTGGACTGTGCCGCAGTTCTCCAACACCTGGATGGATTCACTCGTATACCTATTCGGGAACGTCTCTGTAGGACACTCAAAAGTCTAGCAAAAAATCGACACGATATTCGGATTCTATGGGCAGCCTGTTTATCTCAAATTCAAGGAAACACTGACACCATCACGTCGACTATGCTAAATCACCTTTGGACTGACTTGCTTGCCGAAAGGAAAGTGTCAGGAATACCTGAAGCAAACTTGGTTTTGCCGCTGGGATGGACTGATGCTACATGGGAAAAACGAATGGATGGCATTGCTAAAGAGTATGGCGGTGAATGGATGTCCGATGACGGTATTAGAGTCCCTACCACTCCTGCCCCAGCTCTTGGAGGATCAACATCATCGATGCAGCCTACAATTAAGTCTGAACAGCCATCCCCTGAATCTAGTCATCCTCCGCCACAAACAGAACCTTTTTGGAACTCTTTCTGCTCTAAACATAAGGCTCCAATATTTTCTGATGTTTCAACACTTTTGGAAAGTAGTGATAGTGAGGGAGGCTGTGAGCAGCATCAACCTTTCACAAGTGAAGAGCTCACAGCTCTTGTTCATAGTCTATCCAATGTTGATAGACGAAATCATCACCTGGAGTACTTCGAAAATGGCGAATGGAAACACGCGAGAAGTTTCCACTGGCGCGTTCGAGCGAACAATGTCAACAATGAGCAAACATTGGGAAGTGTTGAACCTGCAATCATGTTAACAAACGCTCCTGCTATGCTACCTCCGCCTCCAAAATCTATAAGGCCTTACAAGAAAGCATCGCGGCCAAAAGCACTCTCTGCGAAACGGAGTTCAAGCTCTCGGTATATTGACGAATCATCTGACTTTGCACCTACACAAGCTGTACCTGTAGCCGCAGAACCGCCACATCCCAGTAAGCATAGACGGGAACTGGAAGAATATGTTGAGGAAGATACTGACGGAGAAGACAACTCAAGCGACTACTATGATGACGCAGCCCTTCCATCTCGAATCAAGAAGAAACCAAGATGTCTGACAAACAAATTTGCCTCAACATCCTCTGTCGGCGCTGTTTCAAACGTTGAATTTCTTTCAGATGCCATAGCAGACGAAGTGATGGAATCTTGTTGGAAAGACTTTGCGCCAGAGGAGCTTGAAGCTGTGGCTGTTCTCCAAAAGTACCGCTTTGATAGACAAAGTGCTAGCCCGGTTCTACACATGAATCAAGGTCCAGAAGCACAAAGTCGGCCAACAACTTGGAATAGAAATTCAGATCGTTTCCCTGAACTTAACACAGCACTTTAATTGCATAAGATATGGGTTGGTTGGTATTCTGCATTCGAAGTCTATGGTGATGAATATTCCTTGTTTCTATTTATTTGTTCTTTGAGAATGTCTTCAGCAATAAGTTAATATACATTAGTGTCCAAAGTGAATTCGTTTTATTACACCGAGCTTCTGAAAGAGAAACTTAAATAACGTACTATCCAAATAAGCCAAAAAGTTGACCTCCACACTCAAATGGTCGCACCGGACTCCATCCACTCACTTCTCAACATTTCCATGAGTTTCTTGTCATCAGCAGCAGAAGGAGCGCTTTCTTCCACGAATGCGCCATTTCCAGGATCCTCCTTCTTTCTTCCCCGACCTTTTCCCTTCTTTGCATTTGGATCCTCATCACCGGCTTCTCCTTCTCCTTCTTCGACCTCTTCAACAGAACTTTTCTGTTGCAAGCTCTTGTCTAACTTGAGCTTAATGGTTGAGAGTTTCAAGATGTGATTTTCTACTGTTCCATTCACAATCAGCTTCATGACACGCACATCCCGGACTTGTCCGACACGATGTGCGCGGTCCTCGGCTTGGGCATCGTTATGGGGATTGAAGTCCATATCATAGATTATAACCACATTTGAGCTCGTCAAGTTGAGGCCAAGGCCTCCAGCTCTAGTAGAGAGAAGGAACACACCGATTTCTGAATCATCATTGTACTGATCAATCAGAGATTGTCTGCAGGGAAAGGTTAACTTGAGATAAATACATTAACCATGAACATACCTGTCAACTACGTTTGTAGAACCATCCAACCGAAGGAAACTAATACCCAATGTCGTCATAACAGCCTCTAAGACATCAAGCATAATTACAAATTGAGAGAAGATCAAAACACGGTCTCCGTTCTTGATCATATCAGGCAAGTTCTCCTTCAACCATTGCACTTTTCCAGCATCCATCCACTCTTCATTACACAAAGCATGATGCTCAATAGATTGGAACCTATTACACAATTTGTGTAATTCAAAGTCGGACATGTACATCATATCCTCCTTGATATAATCATAGTTGGCTTCCAAGTATTGCTCCTCCTGTAGTACCATCAATAAACGTTGTTTGAATATCGAGATATACTCACACTCATAATTTCTCGTGCCATAATTGAAAGCTTTTCGTCAGAGTATTGTCTTCGGAAGAGAAGTGGGTGGTTGGCAGCTTTACGCAGTTGCATTAACACGTTGGTATTATCTCCAACTTGTTTTGGAGCAGCTGGAGCAGGAGGTGGTGGGGGAGGTGCGGGCTTCTTTTTCGGAGGGGCCCCACGTCGACGCTTTGACGAAGGAAGTTCATCTTCGTCTTCGTCTTCGACTACAGGTTCAGGAGGTGGAGGGGGTGCAGCAGCGGCAGCGGCGGCGGCCTCGATTGCATCCGCTTTTTCAAACATATTCTTTTTACAATCAGCAATGATTGACTGCACATGGTATTCAGTATTGACCGAAATATTATACGAAAATTATACCTGGTACAACTTGTTCTGCCCTTCTGTCATGGTACAAAAGATCTCCGTTCGTACTTTCTTGGGAAGCTCAGTCAAGACATTGTCCTTCTTTCTTCGCAACACAAATGGAGTCATCATCATTTTGGCTCGTTGAATACGCTGTCTATTTAAAACAGTTGCATCGTTCGATGCCGTGTTCTTGAGGGTGAAGATTTGCTTCAAAGCTTCTTCATCGTCCGCAAAAATCTTGGGCATGATGAAAGTGAGAAGAGAAAGAAGCTCCATCAAGTTATTTTGAAGGGGTGTTCCTATAAACAAAATTAGCATCAACGTTCAGAGGATGAGCGAGTTTGCAAACCTGTCAGTAAAAGCCTAAATGGTGTTCGAATAGAATTCAAACTTTGATACCGCGAACTCGCCATATTCTTGACCATGTGTCCTTCGTCAAGAATCATACTCCGCGGTTTGATCTTTTTCAAAAATGAACGATCTTCTTTGGATGAAGCCAAGTTATAGGTCGTAATGATAACGTCGTAGTTAGCAAGTTCGCCTCCAATCACGTTATAACGAATGTTTTCACGTTCTGGTTGGGATCCATAGTAAGACAGTACACGAATATCAGGAGACCAGTTTTGGAATTCACGGAGCCAGTTTTCCAGGGTTGAAGAAGGGACAATGATAAGATGGGGTGAGCCCTCATCACCTTGAGCCTTCAACAAACTGATAAAGGCGATGACTTGAGCAGTTTTCCCCAAACCCATCTAAGCGCAAGAATAAGTTTAAAAAAATGGTATAAACGGCACAAACCTCATCGGCTAGAATTCCACCAAGACCCTTACTGTACAACAAATTCAACCAACTGACACCAACAAGTTGATACCCCTTCAGCTTCATCTTCTCGTTTAAGTTTTCAGGCTGCCTGTTTAAACACTTTTCAGCAAGGAATTTTCCATTCGCATCCTTCTCATTTTCGAGTTGTTCCGCGGCAGCCTCATCCTTCACAACGCCAGTCAAATGAAGCCCAGTATCTTCCTCCAGAGACTCATTCGACCCTGTCTCATCTTTTGAAGCAACAGGATCTGCGACAGGCGGTGGTGCCTTTTTCAAAGGGCTGCTGGCAGCTCCTTTTTCGATCCAGCGTTCCATAACACCAAGGACCTCACCGCCCCTCTTTTCACACTCATCAATCAAACGGTCGACTTGACTGTATCCTTCCATAAGAGTTTGGTACTTTTCAAGTAACTTGTTGATCTTCTTTTTGCCCCGCTTGTGAATTTCGAATTTGGTATGAAGGTCTTGAACAGATAAGAACGGTCGGAATTCTATTTGCGAACGTTAGTTTAGGAGATTTGGATGGGGAATTTAATTACGAACCAATGATAGTGTCGGCTTGTTCTTCAGTACACATGAGTGTGTCCAACAACTCGCGTTTCTCGACACGCCCAAAGAACTCAAACATACGTGCCTCCATCATAGCAGTATGGGCCGGATTTTCGTAATATCCGCGACCGCCACCACGATCATCATCAGAGTCGTCTTCATCGCTCCCGAAATGCTCATCATCTTCATCCTCCGAGTCTTCATTGTTTTTACGAGCACGCTTTTTCTTGTAGATGGGAGCTTGCGCCGTCATAAGGATCGGTTTTCGAGGGACAACAGGAACAGGAGCAGCTCTAGGCTGGGTTGGGTAAAAGGGTCGAGCATGACCTTGCTGCTGGAGCATTCGTTGTTGCATCTGTTGCTGCATTTGCATTTGTATCATGTACTGCTGCCGGAGTTGTGGGTTTTGCAGAACTTGTTGCTGTTGCTGCTGATTGAGACTTGAAAAAGGAGGAAGCATAAGCGACATATTAAACATGGGTTGGCCCATTTGAGGCGTTTGTACAGGTCGCATCAAGGGATGCAGATTTTGTGGTTGCTGCTGCTGTTGCTGTTGCTGCTGCTGCTGCATCAATTGCATCATCGCTAGCTGTTGCCGCTGTTGAAGTTGTTGAAGTTGCTGCTGCTGTTGCTGCTGTTGGTTTGGTTGTTGTTGATTCTGTTGTTGCTGCTGCTGTTGAGTTTGTTGTTGGTTTTGTTGTTGGTTTTGCTGCTGATTCGCCTGCTGCTGTTGGCCTGGTTGTTGCTGGTTCTGGGCAAAGAAAAGAGAATTCATCAATGGACTATTGCCCATCATTGTATTCAGTGCAACCGGGATTGAGTAGCGCATTGCCATTAACGGCGTTGTTTCCATTCGCACTGTTGGCACCACCGAGCAACGGGTTGTTCATGTTGTTCATTAAAGGGTTACCCATGCCAAGTGGATTCATTAGCTGCATACGTTGTTGCATAATCTGTTGTTGCTGCATCTGCATAGGATTCATCATTCCCATAGCCGCAAGAGGATTGAAAAATGGCATTTGAGGTTGCTGCAGCAGAGTATTGGCGGCAACGTTGTTCTGCGGTAGGTCGGCCTTCTTCACGAGTCTCGACTTCTTGTCTGGACAAATAGAAGGTCAGTCCTAAACTGGAGCAGCGCACAAGGACTCACCCGCATCAACAACATGAGAATCGAGACTAGTTCCTGGGATTTGCGAATCCAGCATTTCGATGACCTTGACGCCCGCCTGTTGCGTATCCCAATCGCATTGAGAAAGGATAGTCACGAGCTTGTTCTTATCGACATGGGGAAATGTACTGACAAGTTTTGCGAGAGCAGCATCCTTACTTGGCTGCTGTTGCTGTTGCTGTGGGGCTGAGTTTTGTTGCTGTGTTGTCTGTTGCTGGTTCTGCATCTGGACACCACCACCACCACCCACGCCCACACCACCGCCCGCCTGCATCAAAAGCTGGCTCTGCATCTGCTGCTGACCACGTTGCATGGCCCAGACATGGGCGTCGGGTCGGCGAAGGCGAGACCCGTCGCGGGTTTATTTGCGAGGATGTTCTGGAGCGAGAACTGTTGGTTGAGCTGCATCTGCTGCTGCTGCTGTTGGAGTTGCTGGAGCTGCTGTGGTTGGAGCTGTGTTTGCGTCTGACCCAGGGCCGGTGAGTTCCCGCCTGAGCTCGTTGCGAGTGAGTTCACTGAGCCGGTACGTTGGACGCCTGTGTTCGCCGGGCCGCCAAAGGTCAACGGGTTGCGCAGCCGTGGCGCAGTCGCTGGCTTAGGCGTCTCGGGAACAAGGATGCGTTCGGGTGTGGTGGCTGCAGGCGTTGAGTTGCTGCCGCTGTTGTCCATCGAAGGTCAAAGTGAGAAACTAACAAAAAACCCCATGCACCAAGTGACGATATACAAGTAATTTAAATAGACACTGCCTTGAATCTTCAATTGGTGTAACAAGAGTTTATGGTAATCATGTGACTAATATATATGGCGGAACCGCCTTTAATTTTCAGAACAAGCCTGTAAAAAATTCTGGTGGCTCGAATAATTAGAGTGAGTCTGGTTTAAGAGATTTCTTTCATTCCTTTCAAACGAACACCACATTTTAACGGATATACTATACACCACTAAGACTCTGACAAACAAAAACTGTTCAGCACTGACCAAAGAGAGTTGCTGATATTGCTGCAGAAAGCTTCCTTGTATTCCTTTCTTCAAACTGAATCTTTGTCGTTTCGTTTCAAAGAGAAGTACATTCGAACTCTCCTGCTTTGCCTCTTAAATATTCGTAACTGATTGGCTTGATTGGCGCAAAGCAGTTACGTACTCCCACTTTGTGTCTGGTGTGAATCGTGAACGGCCTACAGCCTGATTGAATGTTACTACTTCCTGTGGGTTCGAGTAACAAATCTCTAACGCTCAATAAAAAGTGAAATTCGATGAATCTAACCGTTAATAATCGCAAGAAGGCCGAAAACTTCACAGTTCGTATGTGGATCTTCCTCCTTTTCTTCTTCTTGTTCGACAAATCTCAGGTGAAGGAGGAAAAAAGAAAACAAGAATGGCCGAAGTTGACGCTACCGCTGCCCCAGCTGTTGAGAAGAAGGAAATCAACGAGAACGAGCTCACTGTTGAGACCGTTACCAAGTACCAAACTGCTGCTGAGGTGGCCAACAAGGCCATGAACATTGTTGTTGCTGCCGCTGTTGCTGGAGCCAAGGTGCACGACCTCTGCAAGCTCGGAGACAAGGCTATCCTCGATGGATCCAAGCTTGTGTATGCTAAGAAGAAGGACTTGCTCAAGGGTGAGTGTGTAGAAAAGCGTGTGAACATTGTACTTACCCACCACCACCATCAGGTATTGCCTTCCCAACCTGTGTCTCTCCAAACAACGTCATCTGCCACCTCGCTCCAATTGCTCAGGATGCTGCTACTGTCCCTGACTTGAAGGACGGAGACGCCATTCGGTAAGCCACGTATCCCAGCGAAAGTGCCTCCAACTAAACACCAACTAAACCAGTATCGAACTCGGAGTCCACATTGACGGTTATGCGGCCATGGTTGCCCACACCCACGTTGTTGGCTCCTCCAAGGCCGCTCCAGTCACTGGCAGAAAGGCTGACTTGATCGCCGCCGCCCATGCCTGTACCGAAACCGCCCTTCGTCTCATGAAGCCAGGAAAGACAAACTACGACGTTACCGACGCTGTCCAAAAGATTGCTGACGACTTTGGCGTCAAGCCAGTCCAGGGTATGATGTCGTACCAACTTCAGCGCAACAACATTGCCGGAAACTCCACCAAGCGTATCATCTTGAACCCATCTGATGTGCAAAAGAAGGACTGCAAGAAGGCTGAATTCGAGGAGGGCGACGTTTTCTCCCTTGACATTGTTCTCTCCTCTGGTGAGGGTTACCCACGCACCAACGAGACCCACCGTACCACTGTCTACAGAAAGACTCCTCTCCAGTATGCATTGAAGACTGCTGCTGCTCGTGCTACTTACTCCAACATCAAGACCAACTTTGGAGAGTTCCCCTTCGCCATCAGCAACTTTGACGACGAGGTCAAGGCCAAGCTCGGTCTCATTGAGTGTGAGAAGAACGGTTTGGTTGAGCCATACCGTGTCTGCTACGAGCAGGAAGGCGAGGACTCAGTCCACGTTATTGTGACTGTTCTCTTGATGGCCAACGGTCCACTCAAGATTACTGGAACCTCCTTCGACCCAGAGGTCATCAAGAGTGACAAGGAAGTCAAGAACGAGGAGATCAAGGAGTTGTTGCGTTTGCCAGTTCGTCAAACCAACAAGAAGAAGAAGAAGGCCGCCGCTGCTACCTCTGAGTAAATATTTGTGTATTTATCGTTGGTTTTTTTTGGAGGGGAATACGATGAAATATATGGAATATCCTTTTATTCATAATGTTAATATTTGCAATGGCCAAACCATCTTGGCATAGGAATCACATCACGAACATTCGTCAAGCCAGAAACAGCCATCAAATATCTCTCCAATCCAAGGCCATACCCTCCGTGAGGCACAGTTCCGAATCGTCGCAAATCCAAATACCACTCCAACCCCTCCAAGCCCAACCCCTTTTCACGAATCTTCTCCTCCAACCTATCCAACCGATGCTCTCTCAAACTACCACCCACAACCTCGCCGATTCCAGGAACAAGCAAATCAACACAAGCAACAGTCTCCCCACCATGAACACCTCGATCCCCCTCCGAATCGCGACTATCCAGCATATAAAACGGCTTCACTTCACTTGGATAATCCGTAACAAACACCGGCCCCTTAAACCACTCCTCCGCCAAAAAGCGTTCATGCTCACTCTGCAACGAAACCCCCCACCGATCCACAGGATGCACCCAACTCTTCCCACTCTTTTGCAAAATCACAAGCGCATCCGTATACGAAACCCGATGAAACGCTTTCCCACCACTACCCAACATCTCCAAAGCCTCGTTGACAGGTAACCCACGTTCCCCGCCTCCCGCCCCCACAGAACTCTTACGATTCATGTCCTGGAACCCTTTCAGAACCTCCAAATCCTCTGCAGACTGCTTGACAAGGAAATCAGTCGCGCCCCGAATACTCGCTTCAATCAAATCCATGAGCTGTCCCAAATCCGTAATGAATGCAGCTTCGGCTTCGAGCATCCAGAATTCAGCGAGGTGTCGTGTGCTGAGACTCTTTTCGGCGCGGAAGGTTGGGCTGAGTGTGTAGACGCGGGGGAGGGCTGCGTTGAGGGATTCGAGGTGGAGTTGGGAGGAGACGGTTAGGTTTGAAGGGTTTCCAAAGAATTCATGGGGTTGCTGGTTGTTGTTGTTTGGTTGTTGTTTTGGAGGTGTTGAGTAGGAGGTGAGGGATTCAGGGGAAAGAACGCGGAACGACTCTCCGGCTCCTTCGCAGTCATTTGATGTTAAGATTGGGGTGTTGACGTGGATAAAGTCTTGGTTCTAGAGGTTTGCAGTTTTTCAGAGAGCTGTTATGGTACCGGGAGTTTGGTTATACCTGGAAGAAGTGATGAAAGCCTTGGAAAGCTGCGTTTCTGACTTTGCACATGGCTGTGAATGTGCGAGTTCGGGTTCGGAGATGGAGGTTTTCGCGTAAATGCTCCAAGGGCAGTTTGGCCTTATGCAGAGGATATTGCTGTGGAAGGAGGTTAAAGGGGACTTAAATAGTAGCGTATCAAGTACCTCTGGATCCGCTGCCCCGAGTAGTGTCACATTGTCGACCTTGAGCTCTGTCTTTTGGTTCCCTCCAATACTATTTACCAGAGCTCCTTCCAGTCTTACACTTGCCCCCGTCGATATCCTGCAATAAGAGTTAATTGTTGTGATCATTGAGTAGTTCGTGGGAGGGATTCACCGTTTCACGAGACTTGGATCTGTCACAACAGCCTGAACTCCTTGCGCACAGGAACCATCTGCAACAAGAACAAATGCAACCTGTTTCTGCATTCGAACTGTTCTGACCCAGCCATGGACTGCCACACGGTCGCTCGACGGCTTCGCTGTGAAGGCCGCGAGAACATCACGGATTGACCGAACTGGAAATTTGTATGACATATTATAATATCATAAAAAATAAAAAATGATGGACGAGTCATTGCGTTAGGTTAGATGCCCGTAGAATCATGGGACTATGCTCAGAATGGTGTTCTATCGAAACAACATTTTATTCCTTTATTCAATTCTACAACTCATCACTTCCAAACACGCTCTCAAAGTACTCCTTGCTCTTAAGAGGGTCAGCAATCATTCCCTTAGAGCCTTTGGTCCATCCCATAGGACACACTTCACCATGCTTTTCGTGGTACTGGAACGCCTCAATCAATCTCAGAGTCTCATCAACACTGCGTCCGACATCCAAGTCATTGATAGTAATTTGACGGACAATTCCTTTAGGGTCGATAATGAAGGTTCCCCTGAGAGCAAGACCAACATCAGGTCCTTGTTCAATCAAAACACCGTAGTCAGCGGAGATTTGTTTTGTAATATCAGAAATGAGAGGAATGTTGAGTTTTCCAAGTCCACCCTTGTTTCTTGGTTGCTGAGTCCAAGCCAAGTGAGAGTGCTTTGAGTCGACGGATGCACCGACGACTTCCGCACCCAAGTTTCTGAATTCGGATGCGCGATCACTGAATGCAATGATTTCAGTTGGACAGACGAAAGTGAAATCCTGTTTGAATTGAATGGTCAGTACAGAGCATTCAGGAAACAAAGCACCCATGCACACACACACACACACACACACACACGCACCAGTGGATAAAAGAAAAGAACAAGCCATTTGCCCTTGTAGTCGTTGAGCGAGATAGTCTTGAACTCGTTCTTCACGACGGCCTCAGCGCGAAAGAACGGAGCCGGAAACTTGACGCGGGCGACCGACGCCGAGTTTGACGAGACAATTGCCTTCTGTGGCAACATGCAAACACCGACATCCGAGCCCGCCTTCGAAGCAACGCATTCGTAGTTGGCGCTGCAGTCGCCGTTCTTGACTGAACAGATGTCGCCGGCCTGGGACGTGGCGGCGGTGGCGGTGGCGGTGGCGGTGGCGGCGAGCGAGACGAGGGCGGCGATCAAGAGCGATGCTTTCATTTTCTTAATAAGTTGTTGGTTGGTTGGTTGGTTGGTTGGTTTTGATTGGTCGAAAAAGAAAGTACTGTCACCCAAATCACCAACAAATGTCACCCAAACCACGCATTCTCTGCACTCGCCTTCTGACGCCACTCGCGCAACGCCGCCTCGAATCAGAGACACGCATTTCACTAGTTCAGTGGCGCTCCGAGGCTCCGATGCCGCGTGCCGAACTGCTCAGCCAGATCCAGGGCGTCGACGGTGCTCTGGTGCTGCTCACTGACAAGATTGATGCGGAGGCCGTTGATGCCGCGGGCCCCGGTCTCAAGGTCGTCTCCACAGTCTCAGTCGGATACGATCACGTTCACACTCCAACTCTCGCTCAGAGAAACATCAAACTCGGAATCACTCCGGATGTCCTGACTGACGCCTCTGCAGAACTCACCCTCGGTTTACTCCTTGCCACGGCACGTCGCTTCAAGGAAGCTATGGCAATCGCTAAAACTGATAACTGGGGTGCTTGGAACCCGTTCTTCCTCACTGGCTCTTTGATCCGCGGTAAATCTATGGGTATCATTGGTTTCGGGCGTATCGGTCAAGCTGTTGCAGAGCGGTTGCGTGCCTTCCACCCTTCCACCCTCAACTATTACTCTCCATCACAAAAACCAGACGCTGAACGCAGTCTCGGCGCCACTCGTATTCAAGACCTCCCTTCTTTTTTGTCCACCACCGATATCGTCATTGTTACTTGTAAATTGACAAACGACACTCGCGGACTGTTGAACAGTGAAACCATGAAGCATTTCAAGAAAGACTCCATTCTCATCAATACTGCGCGTGGAGGCATCATTAATCATGATGATTTGTATTCTGCTTTGGTTTCTGGCACAATTGGTGCTGCAGGGTTGGATGTCACAGATCCAGAACCATTTCCTGCCGCCCATCCACTTCACACTCTGCCAAACTGTTTGATTCTGCCTCACATTGGATCTGCTACCATGGAAACGCGTGAAGCAATGTCTGATCTGGCCGTTTCTAATGTCCTTGCCGGTGTGTTTGGCGAAGAACTGCCTGCATCTGTCAAGTTATAGATAAAATGTATACCAATTGAATAAAGCAGAAATATGCTCAGTATACGAATGCGATGGATGCCATGAATCCAGAACTGTTACATACCGTCCATAACACAGTCTGTGCAACCACCAAATGCTATCTCTCAAATTAAATTCGCTATTATGGAAACCAGTGACGAGAGTTCGTCGGAAATTAACAAGGAAAGGTGTGGATATATTTCTAGATAAACCAAAAACTTATTACCGCAAAATAAGGTAAATTAAAAAGTCAACATCGTTAAACCTTTCGACGAACTACGTTTACTTTCTCGATGATGTTTTTGGTGCAGCTGGTGGAGGCGCAGTTGACTTGGCTGTGGACTTTGGTGGTGCCGCTGGAGCTGGAGGTGAAGGCACTGGAGTTGGGAAAGTGCCTTCCTGCACCAAATTGGTGTGGACAGTGATGTTCACTCCAACTGGCGCACTCAACTTGGACCCAGTCAAGGCTAGCAACTTGGCAAACGAAATAGAATACTGTGCAAAGAAGGCATTCTGGTCGTTCGCGTATTGTTGGACATATGGACGAAGAGTGGCGTCAGCCGCCATTTTGCAATCGAGTGGAACCAGACAGTTTCCGGCAAGTGTTTGCTTAAAAATATCGTTATCAAAGACTCCTGGGGTCTTGTCAAATGGAGCAAAAGTCTTGGACGTCAGGAGAGGACTGATGGCTGCGTGAGCTCCTCTAAAGAATACCAAACCAATTAGCTTTGAAAGGATGAGAATAAGACGAACCCAAGAGTATGACTTCCAGTGGTAAGTACCAACATATCCAACTTACTCAAACCCATTCGAGCGAAAGCGGCGGCAGCAGCGTCAACACTCTGGAAAGGATCACTTGGCAACAAATTAATATTATTTGGTGCGGTAGCATCCTGTCTTCCAGTCTGGAACGCAATCTTGGGTCCTCCACATGTTGCAACAGTAATGATTCCACCAAGAGCAATTACATCAGCCTTGGTAATTGGGGCGTCGGCTGGAACAAACACAGTAGCAAGACTTGGAGCGATACCCGCGTTTGCAGCGTTACTGAGCTCAGAGGCAAGAGTCAGACTTCCGTCCAAACCGCCTGCACCTGTAGCAGCCACATATTCACCGGCGTCGTGGAATGTAGCACGGAGCCAGAGGGCAGCCAAGTTCTGGGAAGGCGCGTTCTGGAGAATCTTGCTAAAAAGACATTCTCCTGGTCCTCGGATACGGTCCCAGAGCTGGTTGGTGGCGGTTTGGGCTTGTTGCTGGGTGAGCGAGCTGTACGCGTTCACAGCTGAGACAGAGAGGAGGAGAGAAACAATGGTTGATACTTTCATATTTCTCGTTTCAGTTTTGCTCTAAGTTTTTAACTATGGGAATGGAATGGTTAAGATGCTCTTTTATGATAAAACCAGAACAAAGGAACAAAGGGTTTCCCATATGGACAAAGAGACAAAGAAATCAGACAAAGGAGTGGAATAAAGCACAAAGAAATTGTATCAATGTGTGTTTGTTCTCTTTGTCTTTATAGACAAAGGGCCAGAAATCTGAATGACACTTTTATCAAAGAAGTCTCATTGCTCATTAAATACCTACTATTGTAAAGTCAAGGCTCCCACTCCATAATTCTACTGCAATCATCAACTCCTTTAAAATATGTTTAATAAATAAATGTTTCATTCTTTTCTTTTGCTCCTGGTTTAGGTCTTTAAAAGGCGAGAATTATGAAAGTGTGTTATTGTTCAAAATTCATTTACAACTTGTTAAATAAACTAACAACTTCAAACAATAATCATACCATCAATCAAAGAGCTCTCCCCCACTTTTCTTCTCCAAACTCCGTCACATTCAACCAAACCACCAGCATAACCTGAACCGTTGACAGCATCACCCAATACCTTCTCACGGCACGCAAAATATTCATGTCCAATAACGCTCTCATCCACTTGATCTTCTCCCATTCCATGACCCAGTGCAGCGCACTCAACACCATTGACAAATAAACTTGGACCAAATTCAACCTTTTTACCACACTCACATCTGTCCCCGTCAATACACTCCATTTCACTCAAAATAGCGCTGTACACAGCTTCACAATCTCCCTTGTACTCTTGGGCATCTGGCAGTGTGCAAGGGAACGCCCATGAGCTGCCTACTTTCACAGGATGGTACGGAGTGATGACCAGTCCACTGTTTTGCAAACGAACAAGACGCGTGGTTGGCTTGTTGGCAAGTTTTGTGATAACCATGCAGTGGATCTTTGCAGTGTGGCGCTGGTCCAGAGTCAAGACGCGTGAGCCCTTTTGCAAAGACTTGACTGGAACAGTTGTGTTGTCAGCGAGGGTTGCGAGACAGTCGCCAGAGAAACAGACTCCGTTTCTGTTGTTGTATCTACTCATATCAACTGGAGCGGCGGCAGTGACGGCGCTAAGAGACGCAGATGATGATGAGCGGTAGTATGAAAACCTGCTACCACTTGGTTTAGGTGGTGGAAGTTTGATGAAAATTTCGTTGATCTCATCGCGCAGTGATTCAAACAGTGGACTCTGGTACACTTGGACTCCAGGATCTTTGAAGTTGTTGCATTGCTAATTGACAAACATAAGTAAACCCAATAAAGTTCGTAGTTCAACTAACCTGCAAACGGTGTGCGTTCAATAAGGACAGCAAGTAGTGCTTACCCCAACGGTGGAAGTACTCTGCCATGAGAGCCTCCACAACTTGTCCCTCAACATCAACCAAAAGTTCCTTCAAGTGCTTCTTGTCGTCTCCAGGAGTCAGCTGAGTCCACACCTTTTTCAAATCCCCAGCCAATTCTTTTACAAGTCCATTCGCAGCATCAAACTCTCCTTTCTCCGCCAGGGCAAAGCCTTCCATAACCTTCTCGACCATCAACAAACGAGCCCATTGTCCAGCAACTCGATCAACACTCTCATCTCCGCCTTTTCTGGCAGATACGACAATACTTCGTACAGTGGGGTCTTCTCTCTCAATACCGCGACCCAACGAAATGTAACTCAAAGTGACTTTCAAGTACTCAGCTCTTACATTTGTTGGAAGTCTTCCAACCTGTACAATCAAATCCTTACTCAATGGACCACTTTGGACCGATCCCAAAGTGACAATAACACCTCCATCAGCAGCACTGCTTGCCTCATCAACCACCTCAACATGGTGGTTGCCAAATATAGACGAATCACCACGAAGAACCTGGATTTGCGCACCACCCAGTGGCTCAATCTTGACTGTGATTCGCTTCAAAGCGCTAGCCAACAAGTTTGCAGCAGCATCAACAAACACAGTTCCAACGAAACCAGCATCTGGAATGAAGTTGAACGAGCCGTTTCCAAGATGTGCAAGACTGTTCAAGAGTTGGGAATCGAGATTGTATCCGAATCCAAACGTGTTGATAATACAGGGAAGCTCCCCGTGAAATTTCTTGTTCTTCCTTGTTTGGAGCATAGCAACCTCGCCTGGAGGAGGGCGGATATTTGGCTGACCGTCTAAACATGATTATGTCAGCGAAAATGTTGGGGAGGGTTCAAATAGGTCACCCCTCACCTGTGAAGAGCAAAATGGCACTAACAGCACCATTCGAATTATTCGGGCCGGCAGCAATTACATCCAAGGCATCGTCAAGACCGGCCCCTGATAAACTTATTTAATAAAATCCATTATGTTGCTTTCATGATTGTACTCACAAATGTTGGTGGATCCAGTTGTCTCCAAGCTCTCCATGACATCACTCACATTCCGTCTGCCTTCCGCGTCCATTCTCGTCATTTCAAATTCAACCTTAGAATCATCTGAAAAGGAAACAATAGACAAGAAGTCGTCCTCGCCAAGTGACGCAACAACAGTCTTCACAGCATGCTTCACAAGATCCAGCAGCGTGAGTCCGTCAGTCTCTTTATCGCCTGCTTCAGTCTTGAGTGAGACAGTGTCGTCCATTGAGCCGGAACTGTTCAAAGGTTCATTATTTAGATGCTTGTTCATTGAGGGTAATGAACAGAGCCAGGCTGGCAGGGCGGGAGCCGAGCGAAAGCTACTTACAGATCTACAACACAAACGACACGAAGGGGACTGCGAGTGGATATTGCTGGAGGCTTGATAGAGAGGAGAACTGTGTCCTTGCGTTCAATCACTGCATGCGTAGCAAGGAGCTGCACTGGGCCCACAGTAGAGGCATCATAGCTGGGAAGACTTTGGTCCTCAGTTGCAGAGGTCATCTTATTCAAATTCAGTTGAGTTTGTTTGGTAGGTTTTGGTGGGAGCTTTTGTTGTTTGGGTGTCTATCCGCGGACTTCCAAAAATTGATTTCTCCTTCCCTCAGCCCCCCAAACTAAAAACAAAAAAAGGAATGTGTTTGTAGTTCTACCAAAAGAATATAACAAGCTATACAAGGAACAAGTAAAAAAAAGAAGTCTCGTGTCACCCAACAAGGCGTAACATCTACAAAACACAGGTCTGCCACAATTTACAATTCCCAATCTAAAATCTCACAAGCAGGAAAGCATCTTGATAACTCCGCCACAGCCCATACTTTAAATTCGCCCACAAGAAACTCTGGAACACCGTATGTCATCACGGGAGGTTCATGAAGCGATGCAGAGCCTCCGGTTTCAATAATGCAATCTTCAAAGTCTTCAGCAAGCTCGTGCTTGAGGAACTGCTTCACACCCTTCTTGATGGCGACCCGGGCATCCTTGGGGAGGTACTTGAAATCTTTCATGAGTTTTTGGAGAATTCTGTGGAGGCCTTTCAGTCTTGATAGAAAAGAGTGAATCAAGACTTACACGTTGTATCTGACCATTCTAATACCGTTCTTGCTCACAACAATGACATTTTCAGAGAAAGCACTCAATGCGTTCGGTTCTTCTGCCTCCTCGTCTGCATCTGCGTCATCTTCTTGCACTGAGGCATCATCACTTGATGACCGCAATTTCTTCGTCAATGGCGAAGGCTCGTAATCTGATGACCCACGTTTCTTGTTGTTACCGTCGTTAGAGTTACCATTGTTGCCGACCATCATACGCCCACCCTTTCTACTCATTCCGTTTGCGTTACCCGTTCCATCATCTCCAGCATTACTTGACACGCCACCCAAACAACTGCGGTCTCCAAACAGCAAAGGCGTACTGGCGTGAACAAACTGGTCCTCCATGAAACGCAAGAAACGGTGCTGCAGGTGCTCGGGAATGGCATGCGTGACGTTTGCCTTAAGTGAAGTTTGTGCTACAAGGCGAACTTCGGGAAGGTTGTGTTGTTCACGAAAGTATTTCGTAGCTTTGGACATGGCAGGAAGGACTCGTTGGAAATGCGGATAGCCTGCGGAGATATATTATTAGTTTAAAGAGCTTAAAGATAGTGGAAGGAGCGAAAGAAGTTCAGAAAAAGGGGCAACAGAATTGTCAAATGCCAAGCAGGAAAGGTGGCACGTTTTCTTCCCTTGACAGCTCATAGCGGATATATACTTTGTGACTCAATCCATTGTTGACAATATAAAGTTTGATGTATGCACGCCATCCTCGCGTCATTTAATAAATTGAGGAGGGTTGAAATACTTACGAACACGAACAATATCAGTCCAAGCGCGGTAATTCAGAGTATTCGGTTCACCAGAAGTTAGAAGAGGAGGAGGAGGGACAGTAAAGTCAATCTTTTCATCTTCGCTGTCTGTAACGTTTGAAGGAGCCCGTCCAAGAGCACGGCGACTGAGTAGCGGGCCTTGTTTCTTCAGCAACTGCAGTTGTTGGGGCTTTTCCACTGCAGCCGACTGTTTAAGCAGCAAGGGAGGTGCTGTGTTAGTTGAGGCTGACGCGCGTGTGTTTCGCTGAGACTTGAAAGCTGTCAAGAAAGCAGGAAAGGCAAGGGTCAGCCAGGAACAAACACACAAACGAACAAACACACCCGCATCCTTGTCCTTGTCCTTCTCTTTCTCTTTCTGGTTCTGATTCTGATTTGGCAGTTTTGCACTTGAGATGAACGGCGAGGGCTCGGGCGTTGGTTCTGGCGCCGGCTTTTGCTTCAGCGCGGCAACGGCCTTTCGCAGTTCGGACACTTCGGCGGCGAGGGCGGCAAACTCGGACTGAAGCTGAAGATGCGCGGCTTCAACGGCGGCGAGGCGCGTGTCCGAAAGTTGAGACGCGTCCATTCTTTCAAGTTGTTTGACAGCTCAAATTCTAACTGGAAAATTATACACATGCCCGAAAACAAACTGACAACTGCTCAGTCGCTGCGCTTCTCCTGGGGGAATATTAATGCTCTGTGGGCTGCTCTGACAGCAGTTGTGGCGGGTGTTTGGCTCTATTCCAGCCAACCTACTGATTCTCGCCTCAAACAAGTTAAACCGCCTACGAAGGCCCACTTAGATGGTCCGTTGAGCTTTATTTACTCGCTTATCTAACATTATAATTAGCACAGAACAAGTTTGTCAACAGAATTCTCAGTCAACGAGGTATGTTCTAACTGAAGTTCCAACAACACATCTGACTTCCTCATCTAGAGTCTCCCACAATCCATCTCATGTGGACTACGCCTCCAAACACATTTACACTTCTAAACTACAAAGTACTTGATTCATATCTGTATCACGACCCAACAACAAAGTTTGTCATTCACGCCACTCACTTAAACACGTCCCATTTCATATCGTACCTACACGCTGGGTACAATATTACCATAAATCCAATATCGGACTCTGCAATTTGGTCTCTCGCAACAACACCGACTCCCGACGCCCCAGAGGCTTGTCCAGGACAGCGTTGGCTCGAACGAATTGAAGAATACAGGAAAACAAGCCCGTACTTTTACTCTCATCTGACAGATTATCTTCGCTTCTGTATTTTGTACAAATATGGCGGAGTCTACTCGGACTTTGACGCCATCCAACTCTCGAAGTGGAACATTCCCCAGGAACGTTCAACTCCTCCCGTACCTCTCGCATTTATTGGTGCAGACAGTGCATCAGGCGCGCCACCTCGCGAAATGGGATCTAGCCATCCATCTGGACCTTCTAATTGTACCTGGTGCTTTTACCAAGACGACAAGTACCTTGCTCCAGGTGTAATGGGAACTCCACCAGGCCACCTTCTCGTCAAAACAGCTCTTGAAATTGGATTTGAGCGGAACACATATGATCCGATGGTTTTCAACGCTGTGGGTCCAAAAGCTGTCACGCTCGCATACCAAGAACTGAACTCGAAAGGCATGGTTGCAGATGTAGAAGTCCTCAGGCGTCCGGTTTTGTACCCTTACTCCTACTTGACAAGTTGGAAAGTATTCAAAGCTGCTCCCGGGGCCGCGAACAAGACAAATACTGGTGGTGACGGAGAAGCGGGCGGAGAGTCTTTGATCAAGAAGGGACTCTCGCTTCATTTATACGGACACAAAACGAAAGGAATGGTGGCAGAAAACGGGTCTGTGTTGGACTATATTGTGAGGAAACAGAGTGTCATTAAGAGGAATTATGAGTTTGGAGGCTTAAACATTACCGACGTTGATCCAGTCAACGATGTACCATCAAAGACACCAAACCACAAGCTGAGAGTACCACGTTTTCTTGGAATCTCAAAGTATATTCATCACGTTCCAGACGTACGGATCCTAGTCGATACGCGTCATTTGGAGGTGGCAAAGGTTGAAACTGAATCTTTACTGCTCACTCTCAAAATCGCAGCAAAACATGGAAAAGTGCGCCTTGCTTCAACCAATTTAAAAGATCAGTCCGCGTGGAAACCTGAGCTTGTGTTTTCGAATGTTTCGCCTGCTATTGCAAACCTTTATCTCTCCCGTCTCATGTACCAAATTAATCCGTCCTTGGATAGAGATAACATAACTGTCACCGCCGCATTCTTATCCACCACACTCCAATCAACGATACCAATCTACAACCTCCCAAGTCTTCTCACAATAATGATCAAAACGACAGACAGGATGTCTAAAGTCTTCAGTCTCGTGACATCAATTCTGGAGTACCACCCAAATATTACAACAATTGTAACTGACGACGGTCATGTTGACCCTGCCAAATCAACAAGACCTGAGGGTCCCCAACGCGGTTTCTACTACTTACCACTTCCACACGATGTTGGTCTAAGTGCAGGTCGCAATAGAATGGTTGAAAGAATTCGAACTCCCTACGTCCTCACCCTTGACGACGACTTTACAATCAACCAAGACTCTGACTTCACCCACCTCCTCCACGCTCTCGAAACTCCTCCGAAACACAACCCTTCCACACTCTTCTCAATCGCTGCCGGAAAGATCCCCGCCGACGAAGGCCGCTTCGGAATCGACTACTGCGGTCTGATGACGCAAACCCCATCCCGGACCCTCCGCCTCGACGCTGGTCGTGTAACCCCTGGCCTCGACCACGAAGGCTGCATCGAAGTCGACTTTGTTCCAAATGTCTTTGTCGCACGAACAGATTTCTTACGTACCCAGCTCCGATGGGATGAAACCCTCAAACTCGGCGAACACGAAGACTTTTTCTGGAGGGCGAAGCAGATGGGTGCCAGGACACTCACATGCCCAAGCGTACGGTTTTACCATGATCAGGTGGCGCATTGGAAGGGGGTTACGGATTATGATAAGAAACGTGCAAGAGTGTTCGATTTTTGGAAGGTTGCCTTACGGAAGCACGGGTTTGTGCGGTTGGTTAGTTTTGGACGGATTGTTATGGATCTTGTTTGTAAGTTCAGACAAAAGGATATTTGACTGTTGCTTACTTTTGCTATTACTAGTGCCTAAACCTATTGAGAGCTTGCAAGTTACGAATGTTTTGTCGAGGTCTGTCTATCTGACATGGATATCTTCTGCGGCTTCCTTCAAAATCCTCCAGTCATCAAATGGAGGACTGAATTGGGCCCCTGTTAACCAAGGACAAGGAGAAAACTATGAGCATGTACCTCATCGTATTTCAAAGGCTCTCGACGGTTTCCAACGGCCTGAAGGAAGTGAGAATTGGATTACGGTGTATGGACTGAGACCAGGGGTTGAATATAAGTTCCGAATCCACGCAGGGAATCGATTCTTGTATTTAGAGGGTGGGGTTGAAACATCTGTGGTTACTTTGACCGCCGAGACAGAGAAAGGTAATACTGCTCCTTTCGTCGAGTTTTTAGCTTACAAATTGGTTCTACAGAACGCAATCTATTGCAAAATCCATCCTTTGAAACAGGATCGACATCACCTTATGTCATTTCCCGAAACAACACTTACGGTCTTGTCCCTATCTCCTCCGTTGACAACCTCGGCCAAACGGATTATACCGAATCATCTCTCTTAAAATACCGCCGAACTAGTCACACTGGATTCCGTAGCGAAATCACAACCGTTGGATACATGCTTCGACACAGATCCCTTGCCTCCCTTTCCCAGTTCATTCCAGCTGTACCTCATTTCATCAACAACAAGAAGGGCACAAAAATTCTGGTTAGTATGCATAGCAGAATTGACGCACTGTTCGACGTAGAAGAAGGAATGAGTTGGCGTGTCAACGTGAAAGTATGGTTTAGTAAGCTTTCTCCCTCAATCGCCATGAGCGATAAATATGAAGAGGAAGAAGGAGAAGTTAAGAGTGCAATGTTGGAGTGGGGACCAGCGGACATGGAAGTAAAGGAAGAGTTTGATAGATCGGTTATTGGATGGCAAGGACGTACCATTTGTATTTGCGTTGGAGAAGGAGGATGGATGGGACGTGTGATAGGCGTTGAAGTGTCTGGTGTTTTGGAGACATTCCGAGGAAGTGTTACCTGGGATGAGTGGGTTGTCGTAATTGAGTAATTATGTGTACGAGTTTCAGTTGTTTTATTCACAATTTATAGGGATATATAAAGATTCATAACTTGTATGCAATTTCGTAGCAATTAGACCCACATAGCATGGTCGAATGGAAGGGCGGAGGAACGGGCAGCTTCTTTTTGAGCCTTTTGCTCATCAGCAGGAGTTGGTCTTGCAACAACTAGTGGGCAGTTGGCGTTTTGGATACAGTATTGAGAAACAGAGCCCAAGAAGAAGCTCTCAAGATGGCTTTTTCCTGAAGAACCGAGAACGAGAATGTCTGGCTGAGTTTCATCGACAAGCTTGCAGATGGCTTCGCCAGCTCTTTCGGAACACAACACACGAACAGCAAAGAACTTGTCGGTGTGGTTTGGGTCGGCAAGGGCTCTGATGAGTGTCTTGGCGTGTGCAATTTTGACTTCCCGTTCGGCTTCACTGTCAGTGATCATGATGACAGTGATGATATCGGATGGACGAGCCATGTTGTTGAGCGTAAAGTTGAGGGCTGCCACGGAATGGACTGACTCGTCAATAGCGACGTAAATCTTCTTGGATACAGTGGAAACTGGAGTAAGCATTATTTTGGTTGTGGTTTTCTGGTGGTTTTGTGTGGGATGGGGCAAAGGGGGCTATCAGGTTTTTATGCGCCTGCTTATTAATTGTTACATTGTGTGAGTCAGGCAAATGATTGTATAAAGCTGTTCCTAGATGTTCCGACTTGGTGAGTCACAGTGAGCGAAGAAAAGGATTCGTTTCGATTGGAAGGGGTGGCTGCTTGGTTGGTGAGTCATATCCGCGTCACACCAGTTTGGGATACATTTGAAAGCCACGTGTTTCGTTACTTCTCCAAAACTCTTCCTGAATCAACCAATTTTGTGAGTAGCATCATCCCGTAGCCTTTCTATCCCAACCACTACCAGCGTATGGATACCCTACTGTAGTTTCACACTTAAATTGCTTTGCATTGCACATCGGAAGTGGCGCGTTTATATCGGCAACCTTAAAGCAGTGCACTTCTTGGAAATCACTCAAGAGATTCATTTACTCCAGAAGATCATCCTAACCTGTAACTAGATCTTAAATGAGCTCCCGTAACATCTTTGTCGCTGTTGACGAATCCAGCCACTCTGTTGGTGCCTACAACTTTGCCCTTGACAACATTGCCAAGAAGGACGATATTGTCACTGTTATTGTTGTCGTTTCTTCTGAGAGTGAGCGTGAGATGGTGAGTCAAAGTTCAACCATTTCAGTGCTATTACAAATTCTCATATTCCTCTTTATCAAAGGCTGTCGAGAGAACTACCACCTTGATCCGCGCGATTGCTGACCCTGACCACCTCGATGTGAAGTACAAGGTTCAAGTCCTTGTTCCAACCGCGCTCCAGAAGATCGGCCCCCTTCTTTGCGACCTTGTTGAGGAGAAGAAGCCAGATATGCTTGTTCTCGGATCGGCTGGAAAGAGCCACCTTGAGGGATTCCTCGTCGGCTCCGTCTCGAATCACTGTATTGCTCATGCCAACTGCGCAGTTATTGTTGCGCGTGTCACTCCAGCCGATGAGCTCAAGGCTCAGAAGAAGGCTTCCCGCATTCCCCAGAACCACCCAATGTATGTCTAAGGAATCCAATTTAATATATTTTTGCATGTTAATATAAATGTCTATATTGAAATAAAGAATTTCAAGTTACTCTACCTTATGTTTACTATAAAAGCATAACCCTCACTCAATGGGAGAAGGTGGATAAAAAATGTTAATCAGATTTGTGATTGCTCTCTATTTTTGCCATTGCTGCTGGCAAGTGCAGCGGAAGCGGAGAGGGGCTGGTAGTGTGGCTGGTGGTGGCAGTGCAGCTCCTGATAAAAGCTGCAGAAAGTCATCAGGAAACCACAGTCCCTGATTCAGTCACTAAATGAAGACCACCAACGTACTTGTGATGATGGACGACTCATACGACGTTGTCGCTGCCGTCCACACCGGGGTCAGCAGCCTAACATCGACGAGGGATGACAAAATCACAATTATCGCCATAATCAAGGCTGAATCACAGCAACAAGTTGTACTTACTTCAATTATGGACACCCTCAAGTTATTGAAATGCTCTCTCCATCCATCAACAAAATTCAACGTCTTTGCCATTCCTGAAACAATATGTCTGTTGGAAAGCACAATTCAGAAGCTAGTGATGAAGGTTCAGCCTCGTTTGATGGTGTTGGGTCTCAACGGACTGTATTCTGCTATCGTTCACAGCCACACATATCGACGAGCAATCATAGTACACCACATAGAGTCATCCAATCATCCAGTTCCAGATTTAGAGAATGAGGACTACTTAATCCGCGACAGCCCTCGCTGTCTTAGTCCAGGAGCATGGGAGGACGACGAAGAGGTGTTCTAACAAGCCGTCTATCCCATAGATTTTTCAGCAATATTTAATAAATTAGATAGCATTTTGAACGTCTTGTTTTCAAGTTCTTCTGAAAAGGTTCTTCTATTGTTCAACATCGAAGTTCGGAGGGATGGCAACTCTTGGGTGATAATTCTTGACATAACTATAAGAATGAGAAGATTCCCTCATTTCTTTCTCTTCTTTCATTCATATTTTACCAGCGGCAAGGTTGAACACGGCGTTAAGGTTCGATTCACCACAGCTCAATTTTGTGTCTGGACAAGTCCCTCAAAACCAACCAAGCGTTTCTGAAAGACACAAACCTAAATCTTGTTCGAAAATATGCAATCAGCTGTTGACAACGTTTTGATCCTTCTCGACTCGTCGTATCGGCCGCACAGCGCCATTGAGGCCGCAATCACACAACTAGCTGGGACCCCACAAGACCAGATCACCATCATATCAGTTGTAACCTCTGCAGCTGCCCAGAAGGCATCAGTTCATGAAATAACTGCATCCTTGCAGTCTTTGAGACACAGTTTCCACCCTTCAACAAGATTCAACATATTCGCCATTGCAGATGGTGTACCACAGCTTGAAAACACAGTACATAAGCTAATTCTGAAACTGAGGCCACAGCTAATGCTTCTTGGTCTTTCCACCATTTACTCGGCTGCTGTGTTTTCGCACCTGCAGCGAACGCAATCGGACATTAATGTGGTTCATATGGATGAATTTGTGTCGATTGTGCCAGATGAGGATGAAGACTGGTGTATTCGTGGGTCGCCTCGGTGTATGAGTCCAGTGGATATGGATTGACTCTATCAAGAAATAGCTTTGGCATAATATATAGAAAATAAAACGTATTTATTGGGATTTGTTTCCTTTTTTGGCGTGTGCCCAAAGACAAGTCCATGCCCAATTTACCCAAACGAACTCTTTTTAAGAATCATGGTGTCAAGACGGGAGAGTCAGCTCTCATTCATCACTGTTCCACCGCAGTCATCTATTCCTGAATTCCAGAACATCTTGTTCCTCTGCAATGACTTTCTCCAAATGCCTTCAGCATTCTCCTGGACGCTACAACACTTGAACGTATTCCCTCACGACAACGTTATGATGATTGTACTCATTGAAACAGAGTCAGAACGAGAAACGGTTCAGTGTAGCTCCCCCCTTCATGTGACAACAGTTTGGTTCTGAACCATTCACATCACAGACTATTCTGAGGGCCACTGCGTACCTCGAAGACATTCACACATCCCTACCTCCTAAATCACAGTTTAATGTCCACATTCTTGCCCTGGAATCTGAACAGGAACTGGTGAAACTAATCCGCCGGAGCTCCCCGACGTGCGTGATTCTCTGTGGAGCGAATCCTGCTGACTTGACTATTGACTTCAACGTTCCTGTACTTCCATTCGAATAAAGTAGTATACTTGCCTAGACTTGTTACTCATAGGAGTCCGACGTTTCCGATGCTTCCGACATTCACCGGGAGCCACATACGTAATACTTATATCACTTCAATTTGATAAAGTGTTAAATAATTGAGATACAACTATGGTGGTCCAGGCTCTTGTTTCAGGTCTTTGACAATCCCAGAAAACGTGGAACCAAAGATAAGATTTCAATCAATAACATTCACAAAACCAGCCGGCGCCAAAATCCCGCCACCTCCCCCTTAAATAACACCTCAGCTTCAGAACGTGTCCATCCTTCAGCATCCCCATGATACCAATACCTTCCACGGACTCAATTGTCGCCCCAACGCCGCAAACAGTTCTGGTCGCACTTGACCCAACATCTCCAAATGAACACACTCTTCGATGGGTTCTATCAAATCTTGTCAAAACAGAGCGAGACGTTATCGTAATCATTACCGTGATCGCCACGGAAGCCGATCGGGAACAGGTTGGTGTCAAAAAAAAGGGCTGGAGCATTATCAAATCATTACAAGGAATACAGAATCTAAACAAGTATGAAATCACAGACCGAAAACGCTTGGAACACTCTTGTTTCTGGATTATCGCTCAACACTATGACGAAACCTGTTCCTGTGATTCTAACTGCGCCAACGTCATCGATTGGTCCAAGAATCTGTGCCGCAGTGACAGATATGAATCCATCCGTTCTTGCCCTTGGGTCCTCGCGGAATCAATTGTCTTCAGAACCTTCCATTACAAACTATTGCCTCGCAAACGCTGATTGTAAAGTGGTGGTTGTGAGGAACGACGGAACCCCAAATATCGATATTGAAAAGCTGCAGCGGAATAGTTCTGCCAGATCACTTGTTGGACATTATGATTTGTATCGGCAACAGATGGTGGAACATCGGCGACGATGGTCGGCGTCATTTGACAGCTCTGACCAATATGCATTGTTTTCTCTTTGAAGTTTTGAGTATGAGGGTATCTATTTTCCCATCAGTTGTGCTTGCATATTCTTTTTCAGCAGTGTGTTTTTTAGTTAATTCAATGTGGAAATTTGTTGAAAATAAGAGGAAATCTTTTATGAGTACTGCTTCAAGAAACTTGTTTAAGTCCTCTTCCATTCACTGTTAACCGTCATTGATAATTGCTTGTGAATATGTGGCTGAATTAACAGTTGGGAAAAGAAGGGTTATTCTTTCAAGGCTGGAGGCATAGCTGGAGGCGAAATGGGGGCTGGGCAAGTTCTGAGGCACGTTTTTGTCGATTGATCCCAAAAGTCTTCCCCAGACCTCCAGACACAACTTTCACCTTTTCTACGCACTCTCAACAAACCATGCATTCTCAAGACTCTGGTTGCTGCCTTTCCAACTCGTACGAACGTTTGAATCCTCCAAGCTCGGTCCTTGTACTTTTGGACGAGACCACAGACACAGAACATGCACTTAAATCGGCCATCCATAACTTATCAAAGGGTCCCAACGACTGCATTACTATTTTTCGTATTGTATCATCGTGTAGTGAGCAGCAGCCTACATTGCAGGACACAATGTCCCTGTTGCAACGATTTGGTAGCCGGCTGAACTCGGAAGCAAGTTTCAGCATCTGCGTGTTTCTGCAAGGCGAAGAAGCAAACATTTGTCAGCTGGTGTATGATACGCGGCCTGAGCTGTTAATGATTGGATTGGGAGGATTGAACCAAAGTTTGGGGGATGCCTTGTCAAGTTTCTTCACAACTGAAGAGAAGCTGGGCGTTGATGTCAAGAATTTGCAATCAATGGAGGAAGAAGAGGAATGGAGCATAAGTAACGAAGACGAGTCTATGTGGGTTCTTGGACAGTCACGGAGGTGTGGCTCACCAGTGTCTGACGAGACTGACAGCGTGGAAACATAATTCCTGTCATTTCTGCAATAACTTGAACTGTTTAATTTTGCATTATATACCCCCATCTTAAGATACCCATAGAATACATGCATTAAGTTAGAGTCTGATCTCTTTTATCTGAAACCTCAGTTTCGAACATTCTTTACGAAATGTTCAAATGATTCTGAAACACAAACCAAGTCCGTGTGGGAGAACACGTTGTTGGAAATTGGGCTGCGTGGCCTAGAGGGCACGCAGCCGAAAAACACGTGTTTTTGGAAACCAAAAGCAAGATCACAATTCCATGCACCGGACTTTTTCCCTCTCGCAAACAGCCACTCCACAACCGAATAGTAGGTTTGACTTGCCCGCCACAGTTTCACCACAGGTTGTTTAAAAAGAACCTCAAAAGTATCCCGGGCAGCGCCACCACGAAAACAAGCAACAAAACTCAACCACACTTCCCGAATCAAACCAATGTCCGTTCCGGCCACACCCGCCGCAGCCGCAGCCGAGCCCCTTGAGGCACCACGGCCCTCGAAAGACACAGCCATCCGGGATTCTCCGACGGAAGCGGCGTTTGAAGACGACGACCGCGAGGACAGTGCGCCCAACAAGCCAACGACAGCCACGCCAAACCAAACAACAGCACCAACATCAACAGCGATAACACCGGCAAAACTGCCGCGTCCACCGCCGTTGCCCGTTGCCCCGCCGCCACGCAACATTGTCTTTGCCCTCGAGGATCCGCTGAATCTTCTCTCGGCAATCAAGTGTTCCTTCGACCATCTTCAGTTGTTTCCACTTGATGTATTCACTCTCGTGGCCGTCGTCGATTCAGATGCGGATCGTGAAATGGTGCGTGTGCGTGTGGTGTGTTTGATGACGTTTGTTGTGTGCCGCGCCTCTTTTTGTGTTGCACCCTGACTTGCCGCACTGACTCACTTACTCACTCGTTTTCTAAACAACAGACTCTCTCCCGCGCTTCTATCCTCCTCCGGTCTATAAGACACCAAAAAGCCCACAACCTCGCCTTGAACATCCTTGTCTGTCCGCCATCCCCATCAGCCACATACAATCCAGCTACAATGATCTGCAAACTTGTGAATGAATCAAAAACAAAAGCAGATTTATTAATTCTCGGGTTATCCGGTGACTCGTTTCTCGGAACAATGTCTTCGTATTGTATCATGAATGCTCGATGCAGAGTTATCATCAAACGATTGACGTATTCTGTGGATCCATCGGCTTTCATGGAAAATCATTCGTCTCCTCCTCCTCATCAAATGGCTCCTGCTTCGGCCATCTACAGGCATCGTGAGAGCTTGTAGACCTTTCTTTTGCCATACACTTTAGCCATTTACTTAGCTTCTGTCGTTTTATATGTTTTTTACTCATCGTAGTTTGTTTGTTTTTTGGCTTGTGGTACTGTCTTGTGCTCTTCTTGGATACCCTGAATAGTTTGCATGGAAGGAAAGTGAAGATTGTTATGGATAGCTGGTTGATATTGATTGATTGTTAGGAATATGGGTTTTGTGGATAGCATTTGGGTTTGTGGGAACTTCGGTATAGAACAATCATCAGCACACTCAAGTGTTTACTTACTTTGTATTATTAGTTCATAAACATTTCCACGTTTATCCATTTATCAGTAAGAAACAACATCTTTATTTGGAGTCAGAAGAGGTGAACCTTCTTTACCGAAAAATAACAACGAATAACACGAAAAGCAAAAAAGAGTGTTGGATCAGTGCAAACTGACCTTGCTCAAAATCAAAAACAACAATTCCATATGACCTTCACACGTGTAGAGAGATAACAAAGGCCTTCAGAGTTGTGACACTCCTTGGAACCAAAAATAAAACAACAGATCATAAGGTTTTTTAGTCGCTGTATCCATCCTTACACTTGAAGAACCTCTTCAACCTAAGCTTCAAGTTCAAGAACGGGTTACTGTATCTACGAGGAACAAAACACGGTGTAGAATCTTGGATCACAGGGTTCTCGTCTTCATCGCCCCACATCCAAAGAGCAATCTTGAGTTGAGCAGGACTCAATCCACCTCCTGCGTAGAAACGGACGGCCCATGCGGCGTCTTGTGATTTGATCAAGGCAACGTTGCGTTCATGGATCTCCATGTCTTCGATGGTATGTTTAGGGCCACCTAAGACGGGGCCATTGTATTCAACGTATTCTTTCGATGGAACGCGACCCCAGGTTAGTGGATCAGAAGTGCGGCGACAGTAGTTGTCACGTTTGTTCATGAGTTTGGAACAGTCAGAAGCGGCCCAGATTTGCTCATAGGAAACGTGAGCGATCATGTTCTTGTGTGTTGTGTGAAAGTGGTGTGTTTTTGAAAAGAATTGTCAGGCTAGTTGCAGATCTCTTGATCTAATAACCAAAATATACTGATTTTGTTGCTCCAGTTCTTAGATTAGACGGATTGGTCGAGCTCATTTAGCCAGTGTTGTCAACTCATCGCCA
This sequence comes from Rhizoclosmatium globosum, assembly GCA_002104985.1. Lineage (NCBI taxonomy): Eukaryota > Fungi > Chytridiomycota > Chytridiomycetes > Chytridiales > Chytriomycetaceae > Rhizoclosmatium > Rhizoclosmatium globosum. The sequence continues at coordinate 458,601 of MCGO01000022.1, forward strand.
ATTATAAAACATTCACTTAGAAGCAATGATATATTCAGTTTAAATGCATGAGATCGAATATGATACAATTAGTCCGACTTAAGTTTTGAAGATTTCATGTCCACACATCCAACGTCGTCGGTCTTAGTCTCCGCTGCTTTAATCCACTCAGAAACTCGCTTCTCTGCCTCTCCATAAAGCTTCATGACCCTTCTCTCCATATCCTCAACAACGCGACTAACGGTTTTAGTCATTTCCACAACTTTCACCTCAACCCATGCACTAATATCTTTCCAAATTTGCCATTCAGCAAACTGTTGCAAAAGCTTAAACCACTGTGTCGCAATAATTAATGCTATAACTTCGTGTGTCCATTTCGTGAGTAAGCCCGCAAAACTTAATATAGCTGAGATCAGAGGTGCGGCAAGAAGTTTCGTTTGTGCAATGATTTCGATTGCGATAAGGTACAGGTTATGTGAGAGGCGTACAGCGAACGGAGTGAGGAAACCCCAGGTGCGTCGAACCGCGTTAATAATTGTCGTTAATATTTTCGAGTTGTGGATGAATGTGAAAATTGCTTCAAGCGTGCGGTGGCCCTGTTGTTCAGTAAGTTCAATACAGATTTGAATGTTGGGAATGGACTTACCCATCGGCTCAAAATGACTCCCCATGATTTCACTACTCGAGCCAGTCTTACAATACCAACAACTATGTGGCGCATCATTTCAAACACTTTCCAGTCAATACATAGTTGTACCACTTGTTCCGCAACGGAATGTATGGTTGCCGAAACGGTTTCAAAAACTTTCCCGCAGATATTCGCAGCCCAAATTCCAAACGCTTTCACACGTTCCCAATATGGCGTCAATATGACGTTAAGCCAATGTGAAACCTCAATCCCCCACGTAACAACACCTTCAGCCCACTGATGCAATACTCCCAACAACCTCCACGCTTCCTTCGAAGCTAGTTCAGCAACCCGTCGTATACCCACAACAGCATCCGAAATCAACGCAGTCAAACCCAAAAACAATGGCACAATAACAGGATCCCACGCATCATGAACGACCTTCCCAACCCACACACTGACAACAACTAAACCCCTCCACGCATACACAACACCCTCTCTCCCATACCTCCACAAAACCGGTGTCCACGTCACAACAAAAACAACACCCTTCTCCAAATACGGATACAACCCCGGCAAAACGTCTTGTACCACTTTCACCACATATTCCACCACACTTCGACACACGGACACTACGCGCGGAGTCCAGTGCCAAACGACTTTCACGCCAGATTCCACGACTACACGTATACATACGTTTGCAAGTGCATGCGACATTGCGGGAACACCGAGTGTTGATACTTTGATGGCATGTATGACAGGGTGGTCTGCTTCTGGTTGTACTTCTTGAACCGGTGTGGGAGTTGGTGATGGCGGTTGTGGAGGAGGGAGGAGTCCGTATTTCGTGAGTGATTCCTTTGCGAGGGATGCGAGGGCTGATAGAGCGCCGTGGGCTGCTGCAGCGGGTATAAGGGCGAGGTATAGGGCGATGAGGAGGGCGATGAGGATGGCTGGTGTTGAGGTTGAGTGGGAGTGAGCGAGGGTGAAGAGAGCGAGTTGGATGCTGAAGAATGCGAAGAGAATGAGGAATAGGCCGGCAGAAAAGTGGCGGAGGTGGTGCGTTTGGTCCGTGGGAGGCGACGGTGGCATTTTTGAAGTCAAGTTTCGTGGAAACTCCGAAATCCAAATCAACTTCCACGATTCTCATTGTATTTAATGGTTATGAAGTAAGTCATAGCCGATTGCAGATAACTTTTATTGAGGACTTACCATGAATCCCTTCCGCTACCGCTATGCAAACTGCGGTGAGAGGTACTCATAGTCTTGTTCTGCTGCTCCAACTTTGGACAGTGCGAAATCAAGTGTCCCAATCCACCACAGAACGTACATTCCCCTGCCACACCTTCCATTCCCTTGAATGCCTCCGTTGGATCCTCCAAACTCAACAGGAAAGGTGGAATCTTTTGCTTCGCTTCCCGCAACAGATGCTTCAAATCCAATAGAATTTGATTTGATGAATTTCGGTTGATGAATGTCGTTGCGACTCCTGTTTTTCCAGAACGACCGGTACGTCCTATTCTGTGAACATAGTCTTCGATTTCCTTTGGCATATCATAGTTGATAACATGCTGAATCTGAGCAAAGTCGAGACCCTTTGAGGCAACATCTGTTGCAATGAGGACGTCTGCCTTTCCAGTTTTGAATGCTTTGATTGCGAATTCACGTTCTTCTTGTGTTTTTCCACCATGAATTGCTGCTGTATCAATGCCTTTCAGCAAAAGGTACTCGTAAATATCGTCCACGTCGTTCTTGTTTTCCGCGAAAATGATTGTCGGCGGTGGTGTTTTCTGGAGACATTCGAGAAGATACACGATTTTGGCTTCTTGTTTGACGTACTCAATTTCCTGAATAACATCCAGTGATGCTGATCCTGCACGACCGACATTGACGACCACTGGACAAACCAGAGCCGACTTTGCAAAGTTTTGAATCTTTTTCGGCATAGTCGCAGAGAAGAGGAGGGTTTGACGCTGATGTTTGAAGTAGGACATAATATTTCTTACGTCGTCTTCAAAGCCCATATCAATCATTCTAATTGCGGTACAATTCAGCACATACAAGAGTTGAGACTAACGACTTACCTATCAGCTTCGTCCAAACACAAGTACCGGCATAGATCCAAATTAAATTTCCCTTTGTTCAACATATCCTGCAGCCTTCCAGGAGTTGCAATAACAATGTGCGGACCAGCCCGTAACGTGCTCATTTGATCCTGCATACTGATTCCTCCCATACACAGCAAGATTCGAAGTTCAGGGTACCGCCGCTTAGATGCCAATGCTTCACTCATTGCTTTTGCGACGTCATACGTTTGACGAGCCAATTCACGCGAGGGACAAACAATCATTCCAATTGGTCCTTCTCCAGATATGAGCGGCAGACGAAGTTCTTGTTCAAGAGCAAAAAGGACTAGTGGAAGAGTAAAGACAAGAGTTTTTCCTGATCCCGTAAAAGCTGCAGAAAGATCTGTCAGTACATGAAGAAAGAAAGGGGGCAGCTCGTGTTAAGATTCAGTATTGGCTTCCAATATGATGCTATTTCACGTAATATCCATTCTCTTCGCTCATAATTCTCAAATTTTTGAATGAATTGAGCATTGTCCTGTAAACATACCGATGCCAACCATGTCTCTACCAGACAGGACAGTGGGTAATCCTTGAATCTGAATAGGAGTAGGAGATTTGATTCCCTTTTGCTGCAGATGAGTCAATATTTCTTCATGTAGTCGCATATCTTTGAAGGATTTGATGGGAGGTGGCACATCATCGCCCTCCACAAGAATATGATACGTTTTACGAATAGCTTCCGATGCTTCCGGAGATTGATTGCGGATATACGAAGGAGGAGTCCAAGTAGTCTTCATGGGCTCCGTATAGACAATTCCCTTTGCCAGATCAAAGTCAGACTGCAGACTCTTTCTGTTCTGCAGCTGGACCCGTTCAATTTCCTTCTGCAGTTCGAGTTCCTTTTCAATGTCAGTCTTGACCTTGACGCCGCCCTGCCGTTTGTGCAACTCTGCGACCTGGTCAATGAGGGCGACGGAGGCTTGCGGGCCGGCCGTGGCTTGCGGCGCCTGGGCTTGAAATTGGCTGTGCGACGCGGATGCGAGTTGCGGCGCGGTGTCTGCGGCGGCGCCTTGGCCGAGCACGCGCGAGAGAAGCGCGGCTTTGCGGTCCGTTCCACGCTGCGCAAGTGGCACGTACGGCGTGTAGTCGTCGCTTTCGGCAAAGAACGAATTGGTTTCGTCGTCCGATTCAGTGTGTCGCCGTTTGTAGCTCATAGTGGTATGCGCAGTTGGTTTCAAGTTGACAGTAAATTTATTAAAACAAATGAAAGATGGCATAGTAAATTTCCTCATCGTCTTCTTGTGCTTGCCAGAATTTAAATGGGAACGAACATTTCAGGTCCTTGTTATAGCATAAATCGCACTTCCGAAGTTGCCTACATTGTAAGATTGTTTCAGGGACACTGCCACTCAACGAGTTGTTATTCAGCTCCAAACGTTTCAGATACGTCAAGTCCCCGATGGATTCAGGAATCTCTCCCTCCAGCTGATTGTGTGAGAGGTCAAGGTTTTCCAAATAGGTGCAGCTGAACAATTCAACAGGAATTTCGCCCCTGAGTCGATTTTGAGACAACTTAAGTGTCACAAGAATATTGAGGTTACTAATGTCAGCCGGGATCGCTTATTTCATGAATCAGATTTTGAGGAGGCAAACAACAAACTCACATCCTTTCAACCAACAATCATTTAGCACAAGTGATTCCAAATGAACCAAGTTTCCAATTTCAGCAGGGAAATAGTCCAATATTGTACTTTGAGAAATGCAGAGCTTACGAAGTTTGACTAAATTTGTACAGATTCCTTTGAATACAGAGGGACTAAGAGTGTATCCTCCAAAATTCAAATCGTGCATCTGTGACAAAATTGCTATGGAAGTTGGAAGATATGGGCGTGAACGTGAACCCCAAAAGCGTAATTTTGAACGGTGAATCAAACATTCTTGAGCGCACACCTTGCTGTACAGTTCATTTCCAGTATCCCAAATTGGGTTGGGGTAAAAGAACCCGAATTGATAGTGTTGAGTGATGTGTTTCAACAGATTCGTTCTGGCGAATCGCGCCTGTTGAAACCAAGCATAGAACTTCTTGGAGAGTCGATGCAGTTCCATCACCTGCTTCGTCGGAATCCAGACAAAGATTGCGTGGATGACGTCGATGGGACATTCCGAAAGGCCTGTGTATAATTTGCGATTCACGTATTTCAATTCAGCGAGCTGTTGCAACAGCGACATGAAGTGGTGTTGAATTCCAGTGCGCAGCGACTGAATACTTTCTTCGAATTGGTGAGTTTCTGCGTTTAGAAGTTGCCTGTTGAATGCGGTCAGCGACGTGGACTTGAGCGAGGATATCTTCCTGCGTATGTCAACTAGTCCCTCAATATCAGAAGCCAGCGAAGCATGAGCATCTTGAAAAGCAGTAGGCAGTTGTCCAAGAGATTGTATTCCCACGTCAGCGGCTTTGTGGATCTGGTCGACCATGCTCAGCTTTGGAATCAAAATTCTGTGACTTCACCACCGTTTCTTCATTTTCCTCCAGTAATATGATTTAATTTCAAAGATTATAGTTTATGAGTACGTTTTCTCAGGTTTTACTCATGATTCCGCTCAAGGGAACCAACTACTCGTCTGCATCAGAATCAACATCACTCCCTTCATCCTCTGAACTCTCAGCCCCACCTATAGCTTGCAGGGTCATATTGCTCGATGTTCCCAAATCTGAAGAATCACCCACCCTCATCGATTCTAAAAACTCTTGCCGCAACCTTCACAAAACATTGTGTTAATAAATTATCATACACCCTAAAGGCCCACCTCATTGCAAGAACGAACGAAGGCTCCACTTCTGCGTCCTCATTGACAGGAACTTCATCATCGCCAGTCTCGTCACTGAACAACAAATTCAAGGCATTAAAAAAGTCCTCATCGTGATTTATATTTTGCGGCACTGTATATGGTGCGTCAGGCAGAGGACCAGCTTCAGAACCATTTCCAACGGAATCATTATCATCGTTGTCGTCGTTCTCACTGTCAGAGTCGTCATCAGTACGATCAGCTTCATCGTCTCCATCCCAAAGTTCGAATGCAATCGTGCATCGAAGCTGAGGATTTCCATACAGACAACAATCTTCTAACAATTCGCAGTTCAAAATAGTATCCGGCAAATCCCCGCTCAAGTCATTTTCAGCCAGATTCAACTCCTCCAACTGTACCAGGTTTCCAATGTGACTCGGAATGGGACCCGTTATATTGTTGGAATATAGCGTGAGATTTGTCAATTGTGTACAGTTGAAGAGTTCAATTGGCAATTCACCAGTCAAACAATTCTCAGCGAGAGTCAAGGTTCTGAGTTGGAAAAGGTTTCCAATTTCTCGAGGGATTTCTGTAGCAACCGTTAGTTTGATGCTTGAATCTTGCAACACTTTATACCTCCGGTGAGTTTGTTCTCATCCAAATCAAGATATGTCAAGTTTATCAGGTTACCGATCACGTTGGGGATTCCACCACTGATGGAGGAACACGTCAAAGAAAAATCAGTAACATTGATTAGATTCCCGATTCCTTGAGGCAATGGCCCAACATAGAAACTGGAGTGGAGTGAAACCTCAGTCACATTCACCAACAATCCAATCGATTCAGGAATTCGTGTATTCACTGAAATATAGCTATCACTGTCATCAATAGACTCCTTCCCCAACAGAAACTCTCGTGCATACGTTTCCGAATACAACGAATTCCCCGAGAACCAAATTGGGTGTATCGAGTTACTCACGGGTCCCCACGCCGCCCCACCCTCAATGTGTTTCACCAAATTCGTTTTCGCAAAGGATCGTGAGTTCAAGCAGTTGTACACGCTCTTTGAAAGCGTCAGAGGGGTATGATTTCTTCAGGTGGGAGCCAGCTGAAGATAGCCTGTACAACCTCGAAGGGACAGTCCATCAGTTCCGTGTACAGTTTTTTGTTTGTTGTTTCGAGGTGTTCGAGTTGGAGGAGGAGTGCAGCTTGTTGCTCCAGGAGGGAAGTGCGCAGGGAATCTAGGACTTTGTCAAAGGCAGATGCTTGCTCGTTCAAGTGGTCTCTGTTGAATTTTGTGCATGGTTCGGACTTGAGGGCGATGGTGTGGGATTGGAGGGCTGCGACGGATGCGATGGATGTTGTGAAGAGGTGTGGAAGGATTCGAGCGACTTTGGAAGCGAATTGAGGGATTCAAGCGATGTGACGATGGATTCGTGTACGGTTTCTGGTGGATCTGAGAGCAGAGGAGGAGGAGTTGGTGTGGGAGTAGGTGGTGAGTAGGCAGTGGGGAAGTTGTATCTCCAAGCATTTCTTGCACCCCTTCCACATTCAACTCACTCCTTCATTTTTGGTAGATAACTGTTACTGTAAGTCTGCAGTGGAATGATATTCTTTATCTAGCGTGCACAAAAAAGTATTTACGGAAGCGGGATGTCTCCAGCCCACAAATGCAGCAGGTCTCGCCATCGCCTTCGCGTGCCAACAAGGCAGCAGCAATCCAAAACGAGGTAAAAAGTGAACCGTTAAGCTAAGCCTGCAACCATAGCATCTTAAACAATACGTGTTAGGTCAATGAAGTCATTGGAGTGATGCAAAACAACATTGAAAAAGCCGTCAAACGAGGCGAAAACCTGGAGAGCTTACAAAACAAGACATCAGACTTGCGAGACGGTGCAGTCAAATTTAAAAAGGGGGCTGTCAAGATTCAGAATGAAATGGTGAGGATACTGTTTTTAGGAATATGCAGGAATGGAATCACTAATCAACATCGTCGTTTCACAATTGCTTGCTTTTTATTTCTAGTGGTGGAAGGTAAGCTCCGTCTCTTGTCCCTTGTGTTCTCTTTGTTTCTGCCAATCGCATTGTTCTTCGTTTGCTGCCCCTCTAACCCTTCTCGAGATTCTATAATTACACTAACACACTACCAATAGAACTTGAAACTTCAGCTTATTATAGCAGCAATCGTTATTTCCATTGTTGGAGTAGTGGGATACGCAATTTACACGCAAGTTCCTCATTAAAACTACTTATCGAAGCCTTTATTGTGCATAAACTTAATGTACCTTTTTTCTGTCCTTATATGACCATTATCTTCGACATCAAAGAGTAGGGACCACACTGTCTACATCATCCAAGGCATCGCAATCGCTCGTAAGAATCTGGCAATAATCAATAGTACTTGTAACACGCGAAGGATCGTCATACAGTCTTTCGTTTTCGTTGGCAAGGGATCGTAAGTAAGAGAGGCTGTTTCCTTGAGAGCTTGAGCTTGGTTGTGGAATTGACTTTTTGACGGGTTCGGACACATTTGGGTGATTTGGTTTCCGAGATTGGCGTGACTTCATCAAAGAATGCATTTTTGGCAGAGTAGGAGTAAGGACAGGAGCAGGAGTATTCGTAGTTGAGTAAAGTGGAAGGGCAGGTTGAGCCAGAGACCGGGTGATGCCATTCTTGAGCAACAGATCAATTGAAGGTACTTTTGGAGTGACAAGACTCTTTTTCTGTTGGGAGTTTTGAGAGTTTTGGAAACGCGACTGAGAAAGAGGCTGCGAACTCTGCGATTGCGACTGCGACTGTGGCTGTGGCTGCGACGACGGCACGCGCGATTCGACTTGGACGGCGGCCTTTGGCGTTGGCGTTGGTGTTGGCTTTTGCGGCAATGATGACAAATTGGACGCGGCGTGGCGGAGGCGGCGCTGCTCGGACCCGCTGAGCGAGTTCCATCTGATTCCAGTTCAAGAAAGAAGAAGAAGAAGACGCGTCAGAGAAAGAATGAAGGAAAGGGACGCGCTAACCGAAGGCGGAGATCAGTTGGTATCGACATAGAAGGACTGCTCTTGCTCTTCTTGGCGGCTGGTGGCACTGTGGAGTGGTGGGTGTGAGCTGGTGTGAGTGTGTTGTCTGTGATCGGACATCAAACTCAACTTGCTTTTTTGAATTCAAGTTTTGTTGCCGATTAAGTTCGGACACGCTGAAAATGTGATTGTCTCAAGGAAGTCATTATAAGATTACTGAACTGACGAACTTCTTTGTAAATCCCTTTGTAAACTTGTAGACTTCAATCAATATGAATACCCACCTTCCATTGCTAACAACAACTATGCCGCTCATACTTTTGTTGATGGCTTTGCCGGGATATAGCCAGAGTTTTCGAGATCCTATTATCGGCTTCTACCCTGGAACGTCGACGTTGCCCTCAAAACGTCTTAGTAACATTACCATCGCGATAATGCTCCCCTACAAATCTTTTTGGAACTTGACAACTCCAAATGACTACGCAAACTGCTCAATCTGTCCTTGGATGCGGGAAATGGACAGTGCAGCCGAATTGGTGGTTAACCAAATCAACAATAGCTCAGATATTTTACCAAATACTATGGTCAATATCGTTAGAGTCCAATCTTGGGACCAACGACTTTCTGTTCCTGGAGATGGACTCGGCGGTGCTGCTGTAGCCGCTCTTGAGCTCGTTTCAAAGTTCCCAAGTAAGGACGGACTTTTTATGAGGCTCCCCCCACCTACCACAATGGATACTAAAAATCAAACACATCAGATGTAATTGGCGCAACTGGAGAGTCATCTGATTGAGTACAAAGATAACTGCAGGAGTCCTTGGTCAATTTCAGATTCCCTTTTCAGGCGGTGTTCAAAATCTCCCTGTCCTCTCCAACAAAAATAACTACCCCTATTTTTTCCGAACAACATATTCTGGTATGTATGGGAGCGATATTGCCAAACTTTGAATGTTTGGAACGTAACTCGAGTTGCCATTCTTTTGATTCTGCCGATGTTGCGAGTGTTCAAGGTATTTTGGTTTATAGCACCGTTTTGTTGAAGCAATCAAGCTAATATGTGTCAGCATCGGAGGATGTTCAACGCTTCATGAATGCAAATCATATCATAGTGTTGTCATATAGCTCGTATAACGGATACAGTACTGACATTGATTTCTCCCAAATTTTGGGCGAATTGAAGCGAGTTGAAGCGAGGTGTGTTTTCAAGTTCTTGATTCTTCATAACAACCAACTCTTGAACGAAAGATACATCATACTATGTGCTCAAGGCTGGTCAAACTCATATAGTCTGGTTGTCCAAGCTAAGTATGTGTTGATTTAATTCCCACAATCAATTTTAATTCAATCAGAAATATGAATCTCATATCCCCAAACCATGTTTGGTTTGTGACAAATCCACCATACCCACAAGATTACAGTGGTGTTGGGGATGAACCTAGGCTCGATATTCTGCATGGAATGGTTTATCCAAACTATAATTTCGCTCTGCCAACAGACCCAAACTCTATTGAAATTGCAAGGGTTTGGAAAAGCCTGTTTGATATAACCCTTTAAAATATCAAGTGGGGTTCATGCATTGGGCTAACGGAGGTTCGTATGATGCAACAGGGACGCTTTGTACGGAATCGATAAGGTTCGCCATCTGGACACCTATTTAAAGTATTCTTAAGTTTATTATCTAGCTTCTGAAGGATAGGAAGGATATAACAGTTGATCAGTTGAATGATGGATCCCTGAAGCATTTAATGACACACAAGCTCTTCGCAAACACCAGTTTCAAAGGCATATCATTGAATCCTATGCTGCTGGACTCAAATGGAGATGTTGCAGCGTGAGTTCTATTGCAATTACCTACATACTTTAAAATGCCAAGTTTGTTTCTTTAGAGATACCGTATTCCTGACTCTGAACGCAACGTTCTGGATTCAGGCATTTCAAGCAGGTTTTGGCCAAGTAAACAAATTGACGGGTGAATACAAGTCACTTGCCGATCCCATATTTTACGGTGGTGGAACTATTCCACCGCCAGATGGTCCTCCCGCCACCCTCCTGTTTCCGTTTGTTTTGACGTTTGGTACATATCAAGGGCAGATACTCATTACATTGATTTCAATCGGGTACATGATCACCATCGGATCTCTCGTCTTTATTCTCCATCAACGCAAGAATTCAGCCATCAAACTACTGAACATTCCATGTGCAACAGCATCGCTTATTGGCTCATTCTTAAGCGTGACATGCACAATGTTTTTTATCGGACTTCCAACAGACCGGTCATGTAATTTGAAGGTCTGGTTCGGTTTGATGGGGTTCACGTTGATGACAGTCCCAATCATTATCCGAAACCTGTACTTGTGGGTTGTTATGAACCTCCGAACAACCAAAAAGAATTTTATCAAGCGACTGAAACTCGTTGCCATCTGTTTCGGGACAGTTTTGTCTCTCGTCCCTGCTGTTTTGCTTTGTTATTGGACGAATGAGCATTCTTACAGCTTGAATTCCTTTGTTTATCGAGACATGATACTGTATGATTGCGGGTTGAGCCACAGCAAGTCCGTATTTGCGTCACTTCTTGTCGCTTATGAAACGTTGTTAACTTTAGGCTTACTAATTTGCGCATACATTGGCAGAAATGTCAGCATTAAATACAACGAGTCAACATTGCTTCTCTTCTTATCTGCAATTACCGCTCTTTTGGCCATCGCACTTACACAAATGGGTGTTGACGAATCTAGCCCACTTAAAGAAAGTATTTGCATCTGGATAGTATCTCAAATTATTCCGGTTGTGCAAATTGGATCTAGAGCGCTTGAGATATTCAGGAATCACAACCTTCGCGATCTGTTGATATCTCGAACCTCTCAAAACCAGCGAACGAATTCGAATCAACCAAAGGGCGGCAAATCAAAGATATCCTTGGCCAATTTATCTTTAAACTTTACCAAAAGGGTTACGCCGATGGCATACCTTACTAATATCCCAACGGTCATGTGCTACAAGTTAAAGTCAAAATCAATGATTATCGATCCAATTTGGAGAGTTGTTCATAATGTGGCAATATGTCATTTGCATAAAAAGTCCTGGGTTCTCCTTGGCGCTCCTGTCTCTCTTTACGAAGACGAAATTGTCTATCAATGCTTTCCACTTGAAAATTCAACCTTTGAAGTGAAAGGTACTTTAGTCTCAGTATTCACACCGCCAAATGACAAATGGAAGGAAGAAGGTCATGTCTTTAGAGGGTGTGAATTACGTTGTGAATTCGGTGATGAGACAGAAGCAATATCATTTGTAAATCAGATGAAAGAAGGAAGTACAAATAATGCAACACAAATTGCGTCGGCTTCAGTTAGCATGAACTGAGTTACATTCGGAATAAAGATGACACATTTGTTGCTTTGGTGAAAACTGGACTTCCATTGCTGCTTCCATTGTGTCCATTGTCCTTACGTTAGTTACTGATTGAAATACCTACCATTGTTCTTTGAAGTGTAAATTCATTGTTTCCTAACTTTTCGATATCATAATCTAGTGGAATATGAGGCTCTCACATGAATGCCTCTCCTCACTGCTCATATGCCTGCTCACGCTATCCGCAAGTAGCCAAAACTTTATTGACCCAATCATTGGTTTCTACCCAGGTACCTCGTCGATTGAATCTAAAAGGCAGAACAACATTACAATCGCGTTCTTGCTACCATTCAAGATATTTTGGAACTTAACCGACCAGGCGGAGTATGACAAGTGCCTTTTTTGTTCATGGATGAGACAAATGGACTCGGCTGCAGAGCTTGTCGTAAATCAAGTGAACAACGACAGCAATATCTTGCCAAATACGATGGTAAATATTTTGCGCGTTCAGTCTTGGGATCAACAAACTTTGAACGGAGCCACTTCTCAAGGAGATGGAATTGGAGGAACAGCAGTATCAGTTATGCAACTTGTTGAGAACAACCACAGTAAGAGAAATATTCCATCAACTTCATGGCTAATGCAGAAAATGGGCAGATGTAGTTGCTGTGTATGGCGACACTTCAGACCTAAGTACAAAATTATCTGCACAAATGCTTTCTCAGTTTAAAATTCCTATGTGTGGCGGTGTTCAAAACCTTCCACAATTATCAGACAAGAACAATTTCCCTTACTTCTTCCGTTCCTCTGGCTCCGGAAAATGGGGCAGAGATTTCTCCGTTATTCTAACCAAGTGGAAAATCAAACGTGTGTCTATTGTCTATGATGCTGACGATATCGACAGTGCGGGAGCTTGCCTTGACGTGAAAACGTACCTTTTTCAAAACAATATCATTGTACTTTCAAACAGAGGATATCGTGGCAACAATCCACATGTCAATTTTCAAGATATTGCTCTGAACTTGTCCGGGTAGATGCAAGATATGTCATTCTTTGCGCACAGAGTTGGTCATCATCATATGGACTCATTGATGCTGCCAACCAAACGGGTTTAATTTCTCCAAACCATGTTTGGTTTGCAACAAACGCTCCATTTCCAAGTGACTACGGCGGCGGTGACGATCCAAGGCTCGCCAATCTCATGGGAATGATTGTTCCTACGCCGGATTTTCAATTGATGTCAGATCCTGACTTTGTTTCGATTTTGAATACCTGGCAAAGTGTTTATCATGCAAACCCACTGAAGTACCAAACAGATTCACTCAGTTGGGCAGTAACAGGCTCTTATGGTGAGTATCTTAGCGTTATCCAGGTTAGCAAGGCTGATTTATGTTTCAGATTGCGTTGGAACTATGCTGTATGGAATTGACAAAGTAAGTTTGGCCTGTTTGATTTTTCTTGAAACTGACAAATCATCAGTTTCTGAAGAGTAATACTGGAGTTTCCCCGCAAATGCTTCCTCAAACACATAGGCTCAATCTAACATCCTTCGCTAACAGTGGATTCCATGCAACTGCGCTGAGCCCAATGATATTGGACTCCAACGGAGATGTCGCCGCGTACGTGACATGATATAAATTGTCATGACGATTGACAATCCAATTCTTTAGAAACACTGTATTTTTGGCCCTTAACTCGAGTTTCTGGATGGAAGGTTCACAGCCATATTTTGCAGCTGTCGATAAGTTCACTGGAAACTTGACTTTAAAAGCGGGTCCTATATTTTTTGGAGGTACAAGCATCCTAGCTCTGGAATAGTGCATTTAACTGATCTCAACCGAGTAGGGGCGACAACACCGCCTTCTGACGGTCCTCCTATCGTTGATATTGTGTTATTTTACAGCACTGGCAACAATCGTCAAGGACAAGTTATCATTTCACTAACTGCGTTGGGTTATTTGGTTTCTGTGATTGCGCTCGTCTTCTTGGGTATTTGTCGCAAAGAAAAGGCCGTCAAAACCCTTAACCTTGAACACACTTTCATATCAATAGTAGGAGGTTTAATCATGGTGACTTCAATGATATTCTATCTTGAACGGTCAACTGTGGACAATTGCAATACGCGAGGTTGGCTTGAAGATATTGGATTCACCATTATGGTTATCCCAATTGCTGCAAAAAACATCATGGTATACAATGTGTTCAAGGCAAGGAAGTCTATCAAGGATTTGATCATTCGACTCAAATGGTCTCTGTACGGACTGATCGTAGTGGCTGTTCTGATTCATTTCGGCATATTAGCATACTGGACCAAAAACAGTGAGTTCTCTTTGAGAAACACGTCTGTATCTGGCAATTTTTTGGTCGTTGAGTGTACTCGACAAAGGAACAGTGGCCAAACTGATATTGCTTTGCTTCGCGGATTCAAGTATATCCAAGCGGTCTCCCTTGTAATCGTGGCTGTATTAGTCCACGATGTTCAGCAGCAATACAATGAGTCTTCAGGAATGATTTCTGTTGCAGTTGTGTTGGTAGCGACGATGTTAGTTTCACAATCGGCAGCCGTTTCGATTGACACGGGAATGATCCGATGCATCTGCATATTTTTCAGTGCAATTTCAGTACCATTGATTATTGTTGGTCCAAAAGCAATTGATGTTTGGGTATCGTTGGAAGTCGCACAACGACTACTTGCAAGCACTCACAAAACCAAAAGTTTGGTCAAACCTAATTCGAAGAATAATTCAGTTTCTGACATTTCAGCCGACAATACCACTCAATCAAACTTGCTCAAACAAACTCCAATGCAATCTGTTCGTATAGCCAAAACAACTATAATCGCAAAGCGTGTTCCACCCACCCAATTTGAATCAATTGTATCTCGATTTGCAGTTTGTTATCGAAGTGGCAAGAGTTGGATATCTGTATGGCCAGAATGGCAAACAGCATTTTCTGTTGTTGTATTTACTTTAAACAAACGACTGTGGCTACAGTTTAGAGTAGGGGAAGATTTTCTGTGTTTGATTTGCCTTGAGACAACAACATTCACATCATTCGAAGGCAAAGTCTACATCGATACTCCTTCTAATACTTCGACGCGTTTCCCAGGACAACAATTTAAATGCGAATTCGCAGATGAAAAAGAAGCAACAAAGTTTTTGTTGGAATTGAAAACCAAAATTGCACATATCAGGGAGAATGACACCAACGAACCAGATAAAAGCTACAACGAACTGCTCCGCAAAAAAGGCACCATTTGATTTATTTTATTTTTTTCACTCGAGATATATTTTACTCTGAAAGAATACTGCGAACCAACGCTTCCAATATAGCACAAATTAATCCTCGATTCAATTCTCGATGTTGCAACATATTGAACAAACGAGACATTCCCATGCCAGTGTTTTGCTTTCCAAGAACAGTTTGAATACCTTCGTATCCCAGCAAGCTCGCATTATTAACCAGCAGAGTCTTGGCTTCCATTCTGGTGTCTGTACGTTGGGCATCTGATCGAGGGTTCACCTTATCAGATTCGAGCTTAGCGAGATATTCAGCCGAAGTGTAGTACCATTCGCCATTTGGCCACAACGAATCAGACTATTTACAATTAGTACTTATCCTTCGTTATTACAATAAATTCCTCACAAGCAAGTTCAGGTACCCCGAGACAGCTTCAACACTCCTAATTTCATCCGCCTGGCTTTGAATCATTGTCGAGATTGTCGTTGCGTAGTTGTTTCTCAGCACTGATTTTACAACTTGCAATCCTTTCTGTCTCATCCACTGATTCGGATCAGAAAGATTGAAGACTTCTTCGATTACACCAAACGCGCATTCCAGTAAAATGGCCAATTCACTGCTAGAAAGCTCGTGTACAACGGGCTTTTTTGGTTCAGGACTTGGTGACTTTGCTCGAGAAAGCGACTTTGTTTCGGGTTGTTGTGCTTTCAAAGTTGAAGAAGGGTCGCGGGATGGAAGTGGGGGAGGAGCTGCTTTCGGAACAGCAGGAGTATCAGGCGTAAGCGATGAAGTTCGTGAAGGTAAGTTGTTGGACTTCAGCACACTTCCTTCTCGCTTTGGCTTTGTCGGAGGGGGCGCAGGCGCTTCTAACTCGTCCAACACATTATTGATTGCATTTCCGGTCGAAATGACGACGTTTGAAAGTACAGAGCCAGCGGACTTGAAAACATTCAGGACTTGATCTTCAACAGAGATTTCTTCCCGTTTTGGAGTTCTTTTGCGAACAGAAACTTTGTGCTTCAAATGATCTGGTTGTAGAAGGTCCAATAAAGCAGGGGATTGACTCAGGTTCTTATCATCAAGGAGACCTCGTACCCAAACTTCTACTTCCTTCGCTAGCGCAGCCCTCTCGTGCATTGGCAGGTGCGATAATAGATCCAACTGATAGTAGAGTCCTGGATACGCAGAGTTTTTGATGCGTGGAAACTCTAACACCAACAAGTTGTAGCAAGTGTTGAATTCTGCAAATGTCTTCGTCAACACCCAACCAGAAACATTACTTGCAGGTTGAACTTCAATGCAGAATACAAGACGTTCTGCCATCTTTTGAGGTCCTTCCAGAAAATTGTCGTCCGTTACATCACTTATTGAGATCACAGCGTGAAACAAGTTAACAGCAGGAACGAGAATGAAGTCGGGATCAACATCGTGTAATGACTCAGTGAGACGTTCTACCTGTCCTTGAAGCTCCAATTTCATTGATAAGAGTTCTGGTGCCTCTGCGGTTCCACTGGGACTTCGTAGTTTCTGGTCAATCTGATATATTCGTTCTTTGAGCAGTGAAATATCATTCAACAGTCCAGCTGTTGTCGATTCAGGGTCTTGTGAAATTTGGGACACGGAGTCTGCGGACAAAGAGCTGCTTCTTGCTGTGGGCGCACGATTTGCCAGTTTGTATTCTTCCTGCTGCAATGCAAATGCTAGTTTGAGATCTTCTTCTTCTCGTTTGGATGTTTCATCAGATTCTCGCGGTGGTAAAGGTGGTGGGGCTTTAACAGCATCAGGTTCACGAGAAGGTAGCGGTGGAGGGATGTTGTTCGCAACCCTTGGGGGCTTCGAAGGCGTGACAGTTGGTATATTAGGTTCTAGCGACACAACTTGAAGTTGTTTGAAAACATCAGTTGCTTTGAAATGGATCCAACTGTCGTCTAATTCAGCCACGACAGCCATTTTTACAGAATCAAACACACTGGAACTAATCTTGGTGTCTTTTGAAGAGGCGTCATCAAAAATATCAGAGTTGAGAGCGTCTAGAATGTGCTTCTCCACCTTTGCACTCAAGCCTGGAGAAGCATAAAAAATGTCAAAGACAGTTCGAGCTTCATCCACTGAAATCTCTGGTTCGAGATTCACAATTGCAGAATACAATTGTAAGTAACCGAGAGAGTTTGAATTTTGTAAATATCCTTCAAAGCCTTGCTTCAACAACGGCTGTTGTAAAGCAACAAGGAGGGGTAATCCAGTGTCAGTTGCAGCCGATTCTTTTCCAGGTGCAAGGTTTTCAACTGATTCCGACAAAAGAGTTTCCGCAGACTGAAATTCCTCATTTTCTGGCACGTTCATCTCCTTTGATAAAACCTCACTGACATTATTCAAAGGTCGTCCATCATCTAAATTGGAGATTGAAATAACCATAGTTTCGAGAAATATTTGGGACATGAAGGCTGAGTTTGCAATTCGGGAATCGGAAGTATCAATAGGGTACCATTCTTTAACATATTTGTTGGCTTCAAGCGACTTGACTGGAATTGATACACAGCCAATGAGCTCATCTGATGAATAAGTCAGCGAATGTATCATGTTGAATACAAAAAATAACCTCGCAAAAGTCGGCTATCGTATATTTCGACCAAAATGCTCTCCCTGGCACTTAATTTTGAGTTCCAATCAAATGCGAAATCCTCCATCCACATAGGATGAGTTTCTGCAGTCAATTTTTCTGATCGAAGCTCGTTTGCGTCATACTGAATTCGACAAAAGATGCTTCCTTGACCAAGAGGAAGGTGTTTCGCTTCAACGACTGTTTGGAAAGCGTGAGACAAAATCAATTGTGAGAGTTACACACATACTTTTTATAAATAGTTGGTCTCCGTATCCATTTCTAACGGTTGATTTAAGAGGTTTGGGATTGTTTGAAAGTTGATATGAGGTTGAGCCTTCCTGTGCTGCGCGCTGAGCAGCCAGTTTCTGTTGATCACGAATATACCCAATCAACAGCTGATTCAGGTAGTCAGGGTCACTATAGGATTCCACGATAGAACCAAGTACGGAAGTGGCCACAATTTCTCGCATGAGACTGAAAACAACAGGTGATTCTCTGTCTGATTTAGGCATAGTTGCCATGACGATATGAGCTGATATTCTTCGCAAGAACTTGTTAGTTTCCTTTGAATCAGAATACTTGTGAAATGTGGAGAGAGGGTGTTTGTCAAGGTAGGCTTCCAGTGGCAGGGAAGATGCTTCAAAGTGTCTGTATTCGTAAATATGCCTAATGAGGGTCTGTGAGATTGGGGAGATTGCATTGACAATCTTAGTTTTGGCAGCGGCGAAGCCAAAGGTGGCCAGGCCCGAGTGCAGCGACGACTGGACGCTATTTGCGAACTCATCTGACTTTGAGTAGTTGATTGGATTATACCACGAGAGAACAAAGTCCTTTAGAATGAGGTGGATGAGACGGTCGAGGGCCTCGTCGATCTTGATTGGGATTTGCGGCAGTGGCTTATCGTCCTTCTAATCGACAAAGGAAGGTAAAGAGAGAGAAAGAGATGATTAGCCGATGTATGTGGGATAGTTTAAGCAGCGGAAGGTGGTTACATCGTCTTTAACATTTGCCGCGCTTTGATCCGCGCCGAGTTCAAAGCGCCGCAGTTTTTCGTCGATCGCGGCCATTTCGACTTGGGCGGCGGCGGAGGCATCGCCGGACGCAGCGCCGAGGATGCCGCCGCCAAAGACAACTCCGCCGGCGAATCCAACGAGGACAAGGAGGAAGAGAAGGACGCCGCGCGGACTGAACAGAATGATTCCAAGGCCGATCGGGATGGCTCTTGTCCAAACCCAGTCGGGAAGGTCAAGGTGCGCAATGGCCTGTGTGATGGAGTCCATTGTCTGGATTCTTTATTGGATTTATAATTCATCATGTCCACCTGGTACTTCACACACTGCTGGTGTTTGTACTTTCATTGCATATTCACACTTGGACGGCTCTGAGACTGAAATGATCTTGTTCTCAGCCCCACACTCCAAGGCAACCTCCACTGATCGATGAGGTCCATTCCAACAGTGCGCTCCATTTTCAAACATCATATAACTGTACTTTCCAGAAGAAGACTTGGACTCCGCACGCGGTCCCCAACGAGAAAATTTACTACAGAGGATTTAGAAATGCAGAGAATATAACAGAATATACTCACCCAAGATCGGTACCACTTCCACCACTAATTGGTTTTTGGGTTGCCTTATCAAGGAAGCAAATTTCATAGTTGTACTCAAAGCTGTTGATCTGAATGCACTGTCCAACCAACTTGTCCCACACATTATCAGGTCCCAAATCCATTCCTTCCTTTTGCTTCAACTCAGTAACCTTAGATTCCATCTCTCTCTTTTTGATTTCAGCGTCTTGCAATCGCTGACGAACTTTTGCTGCATCCTTTCGAAGTAACTCGTTCTCCTCCGACTTTGAAAGAGTCGAGAATGGACTCTTGACGGCAGTGAAAAGCTTTCCCCATCCAGGCCAAATAAGTGGGTACTTGACGGTTTCGAATGTCCCCAAAAAGAGTCCACGCGCAGATTTGAGCAAGCAACGGAAAGTGGACGCTGTTGGATCAACACAAGGATCCATCAAAGCCAACGGATCCGTATCTTGCTCTGCGCCTCCAAACGACTCAAAGCTGACAACATCTGGCTCTACAGCAAGCTCAATTACAGCCTGTCCACCTTGTGTTGTGAACCCATGCTTGAAATCATCGTACCGCTGTAGAGTTTCTTTCAAAATCGGTTTGTCTCTCAACAAAGCCTCGAACGCAGCTCCCTCTTCCACGTTTTTGAGAGTCATCAAGTGATCTAAAATGGATTGAAGCTGAGTCACACGTGAGTTGAGCGTCTCAATAGATGAACGAAGTTCCTGCTTTCGGGTGTTGCAGTCGGCAAGTTGCTGGGGAAGTAAAGCCTTGGCTTCCTCACGCGACTGTTGAGCAAGAAGAGCATTCATGTGGGATTCATAAGCTTCCGCTTCGGATTTGAGGGCTGATTGATTGAATGGTTTAACTGGGGATACAACAGGGAAAATCACATACCAGTCAAATCATCAATGCGAGCTGTAATGTTTCGAATTTCACTCTCCAGGTCCTTAATTTGCTTTGTACGGGATGCTTTTGCATTTGCTGCAAACGAGAGGTACTCCTTCTTTACTTTGATTCCCTATGAACCAAACCAGACTCAATAACCTCTTCGCGAGAGAACACCTTACGTACCTTCTCTAACACGTTCTTCTTTTCTTGTTCCGCCTTTTTGAATTCGGCTCCGACTTTGGCACAAACGTTGGGGCATTTGATAGCTCCATTGTACTCGTCTGATCCGTCACAGCATGATGGATCTGAACACCTAAATGAGCACCCAAATCAGGGAACAATAACTGTGCCATACCACATACACCGTCGTTGACACGGGCACTTGGGATCTCAGCCCCAATATGCCCCGCATTCACACAATAAAAGACGCTGTTATTACACGCGGAAGTACCTAAATAATCAAGAAGATATCAGAAAATGAGAGGGAGTAGAACCGGACAGGTTTACCTGGCTCATCCGACCCATCTTCGCAATCGCAAAAGTCGTCATTGATGGAGCTCGCAGGAATGCTCTTTGATCCATCGAAACAGGCAAAGGCAGATGAGGCGTCTGAGGCGATGGCAGCTTGGAAAATGTGCTTCTCTGGAGTTGTGTGGGAGTCAATTGGGGCCAACAGGCAACCTGGTTAATAAACAGTGGAAATACGTACTTGACGGATGCACTCCGAGCAGTGGATCAGTGGCAATCACCGAGGTGAGAGCTACACTCAGAAACGCTAGTGCAAGGATTGGTTGCATTTTCTGTTTCGTTCCTTTCATTCAACAATGTCATAGAGATCCCAAATTCCCAACGTATTTGGCAGATAAATGAAAATTATGGACGAAATGAGAAGTTTCATATATCTTCGTTGGAAGAAAT
This sequence comes from Rhizoclosmatium globosum, assembly GCA_002104985.1. Classification (NCBI taxonomy): domain Eukaryota; kingdom Fungi; phylum Chytridiomycota; class Chytridiomycetes; order Chytridiales; family Chytriomycetaceae; genus Rhizoclosmatium; species Rhizoclosmatium globosum. The sequence continues at coordinate 479,650 of MCGO01000022.1, forward strand.
GTATTCAGACGTAAATCCAATTCAATCCGAACTCTCCTTCCTTCCTCTTCATGAATACTGAATATCGCTATTGGGGCATTTGATGTGAAGTATACGTTTCCTTTTCTTTTCTCTCCTTCATTAATTTATTTCCTTTTTCAGATGCCATCCTTGTCAACTGCCCTTGGCGCAGCGACGCGGTTGAAGCTGCTACAGAAACCTGGAAGAGGAACACTGAATGAAGCAGACTTTGTGGCTTTTGTTCGACTTGCGGAGGATGCATTGCGATCGCCATCCAACAGCGCATCTGGCAGCAGTCAGGCTCACAGAGATCCAATACGCGCAAGCAAATCATCATCACAAATAGTGATATGCTTTCACTTGTGCGGGCTGTTGTCAATGCATTTGGCTCAACAAATCAACCTGATCGGGTCAATAGTCTGCTTCCTTGGATCTCTGAACACGTTCTTCGACCAAGTAGCTCACTGATTGCAAAGAAAGAAACTGAAAGCAGTATGTACCGACTAGTCAAGTTTCTTTGGATTTGAACAGTTTTCTTAGTCATACGAAGTGTTGTCGCAACATACACCCACTGTTCTCGGCCGATGGAAGTTGAGCCATGGTTCTTATCATATATTCTGTCTGCTAGTGAGCCGGACTCCCAATCGCAATCTAAACACATTTCCATTTGTTATGCGGCTCTGATTGAATCTTATTGCAAAACACCCACACCCGACTCCCTCTCACGCGCCATTTTCTGCTCAATACCATGATTAGCCACAGTCGAATCAAGCCATCTCTATTGACGTATACTCATCTTCTGAAAGGATTCGCAGCCCTCGATGATATTGTAAACTGTAAACTCATTCTCGAAAAAATGACATTCATGGGACATGAGCCAGATCTCACTTTTTATACCATTCTAATTCAAGCATATGCAAAAGCGGGAGATGTACAGTCTGCCATGTCACTACATGAGTCTGTCACGAATACTACGATCGTTCTTGATACGCGTTACTACAACGCGTTAATTAACATGTACGCTAAGGCTTCAAACCGTGATAACAACGAATCCCTCGCCACTATGGTGCGGCTTTACGAAGAGATGACAGTCTCCTTGGTTCCTGATGAACACACGTATACAACTATGATTGATGCATTTATGAAAGCTCGCGAACCTCGTCTGGCAATATTTTGGTTCGACGTGATGCAAGGACGGAAACCGTACTCAAGACAGTTTGTTGAACCACTTGGAATCCCAGCCGTTCCTATTCATCCCCCAATAATACCGACCGCGCCAACATATACAGCAATAATAAGTGGATATGCGCACCAAAAAAATGTGGCAGAAGCATTACGATGGTTCCAAGAGCTGTGTCAAAGCCAGACTCGACCAACTGAAGGAAATGTGCCAAATATAAAGACTTATACTGCTGTTTTGCACGGATTTTCAAAAGTTGGGGACATGCGAGGGGCTGAGAACTGGATTCGGAGGATGGAAAATGACAGTTTGGAAACAAACTCGAAATCCGGCTTTGATCGACGTGTTTTCAACACACTTATAAGCGGATACGCTAGTAAACATGATTACGAGGGTGCAAGGAAAGTTCTCTCGCAAATGGGCGAGAATGGGCTTCACAGCGATGCAATTACCTATGGGCAAGTAAAACCGGATAGTTCAACATAGTGATATTAACAATTTCTTAAAGAATGCTTATTGACAGTCATTTGAAACGAACTTCTTCGTTTAAAGATGGTGACATTGAGGCTGCACTTCAAACTTACAAAACGATGATATCGCAAGGCATCAAACCAACGCTCCACATTCTTACTGCATTAATTTCGAGGCTCGGACATATTTGTGGAAAGTCGATAGTTTGGGTCGACCTGTTATATCCCGACAAGGAGGAGGGCTTCCACATATCTCTCGACAAATGCAATCAGTGTCGGTTGATTCCATTCAACTGTCTCCAGGAGCACCAATATCACCACAACGCCCAAAGGCTGTTCAAGAGCAGAATCTTTGTTTCCTCTATGACACATACCGATCCTCGATATCAAAAATACTGAACCAAACCAATGCATCAAACTCAGAACCTCCCTTGCCTATTTACGACTCAGTCGCTGCCCATTATTGTGCGACTCACAGTGTTCCTAAAATCAAAGAAACAGTTTACCACGCGTTAATTGATGGCGCCAATATCGACACGAGTCTGTTGGTTCGAGCTGCAAAAGGGATTGGCAGGGCTGCGGGATGGTATGCGATATACGCGTTTTCGCGAGACTTAAACAAAATTGGAACGGATTTGCTGCGGATCAAAACGGTTGAGTTGTCTCAATCAAAGGGAAACTCGCCAGACGATGTCAATGCTCTTGACGGGCTATTGATGCCTATGGGAGAGCTTGGGGCTCTGAAAAAAAGTCTTGCTGTGAACGGAGCGGGACGGCTTGTGTCAGGGCTATTAGATCGTGTGGATGACCTTGAATCTGCTATGCATCGATGGATGAAGGAAGAAGACTTTGGAGAGCTCATGAAAAAGGCGAACGAAGTTTTGATTGCGTCGTATCTTGCTTTCGCTTTCCAAGGGAGGTCTTTCGAGCTTAGAGGAGCAGATATTGTTGCTTGCTCCAACGCATTGAAATATGACGCTGATTCACGTAATCACTTCATTGGCGTTAATTTAGTTACGGATGTTGGCGTGATGGACTTTTGGAAATTCCTTGTGAGGATACAATCTCAAGCAAAAGCTGGCTCGTTAACTAGTTCGGATTTTAAAATATTATCAAATGTTTTAATACGACATTGTGAGTTGAATGGACTCTGGACAGCACGAGATGATGTTGTGATTTGGCTTCGAGAGAATGGTAGCCTGTACAATGACAAAGAATACAGAAGTGGCTTGGAAGTAGTAAATAAACATTTAGGTTCTGATTTCTGTGACCCATTTGAGCCTACCACTTCTGTCGAACATAAAAAAAACTTCAAAAGCATCGCGCTGCGAATCGAGCTCTGCGTAAACGGTAAATGACGAAAGAGGTCAGTACTTCACTCGTCGAAAGCTTGCTGACTTTTTTGTGTGGTTCATATAGTGTGATTTCATGACACCACAATTCAGACCTCCACCAACCAATTGAAAAAATAAGCGAGAGCAGCAGGGTTTGAACCTGCGCATGCAGAGCATACTGGATTTCAAGTCCAGCTCCTTAGACCACTCGGACATACTCCCGTATTTCCCAAGGCCTAACCCAATATCATAAAATCTTTCCGCACGTATGAAGCTCTATGGCGATAGAAAAATCGAGGAATATGTTTATGCATAGGACAAATTTCAAATATTAAGGTATTCTTGCTCAATCAGTTTCATTTCTTCTTGTATCAACAATTGCTCCAAGTTTCCCGGTTTCATCAATACTCCATTCACTCAAGTCATATCCAATGACGTTCTTTTATTCACTATTGTTTGATAACCCATGGAAACAAAATCAAGGGCTCAACAAGCGCCACCATAATATGGCCAATCATGGTTCCATTTGGATTTATGTATCGTAACAAATTGGACCTACTTGCGAAAAGAAGCGAGGAAGGGGTATTTTGAAGTCGAAGTGTCCTCGCTTTGGCAAAGTGTGTGAAGCAACAACCACAAACGCAACTCCCAACCAAAATTACTACACTAAGGTCGTATCCGGATTCGAACCGGAGTTACTGGTATCAAAAACCAGGGTGATCACCACTACACTATACAACGCATATTGCCCATCCATGATAAATAATTATTTATCCGAATTTTGTGACCTTGCGCGTTGAATCAGTAATTTAACTAACACTATTGCATTCAAAGAGATATTGTCGTGGTATCTACTTGCAGAGGACACTACGGGGCCTGCAAAGTGATTTTTGAATAACTAGTAGAATCGAATGGATCCAAGAACCCTCACACAAACCGTGAGCGGTATCTATGACACACTCTGCGTCCCTGAAACAACTCTTACCAACTGCTGGATAGGACCGGTTGATATTTTCTGTAAAAAAATGTCATTAAATAAACTGTTGCACTGAGATGACTGATAGATTGCAATAGTGGAAGTATTTAAAATGAGTTAGCTCATATGTGACATTCCATTGCGTAAACAATGCATAAACTGATATGGTGGGCTGATTTAACAATTGTATCACCTAATCAACGGTGATACGAGTTTCATTCACGATCAATTATTAATATACACAATTATTTATAATCGTCTGGCTTCTTGCAGACGGTAATACCTCCATTTCATTTGGTTGTGGCTCGTCTAGTGTTAATTTTCGGAACGAAAGCGTCTTCCAGTCAGTGGCTTTGATCACCACCCTTATCCATTTCATTTCTTGGCAATGTAACTCATCTGCTTCTCGGTTCCGCGCGGTTCCATAGTCGTCAGTTCGATGTGCATCAGTGACAAACAGACATCCAAGTTTTCGTCCGGTTAAAATCCTGAGGAACCTCGCACAAGATGGCAAGTGGCGCTAAATGCTTGGTAGAAAATTTCCGTGTTACCGTGGTCACGTTGTCAAAATGATCCACGAGACTTTGGCGAAGTGGCCACACACCACCTTGGAAACAATACATAAACAGCAATATTCTTGTCCAATGAAGCACATCAACTGAAATCTTACTTAAATGCTCTTGTCTGTCGTCTTTGCTGCCGCTGCTCTTGTTGCCGCTGCTCCAACCCAAGCACCACTGCCACACAATGTCTCCTGGCACTTGAAGGATGGTGTCAAGAAGCACGAAGCCTTGAACCTTGCTGCTACCTCTGCTCACTTGACCTACTACGGAGGACCAGTCATCTCAAATGGTATATGTCATTTGTTCACATAATCATATGCTTCAAACTACCCCTAACCAACCAATCACTTCAAACAGTCGAAGTCCACCCTATCTTCTACGGTAACGCCAACTACCAGTCCCAAACCAATGCCTTCTACGCTGGTGTTGTTCAGTCTTCCTGGTACGACGTTTTGGCTCAATACAATGTCAACCGCGGTTCCGCTGTTCCAGGATTCTCTGTCTCTGCCACCAAGACTGCTTTGGACGACGTCAATGACATCCACCCTTTCCTCACCAACTTAATCTCAACTGGACAAATCAAGCCAACTGCCAACACCTACTACCCAATCCACTTTGCTCCAGGAATCAGCATCACCCAAGGTGGAAGTGCTTCTTGCTCCGTCTTCTGCGCGTACCACGGGACCATCGATATCTCCTCCTTGAACGTTGGTACCAAGTACCTCTACTACGGAGTTATTCCAGACCAAGGAGGTTCCTGTGCTGGAGGCTGTGGAAGCAACCCATCCACAGTCAACAACATGTTCTCTGTCGCGTCCCACGAGCTCGCTGAAGCTGCTACCGATGCTGCTGTTGGTGTTGCCACCGTGATTGGATCCCCACTCGCTTGGTACGACCAGACCAACGGAGAGAACGGAGACATCTGTAACGCTCAACAAGGAACCACTGTTGGTGCTGATGGAGTTACTTACGTTGTTCAGAAGACTTGGTCCAACTCAGACAACGCGTGTATGGCAAGTGGTCCAAAGCCTGCTACCACCACTGCTGGTGGTGTCAAGACCACGACTGCTGCTGGAGTCAAGACCACTACCGCTGCTGTCCCGACCACCACTGCCGCTACCACCTGTGCTCACAGCAAGTGTGTTACTGGTGTTGCTTTGAGATCTACCTGTGACACTTGTGTCGCCAAGATTGTTGCCGCTGACAGCTACTGTGGATCTACTTCTTGGGACAGCACCTGTGTTGGCGAAGTCAAGTCTGTCTGTGGAATCACTTGCTAAATGCGATAAAACGCGTTAATTATTGTTTTGAAATTTGTGTGGTGTACACTTGCTCTATGTTTTACAATTGTCCAGATTTGATTAGAAATAAAAGATAACTATTCTGGTAATGATGTAATCTTAGGTAGAAGGGATGGGTGTTCATAAGAGTATTCCAAGTGCCAACTTATGGGAAGATAAGAGCCAGTTGATTCCTAAGGAGCCAGAAAGAGTATTTTTCATTGAAATTGGAATGAAGGGTAATAAAATTTAATGCGATCCGAAGAGAGTAATAAAATTGCGGTGCTTATTTAGGTAATTTTGGAACAACTAACAGAATCAAATGGATCCAACAGGCCTCACCCAAACCGTGAGCGACATCTGTAACACACTATACGCACCAGGAACAACTCTCACCGCCTACTGGAACGGCGCAGGACTCCAATTCACGCTCCCCTCTTACTCCGCAAAAATGTCAAGCCTTGCCCAAGCGCTCACGCTTTTCCCAAACGCCCTCCCAACCACAGACCAAACCGTCTCGTTCCTCGCAAATATACTATTCGAAAGCGCGTGTCTCTCGACAAAGGAAGAAGCCCAGTGCGTGAAAGATCCTGGAAACTGTGTGAAACTGTATGGTGATAATTATTGGGGTCGTGGGTATATCCAACTCACGGGGAAAGCGAATTATCAGGCGTTCGCCGATGCTATTGGACGACAGGATGTAGTTGCGAATCCTGGGTTGGTTGCGAGTGATGAGACGTTGGCGTGGGCTTCTGCTGTTTGGTTTTGGAAGGGGAATTGTAAAGGGGCGAGCACGGTTGGTGATGCGTTGATGTGTATCAACAGTTTGGAGTGTTCAAGTGCGACTTCGACAATGTATTTTCAGTTTGCTCCTGTTTATCGGTTGTTGATTGCGCAGAAGCTTGCGGGCGCCGTTGGTGTAGGAGATGCTTCTGCAAAGAGTGTTGCTGTTTGTCCACAGATGGGGACTTCGTTGGAGACTGCTTGGGATCAGTTTTGTAAGTATCATGCAGGGACTCCAAGTGAGAGTGTCACTTGTGGGAAACCGATTGTTGTAGTAATTGGGGAAAAGGTGATGGGAGGGGTTTCAGCCACCAAAACGATGGATGGAAGTGGTTCAACTACAACGACGGCAATTACGTCTTCATTCTCGACAGTTTTGTCCTCTGGAGTATCACCTGTAGATGCAGTCCCTACTTCAACTCGAATTCAAGCAGTAGTCTCCACAAATTCAGTAAAGGGTTCTCCAACTGCAAGTTCATCTGTTCTCATGCACCCTATTTCTAAATTCCTTTACTTATATTTCGTTCTTTTTGTGAATTAAGAGGTTAGTAAGCAAAAAAAAAAAAGACAATATGGAAGCCGCCATCTCTTCCATCTGCTCTGAATACTATGGCTCTGGTACACTTCTCCAACGATACTGGTACGGTGCAGGAAACTCGTTCACTCTGCCAACTGGATCTGTCCTCGACGGCAAGATTGCAGGATTGAATGCCGCACTGGCTCAGTTTCCCGGTACCCTCACTACGACAGATGAGAAGATTGCATTCGTGGCCAACATTCTTTTTGAAAGCATTTGCTTGTCGACGACTGAGGAGGTTCAATGTGTCAAAGATCCAGGCAATTGTAAGGGGATTTACGGTGACAACTTTTGGGTAAGCAGTCGCTAGTTTCTTTGTGTTGGGTCAAGAATGATCAGACTGAATGTCAATCATGAACAGGGACGTGGATACATCCAGCTGACGGGTAGGGCCAACTATCAAGGATTTGCTGATGCAGTGGGCCGTCAAGACATCATGACGAATCCAGGATTAGTTGCGACGGATGAAACTTTGGCGTGGGGATCTGCGGTTTGGTTCTGGAAGTTCAATTGCGGGGCTGCATCGACGGTTGGGACTGCACTCAAGTGTGTGAACAGTTTGGAATGTTCAAGCGCTACGTCAAGTGTCTTTTTCCAGTTTGCGGCTCCATATCGGCTTAAGTACGCTCAAGCGCTTACGAATGCGTTGGGTGGGAGTGATGGAACGGATCAGAGTATTTCCGTGTGTCCGCAGATGGGTACATCATTGGACACGGCTTGGAGCCAGTTTTGTCAGTATCATGCGGGAACTCCAAGTGCTAGTGTGACGTGTAATAATGCACCTCCTTCTCCATCTGGTATGGCTTTGACTTCTACGGCTGTTGATCGTGTTTTGACAACGTCAATGGTTCCACTTGTTCCGTTGGTTACCACTCTAGATCAAGGCAAGACTTCACCTGTTACTACTGCAGCTGCTGTTACTACTGATCAAGGAGTGAAGACTTTGCTCACTACGACTTTACTGCCAACGGCTACTTCGCAACCAACGTTGACCGCGGGAGCCAATACCTTACAATCCACGTCTACCAACTCAGGTCAGTCGCCGTCTTCTTCTTCTTCTTCTTCTTCTTCTTCTTCTTCTACGATGGCATCTCTTTTGGGCCCGACCTTAGTAGCGTTACTGACATCAACTCAATCAAAACCATGTATTCCACACGGACTGTAGTCGGAAGTGGTGACGCCACTGCCATCAAGAACGATTCTCAACAGAATGGGAATTCCATGTCGACTGGTGCGATTGCTGGCGTTTCTATTGCTGTCGTTATCGCAGTGGTTGGAATCACTTTGGGTGGAATTTGGTACAAGAAGAAGAGAGATGTGAGCAGTCAAAAGGGTGACGCGTTGAATGGCAGGACTGATGGGTTTTTGGCTGCGACATGAGTTTATGTGAACATTTTTCTTTCGATCTATAGGCTTTATTGTAGACTCAATCAAAGTTTCGCTTGGATAACAGTGTATGCCGTTGTCGTCTATTGTGGAGGGGAAGGGAATTCCGTTCCATCTTCCTCCTTCGAGCACCCAACCAACTATGGATAGAGTATGCCACTATAATCAGAAATAGTATCAGAAACCCCGATGGCGCAGCATCCATTTGACGATCTTTTTGCTCATCTGATTGTTGTGGTAGTTGTTGAGAAGTTGAGTTGAGTGGAGTCAGAGGACAGGATATGGGACAGACAAGGCCAGAAGAGTACTCGTCTGATCCATCGCAGCATTGTGAATCTATGTAGGTATTAGGCTTGTTATTGATATGCGGATTGAAAGCACTGAAAGAACACACCGCAGATGCCGTCATTGACTCGCGAACTCGGCAGCGACACGAAGCCCCCAATCCCACGGCACCAAAAGACGCCGTTCGGACAGGCAGAAGTTCCAGGTTCATCTGAGCCGTCTGTGCAGTCGCAGTAGTCATCATTTACGGCGGAAAGAGGAAGTGTTGCGGATCCATCAAGGCAAGTAAAGGATCCATTTGGTAAAGAGTAAAAGGAAGAGTTCGAAGGATTGATTCCGCGTGAGTTCATTCTTGCATGAATCGATTTCAATGAATAAGAAGAAATTGTTTGAGAATGGCGTCGCGAACGCTTCTCCAGATCAAGAGCGCGTCCATCATTCGCTATGGGTCGCTCGTGCCACTGATTGAGCCGTTCTTTGACTGGACAATCAAGAGCGACGAGCGATGGGCGATCGTAGGCAAGATTGGAAGTGGCAAGTCGACGCTGGTGAGTTCACTGCTTATCTCTCGCTACTACTTCTTAAAGATAACACCACCAGGGAAGTGCCCTCGCCGGCCGCCTTCGCTGGGTGTCGCCGACCGCCGAAGCGTCGATTCCGCTTCCGTGGCAGTTTGAGCACGGGCCGTCGGTGCGTCTGATGGCCTTCACAGACTCGACCTACAAGGCCGCAACCGTCCAGGACAGGTACCACGCGCGTGTCGACGACGACGAAGTCACCGCCGCTGAGTTTATTCTCGGTGCAGAAAAGGAGCGCAACTTGTCCGTTGCAATCAGAGACGCTGAGGGAAACATCACAAACAAACCACAACTGGCTTTCAAGGACCCCCTCACACAACTCGACCCAGTAAAACGCCGCATCGCTGAGAAATTCAATCTCTCCCAAATCGCTAAACTCCCAATGATCCGTCTCTCAAACGGACAGCTCATGCGCGTCCGCCTCGCTAAAGCGTTACTCTTTTCTGACCTTGCCTCTGCAAAGTACTTGATCCTCGATGAACCCATGATGGGTTTGGATGTTGCCACGCGGAAAGAGTTTGGCGACTTGTTGGGGGACTTGACAAAAGACCCTGCATTCCCCACTATCATGCTCCTCATGCGTCCTCAGGACTCGTTGCCGAGTTGGATCACGCATGTTCTCGAACTGGATAAACTGAGTGTCGTGTTTCAGGGCTCTCATGCGGAATATGATGCGCACAGAGAAGAAAAGAAACGGAAGGCTCAACAAAATCTTGTGGATGGTTTGAAGCCTGTTCCTGTTACGGGTGAACCCATCGTTGTACTCAAAAATGTGAATGTGGCTGCCGTCGATGGAACAAAAATCCTTACCAATGTCGACTGGTCAATCAAAAAGGGCCAAAAGTGGGGTCTCACGGGTGCAAATGGATCTGGAAAAACAACTCTCCTGTCTATTCTCGTGGGAGACCACCCTCAAGCATATTCAAATGATGTGACTCTGTTTGGACACCGCCGTGGAGAACCTGGGGTTTCCATCTGGGACATCAAGGAAAAAATTGGATTCGTGTCGCCAGAATTTCATTTTCACTTCACTTCTCGGTTCCTGCGTGGATTTATTAATGGCGCGGATGGTAAACCTGCAGTGACTGTTTTGGATGCTGTATGCACGGGATTCGGTAGTGGAGATAATTCTGCGCAACAATTGACAAAGGAGCAGTTGGATGCTGCAGAGCAAATCATGCGGGACTTTGGGTTCTGGGAAAAAAGGGATATCAAGTTTGTGGATTTGTCGATGGGGGAACAGAGGATGGGTCTTATCATGCGAGCTTTAGTTAAAAAGCCACCTCTCGTCATTATGGATGAGCCGTTCCAAGGCGTTGACGAAGATGGTGTCGAGATTGTTCACAAATGGATGGAACGAGAGTTTTTGAACTCGGATCAGAGTTTGGTGTTTGTTTCTCACCACGAGGAAGAAATGCCGCGTATCCTTACAAACATGATTAGTTTGGAGAAGGGCGAGGTTGTGAAGTGTGTTTGATTATAATAAATTAAGTTGAAATAATACTGGACATCTTTTTATTCATAGAATTTAATTATATGTAAGTTAAGTTCAAGTGACACAACTAACTACTGATTCTCGGTTTCTGTTTGCATCTGCAGTTCATCAACAGATCCTTGACGCAGCTGCTCCACGCTCTTGCGTGCAACAGTAGCTCCCTCTGTCGCATTATTTAATGTCTCTTTGCTCGTATTTATGATGGACTGTGTTTGCGGAAGTGAGCCCACAGATTTTGACGTTACTGACATACTTGCTGCCTTCAAATGAGGGTTCAATTCATCCAGGCTCTTGTATCTTTTGCTTAGATGTTCATCCACAACAGCATGACTTGACCGTTGCTCAGAACTCGGTACAACCTCAGGAGACTTGGATGTGTGGGATTTTGAATTTCGATTTGAGTCATTCGTCAGGGGAAGAGAGTCGTCTACGATTGAATCAGGTATATTGCTGTTAACAGTATCTGGAGACTCGTTTATGGCTGTTTCGAATGTATCTTCGATAGGACTTTCAGCTACTTCTGCCGGGACTAAAGAGCTGTCAACAACATCCTCAAATATTTCCGAAACCGGCTCATTTTCAATACCGTGGCTTTCGTCAAATGAATCTGGAATTATATCTTCGGGAGGAGACGATTCAAGTGCATCTTGAACATTTTCCGTGAAGTTGTCTTCCACAAAATTATCCGTTGGTAGACTTTCAACGGCATTACCTGTAGCATCTTCAAAGTTTGGTATGTGTTCGTCAGGTACAGCTTCAAGAACTTCATCGGCATAGTCTGTAATTGGTTCTTCTGCAAGTACAGGCGAATGATCATCAAAAGCATCTTCAACGCTTGGAATAGCATCCTCATGCATATCTTCATCAACTACTTCGGCGTATTCTGGGACAGGTTCTTCAGCACCAGCATCCACGTAATCATCAACAGGTTCAGGCACCACATCAAAATGTTCCTCAACAGTTTCGTCGACAGCAGGAGCAGAATTAACTTGTGATTTGGAGCCAGATAATTCATTGTCTAAACCTTTTCCGACAGATTGTCGCAAACTTGTCACACGACTTGCCTTCTCAGAGACAACTGGAACTTCATCACTCTGCGCGATATGATTGATGCTCCCATGTGTCGCGGCATTCGATACATTTCCAAAGCTTTCCTCCGTGTCAATTCTGGGCGTAACAGCCATGCTTGGAACACTTGTCCCGATCGTGCTGATATTTGTACTTTGCCCTTCCAAATCCTTTGGAAGTAAGTGAAGGAGTTTCCCAAGCGTGATACTATCGTCACTACCTTCGTTCTCTTGCTTGAGTGATTCCAATTTCTTATGTGCTGCATCTGTGATCTGGAGTTGTTGGGAGTCTGTGACTCCATCTACGGCAACACTTGGACGGATGCTTATGTTTGCGCTTCGTGCGTCCAACTCAGTCGGTAATAGGTGTAGCTTTTTACCCATTCCGAAACTTTCTGTGCTCGATTTTAATCCAGTTTGGGACCCTGTTGCTGATTCATGGATTGTGACCGATCCTAGACCGGCAGCAGCAGATCCACGTCTTGAAACGTACGAAGAAGGTCTTGCTGATGCATGGGTCTCGACAACAGACATTTTTTTCCCATTCTCGTCCACTTCCTCTCCTTCCTCTTTTTCCTCCATTATCATGCGCGAGCCAGAGATACTTCGCATGATATGCATGCTTTGTGCAAGACTTAATGGGCCTCCTTCTTCCTCCCTGTATCCTTGACTAATGCTCTGCCGGGTGTTGTCAACATAGTCGGGTTGAATGGTGCTCGCACGTAAGTCCCATGCTCGGTTATCATCCACGAGGGATAAGCGTTTTCTGAGTGCAAACCCGCGGAATGTCGATTGTAGTTTTACAGCGGCTGCGTGGTGCTCCTGAGTGAGTTCGAGGAGGTTTTGTGTTGTAGAAGAGGCTGGATCTGGAGATATGATTATATTTGCTTCGGGAGGAACGGATGTATCTATTGCGGGCTCTACAGATATGGAATGCGAAGTCTCGGACTCTTGTTCTACAATTGCGGGACTCACTGAAGGACGTTGAACCATGATTTCCATATTGAGATTAATAGATGGTCGACTGATTGAGAGTATAGACTCCTGTTTTTCGAGTGTTTCCATGGCTGGCTCCATATCTTGGGTTTGGTAGATATTTAGACCTGAAGGAGCGCCTTCTTCGTTCAAATTGACAGAGCTCAATCCAGTACTATGCTCATACATATCCACAAAGACTTGAGACACGGCCACATTTGTCTTTGTCAACATTGAAGTATGCTGATCTCCAACTTGACTCGTTCTACTTACAGCTCCACTCTTAGGTCTTAAACTGAGTGTAAAACGTCCTTCAACAACAGGCTCCGCAAAGCTCTCATTTCGACTGACATCCATATCCCCGCCAGCCAAAAAGTCGCCACTATTTGCTGTATGTTGAGAAGAAGGTCCCGGAGCTGCATCAATCCGGCTCTTGACCTCCTTCATCAACCGTTGTCCAATTTTACTTCTCTTGACTTGTGGTACATGGAGCGGTTCGATATCTTCCGGTCGAATCACAGTTTTGGGCTTCGTCAAGCGATTAAACACTGCTGGATCGATTTCTCGGATTCGGACAGGTTTTTTCCGTTGCGCGTCTGTACATCCTGGGTATACGATGGGGCTTTGGTATGGAGGATGTATTTGACGTGGTCTCGCGAGAGCTTCAAGGCGCTCGAGGTCGGGAGGGCCAGGAAGATGTCTTGGTGTGGGAATTTCGGGAGGTAAAGGGTCATTGTAGTGTTTTGGACGCGGAGTTGCGAGTTTTGCAAAGTAAATGTCGCGGCGGGTTGGTTCTGGTGGAGGAACATCTGGCATTTTTACGGCAGGTACTGAGCGACGCGGAGACTTCTTTGCGGAGGTTGGGGCGGTTTTGGGGCGTTGGGGTTTTCCAAAGTCTTGCTAAATGAAAGTTCAGTAAAGAAGATATTATGTGAGCTTTCTTACGTGAATTTGGTTCCAAGCATAGTCTGTAAATAGTACTTCACTGTTTTTAATGCTGGACCACGGATTTGTGAGTCGAAGTAACAATAGTCTATTCATGTGCTCAGTTTCTTGCCGTCGCGCTGATTTCGAGATTAAATTACTTGCTTTGTATTAAAGCAGACTCACTCTCAATAAGCTGCTCTGCAAGAGCTTCGACGACTGGGTTTCTGCGAAATTCAAAACCCGTGAGTTTGACTTCCTTTCCGTATGCGTTTGCAGAAATTGACCGCATCCTTAGAGCTGCTCTTGAAGTAATTGATGCTGCAGACATAGGTCTCGAGGAAAGGGGACGAGTCTTTTTGTCTGCTGGGGGAATTAAGTTTTGTTGGAAACAGTGCAGTGACATTACCAGCATCTTGAGGTAACTCTTCTTGATTCATATTTTCATTAGACAGAATAGGATCCATATTGTAAGGTACGATTAGACTATTCGCGGTCATTGCACTCGAAGTCCGACTTGAAGCGCGCGTCATTTCGACAATAGACTTCCTATCCATTTTATTCTGGTCGACAGCGAGGGCATCAAAGGCAACCTTGTGTGACGAGCGCGTTAATGAAGTGTTGCTCCCTGTGGCTTGAAGATCAGTTTTGCTAAATAAAACGAAAGAGAAACCGTTGAGTGAAAATCGCGAGTTTCCAGCGCTTTTCAGGGCTGAGCGCAACTGGGTTCGGTCTGTACGTGGCAGGTCGGCTGAAATGCCTGAAGTAGAGGAGGAAACAGGTGGAAGCGACGGCGATTCTGTGGAACCGAAAGCGAAGTAAAGCTTCAGTTCAGCGATGTAAGTGGCGCTAATCTTACCGGGTGACGCAGTTTCTGGCATTGACGGTTTGCGTAATTTCAAGGAACAATGACACGACTCAAAAAGTAGAGAAACAGTATCAGATCGTTTCTCAGATTTAATATAATCGAAGAAGAGAAGCCAACTCTAATTCCTAATAATATTACAAATCGCAGATATTAAACAGCAAAGGGGTGTAAATATCATTTGCGAGTGAAGTCGCGTTCTGATTGGCTGTTTTGCACCGAAACAAAAATCCCAACCCACTTGCTTTAAAACCATCCAGAAATCGTGGTAATCGAGAGGAAAAGGGAGAAGCTTGTAATTCGCACATACATGATAGTCAGTTGCATAACACTTATGATTTCCAATGCTGACGTTGTGCACAACGAAAAAATCATCCCAGAACCCAAGATGGCCGCCCCAGCTGCTGAGCCCAACTTTGTCCAAGTATGTGCACATCATTCATTAATATACTTGGTACTCATGCTTATGCTGCCAGGGTTTCCCATACGGCGTCGACCTCGTGCCAGGCAAGGTATCGTTGCTCAGCAGATCAAAAATGAGAATGCTTATTGCTCCACCCACAACTCACAGGACTACTTCTACTGCTCTTGCGGTCTTAGTAAGAACCAGCCATTCTGTGATGGATCTCACAAGGGCACCGGTTTTACTCCAGTCAAATTCAAGGTGAGCTCTGCTTACGTTTTATCAATCTATGCTTTGCCATAAAATTAACGTTTGATGTTTAATAGGTCAGCGAAGCCAAGAAGTACTTCCTCTGTGGGTGCAAGCAGACTGAGAGCGCACCATTCTGTGATGGCCAACACAAGAAGGAGAAGGGTTTGAGGAAGTACAATGAATTCTTGCTTAAGAAGAATGGAGAGCTCCAAACCCAGTTGGCTGCTGCTGCCAAGAACAAGCGTTCAATCGTCAACGAGTTCTCCATTATCGGTGTTTCTCTCGGTGTCATTATTGGTGCTTTCGCTGCTCAGCGTTACTTTGGACACAACTAAATCGCCTTAATAAGTGTGAATAAACTCTTTTGCTTTCTGCTTTCTTCCTCTTTTTAATTTAATTCTAAAGATTCGAAAAAACAAATGAATGTAAGTGTCAGATATAGACTATCACGTCACTCACAGATGCAACTAGCCGTGGCCTATTCCACCTTCTGGCATGCCAATGATGCCCGGTATGCCTCCTATACCCGGAATGCCTCCTATGCCAGGCATGCCTCCAATCCCTGGTATGGGTATGCCTCCTGGTATGCCACCAGTTCCTGGAGTAAGTGAATTCAGGTAATATAGATACCGTAGAAGCTAAGTCGGTGTTATAGATGATGCCTCAACAGAAAGAGCCTGAATGGATTGCCCATACAAAACCAGATGGGAAGGTTTATTACTACAACAGAGTCACGCAGCAGAGTACATGGGAAAAACCAGAAGAGCTTAAAACTCCGTTGGAGGTAACGAGGCCGTTCGTTTGTGTTTGAGTCTTTGACTTAACGATTCAACTACAGCGAGCACTTTCCGCATGTCCATGGAAAGAGTACAAGACTGAAGACGGACGAAAGTACTACAGTAACACAGGTACTTGGTTTTTGCTGTGTGGAAGATGGCGATAGCTCACCGTTTTCACCCAACCGCAGTCACAAGAGAAACTGTCTGGAAAGTTCCTGCAGAGTACCAGGCAATCATAGATAGATTTGAAGTTATAATGCCTCCCACTCCCGCTGACCCTGCTCCTTTGGTCCCAGTATCTAGCAACGTAGTTGTTATCCCTGTAAACTTTGACTCAAGGGAGGAGGCAGAGAAAGCATTCAAGCAGATGCTTGAAGAAGCTGTAAGCAAGATTATATTTCTATGTTGTTCTCATCATAGTCTTGTAGGACATTGGACTTGACTGGACCTGGGAGCAGACCATGAGAAAAGTAATCAACAACCCAATGTACAGATGCCTGAAGACCCTAACCGAGCGCAAACAAGCATTTCAATCGTATGTGGAGGATAAGAAGAATAGCATCAAGGTTTGAGGGTTTCACATCAAGTTGAAGCCGATCTTAACAATCAAAACAGCAAGCTGCAGAAGAAAAACTAGCTTATGAGCGCGATAGTTTTGCCGTTCTTTTGGGATCTTTGGGAGCTGATCTGACGATTACCCTTCGCTACAAGAAGATGGCGGAAGTCTTTGCTGAGGACCCTGTGTTTTTGTCGATTGAACCTGAACGACGCATGGAACTATTTGAAGAATTCATGACCGAGTTTCGCAAGAAAGACGCGGTACGGAGGATATGATGTGCTTCTCTAGCATCCGTACTGACAAACTAATTTCAACAGGATGAAAAACGCGCTTTACGAAAAGAGAACGTCGAACGTTTCAAGCACATTCTCAAAACGACGACCACTATCACTGCGACAACAACTTGGCAAGAAGCACAACAGCTTTGGGCATCTCACCCTGATTTCTTGCCTCCAAGCCCCAACAGTGTAAACCCACTTCATTCAATGGAGGCTATTGATATTCTCGTCACGTTTGAAGACCATATGAAGCATTTGGAGGCTGCATTCTTTGAGGAATTCGATGCGAAGCGTAAGGCAGAGAAAAGACGGGAGCGCCAACTGCGTGATGAATTCAGATCTTTGTTGGACCGTCTTGTGGAGGAAGGAATTATTCACGTACACTCAAAGTGGAAGGAAATTTATCCATATGTTGCGGAGGAGTCGTGTTACAACGAGATGCTTGGTCAACCAGGAAGCAATCCTTTGGAGCTTTTCTGGGATGTTTTGGTTGGATTGGAAGACAGATATTTGTCTGTTCGCAAAGATGCATTGGAGGCAGTACGTGTAAGTCGTGTTTTTCTTGTGTTGAGCTATTGTTTATATGTTTGTTGTAATAGGCATCTGGAATCGATATTACAGTGCAAACCTCCTTCAGTGAATTTGAAACACTGTTCAAAAACTTCAATCGTGGAAGATATGACCAAAATACTCTCAAGCAAATCTTTGATGAGGTATGAAATTTAATGACTGTAGTTACAATCGCAATCGATAATGACTCTGTACATTAGCTCATGCACCGTGCAATCGCCCGCAGCAAAGATGACGAGAAGCGGAAGGAACGTAGGACTAGAAAACGACTGGATGCGTTTAAATCACTTCTCAAACACTTGAGTCCGCGTTTAACAAGTGTCGCAACGTGGGAGAAGGTAAAACCTTTGGTGAAGGGTACAGATGAGTACGGTGACTTGGAGGAAGCTCAACGTGTGTATGTGTTTGACAGATTCCTCAAGAAGCTGAAGGTGGGTCCTCGTTTCACTATATATCATGCTTATTAACTTGGTTGATAGGCCCGAGAGCAGGCGGACGAATCCTCAAGTTCAGAAGAGAGTGGTGACGATGGAGAAAAGTCAAGAAAGCGAAAGTCTTCTGGGCGCGAGAGAGATCTTCGTCGGGATGATAAAAAGAGAGTTGAGTTAACATCGATTGTTGGTCTCACATTCTTACAGTTGTTTAAATGGCAGAGAACTGCGGAGGACGAGCGCGATTCGCGACGAGATGAGCGAGATATCCGAAAGGATGACCGTCGAGACGGTTCAAGAAGAGATGAACGTGACATTCGTCGAGATGACCGAGATGTTCGTGAAACCCGTGAAGTTCGCGACATTCCACGTGATATTCCACGAGAGGTTCCAAGAGAGGAAAGAAGACCAAGTCTTGGAGAACTTGAGGAAGGAGAGTTGTAAGTTTTGTCTATTATGCAATAAAGATTGGTGACTGGTGTCAGAGCGACAATTAATGCCTTCCCGGATAGCCCCGGATAAGCGATCCGGCGGAGAAAAGTTGGCTCTTGGGACTGAAAGAAATGAGCGAAAAAGAATCCAAAAATGAGACTTCCTATTGTCTTGCGCACTGCCCGTGCTACTTCATCAATCCTTCGATGCTCTGTTGCTACTGCTACTGCCATTCCTCGCGTTGCAGTCCGTGGAATTGCATCGATCCCTGCTGTTCCTCAGCTTGGAAGCTTCCAAGTTCCAGAGGTTATCAACGAACCGATGGTTGGTTGAAGATTGTATCTGCTTGCCTATGCACAATCTAACTGCGTTGAATTACACAGCACAGCTACGCTCCAGGTACAATTGAGCGCAAGAAGCTTCAGGAAGCCCTTGCCGAAATGCGAGCAAAGATGCCATACGAAGTGCCTTGCGTCGTCAACGGCGAGAAGGTGTGTATTGGCTGTGAGGATTGGTGATGCGTTCGTTGGTTGTGTTTGCTCCCGGTCTCACCCGTTCGTCCCCGTTCAGATCTACACAAAGGACACCCTCAGACAGCCGTTGCCATTCGAGCACAAGAGTACTCTCGCCAACTTCCACAACGCCTCAAAGGACATCATTGACAAGGTGCGTTCATAGAGTTCACAATCAATGTGGCTTTTGCGCAAAGCCCTCCTTCTTGCCTAAAACAGCAAAACTGAACGTGTATCTTAGGCTATTGCTGGAGCTCTTGCTGCTAAGCCAGCCTGGGAAGCCATGCCATTCAACGACCGTGCAGCCATTTTCTTGAAGGCTGCTGACCTCTTGACCAACAAGTACCGATACCAGGTTATGGCCGCTACTATGCTTGGCCAGTCAAAGAACGCGTGGCAGGCCGAAATCGACGCTGCCGCTGAGTTGGCTGATTTCTGGCGCTTCAACACCCAATTCGCGAGTGGTATGTGGGATACAATGAAAATGGGTGTATTGGCAGTGACTCATTGAATATGACAGACATCTACTCCCAGCAGCCTACTAGAAACGCTCCATTGACTTGGAACCGTATGGAGTACCGTGCCTTGGAGGGTTTCGTTGTCGCTTACTCTCCATTCAACTTCACTGCTATTGGTGGAAACTTGGTTGGCGCACCAGCTTTGATGGGTAACGTCTGTATCTGGAAGCCATCAAACACTGGAATTTACTCCAGCTACCTCGTCTATGAAATTTTGAAGGAGGCTGGTTTGCCTGACGGAGTTATCCAGTTCGTTCCTGGAGATGCCACGTTGTGACCGAAGCCACTTTCGGTCACCCTGAATTTGCTGGATTCCACTTCACTGGAAGCACCCAGGTGTTCAAGCACTTGTGGCAAAAGATTGGAAACAACATCAACAAGTACAAGTCTTACCCACGTATTGTTGGTGAGACTGGTGGAAAGAACATGCACTTTTTGCACAAGTCTGCTGATGCCAAACATGCTGCCTTGCAAACTGTTCGTTCCGCTTTTGAGTACAACGGTCAGAAGTGCAGTGCTTGTTCTAGAGTCTATGTTCCAGACAACCTGTGGGACGAGTACCGCACCACCTTGATCGAAAGACCAAGAAAATCAAGCAGGGTCCAGTCGATGGTATGTGCTTGATGATTTGTGTGGCTGCTCTTAACTCTCTGGCTAGACTTCACCAACTTTATGTCTTCTGTCATCAACAAGCAGTCGTTTGACAAGATCAAGGGATACTTGTCCGATATTTCTAGCGGAAAGACTCCAAACAGCAAGATTTTGGTTGGAGGAAAGTGTGACGACTCTGTTGGATACACTATCGAGCCAACTGTTGTTTTGGCCACTGACCCTAAGGCCAAAACTATGGTTGATGAGCTCTTTGGACCAGTCGTGACTGTCTACGTCTACCCAGCTGACAAATACGAGGAATACTTGGCGTTGGCTGACTCCACCAGTGATTACGCTTTGACCTGTGGTTTGTTCGCTCAGGACCGTAACGCTATCGTTATTGGATCAAACAAGCTTCGTAATGCTGCTGGTAACTTTTACATCAACGACAAGTCTACTGGAGCCGTTGTCGGTCAACAGGCTTTCGGTGGAGGTCGTGCTTCAGGAACCAACGACAAGGCAGGATCCGCTTTGTAAGTGTTTTTCAAAACTAATCGTTGTTCCTTAACGTTTTGTTTCAGGAACCTTCTTCGTTGGGTGTCCCCACGTACCATCAAGGAAACCTTTGTTCCAATCAGCAGTGTCACCTACCCTTCCAACTTGAAAGATTAATTTCAAATAAATGTGCTATTTTATTTCGTTACTGGATTCCAAGACGTTTGATCACGCTGCAAGGCATACAATATCTTGGATCTACAGGTTCCAAATCAGGATATCCGAGCAAAGACAATCCAGCAACTCCAAATAATGTGTGAAACACGTCAGATACATCGCCAGGACGGTCTGCAATTCCTCCACCTTCCGTATCTTGAGCGTTCAGAATAAAATCAACCAGCGAGTCCCTGTTTATCCAGTGTATTCTGTCCATGATTGAGAGACAGCTGAGAACCCACCAAGAGTAACAAACGTCCTCCAGTTTCTCAGGTCGCCCATTCAACCCTCCATTCTTCAACTGCCTCTCGGCAAGCCACCATCCAAGACGATCAGTTTCAATCAGCTCAAGTCGTCCCTGAAATATGAAATGAGCTGAAGAAAAACGTGAACGAGGTAAGCGAGGTTTACCAAAATAGCCAAAGCTCCAACACAACAGAATATTTGGCCAGAGTGACTTTCAGCTCCTGGCACAGAGCCATATCCTCCATCAAAATTCTTGCAAGAGTGAATGAACTCGACGGCTCTGTCAACGTCAATATAAGGCTGTCGAAGTCTATTCAAGAGCGACAGACAATTGACAGCACAGTATGAGAAGCGAGTATCAATTTCGTTGTATTCGTCTCCTGAGAACGATCCGTCGGGTTGTTGAAGTGATTTGACATCTAATGCCAGCTGTAAGATGATTGTGTTGGTTCAGGGGCTTTTGATGCTTACACGTTGCGATTTGATCGGCATCAATACGGTCCAACGCATCCAAAGTTGCAAGAATTTGAACAGCGCTGAGTGTGTAAAGAAGGTGAGGATCGTGACCAATATGTCCACCAAAAGCTCCTAAGAGTTTGATGGTCAAAATCAATGCAAACCAGGAGTGACGGGTCTCACCATTTGTATGTTGGCATGACATGACGTATTCAATGATTTGTGCAGAGTCAAGGGCTTCTGGATGCTTCAAGAGATGCACAGATGTAAGGCCCCAATAAACTCCATTCAGTCGGAGATGCTCGCCAGCCCAGTATTCAAACGAGTCCTTTTTCTGTGTAGCAACTTTAATTAATGATTGCGAAAGGGGTGATTAAGCTGGCTTACGTTGTCCAGCTCTTGGACGTATGTGACATGTTTTGCAACAGCGAGTTTTGGAGTCATCTTTTTTCCAACTCAGAAACTCTCCAGAAAAACGTACTATTTCTGAAGGAATCAAAGATGAACGCTACCGAAACTGAACATGCCAGTAAGCTCCTCGCCGAAATCTTTCCAGGAGACGTGGAGGAGCAAAGCAAGATCTTGGATGGAATGAAGAACATGTCGCTTGCTTCTGGAGGCCCAGAGGCTGTTGGAGGATACAAATGTGCAAATAAGGGATGCACGAATGCTGGATTAAAGCAATGTGCTAAATGCCATCAAGCGCGGTGAGTGAATCGTGTGGTGTTGATGCTTGAAGCCAAGCTGAAACACAATGCAGATACTGCTCCCAGGATTGCCAGAAACAGGATTGGAAAGCTCTGCATAAGGCAAAATGTGGAAAAGATCGAGGAGTTGCGTTTGGTGTAGATCCACAGTCTTTCTTGAACGCTCATACTTCAGGAAATGGGCAGTGGCATGCAGGTCTCAACAGAAAGCGTATTATTGAACGCTTCGTCATGAGCTTCCAGCTTCGCGTCGAAGACACGTATGTTTTCACAGGAGAGCTGATGGGAGCATACAATCAGAACAAGAAAGCAACTGTCAAAGAATTCACGGATTACTTCAAAGCTGCTAAAAAGAAGGGAATGTTTCCGAACGATTGGTCCCAATCAGATGATGAAGCGCTTATGGCGTACGCGAAGGAACAGATCCATTTCGCCGTTGACAAGGACGACGTTACTGAAAAGTTTGGCTACGGTGCCATGGAGCATATTGTCCTTAGGAGCATTGCTGATAATATTCTTGGACCTGTTTCGCAATGGTAATGTGGCCTGGACGAAAAGCAAGCTACCAGCTTAATAAAATGAAATAAGCCATTTGTTTGTATTTACATCAGATCCTCCTATCCACTTTTGATTTGAATCAATGGACCAAACAATGGAATCCCTCCCTGAACAAAGAGATCCAAAACTCACGTAATGGATTTCCTCCAACACACCACGTCCTCCGATGGCAAACACGAGGAGGTGTTTTTCTTTCCATACTTGGAACGGCCACGACGGACGTGCTTAGCCAATCAAATTTCCAAAAACAACTTTCCGCGAAAGACCACCATTCACCTCGCCCGGTCGCCCAACAACACCAACACCAACACCAACAACACCAGCCAACTAAGTGGACCAGTGAGCATGTTTGGCTTTGAAGTGATCCAGTCGCTTCCCCGGGACGCCGCGCTTCTCTTTGCCACGCGCTCGTTTCGGCTCTTTGCGTATGGCCTGATTGGCGTCATTCTCGTGCTGTACATGAAGTCGCTTGGCCTCGAGGACGAGTCGATTGGTGCGTTCCTGACAGTTACCCTGATTGGAGACTCGGTTGTCAGGTGAGTCATCTTGTTTTGTATGTAGTTGCACAAGCTTTGGGTGCTGACCACCACGCGCCATCTATCGATAAAAAAAACCAGTCTGTTTGTGACGGGAAATGCTGATCGAATGGGGCGCAAGTTTATGCTGATTCTTGGATCTGTGTTGATGGCGGGAACGGGGTTGGCCTTTGCATTGTATCCCACGTTTCGTGTGTTCGACAACTGGATTGGTGGAGATAAGCCTGATGATGGAGATACAAGACGGGACTTGAGCGGTTGGCAGGGATGGATGTATTATTCAGGACTTGTTGTTATCGGGACGATTGGAGTGCTGAGTCCAAGTGGAAATGGTTTGTGTGTGAGGCTTTGCCCGTTTTATCAACTCATCGCTTCACTCAGAGGTCGGCCCATTTGTTGCTATGGAAACATCAATTCTCTCCAAATACGCTCGCTTGGAAACAAGAGCGACTCTGTTTTCATGGTATTCTCTGGTGGGCTCCTTCTCGACTGCTATTGGCTCCTTGTTTGCTGGAGAGCTTATTTCCACATTAACTGAACGAGGTTCGTTCTATGAAGCATATTACAGCCTTGCTATGGCTGCTCAATCTCCTGCCCGATTACACTTACCAAAACGATGGCTCAATTAACAAGTCCTCCCCCACTGAGCCCGAAGACGGCTTCTATCAAAACTAGCGGCTTACCGTATTGTCATTGGACTATATGGAGCAGTTGGAATTGTTTGACGTTGCTATTTTGGAAACTTTCGTTGGATGTGGAAACAGATTCCACTGCCAGTGGATTGGGTAACTCGTGCTTCCCGAAGAAGCCTCGGAAAGCCCCACTGAAAGTGCCCATTGTTGAGTGCAGAAGAAGGAAGAGAGGTTTCCCCAACTCGAAGTATTGGAACTGCCATTTTGGATCGCTTGCTCCCTGGACTTAACTTTTCCCCTGACACAAGATGGCTCGTAATTAAACTCTCTATGCTGTTTACTTTGGATTCTTTTGGAACGGTGAGTGTTAAACTGTTGTGGCAATATGAGATTCACTAAACATCATTCTTAGAGTATTATGACAGGATCTATGCTTGCATACTGGTTCTCATACAAATATAATGTGGACGAAGCTTATCTTGGAGAAGTTCTCTTCGTATCCAACATTCTCGCGGGATTCTCGTCCCTCTTGGCTGGATGGGTCAGTTCAAAAGTTGGAATGGTCAACTGTATGGTCTTCACCACCTTCCTGCGAACATCATGATGCTCTCTGTTCCCTTCATGCCAAATTTGTAAGAATTTTACACGGTTTTGGGATGTCTAACTTCTCCCAAGGTTTTGGGCAACTGCAATCTTATTCATACGCGCGACAATCTCACAAATGGATGTAGGACCTCGACAAGCCTAATTTCTTCAATCGTCCCGTCTCAAGATCGTACTGCTGCTTTGGGGGTAATCAATACATTGAGGTCTCTTGGAGCTGCCTTCGGTCCACTGTTGACAGGTTATTTATCCGAAGTGGGCTCTTTGACTGGGCGTTTATCGCGTGCGGAAGTCTGACGATTTTGTATGATTTGCTTCTTTTGAGGAGTTTTGGTGGCAGAAGGGGCGCTGCAGCCCTTCGACGGGATTCCTGAACCAAAAAACGTATGGATTAAGCTAGTAAATTTTGACTGGATGCTATTTATATAAAAAAACACATATAATCACAATTCTTTCATCTTCTCCTCCAACCGAGCGACTTCCCCTGGAATTTGCCACCCTCTCTCGCGACACCTCTCTACTAACGCCTCGACAAGTTCTCTGCACTCTTCTTTCTTGCCAGGGAACAATAAGACTTCTGGGTCCTCAGCCAAGCATACAAACAAGGCCACAACACCCATCTCCA
The DNA here is from genome assembly GCA_002104985.1 of Rhizoclosmatium globosum. NCBI lineage: Eukaryota > Fungi > Chytridiomycota > Chytridiomycetes > Chytridiales > Chytriomycetaceae > Rhizoclosmatium > Rhizoclosmatium globosum. The sequence goes on from MCGO01000022.1 coordinate 504,787, forward strand.
CCGTAACACCCATAATACTCAGCATAGCCCATCCAAAAAAGAGTGCCGTGATTGTCAGCATGAGAGTAATATCCCAGTCTAGAGAATGAACAATTTTTGCTGTAAAAAGGCAATTGTCCCAGGGTGAGAGAGCCTAAAGCAGATGTTGAAGTCGTTATGGATTCAATTGCATCGTCATTCAACAGAGCTTCCAATCCTTGTGTTTGAATCAAATTCTGTTTTGTATTTCATCAGTAAAGGGGAAAGAAATGGACTAACAACAATTTTACCCAAGTAGTTCTCGCGGCTTGCACTACGGCTCATACGGACTCCAACTCGAACTAACGCATACAAATTAAACACTTGGAGCACATGTGCAAGGAATCCAAGCAACGCTGTCACGATTGTCTTGACAGTCTTTGAAGAACTGTTCTTTCCCCGTTTGTAAATATAATGCAACGTCTTCAATGAAGCTGTACACAGAGACGCCAAACAAATTGTTCCAAACGAGTACGTACACGCGCGTCCCGCAGCACGAACAATTGCACGTGAGTCTGCCTGCTTCTCTGGGAAAATGGGCGAGTAATACCACGTTCCCAACGATCCCGCGACCGAGACGGAAAGGATTGATTTCCAACTTCATATGTCCAAAAGAAGGAGAGGATCAAAAGTGTGATGAGGAAAGTCAGGAGATGTGGGTCTTGGATCGCTGATGGGGAGTAAAGAGCGAGGTAGGCGGAAGCGTGAAGGAAACACCAGGCGCGTTCCAAATAAAGAGAAATGTTGCGAGAATGAACGCGGATGGGTTCCTTTTCAAGTGTGACACTGTCGCACGTAAGATGATTGATGCGAACCTGATGCGAGGCCAGGCAATGACGTAGAATATCGCTTTTCCGACAAAGTATATGATCAGAATGACGGCAAGTGGGATATTCAATATCAAGAAGTTGACAATCTACACCCATCGAGATTAGTAATGAGGCTGAGATTCCAAAATGAAAAAAACACGTACAATGAGTCCCAACAAGTTGAGCATACTCGAAATGATGGAGAACTTGATGATACCTTCGCCAAACACAACCAACACACTCATCCAAACCATTGCCATCACAACTCCTACAATGACAATCACAACAAAAGTATAGGCTACTTTTCTCGCGTTTTGAGCAATACGATCACGGAATGACGAGAAATACGCATTGAGACCACCAACAATAGAGTAGGGACTTGCTGAAACAACATCCCTGCAAAAGTCTGCCGCAACTCCTTGGAATAGACAGTTTTGGATGGGGAACCTTTTCCCGCCGATAAATCTCCAATTGTTTTTGCAAGACAGCTTGTGGAAAACTTTTGCGCAAGGTCTGGAAGGGTATTTGGGGAAGTGAGGAGGGCTGTGATGGATTGATTGATAAGGTTAAACACGGGTGACGAGCCCCCAAGGGCTTTTGTAAGGCCTAATCAAGGCAGCGAGTAGCGGATCCGAGAAGTGATGTTGTTTTGTTTAGGTAAGGGTTAAGGCATGTGTCGATGGAACTTGAGGCTGTTTGGAGGGATGTTGATGGGTAAATGGAGCTGATGGTGATTGAAAGACAAGATGAAAGAGTCTTTGAGAGTGGAATTGAGGAATCTTGTGCGGGAGTGATGCAAGTTGAAGTAAGTGTTTGGAGCATTGGTTGTGGAATCTGATATGCAGACAAAGATTTCGTGACGCAATCTACGACTGAAGTTGAGGAGACACAATTTGTATAAATTTGAGACGGTGTTGTGGAACTGAGGAGAGCAAGGTCAGAAAGGAAATGGAGTAGGAAAAGGACTAACCGATTGGACGGCAGCAAAGAAGCCACAGTCACGTCGATACAAGTTGCAAGAGTTCCTTTAGATAAATCAGGCGATTGCAAGACGGGATTGAGGCAAGACGCCATGAGTACGGATGCAGTGTCAGGCAGAGGACCAAGGAAGGCGGAGAGACCATACTGGATACACTGCAGCGGCGCCGTGGGAGACTTCTGAGCAATAAAGAGGGTGCAGAGGGTGAATGCGGACTGCACGGGGCCCGGCAGTGAGCCCAGGTTCGGCACTGACACTGAGCCAGGAAGCGAGGGCAGCGCACGCCTACGTCTAGTAGTTCCACCAGACATGTCCAGTCCCGCCAGTGAATTCACCGCATTCGCAAGGCACCTGCTCCGGGCCGACGCAAGGTCGTTCGTGACAATAAAGTGGATGCACTGGTTGTACACGTCGCCGCCCTTCTCCGCCACAGCCAATCCCGCGTCAAAACCAGAGTTCGAATTCGAAGGTCCAAGAACTTCGCAAAACGACGACGGCGACGAAACGAGCCGCGCGCCCTTCACGCCAAACACAACCACAAACACGAGAAGACTGACAAACGGAACTAGAACGGCCCAGTCGTTGCAGCGCCGGCGTCGCGGTGAATGCGATAGAACTGCGTACTCCTTTCGTGGTGTGGATGGATTCAGTGGGAGAAGCGGTGTCGTCGATGTGGCGCGAGACATTTCTGTTTTGTGATCAATTCAATTGTGTCTCTAGTTTCAACCTGGTTGGCAAACAGTTTGACGTTCTTGATTTATTTCTTTCAGAATTCATATTCTTTATTTCTAATTATATTAATATCTGGACAATTGTAAAGATATATGAAGATTGTTCACGCGTTTTCCACATTTAGCAGGTGATACCACAAATGGAGCTGACTTCATCAACACAGACACTGTCCCAGGAAGTGATTCCACTGTACTCGTCTTGGGCAATAATTTGACTACCACAATCGCAGGTGATCGGCAGTGGTGGTCCTTACAGCAACGTTGGCAGTCTTCAGAACAACAGCGGTGGAAGTCTTCACATCGAGAGAATATATGACAAAAATTATAAGTACAAGAAGGCTGAAAATGGAATGAGAAGAGCAAGAGTGGATTGAATTAGAGAGCATTTTTATCGATGTGACGCGATTCATTTGTTCGTTTGTTGCGCCCCAGCCCAATCATCAGTGTTTAAAAAACACGAAAATCACCTTCCCACATATTATCAACATTCGAGATCGCTAAGGTGCGTCCCATCCAAAACCATCTCAACACTGCCTTATCCACACTGGCAGCCATAATCTGTTTCCATCGATGGTATGTCAGCGGCGGCGAGTTGATTTCATTCCCCTTCCACAGTCGATCTTTCAAAACTATACATAGCGGTGCTCAAGAGAACATCCTTTTAACATCTCTATTGTTTAAACACTTAGGTTATATCTTCAGCCTTCCCGCATATGCGCTCCTCGTCCCTCTCGTACTTCTCGTCTGTCTTGATTTCTGACAATTCTAGTAGTTGACACGTTGCCAACACCTGACTATGTCTTTCTCTCGCCAATATTTGTACGTCTGTAGTATATGTATTTTATTAACTTCCTGTTTTAGTGTGTCTCAACGAATATTGAGATGCGTTTCTTTTTTCCTTTGGTTATTTAATTGCTGCTTGTCCTCGTAAATTGCAATACCAGCTGTTTAATGCTTTGGCACGCAGTATGGAGACTTCGTTTACGGCGGACGGCTGCAATTCGGGCGGTTTTGCAGTGTCTCTCCCCTTGGTGGATTCGGAAGGCCAGTTGTAGTTATGCCTCGGCACCAACCAGGATCCCCCCATCTGGCGGAAAACTGTAAAAGAATAGAAATAAACTTATGTCGTATTATAATAATATTTTGAAAAAAAACAAAACTTGACAATTCACTCATGTCTGTCACTGGCCAGCTGGAATGTGTAGATGCACAAGACGCCTTTGAACGCTTAACCCAACGCCCCTCTGATCTATGGGGTCAATCTCTGGCAGATCTCCTTCTCTCAGGAGAGTTTAGAGAGGAAGGACGAACAATCAGCATTTCAAACCACATTAATTCTCGCTTCCACTATGTGACGGGTCCTACAAATCCTCACGCGCTCTTAAACTTGCTATCAAAGATCTCTGTAACAGGCACCCAATTTAAATTCTCTGGCAAAAGTCAGTCTTCCAACGAAGCTGTCAATCTCGGCAAGGCCACTGACAACAAAACTCAAATGCGCGTTAATATTTCATGTATGTCGGTCAAACTTTTTAAATCATTGGCATTCAACAGAACATTCAGCATCGAAAAGCGTCCAAGGATCAGAGCGCATGAAAAATATGAACATTAAGTTATTGAAGAGCGTCAAGTCTTCATATCTGGCGTTCAAAAGTTCACCCCATTTGAAGAGTTTGTCTGTTAAGTCAAAGAAGCTTGTTGTTGTGAAGAGTCCGCGGAGTTATATTGGTGAGTCCCGTACAAATCAAATTTCATCTAAATTAGTTTAACAAGATTCGGCTTTCGAGGATTTTTGTGAACAAATGACCATCAAAGACCTTGAAGAGGCTGTTAAACATCATAAGGCTGTTGCAGCAGTAGACAGACTCAATTATCACCACGCTGAGTCTTTGGAGGAACTAGCCGCAGCAAAGAATATTTTGGTGGAACAACTCATGGTGTTGGAGGAAATGCTTGAACTCAGATTAAGTGAACGACGCAGTAATTATCCCCAATTCGAGGTATTTCAGTCAACTCCATTTGAAAAGAATTTGATGAAGACTTGTTGCCGTCTAGATTTTGATTATCTCAGACAAAATCCAACTGCCATTGTTCCTGACGTCTATGAAGCATCAGCTTCTTCAACTGCAGAATCTTTGGACCAGATTTATCGCTCAACCACGATTGTTTACTTTCACCTTGGAAGCTTCTGTTCTTTCTGTGGTCTGTTTCCGGACATTTTTCCTCACCGTTTTAATCAGTTCCACTGCAGGCTATTATTTATATTGCCCGTTTCCAGGCTTTGAGTAAGGATAAGTCAGTACCCGCTTTTGCAGTATGTGATGAAGCATTTATACGTTCCCCATAACGTTTCCATTTCTTTAGACGAGGCCAATCATCATTATTTCCCCCAAAGCTGACAGATGGTACTTTCCAGCTTTTTAACAACAAGTGTAACAATATAATTAGGATGGCTTTGTTTCGCCTTGTTATCCCAATGAAGGAACTTCAGGAGGTGATGGGAGGTCTTTTTGCGTTGGACGACGGTATTTCAAGCAATGGCGCATTCTACATTCATTCAAATCGCGATAACTAAACTCGTTCGTTTTGCGATAAACAAAGACTTGGACGCTTTCTCACAGTTGGAATCTTGGAATGAGAGGAAGGGCGTGCTCGTAACTACAAAAAAGATTTTGACAGAGGCGTGTTGCGAACTCAAAGGAGCTTCCTGCAAAAGCATCCTTGAATCAACAAAAACAGGGCTGGCTGTTGGAATCTGAAGATTTCATTGTACATCATCTGACATTTGTTTTCTATTTTTTCCTACAAACTATTCTCTTCATCAGTTCAATCAAACGAGATTACCCATTTTTATTTCTAATCAAATTTGGATAAAAGCAAAACATAGAACACACCACACAAAATAGAACAAACAGTAATTGGCGCGTTTGTCATATTTAGCAAGTAATTCCACACACGGACTTGACTTCGCCAACACAGGTGCTGTCCCATGAAGTAGATCCACAGTAGCTGTCGGCAGCGACAATCTTGGCAACACAAGTGTCACAGGCAGATTTCAAAGCAACACCTGTAACACACTTGCTGTGGGTGCAGGTAGTTGCGGCAGTGGTGGTCTTGACAGCGGCAGTGGTAGTCTTCACAACAGCGGCAGTGGTAGTCTTCACAACAGCCGCAGTGGTAGTAGTCTGAACAACCGCAGCAGTGGTCGTGGTCTTGGCACCAGCAGCAGTGGTGGTAGCAGGCTTTGGTCCAGATGCAATACACGCGTTGTCTGAGTTGGACCATGTCAACTGAACGACGTAAGTAACTCCATCGGCACCGACGGTGGTTCCTTGTTGAGCGTTACAGATATCTCCATTCTCTCCGTTGGTCTGGTCGTACCAAGCGAGTGGGGATCCAATCACGGTGGCAACACCAACAGCGGCATCAGTGGCAGCCTCGGCGAGCTCGTGGGACGCGACAGAGAACATGTTGTTGACTGTGGAAGGGTTGCTTCCACAACCTCCAGCACAGGAACCTCCCTGGTCTGGAATAACTCCGTAGTAGAGGTACTTGGTACCAACGTTAAGGAGGAAATGTCAATGGTTCCGTGGTAAGCACAGAAGACGGAGCAAGAAGCACTTCCACCTTGGGTGATGCTGATTCCTGGAGCAAAGTGGATTGGGTAGTAGGTGTTAGCGGTTGGCTTGATTTGTCCAGTTGAGATTAAGTTGGTGAGGAAAGGGTGGATGTCGTTGACGTCGTCCAAAGCAGTCTTGGTTGCAGAGACAGAGAATCCTGGAACAGCGGAACCACGGTAGACATTGTATTGAGCCAAGACGTCGTACCAAGATGACTGAACAACACCAGCGTAGAAGGCATTGGTTTGGGACTGGTAGTTGGCGTTACCGTAGAAGATAGGGTGAACTTCGACTGTTTGAAGTGATTGGTTAGTTAGGGGTAGTTTGAAGCATATGATTATGTGAACAAATGTCACATACCATTTGGGATGACTGGTCCTCCGTAGTATGTCAAGTGAGCAGAGGTAGCGGCAAGGTTCAATGCTTCGTGCTTCTTGACACCGTCCTTCAAGTGCCAGGAGACACTGTGTGGGAGTGGAGCCTGAGTTGGGGCAGCAGCAACAAGAGTAGAGGCAGCAACGACGAGAGACAAGAGCATTTCGTGGGGTTTTCAGATGATATGTTCATTGATGAGGAAGACCTCTCGGTTTTTGTATTGTTTCCAAGGCGCCACTTGGTAAAGTGTCGACAACCAAAAGGTCTCGTGGTTTGTTTTTTTAGCCAGCGTGACCACGGTAACACAGAAATTTTCCACCAAGCATTCAGCGCCACTAGATATCTTGTATCATGCTTCTTCAATTTTCATATGGCAACACTTGAAAGCGGGTTTATTGCAGAAGCGCATACCACTGTCGAAATTAGAACCACGTGGGGGAAAGAAGAAGCGGATGGATGACGCTGCCAAGACGTGCATATGGATGATGGTGATCAAAGCTTGGAAACCCTAACAGGAACCCACCAGGATAACATCATATCCAAAGGACACAGAATTGCGAAACTGAAATGAAAGGAACGAAAACTGTCTGAGAGTGTCGTAAAGAGTGGGATGAATGTTGATATCATTTTCAATCTTGGATGCAACACGTGCAACACTATCGATTATGTAATATGCTTGTTAGATAACAAACTCATGTTCCACCATTCAGTCTTCGGTTATGCAATCAAATGCCATCCCTGAAGCGACCTTGAACAATTACTGCTCTGCCAATATGGGTAACTTAACAACACTCCCGTGTTGCACCGTGCACTCACGCACATCAATTAGTTTTCCAGCTACGTCGGGAAGGGCAATTAAACAATGGCGACGAGCCAAACGAGGTATTTACTTTGATTATGCCAAAAAGTGCGAGTAAGCCAACACCTCGTTGCATTCAGTGATTCATCAGTGTTTCCAACCCGATCACACAAGAGCAGAGAAACTTTATTTGGACCTTGACATACATTTCAGGTTAGACCAGAGAACTCATCATTTATTTCTAATCAAATCTGGCAGTCGTAAAACATAGAGAGAGTGTTCACCACACATATTTAAAAATCTGATACTGGACGAATTTGTCGCATTTAGCAAGTGATTCCACAGACGGACTTGACCTCGCCAACACACACTGTCCCACGAAGTGATCCACAGTAGCTGTCAGCAGCAACAATTTGGCAACACAAGTGTCACAGGCAGATCTCAAGGCAACACCAGTGACACACTTGCTGTGAGCACAGGTAGTTGCGGCAGTGGTGGTCTTGACAGCGGCAGTAGTGGTCTTGACAGCAGCAGTGGTGGTGGTCTTGACACCAGCAGTGGTAGTCACTGGCTTTGTACCCGAAGCGACACACGCGTTGTCAGAGTTGGACCAAGTCTTCTGAACAACATAAGTAACTCCATCTCCGCCAACAGTTGTTCCTTGCTGAGCGTTACAAATGTCTCCGTTCTCTCCGTTGGTCTGGTCGTACCAGGCAAGTGGGGATCCAATCACGGTGGCAACACCAACAGCAGCGTCGGTAGCAGCTTCAGCGAGCTCGTGGGACGCGACAGAGAACATGTTGTTGACTGTGGAAGGGTTGCTTCCACAACCTCCAGCACAGGAACCTCCCTGGTCTGGAATAACTCCGTAGTAGAGGTACTTGGTACCAACGTTAAGGGAGGAAATGTCAATGGTTCCGTGGTAAGCACAGAAGACGGAGCAAGAAGCACTTCCACCTGGGTGATGCTGATTCCTGGAGCAAAGTGGATTGGGTAGTAGGTGTTAGCGGTTGGCTTGATTTGTCCAGTTGAGATTAAGTTGGTGAGGAAAGGGTGGATGTCGTTGACGTCGTCCAAAGCAGTCTTGGTGGCAGAGACAGAGAATCCTGGAACAGCGGAACCGCGGTAGACGTTGTATTGAGCCAAGACGTCGTACCAAGATGACTGAACAACACCAGCGTAGAAAGCATTGGTTTGGGACTGGTAGTTGGCGTTACCGTAGAAGATTGGGTGGACCTCAACTGTATTTTGAGTGGTAAGCGTTAAGTGGAAAGCTTGTTGTTGGAAAGGGAAAGGAGGAACACACCATTTGGGATGACTGGTCCTCCGTAGTAAGTCAAGTGAGCTGAAGCGGCGGCAAGGTTCAGTGCTTCGTGCTTCTTGATACCGTCCTTCAAGTGCCAAGAGACACTGTGTGGAAGGGTCTCGCCGGTTGGAGCAGCAGCGACGAAAGTGGCAACAGTCAAGACAAGAGACAAGAGCATTTTCAGGAGTAGTGGTGGTTTCTTTGTTCCGAGTAGTTGGAGTGAGGGTGAAGGGGATTCCTTGCCTCCTGCTTTATACCATTTCCATGGTGGCGCCTGCTTTGAGAATCATGCGCTCAAAAAACGCAAGCGCGAAGGGTCTCGTGGGTCTGTTGTGTGAACGTGACCAGTGGAAACTTTTCCAAACAAGGAATCCATGCGCCACCAACCAAGCGCGTGCTGTAATTGTGTATCTTATCACGATTTTAGATGGAATAATAGTTTTCATTTACGTTGCATTATCTTTCGTATTTAAACCTTCAAGTTGATGTAGTTTAATTAGGCTTAGAATGTATCAGACAATAGAATTGATCAGTAATCCTTTATTTGCCGAATCAAGGAGCGTACGGTGCAAAGAGTAGCAGCGACTGAATTGTGAAGCAAAGAAACCAGATTAGATAGTAGGGTGGCGGTGGCGATCACAGAAACCCTGAGCAGAAAGATTCGTGATACATTCTCAAGATATCTTTGGAGCTACATCAATGTCGCCAGCTTGGAAAAGGCTGTCGTTAGGCCGAGAGTCGAAGAGGGTGTGAAGAATTTGTCCCATTCAGTTTATTGATATGGAAGCTTAGACCCCCCGTGCGTCACACCATCCATTTAGCAATCTAATCGCACGGAACACACTGTACTCTTCAGGACGCTGATGTCCAGGTATATTACGTTCCAATACGTTGGTGCAATCAAATGCCATGACTGGTTCAACCATGAAAGTCGGAATTCCGTCCAGTCCATAACAGGCTCCCAACAATCCTCCCACAATCGCAGCATTCGTATCAGTATCACCTCGAAGCATTAGAGTCTGCTGAATTGCATCTTGAAAAGGAACTTTGAAGTGTAAGAAATGGAATGCAAGTAGAAATCCGTGTTTCACATGTCCCATTGTGAGTCCTGCTACGGCTTCCATATTTTGAAGTAAAGTTTCGTTCCGTGTTGCTTCCTCCAGCCACTCTGAAACCGTCTTGTTTTGTACAACCGCTTTCGCAGCTCTAATTGCACCTTCCGAATCGCCATGATTATTTATCAAGTGAGCAATTGCAATATAGTAAGCACTGTTGCAGTCTTGACACACTGGAGAAGGGTGGGAGAGTATCGCGTCTGCTTTTGCGGACTGTGTGATGTGGAGCTGATTCTGGTTCAACTCTTGTCCGAATGGATTGCCGCTGATTTGTGCATCATCCATTTGAGTAGTCAGAATTGTCGGATGGACTGCCAGCAGAGCAGCAAGTGGAGCGGCGCGCATCAAGGCGCCGTTTGCCTCAGAGTAGCTTGATAATTCCAGGGCGACCACTTCCATGCTCGCCCGTGACTCCGGCGAGAAGGCAATGCGACACGTGTTTCCGCAGTCGAAGGGCCCTGAACGCAGCCACCGTCTGTAAGCTGCCGCGACGGCGTCCAACCTTGAGTCAGTTGAAGCCGCATCCACGTCCAAGGCCAAGTCGCTGCGAATCGCCGCGGTCATCGCCGCGAGTCCAAGTTCGCCGTCGTCCGTGATCTGTCCTTGGCCAACTCGGAGCAGTCCGCCGCCACACATCGTCATGGCATTGGCTGCTATCGAGTGCGTGATTGCCCCTTTGAAGAATTCGAGCGGTGCTCCAGCTGCATCGCCGACCATTTGTCCAAGAACGGCTCCGAGGATGTGCTTTCGGGTTGTCATTTGTTGGTGCAAAGGTTTTGGTGTTGTTGGCAGAATCTCTCTCAAAATGCTCGGGTTCAAGGATCTTCTCGCACTACCTTCTGATGCTCAATCTCTCTTTGTGACACGCGCCATTCGTTTGTTTACATATGGATTGGTTGGAGTGATTCTGGTTCTGTTTGTGAAAGAACTTGGTTTGAGCGACACCTCCGTCGGCTCGTTCCTCACTCTCACTCTTATTGGCGATGCGCTCGTGTCGCTTTATGTGACGGGCAATGCGGATCATATGGGCAGACGCTTTATGCTTGTGTTGGGCTGTGCATTGATGGCATTTGCTGGTCTTGCCTTTGCTTTGTTGCCGTCCTTCTCTGTCTTTGATGCGTGGCTTTCAGGAACTGATGTCGCCAAGGATATGGCGGGCTGGCAAGGATGGATCTTTTACCTCATTGTTGTGCTTATTGGAACTGTGGGTGTTATCTCCCCTTCTGGAAATGAAGGTCAGATTGGCCAGTTTCCGCCGCCTCGTCTGTAACTTATTGCTGTACATGATTTAGTGGGGCCATTTATGGCACTCGAGCAATCCGTGTTGTCCAATTTCATTCCAGCTGCTTCTCGGTACATACAATCAACAATAATGATTACGACTAACCGCCACATTTATTAGAGCAACTTCATTCGCCTGGTACAATTTGATTGGTTATGTTTCCACTGCTTTCGGTTCTCTCTTTGCTGGCCTCCTCATTTCATACTTGACCGAAACCTCGATCCTCTCCGCCGTCTTCTCAATCACGATGCTTGTTGAATCTCCAACTCAATTCCACATGTCACAAAACTCAACGATCCCAGACGCCTCAATGTCCAAGCTGAATTCGTACCGCATCATCATCGCTCTTTATGGCGTCTTTGGAATTCTTCTCGCCATTGCATTCATGAAACTCACTTCCAAAGTAGAAATTGAACGCGTCCAGGAATCCGTTACAGTGAGTGAACGAACTCCGTTACTCTCTGGAGCAGTACCACAGCCATCAACTCCTGTTGCAACCCAACAACAACGAAGAAGTTGGCTCCCCGGATTCGCATCATTGAGCACCGAGTCCCGGTACACAGTTGTCAAACTCTGCTTCCTCTTTACACTTGATAGTTTTGCTGGTGCGTGTGTGACAGGGAGTATCCTTGCATACTGGTTCAAGTACAAGTTTGGTGTCGACGAAGCGTATCTTGGCGGTGTATTGTTCGGATCCAATATAATTGCAGGCGTGTCATCGTTATTTGCTGGTTGGATTTCAAACAAGATTGGGATGGTGAATACAATGGTGGTTACGCATTTGCCGTCGAATGTCTTGATGCTGATGGTCCCGTTGATGCCGAATTTGTGAGTGTACCTGTGTTTTCTTTGAGTTTTGTCCGCAGTGGTTGATCAGAAAGTAGGTTTTGGTCGACTGCTGTTCTATTTCTACGATACTCCATTTCACAAATGGATGTGGGGCCTCGCCAGGCATACGTTGCTTCTATAGTTCAACCCAATGAAAGGACGGCTGTGATTGGATTGACCAATATCGTAAAGTCTGTTGGTTCCGCGTTTGGTCCACTTCTTGCTGGTTGGTTGATTGAACGTGGATATTTTGATGCTTGTTTCTTTGTTTGTGGGGGCTCAAGATAGTGTATGATTTGTTGCTCCTTTGGAGTTTCGGAGGTAGTCGAGAGCGGGAAGCGTTGAGTCGCGGATCCTGATTCGAGCAGGCTCTATATCATGTCCAATAAACAGATGTTAGATTGAAGAATTTAAGACATTCAAGGGATGATAGAAGGATGATGGTTGGTCACACCTTTTTCTCGAAGCACTTCTTCAAAAACACCCAAATGAAGTGCAAGATCGTTGCGCGCGCTGCGTACGACTACGATGCACGAACGGACGAGGAACTGACCATCAAAGAGGGCATGATGCTCCTCGTACTCGATGACTCAGACCCGGAGTGGTGGTTGTGCAAAGAGCGGGTCAACAACGACACTTTTCAAGACGGAAACGAAGGTCTCGCCCCAGTAAACTATCTCGAAGAAGTACGTGCCCTGTCCCTTTCCTTCAATTCTTGCTCTGGGCACTGCCAAGGCCTAGTCTGGCCTTGCGGTGCTTGAGTGGAGGCTGCTACTGATACCCCAAGCATCTTTTAGATCGAGCCAAAGCTTATTGCCTCCGCCTTGTACGATTACGAAGCCCGAACAGACGAAGAAATCAGCTTCTTTGAAAACGCTACTGTGTTGGTGTATGAGAACGACGACCCGGAATGGTGGTTTGTTCGTATCGACAAGGAAGCTGGATTGGCTCCTGCCAATTATTTGGTGAGTTCAAACTCCGTTCAATTCCTTTTTTACTTTTGCGCTCCGTCACGATTTGGCAGTGGCTGGTGGTGTTGGAAGATAATAGTGACCAAACCCCACCTCAATTACTCACCCTGTTTAAAAATAGGAAGCGTCAGTGAACCCTGCAGCTGCTGCCAAAAATGTTACTGCTCCAGTCGCAGTTGGAGATGCTGCGGCACAGAAGGCGGTCCTCTTCAACACTCTTGATATGTTTGGTGTGGCTGCCACAGGCCCTAAGAAGGTTGAGAAGGAAAAGGCACCTGCTGATGTAAAGCTGATTGATCTATTCGTAAGTTCGTTATTGTTACGAAAGGAATGGTTCACTCAATGCTGTAACAGGAACTTGACAAAAAGAATAAGAAGGAGAGGAAGGATTGTGTTATCGGTATTGGAAACGACTACATTATATACCTCTGTGAGCCAATCTTCAGTGTAAGGAGGATTCGATCACCTTGAATTTCCCTTAATATGTTTCCACAGAACGTTCTTGAGAAATGGGACTTCAAGGAATTGACAAAGTTCCACGAAAAGAAGGGAAAGAAAATCACCTTGGAATTCGGAAACGATGTTCGTGAGTTCGAAGGTGAAAAGGACAATTTGGACCGTCTCTTTAAAAGACTGGAGGAAGTCTCGACTTTGGTGGGTGCTTTTGATCCTTATTAGCAAATTACTCAATCGTCATGGCAGAGCAAAGTCTCAGGTCCAATTTTGACTGGCCCCCCTCCAAACACTGGACCTCCAGAAGGATCTTTGAAAGGTCCTGTCAGTGATTTTTCTTCTCCCCCACCGCTCCTGTGTTTTTGCCTCCACCAGCACCTGTTGGACTCTCTCCAGCGGCACAAGCTGCCGCCGCCGCTGCTAATTCTCGTCCTGTTGCTCAGCCTGTTGTACAGTCACCTGTCTCTGCCCGTCCTTCTCAAGCCGGTGGAAAGTCTGCCATTGCTCTCTATGATTACGACGCCACTAACGACGAGGAACTAACAATTCGTGAAGATGATGAATTGGTAGTGTTAGATTCATCGGATGATGATTGGTGGATGGTTCGCTCAGTTCGAGGTGGCGGTGAAGGGCTTGTTCCTAAGTTGTATGTCGAGGTACGTTGGTTTTTCTATTATGTCTGTGTAATTCTAATTTTGTCATAGATGAAAGCAGGTGGAGCTCCAGCGGCAGCTGCTCCTCCAGCTCCAGCGTACAACCCTGTTATTCCCCCAGCTCCTGCATTCAACCCTGTCATTCCAGCTGCCCCTGCCTTTAATGCCTCAGCAGCGGCAGATGCACACGTAGACAAGAAGAACAGCGACGTGAACGAGAACGTCAGGAGGAGGAAAGACAATGCGCGCCGAAGCCGATCGCCGAAGAATCGAAGAAAATGCCAGACACGCTCGTATGGAAGATGAACGTCGACGTGCAGAAGAAGAGGCGGCGAAGAAGCCTGTCTTGATGTCTCGTCCGCCAACTTCGTCCTCTGTACACCTTCCTTGCCAAAGAGAAATGACACTGCAGCTATGCCCCAATACTCGATCCCGTCTGCTGTTCCACGATTGCCGGAGCGTCCGGCTGCTCCTGTTTCGAAGCCTGCAGATGAGACTCACACAAAGAAGCCACAATCCGACAGTGAGTGTGTAAAATTCAACCGAATTGAACTTACAATCTTCGATATTTTCAGAGCCAAACCCTGCCAAAGTCAGAAAATGGGTTGACAAGACCGGAACTTTCACCGTTGATGCTGAATTCTCAGTGTTACTGAAGGAAAGGTCAACTTGCACAAAACTAATGGAGTCAAGATTGCCGTTCCACTCGACAAACTAGCTGCACCTGAAATTGAGTACATTCGCACTTTACCTGGGTATTCCCACGTCAGTTCCGGTGTTTCTGTCGGAGTCCCCACTCCAGGAGCTGCAAGAACTCGACCAGGAGCCTCAAACCTCCTCCCAGCAAGTGCTTACATCTATAATGGGTTCGATTGGAGAGATTGGCTTCTCCGGGCTGGTATTGCGTCTTCTGATGCGGGAGAGTATGCCCAAGCTTTTGTACGTGAAAAATTGGACAAGTCTGTCTTGGATGGCGTTGATCGTGATGTCTTGAAAGCACTTGGTATTAGCGAAGGCGATATCATCCGTATTCGTAAATACGCAACCAACAATGTTGCGAGTGGGGCTGGTTTCGCTATTGCTCAAAGGGCGAAACTGGGGTCCAGTGAGGTAGATCAATTTAGAGTTTTGAAAGTTACCTAACGATTTCTTCAGAAAATCGATCAAATTCTTGCCGATGAAGCATATGCTCGCCAATTGCAGGAGCAAGAGCTTAACGGAACTGCGGGAACTACTTCTGCTTTGCTCAAAGGAAACAGATGTAAGACATTGCTGCATTTGCTGAACTCAGCTCACAATTTTTAAAGCTCGCCCAACTGGAGCTGGAATTAATTCTCAATCTATTCTCGCCGCAAGTCATCTTCTCTCAAATGACCGCAATGGAAATCAATCTTCCTCTCAACCAGCCCCTGTTCAAAGAACCTCCTCTGCTAGTGCAGCAAATCCATGGGCAGGCCAAAATAACTCTGCATTTGGAAGCAGCGGCGCCTCCAACTCAGCATTTGGTTCCTCTGGAAATGGAAACATGAACAAATCAAATCAAATGCTATCCCAGCAACAACAGCTATTGAACGCTCAGCAGCAACAGGCTCTGAATGCTCAAAAGCAGGCTGAAATGGCTGCTTTGCAATTGCAACAGCAAAAGGCCCTTGCTGAACAACAAACCGCGTTGGCTAATCGCAAAGCTATGGAGCTAGAGCAGCAAAGGCGTCAGCTTGAGCTTGCGCGTGTAGAAGCAGAAAAGGCCGCTCAATTGAAGGTGATGAGAGATGAAACAGCTCGTTTGGAAGCGCAACTGGCAGAACAGAAACGTTGGCTGCCTTGAGACCCATGCAGCCAGCTTTGATTCCAACTCCTCAAGGTGGACCAAACTTGACTTTCATCCCTGTCAGTGGTGGTGCTGTTCGACCGAATGTCAATGCATTTGCAAGTATGCCCGCAGTTCAACCAGGAATGATGGGTATGCAACCTGGCATGCAAAGTATGCAACCAGGTATGCAACCTGGAATGCAACCAGGGATGCCACAAGGCTTCCAGACTATGGCTCCTGGAATGAACCCAATGATGATGGGAGGAGGCTTCCAATCGCAACAACCGATGCAGCAACAATCTAACCCTGGCGATAAATACGCCGCGTTAAAAGATCTGGATCCTCTATCATCGAATTCATCAGTTTTCTCGTCGAGCAGGAAAAGTGTATCAATGCCTCCTCAGCAACCACAAAATATGCAGCAAAATATGGGTATGAACCCAATGATGATGCAACAGCAGCCGCAAGCATTCAACACAACCAGATGGGACAGCCCGGAATGATGCAACCTGGAATGATGGGTGGTATGCAACCTGGAATGCAACAAGGATTCCAAAGTATGCCAATGCAGAATCAAGGCATGATGAATATGGGTGGACAACAAGGAATGATGGGGGGTAATTGACTCCTCAACAGTTGCTGTACCTGCAGCAACAACAGCAGCAACAGCAGTACGGGCGATAGAATGAAATATTGGACAAAGTAAATTCATGTTATTATTGGTTATATTTGTTTTTATTTCCGGAAAGTTCTTTGAACCAATGCACATTTCTTCCGATGCCGACAGCTTAGTACAATCGTTACGACGGCATTCTGTCATCTTTCGCCGTGGTCAGGAGCCGTACCATGTTCCATCGACTCTGGTACGTACAGCGTACATGAAACCAAGCATAGTAACCCCTTCGGGTAACAGAATCTCGAGCTCTCTCCAGCAGCTCTGAAGCTTCTCCAAACAGACAAAGTTGCGCGCGAAGCATTGGACCAAGTGACGATGAGCGTCGTTGCCCCAGACAACTGACAGTGGAAGCAAAGACCCACGACCTTCAACACTTCTTTGAACGAACCTCACACGGCATCAAAACCGTCAGATTCCATTATCAACAACAGCACGCAAAAGACATTCTCGCCGTACCCGCTATTCTGTACCTCGTCCCCTTTCCAGACCTCTTATTGCCTTACTTGAAGACATTGGCTCCTTCACAAGTTTCTGCAGCATTATCGGCTCCAATCCATCACAAGATTTATAAATCGAACAATCAGATTCAACTTATGCCTGTAACTGCGCTCGATGTTGAGAAGAGTGTCGCTTTGTCGTCTCTCCCGCTTGCCCTTTACCTCAATCAACAACATCAGCTATTCATTTAATAGAATTCGGCGCGAAATTCGATCTGAACTTCCTTGCATTTCATCTCATGAAATATCCATATACCCCCGACTTGATGAGAATAGTGGCCGAGTTCACGAAGCGTGCCGAAGCAGATGAATCGTTATGGAAAACAGTCGACGATGAAGGAGGAACGTTTCTTATGATGCTTGCTCGAGTAGATCCTGTACCAAACCGTAATCTGGATGAAAACTCTATCAACAACTTGTTTGCATTGTTGGACTTGTTCTTAGAGAATGTTCCGGATCTGGCGAGGAAAGATACCAAACTGCGTGATCCACTCATGTTCATGGTGCTGAATAACCATAAGCACTTGTTTGAGTGGGCTATTCGAACGTCAGACCATAAGATCGATTTTTCAGTCCATATTGTCACCAAGATCATCATAAGCGGTCATTATCAATGTTTTGAATGGAAAGGAAGTGACGGAAAAGAATTGGTGCCGGCCGAAGTCTTGAACAACATGAAACTGAGGATAGCTGATAAGTCCCTTCCTTTGAAGAAAGGTTTTCCCTTTGAGCACAGAGAGTGGTACTGTTTTGAAGAGAATGGAAACTTTATTCCGGGGAAAGATTTGACCATTGTTGCTGCGCAGTTAATTCATGCTGGAATTATGCACGAAGATGTTGTCAAGTATTTGGCCAACTTGAAACCATCACATTTGATGAGAGTGCGAGAAAAAATTAAAGGAGTGGAACATGAGATGTCGTCCACTGAATTAGCGCTTGCCGTGCGTGCTGATAAAGCAGCTATGTATCTAATGGGCCAGGAAGATATTCGATGTCTTTTGTTCTATGTTGAAGATCGAATCAAGTTCTTGAAATATCAAATTGAATCAATAACGGGTCCTTTGACGTCGGAACTCAAGGAACTGATACGATATTTTGTGTGCCATCATACATACAAAAGTATAGTCGTAAAGATAATTCCTGATTTACCAATTCAGCTCCGCTTCAGATATATGCTCCCCATCGACGACTGCACTTATATTTATAATACCTACAGCGTCAATACTCCAATTATCGTTCAGGACGTTGTAGTTGCCAATGTTCATCATAAAAGTGTTAATATCGGAACGATTCTTCATGAGGCGATTAAGGCTAGGGATTCAGAGTTTGTTCGCTCAGTATTGAACTTTGGTTGTGATGTATCTCTGCAAGATTATCACAAAAACACGGCGCTTCATATTGCTGCTGCCTGTTTTGAAGATATTGAGACTTGTGCGCCTGTCCTGAATAAGCTTCTGCAAGAAGGCACGATCAATGTGAAAAATGCTCTAATTGTACCGAATGGCGACTATTTGACACCACTGATGATTGCTCATTTAAAAGCTATCGTTACGGGCAAAGATGGTGTTTTAGATGTTTTCCGAAACCACTACACAAAACTGACGGGGTCACAACTTAGTCATTTCAATTACTGGAGAGCCGCTCAGATCGGAGGATCCATTCTTCATGATTTAGCCAGACTTTTTGTCCGAATGATTGCAGGGGAAACATGCCTTCCAGAACAACTGGGTTTGGGCGTATCTCGTCTTGAGGAAGTGTTCTCGAAATTCAACGAAGTCGCGAAGAGTGACTGCGAAAAGCTGCGGAGTACAGGTTCTGCAGTTGGTGGGTTGTTGTTGAGTTGGGATGTGAATATCCAGAATATGGAGGGCCACACAGCCCTGGATTTATTTGCCATCGCGAAATTAGAGCTCGGTGCTTTAAATCGAATTGACGCATGCCAGCAACTGGAACTCTACATAGAACGATTAATGTTGTTGGGTATGAAGCTGACTCCTGCTGGAGCACCTCCTCTGATTCAGCAACCTTCGGTACCTGCTGTGACTCAGCACAGAGATCCGCGACGTCGTGGAAGCATACCGTTTACAGAGCCAGGTTTGTAAAAGTGGTATTTATTCAATGCTGAATATATTTTAGTGGCGAATCAATTTCATGAATCAGAAGAAAGCAATGTTGAGCACACTGAATTCGCCGGTCTCCGTGACAATCCAGGTTCGTTTGCACAATCAGAACTCATAAAAGATGGATGGCGAAAAACATACAACCGTCTTGAATATACTTTTGACGCCAAATTGCGAGATTGGATTCTCGGCTTCGAATTACAACGTGTACAGGAGCGGCGTAATAGTGTTAAGGCAGAACTGTGGGCTCATGCTGTACGAACCACCGACATTCAAGGAAATACGTTGATTCATGTGTTGGCGCACACTCAAAAGCATCGAAAAGAACATCTCGAATCTCATTTGGAGGCTGATTTACAAACGTTGGCGCACATTCTCACAGATGAACTTAACGTCGAAGACCTCAATGTGACCAATAAGGATGGATTGACTCCACTTGCTATATCAGTTTTCGAAGATGCAAACTGTCATATAACGAAATTATTGGGATCCGCAAAAGAAGAACCTCGAAAATCGCGAATCACAGTGGTGTTAGAGACATTTGGATGTACTGTCAACGGAGTCGATAATCGCGGTCGTACTGTAATCCACGGAATAATTCAAGCTTATCTCTCGTTTTGTCTTGCTCAACAGAACCAAAATTTAAAACTGATTTCTTCAAGAAAAATACGGAATATCAGTTATGCGGCGGTTTCGTCATCAATCAAATCTTTCATGAATGCCGGAGTTGACCTTAATGCTTTAGATAACTGTGGTCATACTGCTCTTGATATGTTGATTGCTGAAGCTGGACCATCCTTCTTTAACAATGGTCTTCCTATCAATGGGTCGATTGACTGGTCGCATTCTGCGAATTCAACGTTAAAAAATAGTCGTGCTGCTCTCGTGGCAATTTTGGAAAAGTTTGGAGCAAAGAACGGAATTGAGGTGGCGATGTTAAACAGATCTCAACCAATGTATGCAAAGCCGATGGGTACGTGCATAAATGTATAATTAAGTTCAATCATTGATATATCATACAGATATAGATGAGGAAATCGCTGATGAAGATGGGGCCAGTGAAGCAGGGCAATCAGATTTTAGTGAGGTTCCAATGCTAATCGACGTTGTCGAAGCAGTTGGTCCAATAGCACCACCTGAGTTCATATCAATGATATACTCTTCCAATATACCCGATATTGAAAGCTTTGTGTCAAAAATCGACGAATCTGCTCTTAAAAGTATGATGAGCAGAGCTGATTCCTCTGGAAATTTACCAGTCCATGCGTTAGCTGCGACTCCAACGCGGTTCAGAAGAACTTATGATGATACTACTACTACTGATTTAACTGCAGCCAAAACCCTTGTCGATTTGGTGACTCAAAGTGGAACTTTGGATATGAGTACCATTGATGTCTTCAACGTAACTAGCCTCACGCCGCTGGCACTTTCTATTTTGGCAGATTCTCGAACTGAAAACGTGAAATACTCCCTTTTCTCTGCAGCTAAAGTGAAACCGCGAGTTTCGGCCTTGACAGAGTATTTAGAGGACGCCGGATTCACGGTGGCAAAGATCGACAAGAATAATCAAAATGTTATTCATGGAGCAATTAAGGAGTGGCTTGCATCTTGCTCTGAGGAGGCCAAGAATATCCGAGAAGGGAAGCCGAATAGGGTCAAAGATCTTCACATCAACCCAGAACGGACATCGTCAGGAATCAAAGCATTTTCTGAGAGAGGTGTAGATATAAACTTGCAGGATCAAAACGGTCATACACCATTAGACCTGTTGATAGCAACTCCTGGCTCTGAATTTTTGGCCAAATGCCAAGACACAACGATAATGGATTGGAATGCTGAAGAAAATGGCAAGTTTAAACAGTATAGGGATTCTTTAGTTGGTTATATGCTGGATATGGGTGCACGTCGTGGATTGGATCTTGACTTGATGCATTACAGATGGGGGTAAAAGTTGGATTCAAAAACGAAATATGGAGCACACCGATGCGGAACCTTGGAAGAAAATTCGACTTGCCTGAGCTCTTTTTATCACTTTCTTCTTTCATTGCTTTGTAAATTGTAATTATGAAATTGTCACTTTTAATCGTATGTCGAAACTCCTCCCCACCAAACGAAGCGGTCTTTCGCTAAATTTGAGTTTGAACGGATCTCAAAACTCTCTTTCGAGAAGTGTCAGCAATTCTGGGCAATGGATTAGTTCCATGTTGACCTCGCTCTCACCCACACGAAAACAGTTGGACAAAGACATCGATTTAGGAACTCCACATAATAGGGACAAAGACATAACAGCAGTTCAGCTTCCGGCAGTATCTCGAAATGAGTCGCGTTCGCGGGGCCCATCTCGACGACAGTCATTGGCACGACAGCCAGAAAATCATTCTATACCAAAACAGAATCAAACGAAGCCACGAGTACAGTCTGATTCAGAATCAGAAGCTTTTTCTGATGTCTCGGATGATGAAATGCCTTTCAAGAAAACAGTGTCAAAAACGAAAGTTGCCCGGTCCACTCAGAATATGAGCACCGTCAAGCCCATTGGAAGTCTAATTGAGCCGCGCGAAGATCTAGCAGCTTTCAGTAGTTCACAACCGCCCTCGAAACCGATTTCTAAGGAATCCCAAACACATCTAACATCGTCACCAAAAAATACTTCTGCTTCGTCGAACTCATTGAATCAGTCTTCTTCGGAAGGCTTAAATTATGGCTTGACAAATCCTCCGCCGCGGGTCCCCGCGTATGAAACTTTTGGAACGTCAGTGTCTGTAAAAAGAACTGAAATGAAGGTAGATGAAATTAAATCAATCAGTTGAGTCAGAATTTATTTTCGGCTCTATAAATGGCGAAATTGTTTTTTGCAGTTGAACAGCAAGAAATGAAATTGGCTCGTTATGGAAAACTCATTGAAGCCACAGACACAAGAATACGGGATCACATGGACCACACAGAAGTCAATGAACGCAGCATTTTGCAAAAATTAACATTTGAGAAGGAGTCTTTGATTGACGAACTCAAGTCTGAACGCAAAACTTTCAATGCGACGATTGCAGACGCCGTGCGAGAGTTGAAAATAGCACAGCAAATACAGAAAGATCAACAAAACCGTTTTTTGGAAGCACAACGAGAAATCATTGCTTTAACCGAACAGCATCAACCAGTCGTTGTCCAACAGCCTATTTTACGAAAATCACCCGAGCCTCAAGAACCTTGCAAATCTTGCAAAGATCTTGAAGCTGAAATCAAATCTTTGAAATTAGAGATTGAAAAGGTTTCGAAGGAGGCTGCAGAGTCTGCAAAGCAACGTTAGTTTTTCATTTGAAGGCTGACGCGACTAATGTATACGAAAGTTTTAGCTGAAAAAGAGTCAAATGCAACTCTTACAGACCATATCGCAGAAATTCAAACTCTGACACAGACACAGTCAGATACGATACAATGTCTTACGTCCGCCTCTTCAGAACTTGAAATGCATCTGAAAGAATCCATTTTATCGATAGAATCATTATCGATGAAGAAGGAAAAAAGCGATAGCGTGGCAAAGAAACTGTCTGAAGAGAATCAGTCCTTACGAGATGATCTTGAGCATTTGGAAACGACATTGCAAAGGAAGAAAATATGGATCTCGGAGAATAAGCGCCATATTGATGACTACAGAACTTCTCTTTCGGCTGCTGGGTTACTTGATTTGATGAAAGTGAAAGTTGGGGGGAAAACTCAAGGCCTAAGCCATTGTACTCTTGAAGACTTCATCATTTCCACACTAAAAGAGATACACGGTTAGTAAAATTACACAAAGTAATATTTACCGTACATACAGATCTCCGCAAGCAACTGCAGCGATATCAAGCACTCGAAAGTGAACAAGCTTTTCAACTAGAAAGTTACAAAGAAGAATTATCAAAGCAAAATGAAGTTATAGCAATGAGTAAAGTACACTTGGAGTCTAGTGTTGCAATCGTGAGTTCCTATGAGGTTCCTAATTTATCTAAAATTTTGAAGGCGGAAGGACTCCGAAGCGAACGAGACTATGCCATTTCGAAAATCAAAGATACCGTCAAAGTTTGTAAATCAAGGGAGAATCAGTTCCAAATGGAGCTTGAAATTCGTGAGAAGGGTGTGTTGGAGGTCGTTGAAACGTAGGCTTTGCACATGCATCCAACTTATCTAATGTGAGAATGAGAAAAGATCAAATCAAAATCTGAAAGCTGTTCGCGAGGGCTATGAAGTGGAACGTGCGAAGTTCAAGGAAGAAATCAAAGATCTTCTTCGGGAAAATATGGCACTTGAAGCTAATCTCAGGGCTGTGACAAAGGACAATAAGTTAGACGTATGATATCGTGAATCTTCATAATAACCTTTAAACAGAGAACTGACCACCGAGTTTGCAGCAATGAAAAAGAAACTCGAATACAAGCACACTGAATACTTGAGAGAAATCGGGATCCCCATATAATACATTGCTTTTAATTATTTAACTCTGCAAATATCTTTTTCATGAACCCATACACTCCGTAACTCAATCCCAGAATGAAGACGATGAAAACAGCCAGGAAAGCAACCAGTGCCCAAATGTCATCGTTTGAATCGTCTTGTTTAGTGACTTTCTTCTTTCCATTGTCGTCCACGAGGTCGGCGTCAGACTTGGGCTTTGTTGCTGGGATTGGGCTGTTGCCGTTTGCTGTGGTAGTAGTGCGTCGCTTCTGTTTCGGAGCAACCGGATCAGCCATTGCCATTGCTTCTGATTGCGATCAGCCTCACCTTAAGCTCTTCTTGTGCGTAGCTGGTCGAGAACATACACGATCAGAGGAGTTTTATTGGACAATTTTTACGAACAATAGGAAATGAAAAGAACCTATTTATCAGATCCAGGAGGCAAGAAAATAACCTTGGTTCCAGGGTGGGACGATATATTTGCAAGCGTTTCGAGGTAACGAATTTGCATCGCAGCTGTACAGTATGGTGAGGTATTAACAGGGGTCGGTTTATGATGAAGCACGTTTACCTTGAGTATTTAATATGTCACTTGCTTCTCTCATTAGTTTTGCGCTTTCTACTTCGGCTCTTGCCGTGATGATTTTACTCTCTCCGATTCGTTGTTGCTTGGCAGCAGCAGCCAAACTCTCTTGCAAATCTGGAGTGAATTTGATGTCTTTGATCAAAATACTCTCTACTTTGACTCCCCAACTCTTTGCCGGAGCTGCAATCAGTCCTAGTATGTCATGGGCCACAGACTCTCTATTCTCGATAGATTCTTGTAACGACCGACTTCCGACCACATGACGCAGAGTGGTTTGAGTACGTTCCATCAATGCTTTGTTGACATTTGAAACCAGGAATGTTGCGATGAATGGCTCCACAATTTCCCAATAAATCACAGAATCAATCACGATTGAAACGTTGTCTTTCGTCATGATAACTTGAGAAGGAATTGGGGTGATATTAACTTTGATTTCAACAGCGCGAATTTGTTCTGTATAAGGATTCACACTGACGAGGCCTGGGTCAACACTGTGTTTTCTGAACCATCAGTACCATGGATAATAATGTCGCATAAAGTAACCCACCATTTATAATATCGCCCAAAACGTGTCACTAGACCCACATTTCCTTGCTGAATAGTCCGATATGGATTCGGAAAGCAACACAAACAAGGAAACATCCCCAAGAACCCGCAACAATCTCCACAGCATCCTACACATGCTTCGTAAACCGCATTTTGTTGATGTTTTTCCAAAGGAAGTTCGTGTTTATAAGACTTCTGTAGGTTTTGTTGTCGTGGCAGAGGTGGTGGCTGTATCATTTGATGTTGATGTTGAGGCTGAAATGATGGTTGATGCTGAAGAAGGGGTGGCTCTTGATGAGGGTCGTATTCATAATACATGGGATGCTCTTGATCTGGGTGAACACGTTGATTCGTCTGTGCCATTATTGTTTTCAGTCCTGTTTCGTGACAATTCTTTCGAAAAACAGCATTGATGAGTACAATAGAGATCGGAACAGATGGTAGAGCTCTTCAAAAGTCGTTTGCTCATGAAATACAGCTTCCTGTGAATGAAGGAGCTGCGACGTATGAATTTTGTATGAACTCCTTGGGATCCTGTCTCAGTTTCTGCGGAATGTTTCCATGCTGCTGCTGTTGCTCGAATCCTTTCAGAATTGTAGATCAGGGTTATGTCGGTCTAATTTCGCGGTATGGAAGATATTATAAGAGGTGAGTTCGAAGGTTTCACCAACTGTAACAAGTAAGGGTTGCTTCCCCTTTCCAGGTTTCAATCCTCGCTACTATCATACAACACTCGCTCATAGGTCTACGCTTACTTGCCAAAAAGCACGGTACGAATCAGTACCCTGGTCCCTCCTCCGTGGCTCCAATGATTCCAGGTACTGTCTGAAAGACCCAAGGTCTTCGCTC
The DNA here is from genome assembly GCA_002104985.1 of Rhizoclosmatium globosum. Taxonomy (NCBI): domain Eukaryota; kingdom Fungi; phylum Chytridiomycota; class Chytridiomycetes; order Chytridiales; family Chytriomycetaceae; genus Rhizoclosmatium; species Rhizoclosmatium globosum. Next base: position 530,238 of record MCGO01000022.1, read on the forward strand.
GCTAAGACACTAATTCCAGGCTGAAGTAAATAAAGAACAATAAAAGAAATAATACATCGCTACGCTCTACCACTCCCTTCTAATGTTCCAGTAGTCCGTTACCGTTACATCATCCACTTCGCTCATCCGCTTGTTACTCCCGAGGCAAGATCCGTTATCCCCGAGAGACCCGACTTCGCGAACATCCCTGAACGCCTCGGTGCGCCACTATAGCCCTTATGTCCATAGTGTGGAGTCTACGCTGATAGTTCCAGTCGCCGCTGGCTTTCCACCGCTTCCTCTGTGCAACAGATCCATGGGTCAGCGTTCAAGCCTACAACCCATGGCAAGGCACGTGCTCCGTGGCCGGAGGAACCTGGGGTGCTCCACACACGCTAGCCCCAGCCCCCGCCATGCACACGTACCCCACACATCCAGCCTACTCGTTCAGTCCAGAGGTAGCCCACTCCTCTCTTCGATTCGTCCCCTGCTACCTCCTTTGGTTTGCTAACCTGTAGTTCGCTAATCCGGCATCGGACTCCCTAACTCGGCCTTTCCCTTCGGTCGAGGTGACTTGTGTCTCGCTGATCCAGAGTACTCGCTCCGGCGCGTCTACCGTGAAACCGGCCTATGGTGGCGTCTCCCTAAGAGCGGCCACGCCCGTCTGTTACACGTCGACGCCGTCGCTCGCTCGAGGTCCGTCTCGCTCTGGGCGACCTTGATCGACTCGCTCGCCTTTCAATTCGCAACAACTTTTTATTCCAATAATAGACACCGTTCTAATCTTAAATCCCCAAACTAAAATTCCAAAAATATATAAAGAAAACGTGTCAAGTCCAAGTCCGAACCAAACCCCAGAACGTGCGCCTGCACACGTTACAGTAGCCTCTTTTTTAACTATGTATCCGCCCCTTGGATACACAACTGGTTCCAACTTTTCCTGACTTCTTGAACTGGGTATAAAAACTCCACCTTGAAGAAAACTATCTAGCCCAAAAGTCACAACTTCCTATTCTCAATCAAAAACCTCATTCCTCCTCTTGTGTTTGTTCACCTCCTAACCTACTACTTCTCCGAGGCCTTTGATTCTGACCTCCCCCTTGTCCTTCCACTTGTTTCCGCCTTTTCTCTGTTCTCTTAAGCTCTGCTGCAGCTTTAGTTATATAAGTGCCAACAGTCACAGGTCCCAACAGAAACTCATCGTCAGGTACAATGTCTCTGGGTAAGTCATCCACTCCTTTATACCGATCATCAATCCATTTCCGATAAACCGTGTAAGCCCTACTTTTGATCTGTTTCTGGTATCCCCAGAAAATCTTTAATGTTTCCTCCGGTAGTGTCTCGTCGGTATGCATTTGTAATTCTCTTACACCTTTCAACTTTACCACATAAAAGAATCCTGTTCCTTCTCGTCCCACATGAGTAATGGCCAAAATTTTATGTAAAGGATCTGTGTCCTCGGTATGGTCATACTCTTCCATCTTTCTTCTCAAAGAAGGGTGAGTCGCAAACAATGGTTCGTGAGAGTACAAAGGCCTCCTCGTTAGGATACGCCCTTGTTTCTTCCACGCAGCTATTTCAGCTTTTAACTCCTCTTCCTTTGACACTTGTCGCACTGCTCTTTCAGCTGACTCTATTGGTCTCCTATGAACATAGGGTCTTAACCTACTCACATGTGCTTCACGTTGAACTACTTCTCCCCCCGGAAAAGTTTCCACCACTCTAAATAAAGTTCCTGAATCACCTTTAGACTGATCCATGATTCTTACAGGTCCAACCCATCTAAAGATAAATTTCTTTGGAGCTTTCAATCTCTGCATCTCACTTTCTAGTGGTACTGCTAACCAAGCTCTGTCGCCGATCTCAAAGGTATGAGGTGCGCGGTCGTTTTCCAACGATTTTTCCCTAAGGGCCTCTTTTGCCTTGGCCACCTTTTCTTTTATAACGCTCTGAGCTGCGTGAAGTCCTTTAAGGATGTACTTCATAAACAATTTACGCCGCTCATCATCCTTGAGTTTCCTAGTATCGACTACGGGTCGATCAACTGCCTCCTCTAGCTCAACTTCCTCGTCAGCTTCTTCATCGACAAAAACTTCAAAGATATTCCCTCGGCTCTCTTCGAATACAAAGGTCTCGGTCGACTTTACTCCCACTGAGTATTCTGGTGGGTTAATTATCCAGAATTTTCCTGCTTTGTCCCAAAGCGGTTCAGCACCAAATAAATGTAAATCTCTCCTTCGAGGGTCGACAAGACTAACGGTTTTGTCTAAGTATTCCTCTTTCTCGTACGAACGATAAGTGCACTTCACGACTCCGACACCTTGTTCGCGTCCTAAGGTTACAACCGGTCTGCCATCGTTATACTCAAGATCTTCGGGCGAAGGTCCAATCTCCAAACTATTCGTTCGGCTATACACGGCCACAAGTCGAGAAACAGGTACCTTACCCATTCTTTCGTCAAAACCGTTCTCCTTCCCCGGGCTCAAACAATATACCGCGTCCCGTAGGTCAGCTCTCGATCCATCTCTCAAATAAATACAATTTGGGAAAGGACTAACTTTCGACTTCATTTTAGGATCGTACACTAAACACAACACATCCAAGTCGTGTCTTTCGAGGATGTCTCTTAGCATCATCCACAAAGGTTGATCGTCTTTGGTGTATCCGTACAAGTGTTTGCAACACTTATCTTTAAACTGCTCAACACTAACAAACTGGGCAACAGAAATCCTAGGAAGCCCTTCCCGTTTCCTATTGCTTTCCGCGTTTCCCTCGATATGTATGTTTGTTTCGGCTTCAATCCTTTCAACAGCCGCAGCTTCTTCTTCGTAAACCGCGTCATCAGGATTAACGTCCCTGGGACTAATTCCAACGAACATATCCGTAGGTAGTCTCGCGTCTCTACCATGCCATGCAAAGTAGGGTGTCTCGTTAGTGGTTCCGTGTGGGTGCGTTCTATACGCAAACATTACAAAAGGGAGTATCTCTTCCCAATCGTTAAACTTAAATTTATCAATATACGCTCTTATCTCCTGTGATAGAGTTTTGATCATCCTTTCGGCAGGTCCATTTGCTCTCGGCCAATAAGGCGCGGTAAAAGTCTTTTCGAATCCCAACCATCGGCTCAGTTGATGCACCAATGTACTATCAAGTGGCGGTCCTCCATCAGTGTGTAAGAAGACAGGTATTCCGTACCTACAGAATATCCGAGTCACTAATGCTTTACAAACAGTTTCCCCCGTCAAGTCAGGAATAGGGATGGCTTCAGCCCACTTCGTAAAGCTATCTACCCACACCATTATATAACGGTTTCCATTAGGGTTCTCTTTTCCCGTATCCATAAAATCTAGGAACGTTCGCTCCATTGCAAACTCTCCCAAAGGTATTGGATGTAAGTAACCAGTTTTCGTATGAAAGTCCTTAGATTTATTACAGGTTTCACACGATTCCACGTGGTTCCTCAGATCTTTAACAATATCTGGCCACCAGAATCTATCCAACAACACGGGTAACACCTTCGCATGGCCGAAATGCCCTGCGTAGATATCGTCGTGGTGCCTCTCAAGAATTGTTCTCTTCAAAGAGTCAGGTACGCATAAAGCTATTCTTCCTGATGCCCTCCTAACCACATTTGTGTTCAAGTCCGAAACAAAGAACAGTAAGCCATTCAAGTCCAAAACCATTCGCTTTGATCTTGTAGCCATAGTTTCGGCATCCAAGTCTTCGGGTATTTCGAACTTCTCTTTGAAGCGAATAATGGGTCCTAAATAAGGATCCTCCAACTGCTTTTCACGCCACGTTTTCAAGGATTCTCCTTGAGTGAAGGACATAACTCCTAAATTAATCTCCAATTCTTCCTCACAGAGTTTTATTGATCCATCGCAAATGTTGAGAAGTCCGACGTTGCCTTTCCATTCAGCCACTCTGTGGTGTCTACTAACATTTCTTCTCCTATTTTAGGGAATCCCTTCAAACTCGTGTGTAATTCGACTCTCAGTGGTCACTCCCACTCATGTCTGCATCGATTCGAACGTCGAATCCCTCCTCTTCGATTCGCTTATCTATTAACACATGGTCGATTCTCCAAAATGGATATTCCGTCTTATTCTTAGCCTTCAACAGCCAAGTCGCTCCCAAGTCATCAGGATGTTTCACTCGAAAACCATCATGATAGTTCTCAGTCATTTTCTTGAACCATTCCTGTTCTTCCTTACTAATAGTTGAGGGGAATCGGTTCACCAATTTGTCTTCTGATACTATCGGCGAAACATCATTCATTGTCGGCGCAATATTCATGTCTCCCAACAAGATTACAAGGTGATCTTCTCTCAGGTTGTCACAGTGTGTCTTGAGGTCGTCTAAAAACTTCAATTTATACTCTGGCGCTCTGAGTGTCTCATTCCACTCGGACATAAGTATTTACTATTGCTATATCTCCAAGGATCAGGGTTAACACTCGTCCTTTATCTCCATCGTAGACAAGTGTCTCTCCGCCCTTAGATATCTCCATTCCTTCGATGGTCTTGGCTTCTACTTTTCCGTAGATTCCTTCCTCCATAAGATTGCGACTCCTGCATATCCTGTTTCTGAGTCATTCAACGAACATTCCAGTTCGGGAGCTCTTTAAAGCAGCGAATAACTTCTTACTTTTATTATTCGTACCCATTCGTGTTTCCTGTAGACAAACGATACTACATCTCTGTGAATCAAGAAATGTTCGACTCTTTCTGTCAAAGGTAAGAGTTTAAGGTCGTGTTCTTCGTCGTATTTCTTCAATAAACTCCGCAATCCGTTAATATTCCATGTTGAAACGTTTATACTCTTCGAGATTGGCATTGTCTCAGGTTTCTGTCTCGGTACTTTCTGCACGTCTCTCAAGTTTTTCAGGCGCTTATCTGTTTTAGACTTATTCATAAGTCTCGTTCCTAAGTCGGTCATAAGATCGTTCGTGCTCTCAGGTTCAGCTGCTTCTGCAACCTGATTCGAAGTATATGTTTCCAAGAACAATCTACGGTGTTCGCTCTTTGCAACTCTCTCTGTTTGTCAGTCGTAGCATATTTATTATACATGTATGTTTGGTACAAAGTTTTTAAAGGGGTATTCTCGTTCTCCCTTCCAGAATCCCCGGTCTCTTGACCATCAGCCTCTTTTTTAATCGCGTGCTTCACTCCTGTGAAGTCAACTCTTGATAGTGTATCGGTACAACCTGGTTTTTTCCTGGTACGTGAATGATTGACAAATCATAATCTGAAAGGGCGTAAGCCCATCTCGCGAATCTTCCTGTCAAAGCACCGCTTTTCACCAATTGTACAAGAGCTGAATGATCAGTTTCGATAGTAACTGGTCGATCGAAGATATACTTATCGAAGCAGCCACAAGCCCATACTACCGCAAGACCTTCTCGGTCTGTGTTCGAGTACTTCTGTTCCACTTCGTTCAGCGTTCTCGAAATGAATGCAACAGGTTTTCTATCTGCTCGAGTTCCTTTCGGTCCTTTTGCGTAGAGTGCACCGCCTAAAGCCGTGCCAGAAGCATCACATTCGATGATATATTCTTCGTTATCTCCCGGTAAGTATAATATTTTATCGTCACACAAAGCTGCTATTAATTTTTAAACGCTGCTTCGCATGCTTCTGTCCAAACCCACGATTTATCTCCTTTCAAGAGCGAGTACAACGGCGCTGCAATAGACGCGAAATCTTTAATGAATCTTCGGAAGTAGTTTCCAAAACCTAAGAAAGACTGCAATTGTCTAATTCCCGTTGGTACAGGCCAGTTTCTCAATTTAGAAATCTTATCTGGATCTCTCCTAAACCGTCCTTCGAAATAACATGTCCCAAAAATGGTAACTCTTGGTGGAAGAGTGCACATTTCGACGGTTTTATTTTCAAATTATACAAGTACATTCGCTCCAGAACCTTCTCAAGGTGTTCAAAGTGTTCTTCCTCTGTCTTCGAATAGATTATAATATCATCCACGTATACCAACGCGAAAACAAATTTATACCCAGCTAACACTGCGTCCATCATTCGTTGGAATGTTGGTGGTGAGTTTGTAAGCCCGAACGGAAGAACCTTAAAATGGTAAAGTCCTTGTGACGAGATAAAGGCAGTCTTCTCTTTACTCTCTTCGTCCATAGGAATCTGCCAGAATCCACTCATCAAATCCACTGATGAGAAATAATGTTTTCCCGAAACCATGTCAAAGGTCTCGTCTATTCTTGGTAGAGGGTATCTGTCAGGTATCGTTATCTGATTTAGTTTCCGAAAATCAGCACAGAATCTCCAATTACCATCGGCTTTCTTCGCCAAAACCACTGGAGCGGCATATTGAGACGTTGACGGTTCAATTACCTCATCTTTCAACATTTTCTCAATATGTTCTCGCAATATCTGAGTTCGACCCGCCCCTTCCGGGTATGGGTGTGAATGAGGTATGCGAGCTCCTGGTTTCAACTCAATTTTATGTGCAGGGACTCTTTTCGTTCCTGTCACTACATCACTTTTAAAGACATCAATATATTTTCCAATTAAGTCCAGAAGCCTCCTTTTTGTGTCTGGGCCATAAAAGTCGGAGTCCATATGACTCAAGTCAATCTTATTAAAGATTTCTTCGTTCGACTTATACTCTTCAGGCATGTAATCTCTTTTATCCTCTTTTGTGATATCATGTCCTGGTGTTGAATTCATGATTGGGTCAGGATCCAATTCCGATTCTACTATCTTCGTGTAGGTATAAGGGTCAAGCGTCTTTAAATCTTTAATAAATCTCGGATCGCGAATAGAATCTATCCATTCAGCGCGTCTTTCACGTATTCTTCGCTTCCGACGCGAAGTTTCATCTTCTAATTCATATTTCTTGTCAATCTTCTTTGACAATTCATCGACGATGTCCTCTATATGCAACATCACCGCTCTGAACTCTTTATGAGTACGGGGTTTCTTCCTTCCTACTGATTGTAAGATCGGGTCGAGGAAGTCCTTTTCTTTAAACAGTTTGTTCACTGAGGTAGGTTTCTGTTCAAGCACAGACTCGAAGAAATCCTCATCTAATGAAACGTAAAGTTCTATCCGTCCTTCCGTTTCGTAGTCGGCCTCGTCTGACTCCTTCTCTGAGTCTTCGTCGGAATCCTCTTTATTCGGTGGGTCGACAAAGTCGAGTTCGTCAACCAGTATAGGTTGGACCCTAACCTCTTCTTCTAAAGGCGTTTCGGGTGGTTTGTCCTCCATTAAACAGCTAAGAAACGCGATGTTATTCCCTGGATTATGCATTTTCGCCTGTAACGCCATTTCGATCATCATTGATTGATCGTTCACGTCTATACTTTTAGGTACATCTAATACAGGTACGTCCCCACATTGGACGGTTGCTAAGCATATTCCTTCATCTAATTTTAATTCCTCCGATCCCACATAAGTCAGTTGCATTTTAACTGCTTTCGAGTTGACATCTTCAACCCGATATATCGTATTTGCTACAAGAATTCCTCTGCTAGCCATATCAGGGAAACCTTGAAGTAAGCAATTTTCTTGGTTGTTGGGTAGCTTTCTATCCAACTCTACTAAAACTATTCTTCCTTCCATTGGTTTCAGGAGTATATTTTCTTTAAGAACCATCGTCGGTTTCTCTTCTGGAACATACTCTTCATAATATTTTAATGGTACACTCAATCGTTCTTTATTGTGTACTAGTTCACCATTTTTCGTGTAGAACGAACGTGCTTTCATTCTGGGACCATAGAATAGCCTATCGATTGAAAAGCACAAGTCCATTTCAAATAGTTTAATGGCTGGTGTTCCCAGTATTATTGGTCTTGGCAATCCTGGAACCAGCGAAAACTTCACTTGTCTTTTGTATCCGTTTCTTTCACCAATGCAAACGTCGGCGTAAAAATAACCTATCATGGTCATTGATCCCGCTATCCCCTTCGTTGTTCTCAACGAATCATACTTGAATAGTCGAGGCCGTACACGAAATGACTTGTAAAATTCCAAAGAAGCCGAATTATGGTTCGCTCCGGTATCTACAAGTGCATCTGAAAAGTGAATCATCTCCACGAACAGACTTATAGTCGTGATTCGAAAAACTCCATCCAACATGGAATAGGTCGCAAGTTCCACGTTTATATCTTTGTAATTGGTTCCTGGGACATCGGATACTCTCGCCGTAGCTATTGATCCATCTTCAAAGACAGCGGTGAGTTTTTCTTCGAACTCAACGTTCTTTCGAGTTTTACAGAACGTTTTTACCTTAGGTGCAAGTTCATTCTTCTTCTCACGTCCTTTCTTATTCAGAAAGATGGGGTTTTTAAGGATATTCCTTGAGGGTATAACCTCTCGGTGATTTGTACCAACTTTGGATTCTAACTCACTTATAGGTACAGCATTCCATTCGTACCTATGAATCGGCGAAATCTGGGCGTCGAATGCTTTTGAAAGAGGGTCAATCGACTCCTTCGACGGTATTTCCAATTCCATTCTTTCTTCATTCGACTCCGTTCCTTCTTGAGTCGATTTTCCAGTATGCATTCTCACATCACTACTAATTAAGATTTTATTTTCAAAAGCTAACTCTCCATTATTAGAGGTTTCAACAGTAAGTTCAGAATCATTATTACACGTAAATTCAATAGGCACTTCGAATTGAGAAACATTATTAATTAAGTTTAAAGGTTTGTCGTTGTTGTTTGTTGTTTCTGTCAAAATGTTAATTTCATTCACAGTCTCCTCCTGTTCTGACTCACATCTGTCGCCGGCTCGTTCAGCTTTCACCGCACGGATAGCTTTCTCTACTACGTCAGCATACGGACAGTCAGCGGCTCGATGGCCTTCCTCCTTACAAGTGAAACACTTCTGTGGCATAGGGCGATTCGAGACTCTCCAATTCTGACGTTGATCCGTACTCATATTGAAGGTGTTTGCAATCAATTCGAACTTCTCGTCCCAGTTTTGAGGGTTCGTTTCCTGGTTCACCTGCATCAAAGCCGTGTGTAAAACCTTTTCCATGTTCGTATTAGGTCCGATTCCTTGACCATAGCGGCGTCCTTCCGACGGCGCACGGTCACGATCTCTTTCACGATCATTCCGGTGACGACTCTGTTCTCGTTTACGCTCTTCCAGGAGCACCTGAGTCAACTTTCCAATATCAGCTGATGTCTGCGCTTGTTGAAGTGCCACGTGTTGTACTGCGGTTTCCAAAGACGAAAGTCTGCTATCTTCGCGACTAGACTTCTTGTTACGTATTTCACCGTTAAAACCTTTCTTGTACAAGAATTGAGCAACCATGTCCATAGTTACACGTGAATCAGTGTACTTGACTTTCGAACCAGCCACTACAAAGTCGTGGTCATGTAGACGTTGAATTATACCGTCTTGCGTCGATTCTGGAATTTTAGCAATGAATGTATCCTTCAACGTTTGTGCGCTAACTGCTTTGTCACCCAACAGATGATTCGCATTCTTACGCATTTCGCTTTCCTTCAGCGCATTGTTCGAACTCCATTCCCCATTAATCAAGGCTTGAGCTGCTTTAAATTGGACAATCGACGAGGTAACCAAAGTCTCCCATGCCCAATTAAAGTTATTAAACGTAGGGTCTCGACGCAAAGATGCCTTGAACGTCATGATATCGCTATCAGTAGAGTCCATGGGCAACGTTTGAACAAAGTTCTTGATGAACTCATCATCGGTCTTGTACCTCTTGTCTTGACCCACATAATCAGCTTTCAAGGCGTCGACGGCTCTCTTCCATGTTTCACGAGTATCCTTGTTCAAAGGTTCATTATGGAAGGACCTGACTCTTGTATCGAAGTTATTGTTTCCATACAATACACCCGTCAGTTTATCGGCAAAATCAGTGAAACCTGTCATGGTATTCGAACCAATGTCAGAAACAGCATTATTGAGGCTCTTAACTTGTAAGCCAATTCCGGAAACTTCTTGGTTTACTGACTCCGTCGCTGTAGCTAGACGTTCACTGTGTCTTGCAATCAAGTTTGCATGACCCTCAGCTTTTCTGTTCGAATGAACCAACTCATCCAACATAGTTCTCGGACCTTCTTGTTCTGGTTCCTCTTCCTGGTCTTGAGGTTCATCCGGGATAATTTCTACCGGCGTCAATGCATTATTGGGATATGTTTTTCCCAACTCATTCATCAGTTTGCGATAGTTATCATGGCTGTACGCTCTAACTCGAGTACCAGTCCTTGCTTCAAGGTGTTCTTTAACTTCCTTGAAGATTTGGCGAAGGGTTACGTCACTGGTAACCTCAATGTTATCTGGGATCCGGAGGGTACCCGAAGTCTCAGTCCAAGAGTAAGATACTCCGTTAATACTGAATTGAATCATGATTCTAGGTGTTGTATTGTTAAACCAAATCCATAAGACACCAACGATCAAGGGTGTCCATAACAGGGACATCATAACACTCACGGGAACAAGATAGGTTGAGGACCAGCCATCAATACTCGAAATACCGGTCGTCGGTTTAATTATAGAAGCAACTATCAAGTTGAAGAGGAGCCGATTCTTGGATCTTTTTGAAATACAACCTCTCCTCCCACCGCTTCTTAAAACTTCATCTCGGGTCATTTTCAAGCAATTATTATTCAAATAAACTCGATTAAACTCATTAAATGATGTAGATTCAACAACACACTTCAAAGAATAAAGGATTACTTCAGAAATAATGAAAGTAACAAATTCAGTTACGCTTGTAGGATCAGCTTCGCTAGTTCCTTTCGCGAGAATATCTTCCTCCAGAGGATGAGTAATTTGGACGTCCGCGGTTTGAGGGACGTGGATCCCATTCACCTGTTCGAGAATGAATCCTTGATCACCTCTTCCTTCAACCTCACCTCTGTGGTCGTCATATTCGCGCTGTCCATAGCGATTACCTCTCATACGGTTATTACGGTTATTTTTCTTTTGAGCTCGATTGGCTTTTCCGAAATCCTTTTGCTGGGCCAGATAACCTCCGATCTGCGCTCCAGTCAATGCCGCAATTCCGATATTGTCTTTCGTAAGTGGCGTAGATGCGGTAATCCCCGATTGGAGATTAATTCCGGCCACAACTTTCTGAAGGTTCGAGAGCTCTTCTTCTCTCGCCTTTTTCAAGAAGAACGTCTTTCCTACAGGAAAGAAGGACTTAGAATAATCATATAGTCCCCTCCAAGTCGAAACTTGGGTACGCAGATATAAAAATCTGGAAATTCCTACAACAACGCTCCACAACTCAACCCAAAATAAAGTCAACTTACTTTCATCCCTATCCGTGGTGGTGTTCCCGATTGGTCCTTTCCTTGGGCACGGATCCAACTGGCTTGGTTCGCATAATCCAATTCTCTTGAAGAGTATTGACGTTACGCCACGCGTTAGTCAGCTGTTCATTGAGAGAATCGATTCGTTCTTTAAGTCTGAAAACTTGTTCCTCGTTGTTTACCATAGCTCGGCTCCTTCGGGAGGAGTCGACCCTGTAGTCACGGTTAGTTTGGCCTCGGCTTCTTTCAAGCGCGACTGAAAAGTATCACATTGCTTTTTGTGATGGTCGCGACGACCAGTCAAATGCTTGCAACGGTGTTCCAATTCAACAACCTTATTCTTGGCGGCTGTGTACTTGGTAACCGTCTTATCAAGTTGCTCCATAATCAAATCGCGATCTTTCTTGACAGTTTCAAGCTCAGTCGCAGTCTCAATCGCTTGGTCTTGAACCGCAATCAAATTGTTTTGGACAGCGGTAAGCTTGGCACGCAAGTAGGTTTCAGAGTCGTTGCCAACGGTTCTCCCAGTGAAGTTTCTTGACAGCCGTTTCCAAAGAGTTTCTTGGTCAACGTCAATTACCATGGTCGCACTTGGCAAGGGAGAGAGTTCATCCACAATCTCGTCCTCGGCCGTAGATGCCAAAGTGGACGCGCTTCCTTGAGTTTCAACAAGTTCTAATCACAGTTATTCAGCGTGTACCTTCGCAACAGTATACAAACTATTGGTCTTGAGATCACAACTGTCCTCAATGTCGTCAAAGTCGTAATCAATAAGCTCTTCTTCCGTTTGGCTCATGTTTTTAGGGTGTTTTTTGTTTTGCACTGAACAAAAAGAAAGAAAGTCTTTTAAAGTTTCTAAATCAGGAACGTGATTCTGAGAACGTGCCCTTTAGGTTGATTGTGATTGGTTGGTTTGCAAAAAACATGTCAGTGTTCTTTTATTAGCTTCACATCTCACGTCAAACAACACGTGTATACTCGTCATTACGGTTCTGGACTTCTTAATCGTCCTCATTATCCGAAACTAGGTCTGGCATTGATGTATCATCAGAGATGTCAACAAGTTCTGGTAAATCGTCCAACGTTGCCAAATCTGGTGTTGATAGTTCACAGTACAATGCTAAAGCATTCTGTAGAAACTCGCTTGGCGAAGTAGGAAATCCATATCTTGTACTCTGTACTTGATACAGGATCAAATCGTCTTGAATCCGAGTTCCACGAAAGTATTGTAGTGTTCCCAACAGCTCCTGTTGTTCCGGTGTGAGGGACTCATCGACGACTCCGGTTTGTTTGTCACAATCCCTCGGACAAGCTACTGCTTTCTCGGCCTCTGTCAAGGATGACAAGGTCAACGTCTTCGTCATTCGCTGAGTTTCCAGAATGTATCCGCGAATCCAAATTCGGAAATCGATTTTCACATCACTTATGGCCACGCAGTCATCTAAGTGATATCATGTTTTGTTATTTGTTCATGCCGTTGAACCCAAAAATCCATTCCAACTAAATAAGTCCAACTTTAAACAAAGTACATCCTTTTACTTCGATTTTAAATTGTTTATTTATACATAGCTTCTCCAATAAACTAGTTCAGCTCTCACTAAGAGAGGCCTCATGTTTTAAACTACATGGAGTCTCATGTCTAATACATGGTACTACACACATTCCCGTGTGGTCAATCTCACTCACAACTCTAGGTTGTCGCTTTTACGTTGGGCCCCCATTCTGTAACAAGTAAGGGTTGCTTCCCCTTTCCAGGTTTCAATCCTCGCTACCATCCTACAACACTCGCTCCTAGGTCTACGCTTACTTGCCAAAAAGCACGGTACGAATCAGTACCCTGGTCCCTCCTCCGTGGCTCCAATGATTCCAGGTACTGTCTGAAAGACCCAAGGTCTTCGCTCGCTAAGACACTAATCCCAGGCTGACGTAAATAAAGAACAATAAAAGAAATAACACATCGCTACGCTCTACCACTCCCTCCTAATGTTCCAGTAGTCCGTTACCGTTACATCATCCACTCCGCTCATCCGCTTGTTACTCCCGAGGCAAGATCCGTTACCCCCGAGAGACCCGACTTCGCTAACATTCCTGAACGCCTCGGTGCGCCACCATAGCCCTTATGTCCATAGTGTGGAGTCTACGCTGATAGTTCCAGTCGCCGCTGGCTTTCCACCGCTTCCTCTGTGCAACAGATCCATGGGTCAGCGTTCAAGCCTACAACCCATGGCAAGGCACGTGCTCCGTGGCCGGAGGAACCTGGGGTGCTCCACACACGCTAGCCCCAGCCCCCGCCATGCACACGTACCCCACACATCCAGCCTACTCGTTCAGTCCAGAGGTAGCCCACTCCTCTCTTCGATTCGTCCCCTGCTACCTCCTTTGGTTCGCTAACCTGTAGTTCGCTAATCCGGCATCGGACTCCCTAACTCGGCCTTTCCCTTCGGTCGAGGTGACTTGTGTCTCGCTGATCCAGAGTACTCGCTCCGGCGCGTCTACCGTGAAACCGGCCTATGGTGGCGTCTCCCTAAGAGCGGCCACGCCCGTCTGTTACACGTCGACGCCGTCGCTCGCTCGAGGTCCGTCTCGCTCTGGGCGACCTTGATCGACTCGCTCGCCTTTCAATTCGCAACAACTTTTTATTCCAATAATAGACACTGTTCTAATCTAAAGTCCCCAACTAAAATTCCAAAAATAGATAAAGAAAACGTGTCGAGTCCAAGTCCGAACCAAACCCCAGAACGTGCGCCTGCACACGTTACACGCCAACCGCGCCTCGTCGCAGCCAACGGCCGCCCAGTCCGCCGCAACTCTCCTCGCAAAACAACAACAACAACAGCAACAGCAACAGTTCTCGCCGCAGCAGCAGTACAACGCCATGGTCGCTTCTGGCATCGTCCCTCTCTCCGCCGTGCCCCAGGCCTACTCCTCGCAGTCCGCACAACAGCAACAGCAACAAACAGCTCAGAACCAGCCTCAGATCATCGGCTCGCAACAGGCCACCTCCTCGTCCTCCTCCTCAAAGAAATCATCCCTCAGTCACAATGTCGTTGGAATGCATTACAAGGTTGGAAAGAAGATTGGTGAAGGATCTTTTGGAATGGTATATGAAGGTACGTCCTCAATCTTCACTTGTCGGCAATGATTGGAAGTTCTAACGTTTTTGGGTTTTGTAGGAGTGAATGTGATCAATAACCAACCTGTTGCCATCAAGTTTGAGCCAAGGAAAACGGATGTTCCTCAGTTGCGTGATGAGTACCGTACGTTCAAGATTCTTGCTGGATCAGGTACAATGGTCTTTGTTTTCAATGGCGCCCAATTTTTGTCGCAGCCACCACACCTTAATTGGATTCAGCTGACCTTTTTTGCACTTTTAACATTATAGTGGGTGTACCAAACGTTTACTACTATGGTGCTGAAGGACTATACAATGTTCTTTGCTCGGATATGTTGGGACCTACCCTTGAAGATATGTTTGATCTTTGTAAACGGAAATTCTCCATCAAGACTGTTTGTATGACTGCAAAGCAAATGGTTTGTTTGTGATTTTTGCATTTGAGCTTGTGTGGTTTTTTAACAACAACGGCAAAACCAGATTACAAGAGTTCAGACTGTTCATGAAAAGAACTTGATTTATCGAGACATTAAACCTGAAAACTTTTTGATTGGGCGTCTGCCTCGTCGTAGTGAGCTTGCTGCCAAAGCTGGAAACAACCCTGGTGAGTTGATGCACCCCCCATCCAACCCGCCTCGTGTTTCAGTTTCTCATGCAATCAATATTTCAGATCCATACGGTGTTGTATCAAGTCACACTCCTCAAAACCCACACCCTGCTGCTCAGATCTTCATTATCGATTTCGGAATGGCCAAACTGTACAGAGACCCAAAGACAAAGCAACACATTCCATACCGTGAAAAGAAGAGTTTGAGTGGAACTGCCCGTTACATGTCCATCAACACCCACTTGGGAAGAGGTATAATTTGTTGTATGAAGAGTTGAGGAGGTTGTAACGATTTTAACAGAGCAATCCCGTCGTGATGACTTGGAATCTCTCGGTCACGTTTTCATGTACTTTTTGCGAGGATCTCTGCCATGGCAGGGACTCAAGGCTGCCACCAACAAGGAAAAGTACGAAAAGATTGGACAGAAGAAGCAGAGCACTTCCGTGAAGGACTTGTGTGATGGATTCCCAGAGGAGTTTGGACTCTATATGAAGTACTGTAGAGAGCTCAAGTTTGAAGAGACTCCTGATTACGATTACTTGAGGGGATTGATGAACAAGGGTAAGTGATTTTCCTTCTTGGGTGTTGCTAATGTGTGTACTAAACTCTGTACCATCTCCGCAGTTTTGGCAAGAATCGGTGAATTGGACGACGGAGTCTTTGACTGGATGTTCGCCATTGACGCCCAACGTCGTGAAAAGGAGCGTCTCAGAGAAATCGAGCGCGAGAAGCGAGAACGCGAGCGAGCACTCCGTCACCAACAAATGGCATCCGCAACCGCCGCCTCCACGCCAGCAACTTCTTCAGCACTTGCTCCACTGTCCCCGTCACCCTCTCCTGCCCCGAACCCAGCCCACCAAAGTTACATTAGTACATCAAACAACAACTACTACCTCCAACAGCCACAAGGGTCTGGTGCTGGTGCGTCTCGAGTCGTTTTGAATGGAACACCTGTTGACAACCGCGCAGATTCACCGTACACTGCTCAACAGTACCAGCAGATGCAGCAACAGCAACAGGAATATTACCAACAACAGACTCAGCCTCAACAAGCACCTCTCGCACAAGCTAGAGAGGCGGGATACATGCAGTCTCAGTCGTCGTCTCCAGCTGGCGGAAACGTTGCGGGAGCTGCGGCATCTGCTGAATCTTCTAAGCCTGGAAAGAAGAAGTGGTGGAAAAAGATGTTTGGGGCCAAGTAGTTTTAGAGTTGTTGGTTGGAGTTGTTTACTTGTTTTTTCCCTTTGTTCTTTTTGCATATTTTTTGATGTGTTTAGAGAGCATTCGATCCATGTTAGTTAAAGTTACTTTCTTTTTTCGTTGTTTGTCGTTTCTCATTAGTAAACGTGAAACCATCTGAAACAATTGCGTGGGACAAGGCGCGCCCTTTGTTTTTCTTTTTCGAGTGAGCCCATTCGATTTTTCCAGCTTTTTCTTCCTTCAGGACCAACCAACCAAAACATTGAACGAAAGATGGCGCCAAAGGAACCAAAAGAGGCAAAGGAGCCAAAGGAGAAGAAAGTGAGCAGATCCGCAGCCCGTCTTGCCGCCAAGAAGGCCGGCGCTACTGGGCCCGCCTCGACCGAGGTTGAGTCTGTCGCTGAGGAGCTCCGCAAGTTGGTTGTCGATGCCAACAGATCTGCCACCGGTGTCCTGACCTCGGAGAAGTCTTCCCGTGATGTATGCGTGCTTGCTTGCTTGTTTAGTATCCTGGCAGACTGCTAATGTGTGTGCTTCTACTCACAGATCAAGGTTGAGGGCTACTCGTTGATGTACTACTCCCAGATCCTTATCCAGGAGTCCACCCTCGAATTCAACTACGGTCGTCGTTACGGTT
Organism: Rhizoclosmatium globosum; assembly: GCA_002104985.1. Taxonomy (NCBI): domain Eukaryota; kingdom Fungi; phylum Chytridiomycota; class Chytridiomycetes; order Chytridiales; family Chytriomycetaceae; genus Rhizoclosmatium; species Rhizoclosmatium globosum. The sequence goes on from MCGO01000022.1 coordinate 547,031, forward strand.
TGCTTGGTCCAAACGGATGTGGTGAGTACTGTCCCCTTGCCAGTAATGCTGTCAACTGGTTTTTGACGTTTCCATCTCGGATAACAGGAAAGTCAACCTTCCTCAAGTCGCTTGCCTCCCGTGAAATCCCAATTCCTGAGCACATTGACATCTACTTGTTGAACCAGGAATTCCCTCCAACTGAGATGACTGCTCTGGAAGCCGTCATTGAATTTGCTGAGAAGGAAATCAAGGTGAGGATCTAACTCCACGTGCTTTGCCACGATTGTATCTACAATCTTCCACATACTCATACTTCATGTTCAGAACCTCGAAGCTAGAATGGAGGAGATCATGTCTGAGGACCCAGAGTCTTCTATCCTTCAAGACATTTATGAGCGTATTGACTCTCTCGATGCCGCAACCTTCGAAGTCCGTGCCGCTTCCATCTTGCACGGTCTCGGATTCAGTGCTGCCCGTATGAAGTTCAAGACAAAGGATCTTTCCGGAGGTTGGAGAATGCGTGTCGCTCTTGCCCGTGCCCTTTTCGTGAAGCCAACCCTCTTGTTGCTCGATCAGCCAACCAACCACTTGGACTTGGGTGCCTGTGTCTGGCTCGAAGAGTACTTGTCCCAGTACGACCGTTGCTTGGTCTGCATTTCCCACTCCCAGGACTTCTTGAACAACGTTTGTACCAACATTGTCGAGTTCAACCACAAGAAGCAGCTCGTCTACTACGCTGGTAACTATGACACCTACGTCAAGACCAAGGCTGAGTTGGAGGTTAACCAGATGAAGGCTTACGAGAAGCAGCAAGCTGAAATTAAGGATATCAAGCAGTTTATTGCTTCTTGTGGTACCTACGCCAACTTGGTGCGACAGGCCAAGTCTAGACAGAAGATTCTCGACAAGATGATTGAGGCTGGTTTGATTGAGAAGGTTGTCAAGGACACCAACTTGGACTTCCACTTCAACTCTGCTGGAAAGCTCCCACCTCCAGTCTTGTCTTTCACTGAAGTCGACTTCTCATACTCTGGAAACATGAACGAGAACCCAATTTACAAGAAGCTCAACTTCTCTGTCGACACTGACTCTCGTATCGCTCTTCTCGGACCAAACGGTGCTGGAAAGTCTACCCTCTTGAAGCTCATGCTCGGAAAGCTCTCTGAGACCAGCGGAACTATCCAGAGACACTCCCACCTCAAGTTCGGTCAGTACTCCCAACACGCTGCTGACCAATTGGACTTGGAAGTCTCTGCTGTCGACCACCTCCGAAAGCAGTTCCCAGACATGCCACAAGATATCTCCCACTGGCGTTCCAAGTTGGGTCGTTTCGGTTTGACCTCCAACATGCAACTCTGTCCAATTGCCCAGCTCTCTGACGGTCAACGTGCCCGTATCGTTTTCTGTCAGCTCGCCTTGTCTGCCCCTAACTTGATTCTCTTTGACGAACCTACCAACGCTTTGGATATCGAGACCATCGACTCTTTGGCCAACGCTATCAACAAGTACGAAGGAGGAGTCGTTCTCGTGTCCCACGATTTCAGATTGATTTCTCAGGTTGCTCAACAGATTTTCGTGTGTGACAAGGGAGAGTGTACCTTGTGGCCAGGATCCATTGAGTCTTACAAGGCTGCCTTGAAGAAGGAAATTATGAAGTCTTTCAAGGCTTAAGCAAACTGTGTTAGAGAGTAGGTTCTTTCAGCTCTGCTGTTTTTGGTGTCTGTTATTTGTTTGTTTTTCCTTACCTGTTCTTGTGTTGCATGTCTTTTTAGGTTTTGTTCTTGACTTGTGACTTATTCGGAGGTTTTTGCTCCATTAAATAAAACCTCCATTTGTGATGAAATTAGTTTTCTCTGTAATCTGTTGGATGGAGTACAATGAGTCTGCTTCCTGAGAATTGTCATTGAACACAACAAAAGACAGAATGGAAGTTGCTCACCTCCCTGTCAATAGTGCCATATATATGAACTCAAAAGATCTGCCATCTATCGATATGGATTCCACAGAACCTATCAAACTTGAAGCTAAAATACCCCAACCACTACCAGCGGATCTTTCCTGGCTTCCAGACTATATTGGACGCGATGAAATGAATCTAGAAGATCTCGATGATGGATTTGTGCTGATTCAGGTGATTCCAGCATACATTGGCCTTTCACCTCTGAGCTCAAATTAATTATAGGTTCTCTCGATCATCGCCCCAAACGCAGTTGACCTGGCCTGGTACACAACAGACGCGGCATTAAAGCATCCAAATCTGACTCAACATAATCGGTCGCTTTTACTTGAAGGAATATCAAAATCCACTGACATTGTCTTGTCGGTTGAAGAACGCGATGGGATACTAGCCGGGGATATGAAACATATTTCAAGCGTAGCGTTAAAAATGAAGAATTGGAGCCGTCTAGATATCGATTCATCGATCGCAAAGTCAGTTGAAGTGCCGGAAACAAAAAAAGTGGAACAGACTATTGTTACAGCGTCGACTACGACACCATGGTGCTGGGACTACGAATATGAGCCTTCAGAAGTAGCTTTTAAATCGTCTGTGCGCTGGCTGCTCATGTTTGTCAAGCGTGGATGTCATACTTTAAAAACGTCCGAAAAAGGTGTCAAGCAGCTTGAAGATATGATAGATATCATTCAAGCATCTGATCCATTGATTCCTGCTGGCCCAGTTATTTCGTCGTTGGCTCATGGGGCTATTTATCACGCAGCTTGTATTTTGGTATTCGACACTGAGATTGATACGACGATTGAGGAATTCTTGCCCACACGAGAAGATAAAGTCTCGAAGTATCCCGCATTATTCTTGGAAACACTACAGAAGAGAGGATTTCTTGATTTCAGGGCCGGTTTGAAGGACGCAGTGAAGGATATGGTGTCTGATCGAACACCATTTTATGAGTCGATCCATTCAAAAATCATTGAGAACCTCATCAACGCGAGTCTAAGAAGTTTTACGACAGAAATGGTTGCTGCTCATTTGAAGTAAGTGTTGATTTTTCTTTCGAATTTTATATTTAACGATTCGAACAGGGAACGATTCCCTAAACACAATCCCGCATTCGCTCCTTACGATCTGGAAGATGCGTTGCTAATGTGGACCAATACCTGTGCTCTTCAACTAGCAGACGAGTATGCTATCCAACAAAAGCAAACAGTAGACGCTGAGAAGCATCCATCCACTCCTCCAATCATGCCGCTCTTCATTGAATCATGGACTGAGCTCGATAACTTCTGCAAAGACTTTCGCGATGGACGCGCGTTCAACATAATAGCTTCATACTATGGAATCGGTGGCGGAATTATTGACCCATATAAAGTCTATCCAAGACGTCGGGGAGATGGATCAGGTCGTCAATCGTCTGTTGGTGGCTCTATAGCTGTGAACCTGACTCTCGCCTATCGGACTTCTAATTTGGAGTTGTTTGAAAGAGCTTGCTCGAAGAGCGGGATTGTTGTTCCACCTTGGAGACCAGAGGAGCTTGCACGCGCCGAAGGGAATATATCGCGGATTGGATCCGCTGCAGGTGATGGTGGGAGAAACGTGACTTCGAATTCCGTTTCTACCACTGCGTTCCGTTACTTGTTGCAGGTGTTCTTGTATGAACTCTTTCAAGCCTGTGTCAAGTTGAGTAATTTTTGAGGTGAAAGAAATAACTAAGAGTCTATAAAGAATTCCTGTGAAACAGCAAACCAGGCGACCATTTAAAGTATCTCGAAAGCACCTGAAAGAGGTTGCTTTATCATCCTCGGGCTCATCGCGGCCAGGTAGGATATCCGTGAAAAAGGAAATTGTGGTTAACGAATTCGAAAAGACACGGGATTGCTTGCTGTAGCAGCCGAAGATGCATCAAAAGTTGCGATAATAGTCTCAAAAACAGAAGCCGTTATAATTCAAAATGAACACGCTGATATGGAGTTAACCTCTTCAGACCAATCCAAACACCTGGAAGCAACGAATGATAGTCCGTTACTTGCAGACAAAAATGCTCAAGAGATTAGACCTCATGATATAATATCGGAGGAGCAAAAGTCGGAATCTGTTCAACTTCCAAACGAAATTCAAACTGATGAAGTAGAATTGGAAATTGAAGAGTCAGAGTCCCATCTGATTCCAATTGAATACTCAATTCATTCTTTGGATAAAGTTATGCATGACCAAGTTGAAGACGTGGCGAGTGGAGACATGGAGACATCCAAAGAGTTGCTTGTGCCTCACTCAGATTTTGTCAAGCTCGAAAGCAACTCTCCTTCTGAAAATCACACGCATATTGATAATTCTTCGATATTAGATGAAATTGCGACCGTGAACTGTTCAGGAGAGCAAGAAATAGCTTCAACGCAGTTGCCCCTCGAAGAAAGCTTCCCCTCACCTGAGGTCGATCTAATTTCTTCGGAAAGTGTAGATGCTTTCTTGGTGAATCCTATGAAAAATCCCCTGGTGCCTCCAGAGTCAAAGAAACAGAAGAACCCAGGAAAGCTTGATGAAGACAAAATTGATCTACACAAGTCAAAAACTACCGAACTTTCATCTTCAAATTTAAGCACTAAGTTAAAAAAATCGACGAAGCCCCCGAAACTAAGTTCGGAAAAGCTACCGAAAGCATTTAAGCCTCCCTTAAAGTCTAACTTCAAGGTTGAGCCACCTGAAGAAGAATCTCATCACGAGAAAAAGACAGCCCATGCAACCATTTTATCGCAAGAATCTAAAAAGTCAACACCTGCCTCCTCATCTATTAATGAAGATCTTGCCCCAAAGTTTTCAATTGAGCCTGATTCTGATGCAGAATCAATAGAACGTAAAGAAACCACCTCATTCGCGCACCAATTGCACAGGGAATTTCTATTAGAAAAACAACATCATACTGCGTTATTAGTGGAAAATCATGCAACAATGCCTTCTCAACGTGTCGAAATCGAGACAACCTATCCACTTCAGAAAGTATCTGAATCGCATTATAATTTCTCAACAGCAGAAGAGGAGAATGAAGAAGGAAGTGCAGATTCTAAGCCTGTTTCGGCACCCGAATTTGATGTTGACGGCATTCTTGGTGATAACAACGACGAAGAGGAAGAAGACATCAATTCCGACATTCACGTCACATTCCAAGATAATGTCATTGAGCAAGAAAGCAGTAAATCCTGGCATCGCCCTGCAACGAGAGGGGTGATGGAAGAAATAGATCAAGACTCTGAAGAGGTTTACAATTCATCAGAGTATGAAGATGATGAAACTGAAAAGATAACAACGACCAGAAAGAAACGAAGTCGTGGCAAAAAGGCGATGAAACGCGTCGTTCGAGTAAACCCATCAAGAATTGAAGACGATGAAAGACGTGAAGATACAGCCGTGGCAGCTGAGCCACAGTTTCCAGAAACTCCGCAAAAAACATATCGTATCTCAACAGGCCTTATGACATTCCCGATACCAGAAACTGAAGCAGAAATCGAGCTTAAAGTGAAACGAGATTTGAATGAAGATGCCTGGGAAAGAAGCAAACAAAAAATATGCAAAGCAAAGCAGAAGCGAAGTAAAGCGAGAGGGTTGACTGAGGCTGGATCAGTTTCAACTCCTCCCAGTGCTGTTGTGCGAAGTGTAACTCCGACTTTACCAGCAGTAAAAGACACTAGTGCCATGAAACAAAAATTGAAAGGAGAGAAAGAACGAGCGGCAGATGCCAAAATAGCAAAAGAACTGGAACAAAATGAATTAAGGCGGTGAGTTATCTCAAACTCCTATTTTTTACTGACATCAAAGAATAGACAACGAGAACAAGAGCAAATGGACTTAATTGCAAGCAGGTCTCGTATTCGCGCAGCTCAAAAGGCAGCTGAAAAGGAAATGGCGCTCGCAGCAGCTCGTGCCTCATCTACCATATCTCACGTGTCGTCAAACTCCCTCAAACTGCCCCCTGTAGCAGGGCCGAATCAAATTGTTGCTGCGACGTCTTCATCGGCTCAACTCAAACACAAGAAAACCCCGATGGCTGTTGTCCCCAAAATGCAATCAAATCGAAAGCTCATAAAAAACGCGTTACAAGTCTGTCTTGCTGGAACAGTGAATGAAAAAGTCAAAAATGAAGTTCTAGAGGTAAGTCATCCCAACACACTTTGCTCTTGTGCCTGAAATCAATTTTTAGGACCTCGAAACATCATCCGCGAACCATTTCATAATTCTCTTCCGAGGCTTGAAAAACCACGCCTTTAAAGGACTTTACTCATACGATCCACAATTACACCAAGTCCTTCGCGTTTATGCACCTGCGGCAATATCTTCTCCTCAACGACCTGCGACATCGTTCTTACCCGACATTGTCCCACCAACACCTGGAACCCCGAACATATCTGTTGTCGGACCAAACACAATCGCGGAGTCGGATGTACTGGAGTACTATAAATACGACAGTGGATCACGCAGTTTTAAGGCATTGCCCACAAAAAGTTTCGGCGTTAGCGTGCATGCGGTCGCAGTGAGAAGTGATTACGGCAGACGTATTTTGGAGTCGAATAAATAAAGGGAAATGATATATGAAAGGCATTCGTTCACTTTTGTGGAGAGAATATATACTTAACCTGCTTGCATTGCACAGACTCCTTGGCGCAACGGTAGCGCGTTCGTCTCCAAAGCGAAAGGTTGCGTGTTCAAATCACGTAGGGGTCAGCGCCAGGGGGGGGGGGGACTGCCTGTTGGATTTTGCAAATCTGTGAAATCCAGCATTTCCAGAAATCCATCGTCCACCAGCCCTCGCAGTCACACCATCAGCCTACCTTCATCCACTGTTTTTAAACGTTGTAAACAAGCATTGCCATCTCACAATCTACTATCTTATGCGAAACAGAGTGAAGAACACCAAGTTGGTGGACAATACCTTCACTGTCTTGGTCCCTCAATTATTGATCCAATGCCTTCCTCTAACAGAGCTCCAATGCGACAGTTATATCAGTGAGTCGCTATCTTGGTTGCACTCTATCTAAGACTGGACAATAGAGCTGCAGCCTACAGCTGAAGGAGTTTGCAATGTACATCCTTCCTTGACGAGGGACATGGGCCGAGATGCTACAGTTGCGACTCAAAATAGTCAGATCCAGCAGTCTTTTGGTGATCAAAAACGGATTACGCTGCCTTGTGGCAGAAGCAAGGTTGTTTCCCATCAGGTATTGTTCATGGGAGTACTCAGGGACTCTCAATCTGATCCGATGTCCAACTTGTGCTGTCGCTGATCTCAGAGCTAGGTGAATCGAGTAAGTGAACTGAGAAACTGTTAGCATTGTATCTATTTAGCCAATCACAACTGTAAATCCCTCTCTCTGTGTTTCTGTGTAGCAATCGTGAATTCCTCTGAGTGTTCCACTGCTTATTTGTCACTGTTTATTTAAAATAAATTACTGAGAGGCTCACATTTTGTTTGTAATGCAGAGAAAACTCAATTAAATCCATGAAGGACATATTTTGAATCATCTATTGATAAAATGAAACTGGAACAAAAATCAAGCAGGAAGCACCTTCTACTGGATCCGCAAGTCAGTGTTAGACAGCAAGCATTAGATAATTAATATCTCTAAACGTCAACTCTTATAATTATTTAGCATTTTCTGAAATGATTTGCTTCATATTCGTGACTTGATTTCTAAGGACTGTGTTACGTCAAACAAGGTCTCATCTCCAGATTTTACGAAGTTACACAACCCGTGCATACCAGATTGCACAAGCCCGTGTATATTGAATTGGGCTGAGTCCCCGGCCCCTGGGCAGGGGCCGGGTACTCGGGCTTGACCCAATTTAGCAAGGATTTTTCCAAAGACCGGGAGATGCTCATGTTACACTCAGAATTGTGGAGATTGTACCCCGTGTGACGTTGTACTTATGTAACACACGCACAAAATGGAGGAAGGGAGAACAGAAAGCGTCGAAAAAATAATGAACATGAATCGTAAAATATCGGAAATAATCTCTTTCAATATTACACTGAATGTATAGTAGAAGTATCAATGGCAGAAAAAGATGTTGGAGTTCATGAACCCAACATATATCGCTTTATTCTGCTCTAAGCAATAAATATATCATTGTAATTCTTTCCAATTGAATCTATCGTATCTGTGGTTCTAACTGCCGTTTGACAAAGTTCAACAAAACTCCAAAAATAACGAATCGCACTCATTCGGAAGACTCTGATTGATTGCTTTACTTGCCAATAAGAGGAGACTTTGGTTGGGAGTGATGGTGGGTTGCTGGTTTTGTTGGGACATTTTGTGAAAAATTGCGCAAGTCGCCATTTTGTCGAATTAGACCCCCCCAGTACCCGGCCCCTGGCCCCTGGGTCAGCGTTTTGCGTTGTGATGTTGGGAAGCGATGTTGCCCGGGCCGTTGCGCTCTTTGACGACCTGTCTCAAAGCGAACGCGGCGAACTTGGTTATGAGGAAGTAATGGAATGCTCATCAGGTCGAATAATCTTGTCCGGGCTGTAACTGCAGAAGAAATGGTTGACTTTTACGCGATTACTGGTGGTATACCTTCCCTTTTCTGAATCCACTCCTGTACTTTCCTGATTTCCGCTGTGCTTATTTACATATTTATAAATCACGCCCGATTCAAACAAAATAAAGCATGGCCAAAACATGTGCATTGCATAGAACTGAAGTTGTTCACACAATTGCAACAAATAAATCCGATTCTAGGTATTTCAAGGAACCATACAATCGCTGAGAAGAAATTATTCTTTTTATTTATGCCATGAATCATTGTCATAAATTGTAATTGTTTCTGGCTTTTTAAGTAGTCTGTTTTGATGTCCTAATTATGCGAAAGTCAGCAAATCAATCCTGGCAATGTAACTATTATAATATTTTTGTCATTTCTCTAACGTAGCTCCGCAGTGCTACATCCGGAAAAGGCCTCAAAATCGTATTTCTAGATTGACATATCAATACTGCAAACGTACATAATACGTAAATGACAAGCATTATCCGAATTATTGAACGTTTATATCATATCGAGAGCCGGTTATCATATCTACGATCAGGTAGCCGTCATTGTGACCAACGAAATAAGGGCAGATGACCGAGCGGTCCAAGGTGCCACGTTAAGGCCGTGGTCTCTCCGGAGGCGTGGGTTCGAATCCCACTCTGCTCAAGTGTTTTGGCGGTGCGTGGCGGCGGCGGTATTACGAGGTTTGGTGGTAGTTGGTGCTGGAAGAAGTTCAGTGTTTTTGATTTGGTCCGAACAAATCCTGCAAACGCGGTTCTGGACCAATTACAATCTATAATCGTGAAAACAAGGCGGTGTTGGCAGTGGTGGCGGTTTGGAGTCAGGGGCTGTTAAAAATCGCATCAAAGTATCCACCCATTACACGCGTTTCCATCCATGACAATTATTCAAATCATTTAACTACACTCTGTTTCAACGTTGATGATTATGAACAGAGTGTATGAATGAAAGTGCATGAAGGTAAGCAGTTTGTTAAGCTTGAAGTTGGTTATATCATCTATACTTCAATACTGTACGTTTTTTTTAACGGCGGGTGGCAAGTATTGGCGCGTTTCTGTGAATTTCAGAGGAATTTGAGGGAAATTAAAAACAGATTCCTAGATCGTCTAGTGGCCAAGATTCCACCCTCTCACGGTGGCGACCGGGGTTCAATTCCCCGTCTGGGAGCGCTTTTGGCGGAGGTGAGCTGTATTGTTTAGGTTTGGGTGGAGTTCCTGTTGTCCACATAATGTGGTATCAACCACCTCTCGCAGAATGAACAATTGGTCCTTCATTATCTAAGTTTCTTTTTGTTGCAAGTTAGTGGTAGTCCAGTGAGAAGAGAGTGTTTATTGTGTAAGGAGTTGACAAAATTAAAGGACGCCAGGTCCCCGTTCAATGCGTTGTGAGCGATTTTTGTGGTATTTCTGAATGAAAATCATGCTGCAGTAAACTCGGAACGTAGTGGTAATTCCTCGGTCTCTATGGGTGCTCAGGATACTTTTACCCTTGTCACCCATGCAATTCAGTCTCCTACTTTTGCGTAATTCAGTCTGATCTATCTTTCGTACTTAACTTTATTTGGCCATCATATGATTTTCCGCACTATAAATTATATTTCGCGATACATTCCAAGCCATGAAATTTCATTAGCTGAAGTTGAAACAACAAGAATTGAATAAAGCGATTTTCGCATAACCCACTGATATATTTCATACGAGTGAGTTATGCAAATGCAGCACGCGCTTGGTTGGTGGCGCAGAATGGAAAGGCTTGCATCGAAAATTCGATTTACAGGAGGTCACGTTGGCAATCAGACCCACGAGACTCTTTGTGCTGTGTTTTTTGAACGCGTGAGTCTCAAAGCAAGCAGGCGCCACTTTGAAAATGGTATAAAGCAGGCAAGGAATCCCCTTTTAGCTCACTCCAACCAATCAGAATACAAAATCACTCCTACTATAACAAATGCTCTTGTCTCTTGTCTTGACTGTTGCTACCTTTGTCGCTGCTGCTCCAGCTGGGGAGCCTCTTCCACACAGTGTTTCTTGGCACTTGAAGGACGGCGTCAAGAAGCACGAAGCATTGAACCTTGCCGCTGCCTCCGCTCACTTGACATACTACGGAGGACCAGTCATCCCAAATGGTATGTCCATTATCCAATCAACAACATTCTCCTAATAAACACTCACCACTTAAAAAACAGTTGAGGTTCACCCAATCTTCTACGGTAACGCCAACTACCAATCTCAAACCAATGCTTTCTACGCTGCCGTCACTCAATCTTCTTGGTTTGATGTTTTCGCCCAATACAATGTTGGCCGTGGATCTGCTGTCCCAGGATTCTCCGTCTCTGCCACCAAGACATCTTTGGATGACGTCAACGACCTCCAACCTTTCCTGATCAACTTGGTTAAGGCCGGAACCATCAAGCCAACCGCCAACACGTACTACCCAATTCACTTTGCTCCAGGAATCACCATTACCCAAGGCGGTAGTGCTTCTTGTTCCGTTTTCTGCGCGTACCATGGAACCATTGACATTTCCTCTCTTAATGTTGGCACCAAGTACCTCTTCTACGGAGTCATGCCAGACCAGGGAGGTTCCTGTGCCGGAGGTTGTGGAAGCAACCCATCCCAAGTGAACAACATGTTCTCCGTCGCGTCCCATGAACTCGCCGAGGCTGTTACCGATGCTGCCGTCGGCCTTGCTACTGTGATTGGATCACCACTCGCCTGGTACGACCAAACCAACGGCGAGAACGGAGACATCTGTAACGCTCAGCAGGGAACTACTGTTGGTGGAGATGGAGTTACCTACGTGGTTCAGAAGACTTGGTCTAATGCTGATAACGCGTGTTTGGCTAACAGTGGAAAGCCAGTGACCACCACTGCGGGTGGTGTCAAGACCACTACCACTGCCGCCGTTGTGAAGACTACCACTGCTGCTGTTAAGACCACTACCGCCGCTACTACCTGTGCCCACAGCAAGTGTGTCACTGGTGTTGCGTTGAGATCGTCTTGTGATGCTTGTGTTGGCAAAATTATTGCCCAGGACAGCTACTGTGGATCTACTTCTTGGGACAGTGTTTGCGTTGGCGAGGTTAAGTCCATTTGTGGAATCACTTGCTAAACTGTGGCGAGCGCGTTTTTTTCTTGTGGTACACAACTCTCTATGTTTTACAGTTGTCCAGATATCTAGAAATAAATGAATAAGTATTCTGGTTTGAATGAATTGAGTTTCTTTAAATTCTTCGTCATAGTCTGAAGACCGACTGGAAAGCTACGAGCCAAATTCGATGTAATTGCGCCGAAATAAGATGACTTTGATCCAGCATCGTCTGTTGTGAAAGTTATGAGAGAATCCTTGAATCAAAGTAATCCAATTGTCAAGAAGTGTGTTGTAGATGAAGTGATTCTCTTGAATCCTTAGACAAGCAGCACCAAACAAGAAAATCAGCGACATCTAGAAAGAACAACACGATTGATTCGATGACGGAATAGTCAAACTATTGTGCAAAAATGATACCATTAGTTGATTGTCACGCCCACTTTTACCCACCAAACTATACGTTACCCGAGATTGAGGAGCACCTCACCAGTCAAATCGATGGCTACTACATTGCGGCCGTTGTAGTCACACCCGAAACACTTGCGGAGAGTGAGACAGTTGCAGACCTGTCGAACAGGTTCACTCAAATCAAGTCCTGTGCGGGTCTCCATCCAGTCCAACACGTGACTTCATCGAACGAAGGAGCAGTCGTTTCAGTGTCAGCGCATCCGAGCCATCTAGGCGGCGTTGTTGAGTTTGTGCGGACAAGGGCCTCAGTTGCAGTTAGGGATGGCTACCCGGTGGTTACCCGATACCCGCGGGTACAAGAGTTCCTCATATCTGGTCATTTAGTAACTGTACCCGTACCCGACCGGGTATGACCTACCCGGTTGTATCTGGTTATAAGAGACTAAAATAAAATAAATGATTTAAAGAACAGAAATCATATCATCAACAGAATCATTGCAGTCGAAATGTTTCATTGCAAGCTTGGCACTCCCATTGATGGTAAACTCAAAAATTCCGAAACTGCACCAATAATGAGTGCAAATAAGCGCCCGTGCGTTAGCAGGAGTGAGTCTTGCTCTTTTACTGTTCAAGATTAATCCAGCAGCGGAGAATAATCGCTCGCAAGGAACTGATGATGCTGGGATCATTAAATAATCACAGGCCATTTTCGAAAGTTGCGGGTATGCCTTTGCATGAGATTTCCACCATTTCAGCACTTATAATATAAGCATTGAATTCGTCAGTAACAGTAACAGGACCAACAGTCAACCCTACCAACCGGGTAAAATGTGTGACAAACCCGAACCCGATAACTATCGGGTATACCCGGCCCAGGTAATCCGATCAGATACAAAATGGCCATCCCTAGTTGCAGTTGGTGAAATCGGGCTCGACTTTTCGCCGTGGATTCTTGAATCGACAGCCAAGGTTTGATTACTGATTACTCTGATTGATTTGTGGCTGAGGTTGCATCAGGAGTGGGGCGTGAGTGTGGACGAGGTCAAGGCCGAGCAGCGACGAGTGTTTTCGGCGCAGATTAAATTGGCGAAGGAGCGCGGGCTGCCCGTGAATGTGCACTCGAGAAACGCGGGACATCATGCGATTGCCGTGCTGGAAGAGTGCGGAATGCTCGACAGGTGCGTTCATTGGTTCACGTACAACTGGCAACACCTAAACACTGAGACAGAGCCCTTTTGCACGCATTCGATGGTGCTCCAAAACACGCAGTACGCGCTGCTCAGTTGGGCGCATTGTTCAGTGTTCCTGGTTCAATTGCGCGAGATGATTCCACCAAAAGACTCGTTGATAAGCTTCCCCTGGCAAGTCTGTGTCTGGAAAGTGATGCTCCCGCTCTGCCTCCTGTCAAAGGCGATCGAACATGGCCGCTCCACAGTGTCGTTATTTCTGCTCAACATATTGCATCCATCAAAGGTGTTTCAGTTGAGGAGGTTGCTCGTGTCACAACAGAAAACGCGTCAAAACTCTTTCGTTTACAATTAAAGGAATCTATTTCCTGAATAAATACATGTCTCTTTTGAATCCTGGAGCTGAATTCGGACTCATTCCCAGTCTCTCACACGATACAAACCCAATCTCTTCCACCAAATATGTAGGAAAGTCTTCAGGTCTCAGCTTTAGCCTTGCCTTCTTGGCAGCCGATACATTGGTAGGATAAAATCCCACGCTCTCATTCTTGCGCACAGCTTTATCGTATCCTCGGCCACCTTCCCAACTCTGCGGCTCCAGAATCAACGCACCGCCCTTCCGCAGCACACTCCAACATTTTTGAAAGAACAATTTGAGGCCTGCATCGCCATATCGCACGTGGATCCATTTCGTGATTGAGAGAGCCAGAACAGTGTCAAACTTGTCTTCCTGATTCGTTGGAACCGGATCCGTCAAGAAATTCGACAAACGAAACGAGACATTATGCGGAAAGCCCGTCTCTGGCGGCGCGTGCACAATTGGCAACGGGCCGAGCAGCGTCGGAGCCGTCGACGGAAAGTAGTCCAACGCTCCGTCGGGCCCAACCTTCGACGCGGCCTGGGCAAGCGCGGCATTTGCTTTCACGACGAGCTTCGGATCAATGTCGACACCCTCGATGTGCGCCGGTCCAAACACCGCCGCAACGCCGAGCGCCACTTCGCCCACGTTGCAGCCGACATCGAGCACGCGCCGCCCACGCAATTCAGACACAGGAACACGTGACAGCCGTCCGTCAATTCCAAGCCCGCGATCACTTCGGCGCCGGCGCCCGTAGTAGAAGGCGTAGTTGCCAACACAGAACTCGCCGCCTTTGCTGGTTCCTGATGCTGCTGACGGCTCAGTCGATGGCTCAATCAATTCAGGTAGACGATCGTCAGGTAACTGCGTCACATGAACTCTTGTTGCTGGAGGTGGTGGGACATTAGCAGGTGCCTTGGTGCGCAGCGATCGAGGAACAAGCATCACTTCGACAGAAAATCAAAGAGTATTAAACAACAACCCTGCCACAATAGTTAACGCAGCTGACAATAGCAACAAATTCGGAACACAGTTTAATTGATTGATTTCCCAACAAAAGATCTCCAAATTGATCTCTCTTGTTCCTTTGAACCTCTGCGGAAAAATCATTGAAAGCCAGAAGCCAAAAAAGAGGCACTCCGTATAAAGCTCTTCTAGAAACACTTACCATGTCAGGAATCGCAATTACCCTCCAAGACGCTTCCCCCGCCTGCGTCTTTGCATTCACTGTCTACGATAACTCTTACAAACCATGCACTGACAAGACTCTCACTGATTTGGCTGCCTCTGCCTGTTACTGCAAAGTGAATCCCGATTCCATCCCCACTTACTGCCAAAACGATCCTCCCGCTATTTGGCAGAGCATTTACCAATCGTTTATTGATGGTCGCAAATTACAATGCGATGTCATCAAGACGGATGTGAAAGCGTACCCTGTCGAGACTCTCCCGGCTGATATTTCGGTGGTTGGCACTGGTATTGGCGCCGGTGCTGGTTTTCCTGTCCAAACTGGGACTTCTACTTCGACTGTTCAAGTTATTGCCCCTGCGCCTACCTCCACAAAAGCTGGTACGACTCAAGCTGTTACTACCACAAAGTCTGAAGCATACACATTGTCTGTCGGATTTATTGCTGCAACAGTGTCTTTCATACTCTTTTAATTCCCTAACTGAACTTCCAGAATAAATCAATTGCGTATTGAAACTGAAAACCAACAAAATACGTTTCGCACAAACACAAGCTTAAGCATCAGTAGTTTTTATAGGTTATTGAGTTAATAACTGAATTATATTATATGTTTAACTGTCCATAAATTAATACTCCTTCATGACAATAACGACTCCTTGGCGCAACGGTAGCGCGTTCGTCTCCAAAGCGAAAGGTTGCGTGTTCAAATCACGTAGGGGTCAGCTTTTCCTCGTGATAGTGGAGGTTCAAGCAGGGAATGGGTCTTTTGGTTGTGACGGTTTCAATTTTTCCAAGCATCCGTAACATTGTCGGATCGTTTGACTCACTGCTGTATACATTTTTCCGAACAAATTTCAAGAGGTAAGTGTCGATTTTATGACTATTTCACTAATTATTGCAAAAACGTAGAACTTCCCTGAAGAATTTTATTTGTGGAAGCGCACGGATCTTGTTTGCCAAGATTGAAAATGACAAAATCCCGTCGCACCACATCCCATCTACTGGTTCCACTCACAGTTACCGCAACAGCCGCGACTGCTGCAGCTTTCATTTTCGCGTACGCTTTGAAGCGTGAATCGTCAGCTACAACAAAGGCCGTATCTGCCAGAAATCTGCATCGCGTTTCGGGTGGCGCACACCTGTTACTTGGCGACGCGGCCGTAATTTCCAAGAACTTTGATCGACTCCATGACTTCTTCCTCGGTTTGTTTATACTGCGCGTAGTGCCGTGCATTAGCTGACCACTCACCACATAGAAATGTTTGAGCAAACCAACAACGAGCCGTTCCTTATCGCGCTTCCATTTGTCTCGCCAACGATTATGGTTAATGATCCAGCTACAGTCGAGTTCATCCTGAAAACGCAGTTTCCTGTGTTCCAAAAGGTTAGTGGCGGCTGTCAAGTGAACAACTCTAGATGTTGTACTGACTCACAATAATCGACAGGGAGTTAAATCAAGAGAACTCTTTCAGGATTTCTTGGGGCATGGAATCTTCAATGTTGATGGGGAGCGGTGGAAGTCTCAGCGCAAATTGGCAGCCAACATATTCAACGTCAAGGCAAGGGCGGTTTTACCTTTTGCTTGTTAAAGTATTAACATATACTCTTGCACAGAATTTTAAGGACTTTGTGAATGACGTCTTCTCGTCGGAAATGAACGAGTTTAGTTCAGTTCTGGAAACTTACTCTGAAACTGGAGAGGAGTTTGATTTACAAGATCTTTTCTTCAAGTTTACTTTTGATTCGTTCATGGAAATCGGGTTTGGGGTAACTTATTCTTTAAGTCTTGGATTAGTTGAAGCTGACGCCAATGTTAGGTACAAATGAAATCCGTTCGAGCTGCTGAGAAGGCACCATTCATGGTTGCGTTTGATGCCATCCAATCTCGCATCGTAAAGCGCGTGATGAATTCAATGTGGAAGTATTCAGTTTATGACTGGTGACTCCAAGATCCATTCGGAACAAATCAAAACGATCCGTGAATTTGGCCGCTTGGTCATCCAAGAAAAGCGATTGACACAAGCGTCTGGTGAAGGAAATGAAAGAGACTTGCTCTCGTTACTTATGAAAGTGAAGGACGAGGAAGGAAACCTTCCATCTGATGAAGATTTGGTTGATTACGTCTTAAACTTTTTACTTGCGGGTATGTGCATTTCTTTCATATTATTAGCAACTAACTCACGACAGGGCGTGATACGACCGCCGTAACCCTCTCCTGGGCGATATTCTTACTACACCAGCACCCACAAACTCTCCACGCCTTATTGACCGAAATCAAAACCGTCCTAACCACAGATTCTGCACCTACGTACGATCAAATTCGCACTGAAATGCCATACGCAAACGCCGTGTTCCATGAAACCCTGCGTCTCTACCCGTCAGTTCCCCGTGGCCGCAAAGAAGTGCAAAAAGACATCACGTTGCCCGATGGAACTTTTGTGCCAAAAGGATATTGGGTTTCTTGGAGCGGTTACTCGATGGGAAGAACGGAAGCTATCTGGGGTCCAGACGCGAAAGAGTTCAAACCGGAGAGGTGGCTCAAGATGGAGAAGCAGCCATCGCCGTTTGATTATCCCGCATTCAATGGAGGTCCGAGAATATGTCTTGGGAAGGGAATGGCGGAATTGGAAGGTGTGTTCGTGTTGGTTGAGATGATGAGACAGTTTGAGATTACTGTTGTCAAGGAAGACGAAGTGGGGTATGGAATGTCACTTTTATTACCGATGAAGAAAGGATTGAGAGTGAAATGCTCGCTTCGTGAAGCCTGATTCTGATTCAGGATCTGTGTTGCCTGGTTTGCTTAGTGAAATCTGAAATAAA
Source organism: Rhizoclosmatium globosum (assembly GCA_002104985.1). NCBI lineage: Eukaryota > Fungi > Chytridiomycota > Chytridiomycetes > Chytridiales > Chytriomycetaceae > Rhizoclosmatium > Rhizoclosmatium globosum. The sequence goes on from MCGO01000022.1 coordinate 564,552, forward strand.
TTATCAATAATTTGTGATTATCAATAATTTGTGATGGTGAAGGGTATGGCGGGGCTGAAGGATGTGTTTGTTTTGGTCGAATTTATGCGACAGTTTGAGATTCGCATTGATAAGAAGAGGAAGTTACGTATGGGATATCGATGTTGTTGCTGGAAGAACGGCTTGAAGGTCACATGTACTTTCCCATGTTCTTTCCAAGAATATGCTGATTTCCAAGGGTAGAAAATAAACTATTGATTATCTTTCAATGTACATTGGGTTAGCGCAGTTCTTGACTGACATCTGAAACAACTTTGAAACCAAGAGGAGTGGAGCCAACCCCCAACACCGAATCAAATGGGATCTGTCCTCAGCCGCTTGATTCCATTCAAGAAAGTAGCGCTGAGGGCTCACAAGAAACAGAAGCTGAATGAAAGAGCCGACTCTGTATTCCAGTTCCCAAACCTTCCCCTTGAGATCGGGTCCGAGATTCTAAGCTGGCTACCGCCAAACCAAGTCATGCAATACCGGCGATTATCGAGAACTTTTGATGCATGTTTGACGTCGAGATACTTTGCTACATTGAATCTGTCGAGATTCTTGGGAGTTGTGGACACAACTGCAACTAATCGACTCACAGCGAATTCATTTGATCTACTTCTTCCAGGATTGCCTAAAACGTATCAAGAAGTTTATGTTTCACTCGAGCTTTCCAGTGTCGTCAAATTGTCATGGAGCTATTCAAAGTTTAGGCGCCTGCGGATTCCAGACTCTCTTGGCACTATTGATACGCTGGAGTATTTAGATCTCAGCTATTGTCTTCTGGAAGGCCCTATTCCCACTGATTTTGGGACTGACACTTTCAAAAGTCTTCGAGTACTGCGGTTGCATTGTAACGCACTGTCGAGGGAAATACCAGAGTCTATTGGCGGTATTAAACAGCTCGAGAAGCTAAATTTAATGTTTAATAAGCTCTCGGGACCTATTCCGTCAACTGTAGGATCTTTGTCAAATCTCAAGACACTTTGTTTGAATGGAAATCGGTTAACATCTTCTATTCCTCCTGAAATTGGATCCTTATGTAGCTTAGAAGAGCTCTACTTGAATAGTAACCAGTTGTCGGGCGAAATTCCCATTGAACTTGCGAATCTAGGAGAATTGCGGAAACTGGACATCTCAAAGAATCTGATTACAGGCAGTATTCGTGATGAAATCAGTCAGCTTTCTAAGCTTCTTTCCTTGGATTTGTCGGAAAATCATTTGCTGGGGTCGATACCTGCATCTTTGGCTCGTATGCATCGCTTGCGAGATCTTTCTCTTTCAAGCAATAATCTCTCTGGAAAGATTCCGGTCGAGTTTGGGAGTTCCGCAAGCCTGGAACATATACATATCAACTGCAACAAGCTTTCAGGCGTCATTCCAAAACAGTTAGGACAGCTTATGACTCTACGCTGTTTGCAGGTTGTAGGTAATAATCTAACCGGTTCGATTCCAATCGAACTTTGTGCGTTACCTCGATTGCGAGAACTTCACATTGCGGATAACTGTGGGATCACTGTTTCGGAAGAGACTAGAGTAAACCAGGAACAGCTCAAGTGGCTCCAAGAGAGGGTTGATGTTGATTTATGAAGTTTGTTGAATAAAAGGCATGCGCCGTTGAGTCAAATTGATGTTCTATTGACAAGTTCAAAAGAGCCACCCCCGCCTCAAAAGGATCCTTTCAAATCCACATCAATCATGGTACACCAACAGAACCGCTCGTCCCATACTTCAGACTCTCTAGCAGCTAGTCCACTTGAGGTCAATGTTCTCCCACTCAAAATCAGCCTACGATCCCTCTCAACGTCTCCCAATCGCATCTTCAAGCTTCTACATCCGTCGAAACTTCACCCACCTCCTCAAAGTACATCCATACAGCTTCCAACCCTCACTTATGACATAATCTTCCACATCCTCACATACCTCCCACCATCCCATTCCATCAAACTACGCCGCCTCTCACAAATGTTCAACACGTATCTTCAGTCCCGTGCATACGCAGTTGAGAATATCAAGAACTTCGCGGTGGAGAAGGCGGATGCTGTGATTTGCACAGCTGTGGATATGACTGAATATGATCGCTTGTGGCTGGTCCTTCCTCCCGCTTACGCAGCATTGTACGCGGAATCGCATTTAGATACAACGTCCATTGATTGGCCGTTCATGAGGATGAAAGCTGGTGCAAAGGTTCCACCGTCGTTGGGAATGTTGAATCTGCTCACGCGACTGAATTTGGGATGGTGTAGTCTTGTGGGTGAGATACCTCGGGAATTAGGGGCGTTGGTGAATTTGCGGGTGTTGGAGTTGCAACGGAATGATTTGAGTGGAGAGATTCCTTGTGAACTTGGGAACTTGGTGCAGTTGGAAGTGTTGAATCTTTCGGATAACCTTTTAGAGGGATGTTTACCAAGAGAGTTGTTTCGATTGAGAACGTTGAAAGAGTTTAAGTTAGGACATAATCGGTTGTCGGGCGAGTTGGGGGAATATGTCGATGGGTTACAAGGCTTGGAAGTGTTTGATGTTTCGGTGAATGTAATTCAAGGTCAGATTCCAGCTGGGTTTGGGAACTTACGAAAGTTGAAGGAGTTGAGGCTGAATGACAACTCATTTGTCGGGGAGGTTCCAGGAGAGTTGTGCACTTTAGTAGAGATGGAAGTCTTAATGTTGAATCGGAATCGATTAACTGGAGAGTTTCCGAGTGCGTTGGAAAGGTTACCAAGGCTAAAAGAGCTTAAAGTTGCACACAACCAATTTATGGGACCTTTACCGCCGAAACTGCGAAAGGCGACGAAGTTAATGGATCGCTTGATGATGCATATATCATGAACTAAATATATTGTCTAAAACAAACGAACGCATAACGCTCTATAATAACAATCTAAACTGCTAAAACATATCACAAGCACATCGATTCATATTCCTCCTCCTCTACTTCTTCCTCTGTGTCATCAGAATCACTGTGGTTGATGTCCTCTAAATCTTCACAGATATCTTCGTCATCACTCCTATCATCAGATTCAGACGCACTCCCATTGATTTCTTCCAATTCGTCATACTCATCACTGTCGTGATTCGATTCTTTTATCACCTTTGTATTCTTTGGAGGGCGACCCCTCGGTTTTTTGTTGATTGGATAGGTGCAGGAGGCGGAGGCTCGATTATACGCGACGAAACTGCTTTAGGAGGCCGTCCAGGCCCTCTCGGTTTTGCTACGGCTGCTGGCTTCTTCATAGGGACAGGTTTTACCACTTCGGCTACGATAGATGGGGTTTCTTGCTGCTTAAGTTTCTTGTTTGCTGAAGACTTTGGAGGACGCCCCCGACGCTTTTGTGGCTCTTGGCCCAAAGGTGGATCAGCGACAGGTTTTATGGATATTGACGTTTGGGCGACAGGATTCACAACCACAGGAGGAGTTTCTATAACGGCCGGTATTCTGTAAATCACAGGATCTGCAGAGACTTGAGTTACAGAGAAGATGTCTGGTCTGGCGCAAACAGGCGACGAACTGTAGGTTACAGATTGTGTAAAGACGGGAGGATGATCCGCAGCTAAACAGATGATTAGATGCCGTGAATTAAATAATATAAAGGCTAAATACCAGGAGCAAGACGTAGTCGGGCTTCAGGAGATGCGTTTTCGACTGGTGGTGTCGGTAATGTTGGAGCTTCAACCATAGAGCACAAGGAATCCAGAAATGACTCATCAGATTTGTTGGAGTCACAAGATTCTTGCTGTTGCTCTTGTATCAGAATCGGCTCCTCCTCTGCATCATAATAAGTTGGACCATTTGTGATTGTTGCACTACAAGCCCAAGGCCATGCATAGTTTGCATAACGAAGAGCTGTGGAACCAAATGCGGACCGATGTGAACAGCAGTTACTTTGCAGTTGAAGTAGGAGGTTTGATCAAAGTTGTAAGCGAAATTGATTGACGCGTCTGTGGAGAAGCCCAGCTCATCCTGCAGAACCACTAGACCCGCGTTCTTTGCAGGATCTTTTTCCCATTCCTGATTGTATGGATCCGAAGCAATTCCCGTCAAGAACGACTCGTCGCCCTCGCTCCTTACCACCTTGACAGAATACAGATGCGAGTTGTCTCTGTCTTCGTGCAGCAAAAACAAGAGAAATTGAGCAGATTCGCGAATGTTTCCGCGCCTGATACAATAGGTCAAAGTGGGGCACGTGGCGTTCGAGGCGGTTGACAAGGTCCGACTCCTGTCCGTCGATTCGAAGCCCGGCCTTTGCGCACGCCGAAACGAGGTCGGGCTTGGACAGCGAGCGCCACCGAGTCGACGTTGGTGCCGCCGCCGATGACGCCACCGCAGCGACAGTAAGCCCAAAGACACACCGCGACGCCGACGATCGAAGGTGCCGCCGTCCACTTCCAAGCCCGTGTCCGTCAACCAGCGCGTCGCCAACAAGCCCACGCGCGATTCGGACAAGCCGCTGCTGCTCTTCAACTGACACTGATGCGCGTTCGGACGAAGACATGCCGTGCTACAAGTTTGACAGCAAAGAGAAAGATTTACCGCCCGGACAAAACTGATCGAGAAACCGCTTTCTATCGCGTATTAATCACAATTATACTGAGATACTCAAATAGTATATCTGTATTGTTATTGATGGTTCTCAATTGGATTGCACTCACACTGTCAATTGTTTGACCAAAATGAGTAAGGCCCCTCACTTTACAGTAGACTATATCCATTCCCTTCTTATCATCCATGACTCACATAATGGGTAAGGTCGCGAATCTGAAATTTTATGTTCAAAGAGCATGAATTCAGTACAAGTAATTGCTTCATTGGTGATTAAGAGCATCTCAAGACTAACTAATCATAGCGTTTTCAGAGTTTTGATGGCGCGTTTGTCTTGTTCAAAATCTTCCAGCTGTCAAATTGCCTGAAATGGGTGTTCAACACAGTCAACCAGATATTCCTCTCACAAACGATGATTTCGAACGCAAAAACGAGTAGTTGAGTATCACGGATGCAATTATTCGATCATCCTTATCCCGCATACAGTATCTAACTATTTCGTTAAATTTGACAGCTCGCTGACCATTCCAATTCTCCCAAATCATTCAACAGCTTCAACCCAATACATTTCCAATACAACATTTCTTTCTCTTCCAAGAGACCTCTTTGTCCAGCTATTCCGCCACATCCCTCCGCAACAACTCCTTCCCCTCAGACGTGTCTGCAAAACGTTCAACACATGCCTCCAAACACGTCACTTCGCCCTAGCAAACCTATCAACGCACATAAACCGTGACACACAAACTCTCCAAACATATTACCCAGACGTATTCGACCGCCTATGGTTCCAACTTCCGACAGTATCAACTAGTCTACGCCCAGTCATACCTCTCCCACGTCTCGGAAATCGATTGGGCCTATGCACGCGGTGTAGGAAAGGACCCAAAGATCCCGCGCGCGATTGGGGTTTTGAAGGGGCTGCAGAAACTGGAGCTTACATTTATGGACTTGACGGGTGAGATTCCGGTTGAAATTGGGGCGATTGGTGGCGCGTGTCGATATTGAGTTTGGGATGTAATCGGCTTGTGGGAAGGATCCCGAAGGAGGTTGGATCGCTTGCTGGATTGACGTCGCTTTACTTGGGAAAGAATCAGTTGAGTGGGGAGATTCCTGGGGAGTTGGGGTGCTGAGTATGTTGAGGAGCTGAATTTAGTGGGAACATGTTGACGGAGGATCCCAAAAGAGTTTGGGCAGTTGAAGGAGTTGAGAGAGTTGCGGATTTCTGAAAACAAGATTGGGGGAGAGATTCCTTTGGAATTGGGGTCTTGTCGATATTTGGAATGTTTTCTGCTGGGGATAATGAGCTTTGTGGCAGCATTCCTGGAGACGCAGTGGGAAACTGGACAAGACTCGCCACACTAGATTTGAAGGTGAGGATTGAAATGAAGTGCGAGTGGAGTGCTTATCTTTTTACCACAGAATAATAGACTCTCTGGCGAGATTCCGAGACAAGTAGCCAACTTAGTTTCAGTGGAGATCATCAATCTCAGTGGAAACAAGCTGAGAGGTGAAATCCCGCGTGGTTTCGGAATGTCCCCCAACTTGAGAAGATTGAATCTCGCAGACAACATTTATCTGGTTCTATTCCATGGGAACTCAGCGGCGCCATTAATTTACGCTGGATTTACCTTCAAAATAACGAACTCACGGGAAGAATTCCGGAGGAAATGGGTCCGATGCGTTTGTGTGCTCTGCAAATCACACACAACTACATGGATCGCCCGTCCCTTCCCAATTACGGAAAATTGTATCCTTGTATGATCGCATTATGATGGATTCCAAGAAGCGTTCTTGGAGACGCCGGGTTGAATAATCCGCGGAAATAGACGTCGAATCCGTTACGAAATCCCTGTAGACTCTATTGAATCCTGATATATTTATCTTTATTCGTCGCTTAATAAAGCCATAGCAAGCTTCCGCGCCATATCTCGCCTTTTGTCGTCGCTCATTGAGTTTGCTGATTCTCGCAGGTTCTTGATTTGGCCTATTGCCTTTTCGAAAAAGTCGTCATCGTCCACGTCACCGAAAAGAGCCGCTCGTAAGTCTTTAGTTTCCTGGGACGCGTTTGTGGGATCTTCAAGACAAGACAGGTGATGAGATCAATAAGGAGGCAAAGAAGAAACCTACCGAATTCATCCAACTCAGGAATATCAAAGTCAAACTCGGATTTCTTAGCTCCAGCATTAATTTGACTTCCAGTGCTCGCCATAAACTCGCCAAACTCATCATCGTCCAAGTCATTCACATTCATTTCTGCTAACATTGATTGGAGCGTTCCTTCTTCCCTTTCCAGCACCTGATTAAGATCCAAATAGTCGTCATCATATCCCCAAACTCGGCTGCAGCAGCCGCTTTCCAATTCGCTGCCACAGTCACGGACGGAAGTGTATCGTCGTCAAGTGTACCAGCCAACCCTCCCACATTCTTTTCTTTCGCATCATTCATAACAAGTCCATCCCATGCATTTGCTTCCAAAGCTTGAATCACTCTCTGAATTGGATCCTCCCCATCTTCTACACACACAAGTTCCAGTCCATTATCGGCACACCATGCAGCAGCCTCATCAAGAACAGCATCAGCTACAGTAGAAGGCATTGAAGCAGTTGATACATCGAAGCAGAGCGCAACCCAGGCTAAGTGATGCACATAGTTGCCATACTGAGTGTAAGTGAACAACTCACAGCAGCATCCGACACAAACTCCTTCCACGGTTTCACCGCCTCGAAAGTATCTGGTTTCTCAGAGTCAAAGAGAAGTACAAGTCCATCCACAGCGTCGCCCAGGCTTTCAACAACAGCTGTAACGTCGCTTGTGTCGTCCAGGGTGTCCAGCCAGAGCCGTACATTGGCAATGTAGTACTTTGTTTGAAGCGTCCATGGAACTACCGATTCGTCTGGTGCGATTGGGTGGCCTGTCAGTTGGGCGGCGAATGAATGTGTGTTGATGGCAGATGCGCCAAGGACAAGGATTCCGTTTTTCATGGCTTTTCTTTCTTGTGCTTTATTTATTTATCAGTTTATGATTATATCGGTCTCTAAGTCTGAGTAGGGATTGTCAAGATTCAAAGCCTCCAGGCGATCAACCTGTTGGAAGGTGACGACGCGATTGAGCAAAGTAGAGAGTTAATTCTCTTTTTTTATTACAGTTAAGTATTCCAAATAAGGTTTGGGAAGTGTGGGAAGGAAATGGCGCCCCTTGTCAAACCAAAGGCACTTGCAAATCTCTCAACACAAATGGAGGATCTGCCCGACCCCATCTTGGCTTCCATCCTCTCATGGATCCATCCCCAAGACATCCTCCCCTTCCGTCGAGTATCCCATCGCTTCAACAGACTCCTCATGTCCCCACCTTCCCACCCCTGATCTTCTCAAAACACATATCCGACACCCCAGCCCGAGTCTCCTTCGACACACCGTCTACAACATCCGAACTGGACAGGGTATGGTTCGCCCTGCCGCCACACTACCAGGAATCCTTCATCCAGCACCGGTTTGGGAAATTGGTTGAAGTGCATTGGAGTAAAGTGGACTTTGTAATTAACTGGATCCCGGCGCCGTTGGGGCGGCTTACGAATTTGGTTCAGTTACATGCGAATAACTGTAATTTAAGTGGGGATATACCTGGGAGATTGGGGGACTCGTGAATCTGAAGAACTTGGTGTTGAGTTTCAATAAGTTATCTGGGTCTATTCCTGCTGCGATGGCGAATATGAAGAAATTGGAAACCTGCGGTTGGAATCTAATGAGCTGTTTGGTCCGATACCGGCCGAGTTGGGCTCACTTGAAAGTCTTAGGACCTTGTGTCTCTCGTCAAACCTGCTATCTGGGTCTATTCCGTCTGAATTAGGCAACTTGACACAACTTGACAAATATATCTGGGAAGAAACAAATTAACGGGCGAAGTGCCCTCCAGCTTTGGGAATCTTGCTTCGCTTGTTGAAATGGACCTCTCAAAAAACCATCTCTCAGGCAACTTACCGCCATCGTTGGGAAAATTACGAAATCTGAAGGCGTTGTTCTGCAGGAAAATGATATCTATGGTGCTTTGCCGAGGCAATTAGGGTCCCTATCTCAGTTGGAAGACTTGTATTTGGGAGGAATCGTTTCCTCGGACTTATTCCTCGCGAAATTGGAAAGCTCAAGAATCTTGTTGTATTGCAGCTTAGCTCAACAAACTGACGGGAACTGTGCCCATAGAATTTACAAACCTCATTCGCCTCGCTGAACTCTTCCTCAAAGGAAACCTGCTTGACCCAATAATACCTCCTGGCATCGAAAAAGATACGAAACTGTTTCGGATGCTAGTGGAAGAGGGTTTTGACGATGGGGAAGTAGGGAAATGGTTCCTGTTGTATTACGTTATTCAATAGGCGCCGTATTTATTCATTGCATATATACCAGCATGTTCGCAATAATACAATTCTATACAATTATTTTGTTTTTTGATTTCCAAGTGCAATGGAAGCAACACCAACACCCATCGCCAGTCCGCCAATTTGTCGAAGTCAGCGAGGCGCTTCTCACGTGCGATGTGTGTGCCGAGCTTCTCCGCGGATCGGCCGTTCTTCCCTGCCGCCACGTGTTCTGTTCCGAGTGCATCCGGCGGCATCTTCAGGTGACTCACTCGCTTCGTCTTGCTCAAACGCTCAAACGACTGACCGATCTCCGCCAAGGACAACTGCGACTGTCCCTCGTGCGCGTGTCAATCAAAAACGGAATGGTCGACGTGCGCTTCTGTTTGGGTGGTGTGTTGAATTGCCGATGTCCGATAGTGTGACTCACTCGCACTCACTCGCTGCGAAACTAGTCCTCGACGCCCTTGCCGAAAACCTGAGAACGAACCGCGACAAAATACAATGGCCGTCGATGCGGCTGAGAAGAAGCCGCCACGTCAAAGACAAACGTGGCACTGTTGTGCTGGAAAGGGAAAGAAGCGGGCTATTGCGAAGGAGACAGTTGCATCAAATGCCTTGGAAGTGGCTTGTCAGACATCACCCGTGAAAGCTCAGAGTCCGTCACTGGATTCAGAATCTCGAAAGAGACCTCGCATTGCCTCTTCCAGCTTCTGTCAACATCAACAAGCACAACCATATCAAGGCCTCCTGCTGTAATAAATGATGTAAATGGCGGAGATGCGGGACGCTTGGAAGTCTTTGGAGACGGTAAACACTCGAATTCACAGATATTCGTCATCCTAACTGATCATATACAGCTGACGCGTTCTTTCCTTGTCCAATATGCAGTCAATGCGTGAAAAACCGTAATATGGATGCGCACATTTCTTCGGATTGTCAAGTTCACATTGAACTGAATCCTAACTCTGGTCCATCGGTTTATGCCTTGCATTCTATCCAATCATCTTCTCCTCTATATCTCAATGATTGCAAAGAAGTTGTTGGACGCAACTCTGAAAAGTCTGGTTCTGCATCTATTACGTCCGTTGAAGTCAAATCAACAAAGACAATCATAATCGACCATGGATCTTCACCAATTATCTTGTCAAAGTCGAATTCGCAACTAATGGAGGAGGCGGATAGTATAGATGATGAATTTGGTGATGTGGTCTTTTCAACACCAGTCAAACCTACACGAACAACATCTGGAATATCGATTGAGGATGTCGAAACAACCGACGACGAAAGTGATTTCCAAGATTTTATTCCGAGGAAGTCAATTCGGAGTAAACGACACAAATCACTCGAACCTGAATTAGTCGTCGATCCAGTGGAAGTATCAACGACGTCCAAAACTATGGGAACGTCAAACAGCCTCAATGCAAAGAAACATGGAGTAGCAAGACACTCCATTCTTGCAACATCATGCCATCCAAACAGTTGAGTATTCAAAATCAATTATAAACACCACTAACATCCAATCAGACCCGATTCTCGAAAACCCAAACCCGCCGTCGCATACGACACCCTCAAAGACGCCCAACTCCGCAAACTCCTCAAAGACGAAGGTCTCCGCACAACAGGCGACAAGGCAACCCTCAAAAACGACATAAGGAATACACGCTCCTCCACAACGCGAACCTCGACACACTCAACCCGCTCCCACAGTCCCAAATCCTTGCGAAAATGTTGGTGTGGGAGCAAACGCATGGGGAACTGAGTGGCGGGCGTGGAACGTTGCGGCTGGTATGGGTGCTGTTGCGGCGTTTCATGGACATGCTGTGAGTAAGGAAGGGACGGAGAGGGATGTAAAGCATATGACTAAATATGCGGATGAGTTTCGGAGTTTGATTGAAGGGATGAAGGAGAGGAGGCGGTTAAAGCGTGAGGAACGTGAAAAGGAGGCGGAAAGGGAGCGACAAAAACGTGGAGAGATGATGGGGAAATGGTTGAGGATGACGCGGATGATGATGGTGTCAGGTAAATCTGTTAGTAAAACGCCAAGGAATGAAACAATCAACCTGTCATACATCTATCCTTATTCTGGTGTATTGTGTATCTGTTTTTATTACAATTCACGAACCTGAGGCTTCTGCCAAACGCTCCTTTGTTCTAAAGTGGTGCCAGGCCAGGGAAACTGCATTAGTGTTGAGTGAATATACTCGGACAAGCATTGAGTATAGTTGTGCCCTGTTAACCACGAGGCTTGGAACGAAACGGCAAGTATCTGTTAATACGACAAGATAAGGATTATAATGACTATCGTGGGATAATAAATAGTTTATTTTCTAAGCTTCCAAACCAGCATGTTCTCGGAAAGTACATGTGACCTTCAAACCGTTCTTCATGGGCAACAACATGGATATACCATACGTAACTTCCTCTTCTTTAACAATGCGAATCTCAAACTGTCGCATTAATTCTACAAAACAAACACACCCTCCAGCTCCGCCATGCCCTTCCAAGACAAATTCTCGGACCTGCATTGAACACAGGGTAATTAAAAGGTGAAGGCTGTTTCTCCATCTTGAGCCATCGTTCTGGCTTGAACTCCTTCGCATCAGGACCCCAGATTGCTTCAGTTCTCCCCATTGAATATGGCGACCAACCAACAAAACTACCTTTCTCCACAAAGGTACCATCTGGAAGCAAATGTCTTCTAAGCCTCTTTCCGACCACGAGGGATGGACGGGTATAATCGAAGCGTTTCGTGGAAGACGGCTTTCGCGTAAGGCATTTCGTTCCGAATCTGTTCATACGTTGGCGCACAGCTTCGATTGAGCACAGTATTGATTTCCGTTAAAAGAGCGTCCAGAGTGGCAGGATTCTTGTGAAGTAGGAAAACTGCCCAAGAGAGTGTAATAGCAGTTGTGTCGCGACCTATCATGAGTTGACAACAAATTAAAAAGGTTAGGAAAATGTTGGCTTGGTTATTACCTGCAAGTAGGAAGTTCAAGACATAGTCCACCAAGTCGTCGTGTGACGACAAGTTCCCTTCATCGTCTTTCACTCTCATGAGTAATGACAGCAAATCGTTGTCCTTTTCTCCACCTTCAACCTGTTTTTCTTGGATGATGGAACGTCCAAAGTCCCTGATGATTTTGATTTGCTCTGTATGAGTCCTGGTTTCGCCGGTCAAGTACTCAGAATACTTCCATGCTGGATTTATGAGCCTTTTGATCAAACGGGCTTGAATGCTTTCAAATGCAACCATAAATGGAACCTTATCAGAACTCCGCACCGTTTTCATTTCAGTCTGAAGCATAAATTAGCAAGGTGAGAAATGTGAAACAGTATCGTACTCCATAGCCTATTTTCATGAATGAGTCAAATGTGAACCTGAAGAATAGATCTTGCAAGTCAAACTCTTGCTGTGTAGCAGCATATCCAGCTAGAACAGAACTGAATTCGTGCATTTCGGACTTGAATGTGTCATTAACAAAATCTTTGAAGTTCTGGAGTGGAATGTAATTGACATTAGTTCATTACTATCGTCCAGTTGTCAATCAAACCTTGACATTGAAAATGTTTGCTGCAAGCTTACGTTGAGATTTCCATCTCTCTCCATCGACGTTGAAAATTCCATGACCCAGGAAGTCTTGGAATATCTCCCTTGATTTAGATCCCTGCTTGGAATTTTAGGGGTGTTGTAGTTGTCAGGAGGTAGCCTTACTTTCTGAAAGACTGCGAATTCGGTTTTGAGAATAAATTCCAGCGTAGCTGGATCGTTAATCATGAGGTAGAAGACACCAGTGGTAAGGATAGAGAAATGGCTCGTTTTTAGTTCGTTCGAATGTTTCTGTACATTCACGTAAGATTCAATGTATCGTATATCGAATACATAAGACAACAAACCGATTAGAAATCATGAAGGCGGTCGAAATTCTTTGCAATGGCAGCTCCGTCACCCAAAAACGGATGGCCGCCTCCCTCGACGCGGTGAATTGTATGTCCAGGACGAGTGTAGAGTAGTGGAGGGTTTTGTGAAGCGAATACCCGACAAGAGCCACTACGATGGTTGCGCCAGTAACAGTAGTAGTCAGAGGGACGAGCATACTTGCAGAGCTTGGCTTTGATTTCGACATTGGTGGTCAGATATTAATTCAGTTGAGAGGAGCCTCAGCAGCTTTGACTCCATTTCAGGAATCCAGACCCTACCCCACTCAACGCGTCCGATCTCTGAATCGAGACTCTGTCACATGCTTGCAACCACCACAAGTTATTGATAATTCATATATTTCAGACTTTGCCACGCAAGCTAAGCAATACAGCCTCTGATTCTGCAGAAAGCTTGACGGAGCGAGCATTTTACTCTCAATCCCATACCAAACAATGTTTTAAAGCACTTGTCGGCTTTACTTTTGATTTTGATTGCATAAAGGATTTTTCTTATCTAATTTTAACTTATTCTAAAGTATATCAGCTTTCTCAGGGTGTCATTTTAGCTCCCTGCGTCTCAGGCGTGTCAACACACATTCAACGGTAATATGTGTACTACTCATTTATAGTTGACAAGGAAAATAACACACACTCCCCAAAACCACATCAAAAAAATATTTGTTCCCCTGTATATCTTCTACTCCTTTGACCCATCAAACAGCCAATCATACTGCTCAATCATACTCTCAATCAGCTTATTATGGAACGGCATGTTTGCCATTGATGCGTAGCCTTGCTGTGCAACGGCAGCAGCGTCTCCAGTTCCTTCCGGTGTTCGGATCAGTGTTGGTGCAAACACAATGGCGAGATTTGATTGCTCCATTTTGTTTACTTCTGATTCTCGGCGATCCTGGTGGGAGTTAGCTGGGGTGAAAAGCGGGGATATTTTCTTACTTTTTCAAGTGTTTGAGGAGGTATGATAAGACATTGTAGTTGCAGGTTGGAAGTGCTTGAATCAATGTTTTTAATTGAATGAGACGTTCATTGTAGTCTTGTATTTCTACAGATTTATGTTGGTTAGGACGACAAACACCCCCAACAAATACAAAATACTCAACTGGACGAAGCAATAAACTGGTCATAGACTTCAAAAGGTATCAAAGGGTTTTGCAGCTCTCGGAAATAAGCTGATTGAAAAACGATCAACACTAATAAGTTTGAAGAGTCTCAGACTAACACTTCAATAGCCCCGTTATCACATTGATATCATCTTCGGTAGATAGGTCGACAGTTTCACCTAATTATTCGACAAAGTCAGGATTCGACACACATGAGTCACTAACTCACCATGATTAAACGCAACCTTCAACTTCCCAATCGTAGCCGAATTCCCTGACAATCGATAAATCCCTTGACACTCAATCCCTTCTCGCGCCTCCACAGCAGACACACACATCTCAACAACCATTGGAACCTCGCGTCCTTCAAACTGCAGTTGTACGTCTAACAGACCCCCAAATGGAAGTTCGGGTCGAGACACGGCTTCAGCAGCTGCAGATGGTTTCGACGGGGCAACGACTGACGGGGACTTTTTGCCACCGCCAAAAAGGATGGACTGATGTACGGCACCGAAAACGTTGATGGAGCGGCGGGTTGTTGTTACGGCTGGAGCCGTGCCCGCGTTTGGGAGGAGTTGCTGCGGCTTCTGGGCGGAGTTGGAGTTGGGGCTGGTGGGGTTGTGTTTGAAGCGGTTGTTGTTGTGTTGTTGTTGCGGGGCTTGTGATTTGGATTGGGTCGCTGATTGTGATTTGGCCTGGAAGTGGGGGTTTCGCTTTTGAAAACACACGACTGATTACAGCTTCGTACTGTGAATCTGTTAGTTTCTCACAAAACGTGAATATTCAGACTAACCTCAGCAGCGGTATGTTTCTCCTTCATGCACTCCTTCACAGCTTCAATCCATCCAGCCGTGTTTGCATCCGAATCACTCATGAAAAGACGATGCGTCCCGAACTACTCGTGATCATAAACGCATTCTTTTTCGATGTCTGGTCTTTCCCAACAGCCTCTACAGATCCATGCGACAGAACAATCGCATCAATAGGCGTGAGTGGTTTCTAGGATAACAAAGACACATCAACTCTTGAGAACTCGAACCAAGTAAAATCACCTTATTCTTCCCCATTCCACCTCCCTCCTTCACTAAAAACAACACTCCAACACAAAGCACACCGTGACACGCTTTCCAAGAACTTTGAAGCAATCCATGCTTCCCTCCAGCGTCCGTTGCAATTTTGTACTTGATGTTACCCTCCTTCTTGATCAAGTCTACAGGGATGCTGTCGAACCGCGTCAAGTCCAAATCCGCATCTGCAAGCAAATCGTGATCGCTACCACCGCCACCACCGCTAACTACAGGTGGCGTAGTATCAGTGAGGGCAGGGGTGGAGCGTGGATGGGTGAGGTTGTTGAAGGAGATGTTGGGAGTTGATTGGAGCTCTTCGCGGGATTGGTTCGCTGGTGGGATGGGAGCGTCCCAGGTTGTGTGGTTTGTTGACTCGTTCCAGTAATATATTTGGCCGGACGTGTCTTTCATTGGTTTCCATTTGGATCCGTTTTGAGATGTGATGGATGTCTGTGTGTTTCAGGGAGGTTAGGTTAGGTGGAAATAGGATAGAAAATGGGTGCTTACAAGACTGTCTCCAATTTCTTGTGCGGAGTCGAGGGGAATTTCAGCGTCGGCGGGCTTTACTGGAGAGGATGTATCCTTTTCCACATGCACAAACCCGTCTTCGCTGTCTAGAGCGTCCTCAACACCCAAATCTGGGGACGATTTTTCATCCGGCGAAGTAATTTCGTCTGAAAATGGATCGCGTGGCGGAGAAGAGATGGGTGTTGCGTTTGGAGGTGTTGGTGTTGAGTCTTCAACAACCAAAGTAAGGGCGCAGTTTGTGGTGGCTGCGTGGATGCTTCCGAAAGTGTTTCTTCAGCTGGTGGAGTTTGTGAAACGAGACTTGTTCGTTTCTAATTAATAGTTAGTAATGGGCGATAAGAGTTGAACGTCTTACATTGGAAGTAGTATCGCCATGACTAATTCGATGCATAATTTAGCAATAATTGAATTACAGGAGACGGGACTCACTGACGGATCGTCTAGACGGAGGTGGTTCTGGGGCCTGCTTTCGGAGTGTTGTACTCAGACGTTTCGGATCGACAGTTGGAACATCGGTAGACTCTACCGCAGGTTCGTCTATTGGTACAATATCTGCGTAGATAGACGATTAGGTTTGGGTTTGAATAAGAGTTGGAAGTAGGAGAGACATCCAGCTAGGAAGAATTAACTCATTCATCAAACCGATACTGCTCTCTTTTACTGTTGAATGTTTTGGCTGTCCAGGCAGGCCAAGGCATTGGTCATAGCCCATCAGCCACTCATTTGATCGCGAAGCATTCACTTGTACCCATCGAATATTGGTTCAATCCATCGCGTCCATGGCTGCCAAACCAGAATCCATTGAACAAGTTTGAAGTCCGGACACAGAATGAGATCCAGGTGGTATTGAAGAAGGGATGATATTTTTAGAGTTGAAGGGAAGGAGACACGGAGTTTCGAGGGGAGTGGCAGACATTGTCCAGCCGTCCAGCAACACACACCCTTTGTCTCTTGCGGTACCAGAATGGGATCCTGTGCTTGTGGTGGATCAGAAGCAGGCAGCAGCTGGACTCTGTTTGCGGGGAAGTATCCAGCCTTCCCGTTGAGTTCGCCCTCAAACCAGTCGTCGTTGCACAGTTCGATGATGTTAATGATGTCATTTGCGGCAAAGGACAGTTCGTTGTCCTCGATGGCCTCGTAGTTCCAGAGGGCCTTTGCCTTCATTTGTTGTGTTTTTTGCAAGGTTAAATAGTTGAGTAGAAACAAAGCAATGGAGGCCCACGCTCAGGCCGCACTCGCCCAGACCCGCGCGCGCCTCCTCCGATCGACAGGGTTCGAAGCCGCGTCGTCCGAGGCCGCGCTCGCCCTCGACGCTCTCGAAAAACACTTTCTCGACTCGCTCGCAACTCGCGCAACAAACTTTGCCGCAATTGCTGCCCGCCGATTCGTCAACTTGAACGACGTGCGCGCCGCCTTTGAAGACGCTCAAATTGAAGTCGCCGAGTTGGCCGTCTTTGCGGCGACAGAGGCTAAGAAGCAACAACTCCACGAACAACTCGAACTACAACAGATACACGCTAGAAATGATGAACCCTCTTCATTCGACCTCTTCAGCCACAGAGAGTTTCAGGCTACGGCGCCCGTCGGCCAAAAGCCTCCTGTCTCCCGCTCAAATCCTCAATACCCACTCGATCCTTGTCTGCCACCATTCCCTAGTGTACATACTTACAAGAAAGGAGAGGTGTGTTTTTGTAAAAGATCAGTTGAACGGTTGACTTGGCGAAGTGATGTCAACTTGGACTGATGTCACCAGCAACTCCCTCACTTGAGCCGTTTTGGAGTGACACATTCTGCGAACCAAGAACAATGCAATTTGGGCAGTAGAGTAACGATGGTTGAAAACCGAACGGGATCTATATGACAGAATCAAACCATATTCTGGAGTCACTTTGAGCACTCACACTTCTTCATCATCTCACTTATTTGAATCATACTAAATTTCACTCTTCTCTTCAGATCTCCGGCCAACGAGAAACAGATACTGCGAAACTACGAGAAATCAAAGCCATGCGTGCCCTTGAAGTCGATGCAAATCTACGACGACTATTGCTTGCTCGTGAAAGTTTAAGGCCTGGTGGGAGTGGATCCACAATAACTTCAGAGTCTGTGAATGGAAATGGGTCTGTTGTACTGACGGCAACAAAGAATAATTATGTGACGAGTGATGTCCGGGATGGAAGTAGTGGCTTTGTAAATTATCAAGTTCAAAAGCGGAGGAAAAGGGTTGGATGAGTTGGTGGGTGTTTGATGATTCGTTATTCTAAGGTGCTGCGTGTCGTCGTCAGTACATGAAGGACACTAAGTACCATGATTGCAAATAAATTTAAATTATGTTGAAGAAGTACATATCATGTGTGTATACTTCTTTGGCTATGCTGTTGTTTGCGATCCGATGCTGTCAGAATTTTCAAGTATAGGAATGGCAATTTAATTGTAGCTCCCAAAATATCGAGCACTTAGGCATTGTATGAGTGCTATATTCACACGTTATTGTTGTGGCTTGTTAACGGCAAAGGCTTGGAAGAGATACTGTTCAGTCGACAAGATGAGGACCTGTCAAGACGACAAGATGGGATTATAATGACTATCGTGGGTGTATCATGGCTCTTATGTGTAGGGTTGGAAGCAGGAGGCAGGAAGAAGGAGATAAATTGGGTTGGTCAAATCTGATGATATCAATCCGTTCTATTATCTTTACTCGGACAACAGACAACCTAATATACAATGTATGAAGAACAAAGGAACAAAGAGTGGACTCAGAGCAAGAAGAGTGCAATGACAGTCATAACACTGGCACCAGCAACTGCAACGCCTCCAGACTTAGTGGTAGTAACCACAGCAGAAGTAGGCTTTGGCGGCGTCGCAGGAGGTGGCAAGCTAATCCCGGAATGCAACGGCTGAACAGGATGAGTCTTAACCTCCATCTTTGCCGCATCACAGATAACCTTGCGCCCTACCAAAATAGCTGAATACTGCTTCTCCCACAAGAACCCGAAATCGTTCTGGCAGTGTACGGGGATGGACTCGGCATCTACGTTTGTGCAGTAGCATTTCATGGACTCTGTGTCGGTGAGGGCGTCGGGGATTGCCGTTGCTGTGACGAGGTTTGCGCAGAGGAGTTCGGAGTCTCGGTAGACTTTGAAGCCGAATGTGCAGGCTGCCGAGAGGCCTGTGAGGTTGAGAGTTACGGAGGTGGAATGTGTCCGACAAAACGGACGAGTTAATTTGACGAATAAATTGATTACATTTACTTCAATTTATTGGCTTATTGGATGTACTTTACAACTTAACTTCAGAAAAGGCTTCACAAAACCTGAGCCATAGACAATGTTTGATGCAGCAAGCTTTTCTCTTGGTCACCAGTCTTTATTGCCAATTCCAATAATACTCAATGGATGGATGGGAAGAAGAAAAATACGGTTATAGCTGAGCATTTCTTGGAAAATGAAAGAAGTATAGTGGTGGATTATTTAAACTTCCCAATAAATTTTCCGAAGGGTTGTTTCGGAAATTTGAGCCGAACAAACCAACCGTTTAGTCCTTGCAGCTGCAGCAGACATAAGGGAAGAAGACTAAAGCTTTGGCTATTAGTACACTGTTTGGGATGTAATCAATCTTGCCGTCCTCCTTTGAGTTGAAGTTGATGCCAAGATTTGTGTTTTTTTCTTTCAATCAATGGTCATCACCTACAACCTCTCATTCCCGTCGCTCTCTTCCTCCAACCCAGGCTAATTCGTGCTTAATTCAATGGGATAACTCTCTTCTACTACAACATGGCTTACATCAAGAACTCAGCCGCATCGGCAAAAACATTCACTCTCCGCTCCAACGCCCCTTCTCACTACAACAATGCCGAGCCTTCTGTGCGAGAGCTTGCAAGTAGACGTGATATTATCGAATATCTCTCACTTCGGCCCTCGAACGAAAGCAACATTCCGCAAGACATTACCATCATCACTCAACCACGTTATCCCACTGTCGTCACCACCATTCCTGGCTTTCTGCCTGGCGATGTTTTACTTAATATCCCAGCTGGATACAGATTCAGTGGTCCTTCAATTGTTTCATCTACCCAAACGGCAGATTCCCCGTCCATGACTACTTTATCGCCCATGGGTTCGGTTCCAGAGGTTCTTATGGAAGAACTGAACAGCAACTTTGGAACCCCAACTCTCTCGCAAGATGATGAAACGCAAACTGCTTCATCGTGTAACTCGAACCTTTTCGCCTCCAACTTGGAGGCTGACCCCTTCGCATTCCTGCTTTCAGGACCACTGGAACAGCCAACTAATTCACTCACCGCTGATATCTCGCAATGGCTAGACATCATGTTTGAACCCTCTGCTCAAGTTCAATTGCCAGGTTGTTCCAGCCCCACTACTGATTTGAGTTCTGGAAACACAAAGCAACGCAAACGCGTTCATTTAAGCCAGATGCAACGCGATCATCTTACCTCCGTCTTCAAGGAAAACAAGATGCCGGACCCAAAGATGCTTAAAGAACTTGCTCAAAAGCTGGAACGGAAAAGAAACATGTCGTTACTGGTTCCAGAACGACGAGCGGATGAAGGAGAAAGAGCAAGTTTGATTGACAGGTTGATACGCTATTTCTTTTCAAACATCAATAAATACAGAAGTTTATCAATTCAAAACAATTTGAAGAATAACATTATCCAATTCAAAATCGCATCACAGCAGATAACTCCCATAACACTGCAGACCAAGACTCTGACCAAGCTAGGTAAGGGTTTTCCATTAGCAAACCCCAGAGCCGCGAACCGCGAGCGATATCAGTGGGAAGAAACAAGTGAATTTTGTTCCTCCAAGTTTCACCTCTTGTATCTCAGTAAGGGCAGAAAATGTCGGAGGAACGCCACCAATTATGTGCTTGTTGTTCTGAAGGTGTAAAAGCTCTAAATGTACGAGATTTCCGAGCGCGTCAGGTATGAATCCTGACAGATTGCAATTATCAAGTTTAATTTGTTGTAGATGTGAAAGGGTCCCCAGGAATGTAGGAATAGGGCCTTGTAGTTGATTTTGAGAAAGATTGATTACTTGCAATTCATTAAATCTTTCCAGGAATTCAGGTATTCTTCCCGTCAGTTTGTTACGCGACAGTGACAATGTGCGAAGTTCAGTCAAAGTAGATAATTCAGGTGGAATAGGCCCGGATAACTCGTTTTCGTCAAGAAGAAGTCGCTGTAGGTGGATCAAGTTGCCGATTTGTATTGGAATATGGCCAGAGATATTACAGGACGAGAGGTTCAGTTCTATCAGATGTTCAAGTCGTCCAACCAAGTTTCCAAAGTGACTTGAAGAAGCAATCGGGAATTTCGTTGACTGCCAATGAATTTCGCTGAAGACTGAGAGATGACGTTGAATGTAAGAAGTCTGGAATGCTTCGCACCAAGCAACACAAATGATATCAAGAGACGAAGCCTTGGACTTAGTCGGCCTTCGCACATCAGATATTTGACAGTGTATGTTTGGGAAGATTCTCTTCATTGTCATATGTGTGAAGTGACGTGCCGACAGGTTGGAGTGGAACCACTGGTTCAGACGTCGGAATTTGTGGACAGTTTGTGGATGGAGCCATGAAAAGATAAGGAGAATCAACTCCGTTGGAACTAGAGAGATATCCAGTACTCGAGCTTTCTCTTGTTGGATGAGATCCGTCATGATAGTTGTCAATGTCGATTTTTGTGCTACACTTTTTTGCTTGACTGCTTTGTAACTACATTGGCAAGAAATAACCAAATCCAATTTATTAAAACAGCCTCAAAGAAACTCACTTTTTCCCTTTCTTTTTCGCAGCGGCAGCGTCCTTTGCTTGCTCCTCGGCTGCACCTTCCAACGCCGCCAACTCCGCTGCCCGTTGCATTTCCTGCTGCAACTTCAACTTTGACGCATCTTCGTACCTATTACCATTTAATAAGCTGTCAAATGCAGCAATTGATTCCACTTACTCTTTCGCTACTCTTGCTCGATACATCTCACGTCTAATCTGGTCTTCTCCCTTTTCACCATCAATATCCTGGAGTCGCTCTTCCATTTTCTCTTGAATGTAATGCTTAACTCGCATGCGATATTCTTTTTCCGCCAACCGCATTTTTAGCACTTCATCATGGAATTTGACGTGCTCCTGCATTCTCTCAAGTCGTTTTTGTGCCCGCTCTTCCTTTTCTGCTTCAGTCAAGACTCGGCCTTTTAATTTCGATGGTAGTGGCGGAACCCATGTTGTGGCAAAACTTTGCTTTCGTGAATCAGGGAAGACGGAGACGCGACCTTCCTCATACTCAGATTCTCTCACAAAATCAGCCTCTTCTGCAACGGATTCGACTGACGCCAACTGGTTGGATTGTGATATGGATTCAGTCGATAACATGGTGAGGTCTCTTGAGTGTCGTTGAATGTGCTTCATCAAACTCTTTCGACCATAGGCTTTTGACTCTCGGTTTGGTGCCTGCGATTGTCTTCCAGTGACTGACGTTCGAGCTTCGACTAGTGATGTTCGTTTCGCATCCAAGCTTTTTTTATATCCTCCTGGAAGAATCACACTTGGCATTTTAAACTCAAATGCATCTCCCGGAAGAGGAGGCTTTTGTGATAGATGTGCGCCCATTGAGAACAGAGTTGCGCGGCGAGTATAAGACAGTTTGCCTTTAAGATATGCTTGTAACTCGTTGACAGTCGCTGGGCATTCTCCTGTGTCGTTATCGTCTTCCTCTGGTATTGTCATGATGGAGTCACTCATAAATGAAATGTTGGTTACTTTTTGGGGAGAATCTGTGATCTCGTTCAATAAGTTATCCACGGATTGATTTTGGAAATTCTCATTGCTATGAGGTTGTGGTGTAGCTGGCGCAACTTCAATTGAAAACGGCTGCTGCCCCTCAAGAGCAGGCGATCGAGCCTCAACGCTCAATGGTGCTCCAGTTAGAGGAGAAGAGACTAAATTGGGTTTTGAGTTGAATTTGGTCAGAGTGTCACTGGCTGCGGTGGCGGGTTTACTGCTCGGAACAGTCAACGAGGTCAAATCCAGATTTTCATCGAGTAAACTGTTTGCACGACCCAAAGATCCTTCTGTTGAAGTTGTTGTAGGTTTAGCGATTTCATACTGCACCTTTTCTCCATTTGTCCCGAAAACGCTTGGTTGGACGGGTATAGTATCAAGCCGTCTTCCGCCATTCATGTTCTCTTTGAGGATTGTCCAAGGCTTGAAGACAATGTCACTTCCCACTGCTGTAACAACAATTTCTTTAGGCTTTCCAATTACTGGCGGAGGATTTTCATCAGCAGGTGGGGTCATCATGATAACGACAGGTTTAATGGTTCCGGACTCAGTCAACCTCAAATATTGGTCTCTTGATTCGCGAGCCTTTGCAGCACGGCCTGGTTGATTCGCCTCCCACGAATCTTTGATCATCTTATATCGATCCTCTTTCTCGGTATCCTTTACTACGATTAACGAAGTTGTATCTGTCGATATAACACGCAGTTTCCACATCCATATCGGTTCGGCTGGACCAGCTGGACTTGTCGCTTCAACAGCTCCGGGTCCAGCAGATTGTTTCTTTTTGGCTTTCGATGGAGATGCTGAAGATGGAGCGGGCTTTCCACCTCTGGATGTGGGTCGGTTTGCATCTGATACAGCGGCTTGAACGTTTGGCGATGTTGGTTTCATTTGGTCAAGGGGCTGGATAGTTGCTTGGAGGACATAACGATGTTTTGGGAGAGGCTTCTCCTATAATGCAGATCATTTAGAAATTCCCAAAGCAAAGGGGCTTACCCCTAATGCTGCAGCAACAGCAGCAGCGGATTCCTTTGCGAGACGCTCCTTTTCTTCCTTTTCTTTGGCTTCCCTTTCTTTATCTTTCTTGTCTCCTTTACCACCCGCTGGTGCTGTGGCAGGGCTGATTGTTTCTTCAATAACTTGGACCAGATTCACTGCGTGAATGGTTGCAACTCCTTTCCCCGAAGCTGATGCAATTTCAACATCATTATCGAATAATTGAAGCTTCAGCACTGCTTGCGAAAGGGAAAACGTGAGTTGGAAAGAAGCCATACTTTCAGGACCGTCTTTCACTTTCAGCACAGATCTACGATGAAGCCGTCATTAAAATCGATTTCTAACTTGATAAAATGATCAAGGTACCTGAATAAGATATTGTGCTTATTTGGAACATATCCATCTTCAAAGTCTTGTGTGATGGGCTTGACCGACAGCTCCGTTGGTGGCTTTTCGGGAGCATAGACAGGAGTCGGGTCAGAAATAAGTCTGAGTTTCCATTTTCCAGCAGGCCGTGCTGCAACAGTTCGACTGTCCGCGAGAAGTGTGAAACCATTCTAACAGGCGTTTAACGACATGTCGTCCTTACATATTTAACTCACTGTGTTTGGATGGAAATGGCGAGATTTTAAATTATGGAATATGTTTGGTAACTCTTTGCCTGTGTCGTTGTCGAACATCCGGAGACAGGTGGACGCTTGAAGACTATCTGGAACGTACAATGAAGCGGCGAGGTAGACTGGCTCAGTGAAGCGTAACTGATTCCTACGTCCTTTTTAAATATACAACTGACTTCATAGAAACACATACTTGAACAACATAAACCACGAGTTTGCTTGTTGAGCAGGAAATGTTTCGTCGATGTCACGTACACAGAGACCAAGTCGTTCCGATACATATTTTGCCTCATCCTCCAACAAAAACTCGTCTCGAGACCAGAAAGAAAGGCTGTAAGATGTTGGGCAATCAACAACAAATCGAAACGCTACGTTGCTTTTGGAATTAATCCGTCAGTATGATTTCGTAAGCGGAACCCTTATATTACCCTGCCGGAAAATTGAAATATGTGGCAAGAGTTGAATTTGTGCTCAGTCGAACAACTGGCTTTTGAGGAACTTTGGAAGATTCTGGGTCAAACTTCCAATCGTATTGCTCTATCATCAACGACGAAATCTGAGGCAAACCATCCATTTTGACTCGGCCAAATGTCGAAAGCGAGCAAAATATATGACAGTCCTTGGCCACGTCAGGAAGATCTGATAAAAAACATTAGCGTTTTGATTGGCAAGGAAAGGAGCAACATACATAAAAGTGGTGGAATCCGAGTAGCATCGACAGGCTTTGCCGGATCTACAATATTCTGAATAGTTCGAAGCGTTTTAAACGAGCCTTGATTGTGATAAATCATAAGATGCCTATGGATGAATCAAATGTTGAAGAACTTTAACCAGGACAACAATGAAGTCACCTATACGATTTCGCGAACTCAGAGAATGATATCGTAAATTCCGTGCAGTCGTCGGAATTTGAAACCTCGTCGCCAGGTTTTGATCCTGGTGGGATTGTCTTTTTGTTTCGTCTGTTATAGAATTTCAATAAATATATTAATTTAAATAGTGGTATAGTCACCCAAGAGAGAAGTAATGCTTCATTACCAACACCTTCTCGGTAGTGATTGGTGTACCATCCTCCTCTTCTTCAATGGTGACTTCTTTCACATCACAAATCCGAAATAAATAGCCGATTGTCGTGAGATCAAGCTTCTCTGACGCATCCTTTGCAATTTCCTCGTTAGTACTATGTTGACCCACCATCAACTCACATCTCCAAAACGTAACGCCAAAGCAATAGTGTAAGGACCGTTCTTTCCTCCGCCAGGGGTGTTAGGTACTCCTTTGTCCGCAGCTGTTGTTGTAACCTGGGCTGTTGATGGAGCAGCAGCGGCGGCCGCGGCTGCAGCTGCAGCTGCACCTCCTTTGGCAGGTGGAGCAGGTGCCGCAGCTACTGGAGCGACAGGAGCTCCCCAAATCACGTTTTTTGGTGCCGATGGAAAGCTCATCAAATTCTTGAGGTTCAAGTCGTTCAGCACTCCCCACAGTCGATTCACACGTTCTTCGCGATCCCAAACGGCAATTCGCTCCGGAACCCATCCTTTTAAGGCATGCAGGACATCAAAATCTCCATGTTCGAATGAGGCACGGGTTCCATTTCCCATACACCCATTGAAACTTGTTGAACTGGCGTCGTAGTCTTTATAACTTGCTGTAGCGACTTTCAAAAGGGCTTTTGTGATCAAAACCGGCCAGATTTCTTGCGGCGTTGGACTGAAGATCACAAGTGGACGTCCTTGTTCGTCGACTGGGATTCTGTCATCCACAATCACTTTTCGCCAACATCCAAGCCAAAAGAGCTTCACTGCGTATCGACCAGATGGGTTATACATGGGTAAACCGTCTTTTCCTTTCGGGTACAAGTTGTCCCACGGAGTGAACTCGTCAGGGAGGTTGTTTGCACGAGAAGTCTTTGATTGATCATATAGAAGGTGAAAAGTTGCGAGGATTTGACGGATTAATTCGGATCCAATCAGATGGCGATTTTGCTGAAATAATCTTGATGTCGCAGCCAAGTTTTCCTTTTCCGTGTCTTGGGCTAAGACAGTAATATTCACATCTTCTACAAGATTTATGGAAGATGCGTTTTGTCCCTGGCTGTCGATTCCAGAGAACATAATATCTGGAGCTGCCGCTAGCAAGTTTGTGTTGGAAGTCGACGCCGCGACTGGGTGTTCATACTCTACAGAATTATTCTCGACTACAGTGCCGTCTACGGTAGCTTCGTTCTCATCTCCAGGTTGTAATTTTGCTCTCGCGCTTGCTGTGTGTGCCGCGTTTGCAGCAGAAGGAGTTGCTACTGGAGTAGCGATTGGAACAATGCAGAACGAGTCTTCAACTAAAGCGGGTGCAGCGACTCCAATAGGGGTTGATCCATCGCCAAGTATATCAATATGTCTATGGTTTTGTAAGACTAAAGGGTAAGGACGCGAATCAATAGCCCCTACCTCTTCTGTACATATCCATTTTGATTCGAGTTTGGTGGTAGTAAAGTGCGAAGTGATTTTGGTAGAGGAGCAAACCCTTCTGGGTCCTCAAACGTGTGTTTTGTCGACCACTTCTCCGCCGCTATTTCCGCGTCACTCCACTCAGGGAATATGATAACTGGAGCCTCGACGGGATCGTCAATTTGAGCACCGATCATAGAGGATGCTGCAGCGGCTGCTGCATTTGCCAAAATTGTTGATGCTCCTTGTGCCGTCTTCTTGAGGCTTCCAGATTTCAGAGCAGCGCCCGCTTTGGCGCTGTCAATAACTTTCTTCATACTATGAGTTCAGAGGGATTTGGTTGGTTGTGCTGGTAGTTGAAGTGGTTGGAATGAAACTGACAATTCTTATTATCTCTAAATTCTGTTCCGCAACACTCAAACCTATGAGGGAAGGGGGGTATTATAAATGATTAATAATTCAAATCTTCCCAAGCCTACAGTTCTTTAGTTTTGCCTCTCTGTGCATTCTTTTTATATCCCAAAAGCCGTCTGCTCAGTAATGACGAAACCTTCTCTTATCGTTATCGACTTACTAACTGAAATCGAGCACGTGGGCAAGCCAGAAGGAAGGGTCTGACCAAAAAGTTAACTCACAAAAATTCCAAAGGCCATGCTCGCGTTATCTCGAGCGCCAGTTCGTTTCGCCACCGCCAAAGTCCCAACGTCGCGGTTCAGCAGTACCGTAGCTACATCTACTCCAAAGGCACCTCGATTCAAATGGACTAAACGGGTGCTCAAGGGTGAGTGTAGTTTCTTACAAATCGGAGCTGTCAATCCTTTGTGTCTCCCTCGAGATGCTTATCACCCACGACCCCCAACCTTGCAACCCACGCCCTCTCCTTCTCAACCACCCTAACCTCGTACTGTCAAACAGGTTCGGCCGCCGTGGGTCTCGCCGTGTTTGCCTGGACCGTCTACGAATCGCGCCATCCACTGCCGCAGTTCGAGTGGGACCACAGCAAAGAAACAATCGCAATCCTTGGAACTGGATGGGGATCAACCTCGCTCCTCAAAGATCTCGACACTGAAAACTACAACGTCGTCCTCGTTTCTCCACGCGCCTATTTCCTCTTTACACCACTCCTCCCAAGTAGTACCGTTGGAACTGTCGAGTTGCGCTCAATTATGCAGCCTATTCGTTTCTTGACTAGATTCAAGAGGAGGGAGATCTTGTATGTCGAAGGAAACTGCACAAACATCGATCCTACAAAGAAGGTGATCACTGTCGAGGACAGCAGTGAGATCCAGGGCGCTGTTTCGAAATCTGAAATCAAGTACGATTATCTTGTTGTTGGTGTTGGTGCAGAGAATGCCACATTTGGAATCCCTGGTGTCAAAGAGAATGGTGATATAACCCCTTATCGGACAGATAATTCAATGCTAATCACCATTTCTTCCATCACCAGCCTGTTTCTTGAAGGAAGCTTGGTACGATTTTCTTATCGTTCCATGTTTTTTACGTATTGCTAACGAGAGAAAACAGGGATGCACGTCGAATCAGAACCCAACTTCTCGACTGCCTCGAATCCGCTACTTTCCCAGGCCAACCCGAATCAGAAATCAACCGTCTCTTACACATGGTTGTTGTGGGTGGAGGACCCACTGGAGTAGAATATGCTGCAGAACTGCACGATTTCTTGAACGACGATATCCAAACCTGGTACCCGGACATTGCTGGAAAGTTTAAAATCACTCTTGTTGAGGCGACACCTCATGTACTCGGAATGTTCCCGAAAGACCTCATTCAATATACGGAACGCACTTTTGCGGAAAAACAAGGTGGAGATTTTGAACAATACGATGGTGAAGGAGGTGCATCAAAAAGATATTTTGGTGTTGAATAAGGATAAGGAGTTGGAGACGATTCCGTTTGGGCTTCTTGTTTGGGCGACTGGAAATACTGCGAGACCACTTGTCTCGGATTTGATTTCGAAATTGCCAAAGGACTTGCAGAACCAAAGACGTGGTCTTGTTGTGGATGATTGGCTCGCGGTGAAGGGATCTAAGGGATCAATCTATGCATTGGGTGACTGTTCAGCTACAAAGTGGGCTCCTACAGCTCAAGTTGCTTCTCGACAAGGAGCATACTTGGCAGAGCAATTTGCTCAATTGTACGCCTTGAAGCGGGAAAAGAGCAAGTTTGTTGAAGAGGGGAACAAACCTGAAGAATTTTTGCAAAAGCTTCAACCATTTGTGTAAGTGAGACCTTTCTATTCGTTTGGAACGAGATCCTAAGATATTTTCATTTTGTAGTTACAACCACCAAGGATCTCTTGCATATGTTGGCGGTGATAAGGCTATCGCTGACCTTCCTTTTGGTATTCACTTGAGTGGAGCCATGACCTACCTGTTCTGGCGCTCTGCTTACATGAGCAACCTGTTCTCACTGAGAAACAGAGTTCTCGTTGGTTTCGATTGGTTGAAGGCCAAGACTTTCGGCCGTGACATCTCCCGCGAGTAAACCAAGGCGAATCCCATAAATCGCATTCTTCCTTCAAGTTTCCTCCCCAAGTTTTGTTTGTTAGCTTATTACGCATCGGTTCTAGAACCTCTAATGGGGAGCAATAATAATAAAAAAAGGCGTTTGAAGCAATTTTTTATGAACGTATCAGTACAAAAAAAGACATCATCCCAAATCAACGAATATATATACGGAGCTTTTTTTTAAACAACATTTACTGCTTTGGTGGAACGTACTCCTCAACGAGCATCTTGGAGAATTCCTTGATTTTGTCTACACCACGAACTTCCTGGGTCAAGAGTGGGAGCTTGATGATGTGGAAGTCTTCGTACAAGTCGTGGATTTGGTTCAAGTATTTCGCTTGCATCTTGGCACGCACGAGACATTGGTCACAGTTAGATTCTACCAGTGGTGGGAACAATTTAGCAATTGCAGAATCCGATGTAATCAATAAAACGACTCTTACCCTTCTTTGGGTACAACAACTGGTTCACAATAATATTGTGCACATCAATATTGAATCCAGCCAAATCCTGAATCATTCTCTCCGTCTCATACAAAGACAAGAACTCTGAAATACAGACACAAATGAATGTAGTCTTATCCGGGTCCTGGAACTGCGTGTTGACCTCCTGAATCACACTTCTCATGCTATTCAACTTTTCAAACATGTCTTCCGGGCTCGCACCTTGGGCACCCATCAAGCTAGACATTTGAGAAATCATGGGTCCAAAGCGTCCACCGAGTTCACTCAATTTTCCGAGGGCCTTGTCGAGGACGGAAGGGAAGGAGAGGAAACGGAGGGTGTGGCCTGTTGGGGCTGTGTCAAAGACGACGGTTGAGTAGTCGAGGGATTTGACGAGTTTCATGACTTCTGCGAAACCCATGGCTTCGTCGACACCTGGGATGGCGAAGGCGAGCTCTTGGAGACCGGTTTGCATGGCTGAGTCTTCGGCTGTGTTGTTGGTTATGACGTGGTCAGCTTCTTTCGGGTTCTCCTTCCTTCTTCGCTACTTACAGTTGCTGTCCAACATTTCCTGCATGCTGCTGTTTGGGTCGATTTCCATGGCGTACAAGTTGTCGAATCCGTTCACGAGCATAGGAACCTTGGTAAACTTTTGGCAGAAGGCATCTGTAGTGTTGTTTCAGATTTCCCTAGTATCCCCACAACCAAACTCGAAGTGAAACTAACCAGACAAGTTGTGAGCCGGGTCCGTCGAGATCAAGAGAACCTTCTCTCTGACAGCGGCAAGTTGAACGGCAAGGGAACATCTGTTTTGGGCCGAACGGAATGAGTAAATTGGAGTGAAGCAGAGGGAAGCGAAAAACGTCAAAGGCAACGTACGAATTAGTGGTCTTTCCGACACCACCCTTTCCTCCGACAAAGATCCATCTGAGAGACTCTTGGTCGAGGATGTTTTGGATGTTTCCTGGAAGTTGTTCGTCGGCTAAAAGGGGATTGGGAGAGTTTAGAGCACAGTTTGCGGGTACAGGCTATGAGGGAGTCAGGGATACAGGGCCCTTTGTGCATGTTCCAATCATGTCAATGCAATCACACTTTGCTGTTCCAGGTGGCAGTCTTCAAGGGGCAGTCCTAGTTTGAGGCACTCACCCATTTTGTATTGTCCTTTTTTTCCAGCCAACCAACTCAACAACCAAACCAATGAAGGTCTTCATCGCCGCCGCCTCGCAACTCTCGCCATCTTCAGCACAACTGCCTCGGCCCAAGAAGCAAACCATCCCGCAAAAGTGACTAAAGAATGGACGTTGCCAATCGGAATTCAATGGGACACGCTGCGAAAGTGAGGATGCTTTACCTTTACCTTTA